>CM035228.1:18946558-20146558 GCA_020226215.1 Sindora glabra
CTTCGTATCTCTTCTTTCCTTTCTTCCTCTTCAGAAGCTTCCTTTCTCTGTCACTTTCCAGTGCCCTCTGTACAATCACCAAACCTCCCTCCATTCAAATGCATTCCATCCATGTCCTCCATCTGCAAACTCACCTCTCTCGCTTGCATGTCCTCTCCTTTCACCCCGCCAAACGTCATCAGCAGGCTGCACAGAGCAAACTCCAACGGAGAACCTCTGTCACCGCCGGCCATGACCGTCGCGAATCTCACGTTCACCTCCCCGCTCAGCCAGTGCCGTTGCACCGAAACCGGCTTCAGGCTCGAGAGGTTCATTGCCCGCCGTCCTATTTCGGGTGTCGATCACCTATCCAACTCAAAGTCAAGTCATCGCCGAGCTTCCAGCAGGCTGTTTCTTCGCTTTCTGGATAGTTTATTGGTGTTTGAACCACGTCTTTCGGCTCGAGAAGATCGATCCGGAACGGCGAGCACCTGAACCAACTGGACACGGTCTCGGTCTCCACTACCTTGGAGAATATGAGCTCTTGCCGGTAGTGAACATCGACGGCTGAGATCATCTCCGGCGTACGGTCGGGATTTACCCGAGACCTTTGAGGAGCGGTGACGAGTGAGAAAGAGTCGAAGAAGAAAGAGCGGGAGCGGTGAGGGAAGTTGGAGATGACGTGGCCGATGCGCGGTGTGTTGGTGGATGGCCACGTGGAGTGGCAAATGTTGGCCCAGAGGTTCTCGTCCGAAGCGAGGGCTTGGAATTGGGAGGAGGTGCATGCGGCGGAGGCTAGGGCGGGGCCGTCAAGGTGGGTGAGGATGTGAGTTTGAATTACGTCTGGATGTAAGGCGGATATTGTGGCGGTGGCGCAACCTCCGTCAGTGGTGGTTTCGGAGGTGGGAACTGATTTTGTTGCATAGGAAGTCCAAGCCATATACAAAGATAGTTTGATAGCCAAGTATATTCTGCGATTGTCCTAGTTTGTTACGGGGATTTCATGTAGTTTTTGAGCTTTTATAAGGACGCGATTGGGGACGAGAGAATGGTCAATCGCATCGTCGACATGCCCATCGGTTTAAAGCTAATGACGAGATTGCCCTTGTTTAATCCAGTTCGGTTGACTGCTACCTGCAACTTTATGCGGTTTTTGTGGCAGTTGGTCGGAAACACTCCAGTATGAGCTATGATAGCAAATACATTAAATTTACCATCACCACCCGTAAATTTTGAGTCAATTATATCCGATGTGTATATATATATATATATATCTCTTTTGAGATTATACATTTCTATCCTTAAAGCATCCTTATTGATATGAAACATAATCGCATTAATTTTTTCACTGCACATCTTACTTTAATGTTATTCTCAGAGTTGAAAGATTTTTCTTTATTTTTGTAAAAGAGGAATGTTATTTTTATTTTTTTCTAGAAATAATACATTTATATATAAAATAAAAAAATATGATGCATTACTAATATAATAATATAATAATATATTACTAAATCCAATTGTACATTATTAGATTATAGGCTACAATTAAAAGATTAATATTGTTGAATTTTATAATGGTATAAGTGTTTTAGGAAGTAAAAATATACAATTTTAAAGAGGATCGATGAAATTGATCACATGCTAAATTATTTATTTTTAACAATTTATACGTGCATGTGTATATGTGTGTATATCACCAATTACTATATATATAGATGTGATCATACCTTTCATTTTTTTATGAAAATTTTTTATTTATTATTCATGACTTTTTTTTTTGTATATAAATTTTATGTGATTAAATTATTTTTATTGTAATTATTATTTATTAATTTAGAAACTCTAATAGAAACAGATATAATAACTGAAACTCATTTTTTAATTTATATGAAATAAACATGCAATCGTATGTCTTATAAGAAATTAAGTGTATAATTTATATACCAATTATATATTTAGAAAACAAAATTCATTATCACCAAACGAAAACATTTCTTCTCTTTAATTATTATTATTTTGAGAGATTATAGGTACGTTTATTTGTTATTTTTAAAAATAATTTTTAATGTTAAAAAAATGAATATTTCTTTGATAATTATTTTTAAAAAATATATTTCTAAACGTATAATTTTACAATAGAAAAATATAATTAATTTTTAAATATTTTCTTGATTAATTTTTTTATTTTAGATGATAATTTTATAACTGTATAAGAAAATTTTATTTGCTTTACGAAACATTATCTATATGTAAATTCAAAAATAATTTTTAAAATAAAAATATAACTAACACCTGTAGCACTGGTTACCCCTAATTATTGCTACGTCGATCTGTTACTCCAAACTTGTGCCTTTCCTTAATGTTTTTCAGACTCATTTTCCAAGTTTGGTCCTTTCCCATGCGCGTTGCCTGCTGGCTGTTGGGGGATTAAGTACTAGTCCTTGACTCGTCAGGTCTTGAATGAGGAAAATAATTTTAATCTAATTTCAATATTGATAATTTTAAGATTTTAAATTTAATATATTATTAGTATAAACTATTTTATAATAGAAATAATGTATTATTAAAAAATAAGGAAATTTTTTAAAATATAAGTTAATTTCATATAATTTCTTTAAAATTTTAAAACTTACAGATTTTTTAAAAAATTTTAAAATAGTGAAAATATTAAAATTTTAGTTAAAGGAAACAGGAGAATACTAGGTGAGTTATTTATGATTTTTTAATTTTTATAGGAAAATAAAAATAATAAAAAATAAACAATACATATTTAACCTCTTCATATATAATTTTGTTAAATTTTAATAATAATAATTTACTCAAAATATTTATATCATAAACAAGAATTAATTTTATTATTAATTTATTTTAGTGAAAAATCTATTCAAAATCTAGTTAAATTTATATTAAAAATAGTTAGAGACAATCATCAGTATTTACATACTTTTGTTTTTTATTTTAACTGGATTGTCAATATTCTTACCTTTTTTTAAAATTTTAAGTAAAATAATTTATAGATCTTGAAACTTTTTGAGAGTTATGTGGTATTAAGCTATACTTTAGGAACATTTATTTATATTTTTCTCTTAAAAATAATAATTAAAAAATTTGGTTGATATAAAAAAATTAATAAGTTTTATTCATATAATAATAGTGTAAAATTTATTTATAGTGATAATGAATTAAATTTTATATTTAATATCAAAATATTTTATTTATATATATCTACACTAATAGAAAGGGTAGCTCATGTTTATATGTTCAAAATATCAAGAAAATAAAGGATAATTATGTAATTTTAATTTAATTATTAAATTTAAAAATTTTAATGTAATTTTAAAAAATCAATCACTAATTCATTTCTCTCTCCCTCTCTCATAATTTTAATTTTCAAATATAACTTTTATGTCAATTATTTATAATCAATATTTTTCTTTCTCATACAACTCTTTCTATGTTTCTTTGATCTCAAAGTTTTTTACAAAATTTTAATTCATATATCATAAACTCAAAAAAGCTTATTTATGTAAAATTTTAATCATTTTAATTCATAATTAAAAAATTCAATTATTTTTTATATTTAAAATTATTCAAATAAATATAAATATTACATTAATTAACATTTAAAAATATAAATTTATAAAAATTAAAAATTTAAATTATTTGAATACTACCAAGTAAAATATATCCTTTTTTTACCAATTTAAAAAAGTATATTTTATTTTTAATTCCTTAAATAAGAAAAATATCTGAATATGCGCGGTAACACGTGCAAAGAGGTCAGTTAAAAGAAAAGTGAATGTAATATTAAAATTTTGATATTATTACAAGAGTGAAGATGTTTCCACGTGTGAGCGTAGCACTGGTGGCCGCTCTCAAAGTCTATCCCCATTTTTTTTTGGTAGAACTATACCGATTTACTACTTTGTGATATGGGGCATGCGGGGGTAAGGCGGCCAACTAACGCCACAAGCGGGACGGCTCAATTTTTTCCCAAGTTTTATCTGGCTTACCAGATTCGGTTTATTTTTCTAAAGAATTTTTTATAAGAAAAATTTATTTTCTTATATATAAATAAGAAAACATCCTTTATATCTATGTAATATGATTAAAAAATAATATTTTTATCAAATTTTTATATTTAATATTAAATATATGAATTATTTTTAATCGTTTGAATATTTTATAATTATATTCTTAAAAAAATATTTTTGATTAAGACAAACAGCGCCTTAATGGAAGATGAATTAACACAAACACGAGCACTGCGATGCAGAATTAATATTTTCCATGGTCATACAAAATGCCTATTTAGTATAGTAATAAAACAATTGATTTTGAAAGAATATTGTATATACATAAACCTATTTTTGTTTGATAACATGATGCTTTGTAGAAAATTAAATTTTGATATTAATAAAAAAA
Organism: Sindora glabra; assembly: GCA_020226215.1. Lineage (NCBI taxonomy): Eukaryota > Viridiplantae > Streptophyta > Magnoliopsida > Fabales > Fabaceae > Sindora > Sindora glabra. Next base: position 18,950,963 of record CM035228.1, read on the forward strand.
ACCGTGTTAAGATTTACTCATCAGAGACCCAGCAGAAAATTAAGAGTAAATTTCTTTTTTTTTTATGACCTTAATTTTTTGTGAAATTTTAATCAATTTTATTTTTATAAAATGTTAATTTATTTATTTTTTAAAACATAAAACTTAATAAATTAATATTTATTCAGACACTAAAAAAATCAAATAAATTAATATTTTAAAAATATAATATTAATGAAAAATAATTTATTGGGTACAAATAAAAAATTTCAATTTTCACATGAAAAAAGTGGGTTTTTTTATAAAAAAAAATAAAGCTATATATTTTGTCTTTTTTCCCCTAAAAAATAAAGCTATATCTTGGTAACTTTAAACAATTGGAAAAGTGGGTACCTCTCGAAGGATAGCCAATGGAACAAGAAATCAAGAGACAAACATATGCTCCAATTGAATGATGAATGCATATTTATTTCAACTAGCCCAATAAAATTCATTCACGCTACTCTTATATTATATTTTATCCCTAGCAAGTTGCTCTTATAATTTACTAACAATTCTATCTTATATCTTTCAAAAATCGGTGGATTTTAGCCTGTGGACCCCATAGTGACTTCAAACACACCAGATTTGATTTTACTTTTATTTGTTTGCGATTAAATTAGTGTAAAATTATAAATTATAACCATCTGAATTAGTTTTAAAAGGAAAGGCAATTTGAGGATGACACTTGAAAGTAGGCAGCGAGACATTTTTTATTAAAAACATCCTTTTCAGTTAGCAAATAGGATAGCTGAGATCGGACGCTGTACATTTCCTAGAAAATATATAAATGAATTTCGTCCAAAAATGGACATAATTTTTTTATTTAAAATTGTAAATTTCAAAAAATAATAATAATAATAATGGGACTCAAAATAAAAATTGTAATTTTATCCCTTTTATAATGATAAAAAAATCGGATCCAAATAGTTTTGATATAACAAGATCAATTTAGTGGTTTTGCCGGTGGAAATGACCCAAGCTTTGCCGTCTAAAACCGGTTTTTGCTATGTCACTTTGCTCTTCGACTGGAGTATGTGATGATGCATAATTTGAAGTCACTTTGCCGGTGGGCAGTTCCACTCTGCTACGTCACTTTGCTCTTAAAGTCATTGACCAGTAATCTGATGTCAATATTCTAGGAGTATTCGAGTAAAATTTTTTTAATAGAAGTTCTTTTTTTTTTTTCACTTATAAACATTTTCATAATTATATACATAGTATAATATGAATCAGATTAATTATATTTTAGGAAAAATAAAATAAATCAAATTAATAAAAGTTCTAGGAATTGTTTGGTTGATAAAAAAAAAAGTAAGTTTTCATGAGAAATTGAATTTTATAAGAAGTAATTTTTTTGTGAAATTTTAAAGAAATTTATTTCTTGAAATTTTTGAAAATTAATTAAAATTATTTGATTAGTATTAAAGAATTAATACTTTTTAAAAATTAACTTCTTATATTTTATTTAATTCAATTATGAACTTTTTAGGAAGCATTATTGAATTAACCAATATATCCTTTAAAATTATAATGTAAAAAATAAAAAAATATTGATAAATTTTAATTGTCTCTATTTATCATAGTTTTGATGGGCCCTAAACTCAAAAGGAAAAGAAATTATATAAAAACTACTTGAGAGGTAAAAACTCTAGTAACATTGTCAAAAAATAAATTACTTAACTCTAAAAAAAGCTGCTCAAAAAAATTCAAACCAACTTTGTGATCCAGGCTGAAAGAAACAAACCACTTTGTACATTTGTTACCTTCACAATAAACATGATTAATTTTAACATGCCAATCCTGATAAAGGAGTCTTCTATGTTAACTTATAAGAGGGAGATGTCTTGGCATTAGAAGAAAAATATTAGTAAGGAATTCTACTAATATTTGGAATTGGACTCCAAAATAACCAATTTATACCTAAGTTGTCAAGTTAGAGATAGTCTATTATAAACACCCTACAATTCAACCACTATAGAAGCGCAAATCCCCAAATTTTGAATAAAGTCACTCATAATTATGAATGACACCTTTATATCTTGTCAAAATAGGATTTATTTTAAAGGTACAATTTATATTGACTTTAACCTAACCTAATGGGGCAAAGACCATTGAATTGCAATTTTTCTATAATTCTTTTCCATTATGGAGTTGGAAACTCCCAACAAAGCATTTTTTATTCCCTTAGCATTTTGTAATAGAAATTTAGCAGTATCAATAAACTTGCTCCTACTTATTCTAAACATTTTATCATTCCTTCATTTCCACTAACACCAAATACTTATACTCCATACCACTCCTTAATTTAAGTCTGAACACTGTTGCATCTCTAACTTGGTTACAAACAAATCCTCTTTTGAAGAACCAAAGAACATAATACACTTACTATATTGAATCAAGTTCAATCAAATTTTCTTAATCTTTGAACAATCCCTTACAATGTGTAGAATGTTTTCTACATCTTTTCCATAGCATTCACATATAGCTAGTCCCATAGTTTTGCTTTGGCATGCTTGGTTTGTGAGCAAACCCTTATAACAACAATGCTAGACAAAGACTTTAACATGTTCCAAAACATATAACAACAAAATCTTCCTCCATTTCTAATCTACAATCATCAATAAATGAGAATTTAAACTTATATAACCTCACTTTATATTAAAGTCACCATTCCTATTTAATTTTCATATTAAAGCATCATGGCCCTTTTCCTCATTAGAGGGAGGATTTCCATAATATCAAGAATCACTTTTTTAACAACCATTTTTTCGCTTATGGTAGATTCCATTGGCTATTTTCCCTAAAAAAATTTGCAACTAATGCTTGAGTTATATGCTTTAGAATCCTAACCTCCAACTTAATGCATAAATCTTTTTCTCTAACCCAACAACCTTTCCAAAAATATGTTGGCATGCAATTATTAAACCTCTTAACAAAAAAGGCTAAATCTTAAGCAAACTCTTCTAAAAATAGGAATTTGAGTTTTGCACTAAAAAATTACTTCTCTAGTCACAACCACAAAGGTACTTGCTTTTTATAACTAGGGTTTAAAAACTACCATCACTAGTAGCTAACTTCTAAGCTAGCTTCATCAGACATACTTGATTCATCTTTTGTAAATTTCTAAATCCAAGCTCTTTTAGTCTTTTTGGTTGGCAAAACACCTTTTATAATGGTATGTAGCTTCTGTTCATTAAAATCATGCCCCTATACAAAACTTCTCTAAATTCTTTCAATCTTTTAAAGTGTTACAAAAGGAATAACTGTTGATTACATTGTATATGTAGGAATGGCCCATATAATGAATTAAGCTAAAATAATTCTACCTACCACAAACAAACAATTCCTCTCCCCTCCTATAAGTTTATCCTAAGTTTTTTTCATGAGATGAAATTAGTATTCTTATTAAATCTTTTGTAAATGATAGGAACTCTAAGATAAGAAACCAAATCTTCTAAAATGAAAAAACCACACCTATTCAAAATCTTTTCTTTCATCTCATTACTAACATTCCTTTAGAAAAAAAATATTTGACTTAGTTTGATTAACTCACTACTTTAACATATGAATAAAACAATTGAGGCATGACATAATAGTATCAATCTAATCAATAAAAGCTTTTCCAAAAAGTAATAAATTATCAATAAACATTATATGAGAAATACTAATCCCACCTTTACTTGTTCTAAGAGGTTTCTATTGTTTTTAATCCATTATTTCATTGATTACATAAGAGAGTTTATCCATGCATAAAATAAATAAAAGGCCAAAGGATTGCCTTGTTAAATACCTCTCAAAAGATTGAAATTTTTTATTTTGCTTCTATTTCAAAAAACATTAAAAGAAATGGAAGTAATACAATTCATAATTAGCTTGATCATTGGTGGATTCATATGAATTTGTTCTAAAACCTCTTGAATAAACTTTTAGTTTAATCAATCATAAGTTTTTTCCAAATTTACCTTGATAACTAGTAAACTTATTTCTTTTCATATTTTTTGCATTGAAAGAAACATTTCCTAAGCTATAATAATGTTATAATGAATATACTTTTCAAGAACAAAGCTTACTTAATACAAAAATATTAAGTTAGGAAGAAAACCTTTAAGATAATTGACTAGAATTTTTGTCACATATTTATAAACTACATTATAAAGAGAGATAAGCTTGAATTAATAAACAAATTTAAGCTTTTTTAATTTAGGAATAAGACAAATGAGAGTCCTATTACTTTCTTAAAGGTTCCTTCCCTAGAATATCTGATTAATGAAGTTAAAAACTCCTTCACCTATTATATGATAATTCTTCAAATATAAAATAGGTGAAATACCATCCACATTAGGCACTTTTATGCCTTCTACAGAAAATATGGTTTTTCTTACATCCTTTATAGTAATTAACTTAACAAAAAACCTATTTTGATCCTAAAAAAGGTTAGGACAAGGGATTTTAGTAACAGTTAGAAATTAAGCCTCAATACCATCTTAAAATAAATCTTTATAGAAGTTACAAATAAGCATTTCTAAAAATTCTCTACTTTCCACCCAAGTATTATTTGAATTATATAACATATTAATTCTATTCCATCCTTACTAGATAATAGTTTTTGTATGATAAGACCTAGTGTTTCTATTAAGGGTGACAATTCGGGTTAACGGGTCGGGTTGGGCATAACCTGAACCCGTTTATACTCAATCCAAACACAACTCATTTAATAAATGAGTCAACCCGATATGACCCATTTATTAAACAAATTAACCCGACATGAGTCATCCAACCCGAATATACATAATATGCTTATATAATAACAATCCGAACCCGTTTAAACCCGACCTGAACCCATTTATCAACTCGTTCAACCCATTATATTAAATAAAAAATTAATATAAACAGGTTATACAGGTTGGGTTGACTTTATTAATAATCCGTATAACTTAAATGGGTTAAAACAGGTTCACTCAAACTCGATGAAATTTATTTAGGTCAAACGACTCGACTCAATTATGACTCAAATTCGATTAAGCCTTACCTTGAACCTGTATAACTCGTATTGTGTCAAAAATTGTCATCCTTAATTTCTATCCCTTTATGTTCACCAGATAGATTAGGGTTTTTAATGTTATAAAATCCTCTCTTTTTTAAAACCTAATCAAGCTTTGCCTATAATTGCTATTCTAACTTTCAAAGATAAGTATTAGGGTCCCTTTCAATAGCTAATTGAACATCTAAAATAAAAGTCAACTACTATGTTAAAAAACATTCTTATTCTAATATAAGTGCTACAATTAAAAATTTCAGATTCTTTACAATATTAATATTATCCTACCATTCATCTGCAATAAATATTGAAAATTATCATGTGTAAGTTAGGCTACCTCAAATTTAAAAAGACTTGATCATTTATGATGGCATTACCAAAGAGCTGAAGAAAAATAAGATGGTGATTTGACTACACCTTAGAAAGAGTTTTCATAGAAGCCTCAATAAGTTAAGATTTTAATCCACATTATATAATGCTTGATCCAACTTTTCATAAAGTTAATGGTAATTCGATAATATTGGTCCTTTCCATGTGAACCTACTTTTTGCATTTTAACATCCAACAAATTACACAAATTAATATGATTATTAAATATTTTAGTTATAAGTCAATTAAAAAGGGCACTTTTTTTTTCATTTAGGTCTTAAACATCATTTCTGTCCTCAATTACCACCTAAGTCTTTGACATATTTTTGCTAATATTGAAAAGATCCTCCACAAAAAGTGCTTTTGTATCCAGACAAAGAATAAAATACACAAAATTCATGAACTAGAAATCTTCATTATCCTTCTTGATCATCATATAAATATAATGAGGACTTTTATTAACTAATTCTAACATGACTTTACTATTCCTTTAAACCACCTATGCTCTATTAGAAAAGCTATCATTCTTTACCAACTCTCATTTATCAAATCCTTTAAGCTTAAAATTATTTTTTGCTAAAAAATAATTACTCTTTGTTTCCATTAAAGCCATAAGTTTCAAATGATCAACATCTAAAAGTGTGCTTAATTTATTAGTAAGATCTTTCTTACCCCCACCTTAATAATTCCATACCAAAATGTTTTTAATTATTAAAAAAATATTAAATTAACACCTAAAAGATAACTAGACAATTCCTAGTGCCTTAACTTTTCCTTGCTTAAACATAAATCATCCATCTCCAAATAAGAACCTACTTGACTAAAAGTCTAGATCAAAATATTTCCATTATTTGAGGGATTTTCATCCATATGAACATTCTTATTTGTTGGCAAACAATCACTAATTTAACCATTATCCAAACATACTATCCATTCTTATGCATTACTTTCAAATAAAGGGGTAGTAAAATATAGGAAATCTATGAAATAAAATAAGTAGCCTTGTTGATCTCTTTATTATGCTTAGTCAAATCTATAATATTTCTATTCTCCTCATGCACCCTTTTTATCTTATGTAACCTAATTGCATGAGTCCTATTTAATTTAAGTAAAGGACATTTTTTTACTAACTCTAGTATTAACATTACTCTAATCCTATCCCTGATTATTCTTATTCTTCTTTCATACTTAATATTTATTCCTATTAACTTCCTAAGTAGAATACATATCATTGTAACCTTCTTTTTCCATATATTTTCATTTGCTCTAATCCTCTAAAATTTCACCTTCAAATACCTTATTGTTAAGAATTCCAAATTAGGAACCATCCCTAGAATTAATAATAGCCTTATGTTCATCACCTTGTACTGCATGTTTCATATCTAGCTATTTTTTAATACATTTCATACATTGAGCAATCATCCATCCTCAATACTTTAAATTTTCATTTTTATTTATCTAAATCTCCTTTTGACCTTCCTTACTATTTACCTAGCTTTGTACAACTTGAGAAACTTCCCTCTCCACTTTAAGGCATTACTCATTAAAATGGTTATATCTTTTATATCTAAAATGAATCATGTGTAAGCTCTCATATTATACATTTGTAATACTTTCCTCAGAGAGACAAAAAACCTAAATATCAACTCTTCTCTTAAGTCCATTTCTACTCAAACTCTCCTATACTTCTATCTTGTCTTGTACATTGTGGTAGCATCAACTTTCAGAGTTTTTCCCACTCTATTACCTAAGAAGGTAAGGAACTTTCTATCAAATCAAAATATAGAAAGCTTAGGGATTTGAACCCATACACTATCTTATTAATGGGATCTTTAGCAAGACCAAAAGATGGGTTTTAAGAATGCACAGTGAAATAGTATCGAAAATCAACCATAGTCCTCTTGTAAGAGCTAGATCATAATCTATTATGACATTAAACTTTATTAGATAGTAATCCTTAAATAAATCAATGATATTATTATACTTATAATTAATGGAGTTTATTTTTCAACACTTGAAAGCCAATTTTCCTTCCTAATAGTTTAATAATCAAAGTCCTTTGCTATGGTCTATTCAATCTTTCCTTCTCCTTTTGTGAAAGTATTATTACTAGACATGGACGACCTTTATTAAATTATTTTTCCACCTTGAAATTGCTAAAATCTTCCTTTTCATAACCAACTCTATAATATTTTTTTAACAAGACTCTCTTTTCCTACTAGGGTTTCTTTATAAAATCCACCTATATCATCACAATCCTTCTTTTCATTATAAAGAAACTTCTTAGTATAAGCAATTAATTTCCTCCCCAACCTAGAAAAGTCTTCTTTGCCTTGGTTTAATATTTTTAGCACTCAATTATAACAAATTTACCTCTTTTGATGAATTTGCTAGCAAGCAAAAAGATGGTTATACTATTTGTAATGTTAGCAAAGCATTAGATAGTTTATTTACGCATAAATTCTTTAGTTATCATTTTTATCAAAACTATATTCTAATCTTTCTTTCCATTATGTTTTTTTTAAATGTGCAATTTTTTATTTTTAGTTTAATATAAAAAATTAAAATAGATTTATATAATAAAAGATAATTTGAAAGATATATACCTTAAATTATCTTAATATAATAAACAGTTAATTCTATTAAATTTATACAAAATAGATAAGAAATACAATATTTTTTATAATTTAATATTAAAATAATAAACAATATAGATAATAAATATAAAATAATGAATAAAGTAATTTAATAAAAATATATAATAAATATAATTTTTTTAGAATTAAATTTCTATTATAATTCTATTTAATATTTAATATTTATTAATTTTATATCTTGAAGTTAGAAATGAAAAATTCACTGACAACCCAATTATTAATATAAGTTTGTAATTTCTATCTTATGTACTATTTGTTGAGTGTTTGGAAAAATATTTATTTTATATAATTTTATATAATACCCATTTTATTTATTATATAATTAATACAATAATTATATTTTATATAATTAATAATTATACTTATTATAATTATATTCATATTTTATAATTAATAAATTATATTTATTATAGTTTTCAAATGGTAAAGGTAAAAAATTAAATTGATTATTAGTTAAATTAAGAAGGAAAAAATTTATATTTCTATTTATATAAAACATAATAAGTTCTTTTTACTAGAAGAATATGGGCAAGCAATTTTTTATGATTTGTGATAAGTAAAATTTTTAAAAAATTTTTACACTCTTCATTTTAGCAGTTAATGACTAAAGGAATAACTTATAGCATATGTATGGTATGATGGAAAGGAATTAAAAGTAATGAAAAGAGTTTGTTTAGTAAGTATTATGGAATGAAAATGCCCATTTCCTAGGAAATGACCATACAAAAGTGATGGAATAACAATTTTATTATTTTTATAATAATTTTTTTATTGTTAATCATTATATTTTCATATATTTCAATATTATCATTTATTAGTAAATACTAAAATTTTTATTTTTTTAATATTATAATATTAAAGTATTTTAATAATTATATTTTTATAATACAATTTAAAATAAAATAAATGAAAATTTTAATTTATTCTTTTACTATTTGAAATTTTGTATTAATTATAATTTTTATTATTAAATTTAAAATATAGTATTTTTAATTATTGATCATATCATTTTTTATTTAATATATATTATTATTTTACTATTTAATATACATGTTTGACTACAAACTATATATATTTAGTATAAATAAAAAATAATATGTTCACTTATATAAATATAATTTCAATTTTACATTTCTTTTTTATTTTTAAAGATATTATTTTCATTAATCAATTTTTTCTATTTTATTATTTCAATATTTATTATGTTAAATATAATTATAAAATGATTATTCTATTCCATTCTATTCATTTCCTTTTAATTATATTTCAGGTGCTTTCTATGGTGTCTTTTGAAAAATAAGGGTTCCTAAACCCAAGACAAGTGGCAACAAAATAATGGTCCAAATCATCAAGATGTAGAGCCCATTTATTTTTGTAATTAGATCCTTATTGTTTGACTATTTACAAGAGTTCCCCCTATTCGGTAAGAGCAAGTTAGACATGGATTTAAGGGAGAAAAGGAGAATTGCTACATCATTAGTTGGGATCCATTTCAACTAAAATAATCCTTAACCCTCCATTAAAGGAAGCTATGGTATGCAGCATTCATCCTAGCTTGTTAGACTCAATTGGAGATCAATCCTAAACTCTAGGATTACGATCACAACCCATTGCCCAACACTAAGCACCCACTTGCTATTTCAGAAGGGATTTCATTCAGATTGAGTAGGGGATCGAAATAGATCCTCCTGGCATTTACCGATCATAATTGTGAGATGCGGGTCATGGACATCATAGGGGATCCAAAAGAGACCTATGTAAGGTATAGGGAGAAAGAGGATAAGTTAGATGGTGTGGTTATGTCACGCATGAAGAGGTATGAGAGGCAGCACATGTGCGATGCTCCAGCTGACGATAGTATTGGTTGGACGGAACCTGGGTATATACATGATGGGGTGATGATTAATTTGAAGAAATGATTTTTTTCGTGGATAGGATCTTTTAATCTTCCTTAATCTTCTTTATGTTAATTGATGGTGCTCATAGGACCAATTATTTAGCTCCAGATTGTGTTGTATGTTTTTTTGCTGGGCTCTGTTTGTTCGTTTCCCTGTTGAAATTGTTCATTAGGGAAAAATACATAATTTTTCAAATTATTTGGGCCATTATTCCTATAACAAAGTGTTGACAATTTTTGGATGTGAACAAATTATCTTTTGCCACATATCCTGGGTTCCTAAACCCCTAATTTCTAAAAGACACTATAGAATGCACCTATATTTCATTATACCAAATGCAATATTAAACATTTCTTACTTATTGAGAAATTACACTTTTCAATCAATTTTTACCAACTAAAACTAAATCTCCGCTTAACATATTGCCTAAGTTTAGTAACAAGAATAGCTACATAGTCGCTAAGCTTGTGGTCACAAGAAAAATAATAAAAGTATAGATACAAGTATTTGTAAACATAAGATTTTGGATATGATTGTTTATTGTATTTAAAATAATTTTTAATTTTTATTCTTAATGATAATTTTTTTATAATTAAAAGAAATATTTTTTATTTGTTCCATTGATTATCTTTTATTTTTTAATTTTCTTGAATAAAAATAAATTTTTAAAAAATTAAAGTAATTTTTGAAAATAAAAGACAAAATATATTTAAACATCCCCTTACTTTCCATATATAAAAATAACTACGTAATTTGATGTAATAATAAAAACTTAATAATTCAGCACAAATTATAATGAAGAATCTAGGGATAAAAGTTACGTGTCCTTAGGACAAATAAAAATAAAGTTGGCCACTACATTATAGTACAGTATTATTTGATATCATTTTAATAATTTTATTTATCATTATATTTTCATAATATTCACAAATTTTTTTTTATTTTAAATAAATTTCCACTATTGTCATTAAAAAATAGATTAAGTTGATTTATGAATTTAGCTTTGAATATTACTTATATTTTTATAATTGTTATTTGATTTTCTTCCTTTTGTTTAGATGGAAGGAAAATAAGAGAGGAAGAAAAAATTTTTAAATTTAAATTGAGAAGAAAATAGAATATTTTTTTGGAATTTGAATTTATTATAAAATTATAATAACAAATTTTATTTTTAATATTTTTTCTTCCTTTTTTTTTTTCTTCATCCGAATAAAAAAGTTTTAATTTTTTTTTTCGATTTTTTTCCCCAACAAAGCATTAATGACAATTCCTCAATGGGGGAAGCACTATCGTTATGAACGGTTCATAATAAATTTAAGAGGTCCATCCGTCATACTTTCTGAATGTTCCAGGCGTGCACTAACCGTCTAATCATATCCTCCCACCTATCTCACAAATTGGATTATATTAATTATTTAATATGAAATTTATTATGCACACCTCATCCGTATTTTTTTACTGTTAATATTTTATTTATTTAAATTTTTTATCTAGTTTTTAAAATAAATTTTGACTTCAGTGAAATTGAATAAAATTAAACGTGAATAAAGTGTAATTTTATTATAGCTATATGAATTAATATAAAAAATTCTCAATAAAAATTAAAATATATTAATTTTATTTCCTTATTTTAATAACATACTTTCAATGAAAAAAATATATTACAATACATAGCATGTGTAAAAAAATCAACTCAAAATTCTTAATGTTTGCAAATAATAAAATTCATATATATTTTATTATTAATACTTTTTTAAAACATATGACAATAAAATATAATTTGTAAACTCAAATCAAAGAGCTAGTGCTAATATAATTTTTTAATTTTAATTGAGAATTTCAAATATCAATTCATATAAATATAAAAAATTATAACTTACTCCTTTATGATTTCTTTCTCATTCACTTAACTTATTTATTATAGAATATTTAATTAAAAATTAGATGGAAAAGGCAAATTATAAAGTTTGATAACATGGGTAAATCAAATAAAAATTATCGAAATTACAAGTGGATAATTTGTAATTATTCCTTAATATTAATAATTTTTAGTATGGTAGAAATCACAATTAAATATTAAGTTATAAAAATATTTTTTCTCCTTAACTTAATCATCACTTAAGAAATTCAATTATTACTAAAAATTATATCAAATATAAAATTAATTTACACACCCTAATCAAAATATTTTATAAAATATTATTATAGGTTATAATAGCAGTTTAGGTGAAAAAAATTAATTGTCTTGATATAATAAATAGATAATAAAGGTCAATTATTTAGAGACTTATTAACTTTTATATCATTGTAAGTGAAGATTAGCAACCTCTATTCTTTTAATTAAATTAAAAAATCTTTGTTCTTTTAATTGAATCAAAAAATTATTCTTAATTTCAAAAACTAACACAATAATTAAGAGTATTTAAGTAATTTTAATAAGGAAATATATTTAAGATATTTAAGTAAACTTAAGTCATTCACTTTTATCTTCATAATAAATGTATTTATTAATTAAAAAAATTGTTAATAATAGCAAATTGGCTTTAATATCCATTATTATTTAAAATAAATAAATTAACTTCCCTTGAAATTTTGGTGAAATTATATGGACATCTTTTTTAGTTTTAAAACCCACACAAATCTTCCTTTAAACATAATATAATTCTATACTTAAATTCAAATTTGAACTTTTCTTCAATAAAATGAAAATAAAAGATGATTATACATTTACATAAAAAAAATATATGACAATTTAAGTCCTTAATCATCAAAGATATGTTGTGATTTAATTTAAATGACTAAAAATTTATAATATTTACTTTAAAATTTAACTTTTTTATTAATCATATTTTAGTTATTTGAACTTAATCAAGATGCATTTTTTTATAAAAAAAAGCTTAGAATATTTTATAGTAACATGTATTATTTAATTTGAATCTATAATTATTTTTTCTTATACTTTTTTGAAAAAATATTCAAATTTAGGTTTAAGTGTTACATTATTTTATATTTTAAAGAAAGAGTATGTAAATTTTGAAACTAAAAAAGAACCCGGTATAATTTTATTAAAATTCAGGAAGTTAATGCATTTTTAATTATTTTATTATTATTAAATTAATAATATAATTTTTTTATCTAAATAAATGAATAGAGATTGCTGTAAACCTCCAAATAAAGATGCGGAGGTTAAGGATATCAATTATTTGTTATTTGTGCTTTTTAAACGTCTTTAAGATAAAAATTGCATGAGAATTTTAATCTTGGAATCAAGGTGTACTTAATGCACTTACTTGTAATACATTATTTTTATTACAAATTACTATATTATTTCTTTATCATTTAATGATGCACTTCTTTTATAATTGGTTTGTTACATACTGTATAAATATACTGAATATATAACTAAAATTATATAAAAATTGATAATTAACTTTTGTTCATATATTAAATAAAAATAAACAATGCATATTATATTTAAATAGATAAAAATATCTCCAGCAATTTTGATTCAAGTAATGACAAACCTAAAAAGAACTCGCACCATCACAGCAAAAGAGAAGTTAACTTGTTTTGTAAGGGATAACAAGTTGGCTTGTATCACATAGATACCTCAATTTTTACCCATTTGGATGCGGATATAAAAACTTAAGAATAGTTATAGGTATAAATAAGGGAATTTTTATAAGAATTTCATTGAGTGTGAGTATGAGTATGAGGATCATATTTTCCGATCTCCCTATATTTATATTATATAATATATATAATAATATATATTTATATATAAATTTGATTATATAATAAAATAAAAAAATAAAAAAATAAAACTATGTATAAGAGTAGCTAATTTAAATATAAAACATTTTAAAGATAAACTTTAACAAAAGAATTCATATTATTAATAAAATTTTCAAGTAACTATTATTTTGTTAAAAAATAATAACATATAGATAAATGTGGTAAATATAATAAAATATTAATAAATTAAAATTGGATAAAAAGAATAAAAATAATGGGATATCTTTAATTTTTATTAAAAATATAATAAAATATAGATAAATATACATTATTTAAATAAAATAAGGAAACGTGAATGAAGTGAGTATTGAAAACTCTACCTATATAAGTATAGGGATAGGAAAGGTGTTATTCCCCCAAAATTTGAAATATATTTATTTAGCTATCTATTTAATGGATTGCTTATTATCATATTTGTTTGTCTTTGATTTAGTGGTATATCTCAAATGTCATGAATTTAAGGTAAAAAATGGTAAATTATCAAAATTGATTAACATAATAAATAATTGAGATGATAAATGTGATGAAAAAATTATAACAAAACAAAAGTTTATTGAGTTGTTAAATATTTGATGACGACTTGAAAATGAAAAGAATTTATGTTGTGTTATATATATATATATATATATATTCATATGCATGTATAGTGAGTAGAGTTTAGTAAAAAAAAAGTGAAAAGTAAAAAGAAAAATTGTAAAATTTAGTAATTTCCAAAATGTCTTTTCAACCAACATCTCAATTTTTGCCTTAAAACACCCATACCACTTTCCATTTTTCTTATTTCTTATCATCTTCTTCATTCCTTTAAGCTTTTGAGCCATTCATTAAGGGAAATCTTAATAATTTTCTGCAATCTTCATCTTGTTAAAGTAAAGAATTTCAATATGTATATTCCTTATTAACTTTCATTGCTCACTTTCTTGAGTTTCTTCTCCATTAACATTCTTTTTTATTTTAATAAAGAAGTTTTGAGGAAATTTTAACCCTAACTCAAGATTTCTTATTTTTATGAACAAATCCACTCATCTTTACCTAACTCTTGTTAGTAGTATTCTATCCTAAATTCAAGCTAAATTCATTATTTTATGGGTTTGTAAGAGTTTTTATGTGAGATTCTTATAACATTATGTTTTTTAGTATTAAATTGTTATTGTGGTTAGTGGGTTTTGTTGTTAAGAGTGACATTTATGTGCCTTTGAGGTGTGGTAATGTTATTGAATACTAATAATGAGATTTAAGAGTTAAAATTAACATGTGAATGTTGAATTTGTAGAAAAGTATATAATTCACAAGCTTGTGAATTGATTATGCTAGCATAATAGCTCTTGGGAATGACATAGTTAACTACAATCCAGTAGAACTAATTCGTAACCTGGGGTAGTTGACCACTACTTAGTAGGATTGCCTTCGAATTAAAATATAGCCAACTATGATGGGTTAGATTTTACTTATGAATCTTCGTAGTTGATCACATAATTAACCACCATTGGATAGGATTTGCTTTAGAGCCTTTGTAGTTGACTTAACTATATTCAATTATAGGAGCTAAGATTCATTTCTAGACATCTATAGTCAGTTATTATCCTATTTCTTCATAATATTGTCTTTTTGATGAGATTTTTTGATACTACACTTTCTAGGTTAGGCAGGATAAAGATAAATAACATTGTTATGAATAATAAAGAGTAGACTGATTAAATAAAACATGTTTGTTCCTATGAAATAATAGAAACTAGGTGAATTATCTTTATTATATGCTATAGGACCATGAGATAAGGGTTTTATG
This sequence comes from Sindora glabra, assembly GCA_020226215.1. Lineage (NCBI taxonomy): Eukaryota > Viridiplantae > Streptophyta > Magnoliopsida > Fabales > Fabaceae > Sindora > Sindora glabra. The sequence goes on from CM035228.1 coordinate 18,966,527, forward strand.
TAGTTAAAAATGATGAACTATCTATGTTCTTGTCTTTTTACCTATATGTATAAGTGAATGTACAATGAATATGAGTTTTGATGTGAGGTGAGATGCTTATATTTTTCATTATGAATTATGAAATTGATAAAGCTATTAGTAAAAGGAAGATGATACATATATTTATATTATATTTATGCATTGTATTTTTGTATCTATTTGTAAAAGAATAAGGTTAACTAAGAAGTATAAGTGAGATTACTTTTGTGTGTGTATGTATATATAATGTTGAATTACTAATGTAATGTTTGATTTTGAATATTATGAAAGCTTAGAGGCTTTATGTTTTAATCTTTGTAGAAATTGTATGTGCACTTTTAGCAAGTTGAGAAATTTAACATAAACAAGTTATAGTATAAGTTAGCCTATAGGTAAGTATGTTTAGTAATTTTACTATCTTTTGAGCCAGACTATTAAATGCTTATGACAACTTATTAAATGTTATAATTTATTTAGTTAGAATGCTATCTTATTAAACTTTTATACTTACTCTTCTATGGTTTATAATTTTCAGATAATCAGATGGATACTCAGCCATTACCCATCGTAGTAAGCAAGATTGTGGATCCTCTTTTCTTTTTTAAGCTAAGCATTATTTACATTTTGTATTGTGATTAATTGTACAATTTTTTTAAATATTCCAATTGGAGCCATAGTCATGGACAGATAGATACAAAGATTGTTTTGTGTAAGATGATAGTTAGGTTAACTTATATTCCTTTAGCTATTAGGCTTATAGTTGGCATAACTTCTTTTTTATTATTTCATTGTAAGTGATGAATTTCCAATTATATGAAAATGGATGATTTCCTCATCCAGCTATTCCTTTAATTGTAGTAAGTTAAGCAAAAAACTCTATCAAGTGTTACTTTCTAGATATAATTATTGAGAATATAAATAAAAAAAGCTTATAGGATTAGGATTATTAGTTTCACATTGATCATGACTTTGGAAAGGTAATGACAAGAGTGGTATCAAAGCATAGTTTAGGGTTTACTTGTAGAATAATGGCCTTAATATTGGTTAGTTTATAAAGCTATAAATGCTACTAATTTAATATGGACCAAAATTGCTTCAGTGATACATAGGCACCTAGGATTATATATTATTAATGTCATTTTGATTAACCTTATTTAGTTTGAGCTTGATGGTGGTAGATTATTTTATTAGATTTCTAATATTTAAAATGAAGATTAGTGATCTTATAATATAAGAAATGGTGAATATGAGAAGCTAACACCATCATGAATTAGAAGATGAAGGATCCTCTATTAGCTCATAAGAGTAAGTAGTAGTGGTGAAATAAAAAGAATTAAATAAGATTTCTTGCCTTAGGCTATGAATTTTTCTGCAATAAATGGTGGATCATATAGTTTAAACTTTCAATAATAATAAGGATCACAAGTAGTGAAATCAAAGAGATCATGATGAGCAAAAAGAATAAGATAGAAAAGGATTATATCCTTTTTTAAAGAAATTCTAGTAATAAGCTTCACATAGTTTATGAATTCATTAAGTTAAAGCCACTTCATTACTCCAACATGGATCCATTTATGGATCTGTATCAGTTTGTTGCTTAAATTGAGCATTATGGAAAAATATTGGAATATTTTAATCTCTTATTAATTGAGCTAGTGGGATACCAATTGAATGATGTAAGGCACTATTGGTTCATAATTATGGTGAAGAAGAAAGATATTAGTGCAATACTTTGAGACACATTTGTGGAAAACTTTATTAATTCTTTCTACTATGAAACAAACTAAAGTGAGAGAATTTGAATTCTTTAAGCAAGGGAGCTTTATGATTAATTAGTGCAATGTATAATTCACTTGGTTATCCTGATATGTGGAATACCTAGTTTTGATAAGGTGAACTAAGGTAAAAAGATTTGTCTAAAGATTAAGGAACTATTATTTTTAGCACATCAATGTGCTAATGCCAACATATATGAGCAAGTATTGGATCAAGCCTTTTGATTGGAATTTAGAACTAATAAGAAGAAGGAAATGGAAGCTTAAATAAGGAGTTGAAAAAAAGTCAATCAAATAATCTAGTTCCATAGAGGGTCCAAAGGGGATGCCCCTCTACAATGCCCTTACAAATGAGAGGGCTAGACTTCATTCAAGGTCAATAGATCCAAGAGGTTTTTTTAGTGATCTATTAATGAGGAGAAATATAGGGAACTAATAAACTCACTCCAATATGCTAACGAGCTTTAGTAGAGGCACTTGAGCTAATTTCATGAATAACTACTTTGTTATGCTTGATGCAATAATAAGCATTAGGATCTATGTACGAAGGGTAAAAGTGAAAGAATGTCCAAATAATCTATTTAGTCTTAGAGCCAATTATCTTACTCCTTAACAAAGTGCACTTATAACTCATACTAGTACACCAAGTGGAGATTAAGCTACTTTCGAAAAGGGTAATGAAGGGAATAACTATGGGAGGAATATTATTAAAAACCAAGAAAGAGTGTTTCATTTGATGTGCCAAAAAACCCAAGCATTTAATATAGTAGTATTAGGTACTCTTAAAATTAAAAATATACAAGCCTAAGTATTATTCAATCTAGGTACCACTTATTCCTTTATCTTTAAGAAGTTTATATCATTGATGACTAGAACTTGTAATGTATAAATTTGCCTTTACTAGTGATTACTCTGGTTAGTAAGACCTTTAAGGACACTTTAGTAACTAATTCATATCTTACAATTATTACTTATTATATAATGCCTGCAAATTTAATTTTACTTGATATGCTAGAACATGATGTGTGCTTACATGAATTATTTTAATAAAATGGTAACTTTTTCTATAGAAGTGTCCTTATCCATTATTATCCAAAGGGAAAGTTTTATTAAAGTTATATACTTAATCTCAAGTATAAAGGCTCAGAGACTTATTTAGAAAGGATGCATAACTTATTTAGCTATGGCTCGAAACCTAAATTAACCAATCCTTAACTTAAGTAGTATACCAGTACTAGTGAATGATTTTCTAAATGTATTTTTGAAAGAGTTTAGGGATTATCGATAAAGTTTAACATTAACTTAGTTCCCAGCATTAACCTAATTTCTATACCTCCATATTGAATAGCTTTGCCAAAATTAACGGCATTGAAATTGTAGCTATAGGAATTAATGGATAAGAGGTTTGTTCTTTCTAACTTATCACTTTAGGAAACCCTATATTGTTTGTGAGAAAGAAGAATAGGCTTTTGGTTGTGTATCAATTATTAACAATTAAACAAATTGTCCATTAGAAACAAGTATCCATTATAGTGCATTGATGACTTATTTAACTAGTAGCATAATGCCAAATACTTTTCTAAAATAGATTTGCAATATGGTTATCATCTACTAAAAATTTAAGAAAGTGATAGTCTTAAAGTAGCTTTCGAATATGATATGGTCACTGAGTTTTTAGTTTTATCTTTTAGGTGAACCAATGCCTTGTTTGGTTTTGTAGGTTTGATGAATATGGTGTTTAAGCCATTTTTGGATAAGTTTGTAATTATATTCATAGACAACATATTGATGTATTTTAAGAGTGAAAAGAAGCATGTCACGCACTTTTGGATTATGTTACAAACCTTATAAGATTATTAATTATATGTTAAATTTTCTAAGTGTGACTAATGAAAAACTAATGTGAATTTCTTAAGGCATGTAGTGCTCGAATTAGGAATAAGCCCTTAAAAAACTCAAGTAATAAAACAATAGCTAAAGCTTATAGCAATCACATAAATTCAAAGTTTTCTTAAACTTGTAAGGTATTATCGAAGCTTCATTAAAGATTTCTCAAAGATAAGCGCCATTGACCAAGTTAACATAAAAAAAAGCTTAAATTTGTATAGATGGATGAATATGAGAATAATTTTCACAAGTTGAAGGTGAATTTGACCATTGCACTAGTGTTAGTTTTACCTTTTGGCACTAATGGATACATAATGTATTGTAATGCCTCTAGGATTAGTTTGGGATGTATGTTGATATAGAATGGAAAAATGATATCTTATGCCTTATAACAACTTAAAAGGCATGAATAGAACTACTCAACTCATGATTTGAGATGACTATAATGTATTTGCCTTAAAGAGCCAAAAATATAATTTTTTGCTAGAAATATTTAAATTTGAGATAAAGAATGTGGATAGAGGTGAAAGACTATAACTTTTTGATCTTGTACCAACCTGGTAAGGAAAATGTTACGATAGATGCTATGACTAGGAAGTTATTAGGTGTTATATCAAATCCTTCATCAAGTGATCTAAGAGTATAGTTAGCATAGATAATCATCTAATCAGTTATGGTAGATAAAATTAAAAAGTTCTAAAGGCATGACTCTAATATCTTATCTTCATGCAAGAAGGAACCACAAATTCAGAATATGACCTCATTGTAGATAAGAAGGGAGTGCTTAAATACCAAAGGTGCTTACAAGTTTCTACTAGTGAAATAAATAAGCTTTTGTGTCAAGCTCAATATTCTTCTTACATAATGCATCTAGGGTAGCAAAAATGTATCATAACCTGTAAGAGGCTTTTTAATAAAGGTGAATGAAAAAGGATATGTAACTAAGTGTCTCACATGCTAATAAGTAAAAGTGGAATACCAATGATTAGTTGGATTGCATCAACCTTTATAGATTCTTAAATGGGTTATAACAAAAAGGTAGAATGCTTTAGAATAAGAATGGATATGGAGGCTTAGTTTTCTACCCATACCCTTCTTGTTGTCATTCTTAGATTCTACCATACTAAACCTTTGTAGCCTTATGTTTTTACATATTAAGACAAAAAAGTGTTTTTAGTTCATTAACTTTTATTTAAGTTTTAATCTTGTCTCTTAAATTTTATTATAAGCAAATTTATTGCGTAGCTTTTAGAAAATGATCAATATTACCTAACTAATTATTTAGTTTTTTTAATAGTAGTGCTTACATGATATTCAACTTGGCATCTTATATGATTCACATAAATTATATTTTCATATTTTTATGGCAAAAAGAAAATTTTGATCCCTTAACTTTTATTAAAGTTTCAATTTCATCCCTTGAATTTTATTTAAACTAAATTTACATTTTAATTTTTAAAAAATATGATCATTTCTATTGCAATATAATGACAAATTCCTTTATATGTGATGAATTTCATCATAATTAATTAATACAATTATTAAATAAGTCCAAATAATAATTTAAAGAACTCCAAATGCAAATTATAATTGCATTTTGAAATTGTCTTGCTAATCAAAATAGTCTTTAAGAATTCTAATGAGCATGTTATGTTGTAAAAATGTATATCCAAATCTTAAAGTTATATTTATTCATATTCATTATTGCTAGTGGATTTATTATGAATCTCTACTTTCGTTTTGATTTTAGTTTGAAAAGTAATGAGCTTAATGGTCTTAAGTTGAAAGAAGCCCAAAATTTGACAAATACTCTTTAAAGACTATAATATGAATAGGTTTAAATTAAATGGTAAATTTAGTTCAAATAGAATTTAGGGTTCAAGATTAAAACTTCGATAAAAGTTAAGAGATCAAAAGTTCTTTTTTATCATAATAATAAGAAAATATGATTTATGTATACTAGGTATAATATCAAATTGGATGTATAAAAGCAATTTCATTAAAAAATCTAACAACATTATTGTCACAACCAACCTGCTTGATTATGACCAACATGGATTCCATTTCCTCTAGCTACTAGCTTAAAATGGAATTGAACCTTGGTATCATTGCACAATATTTCTATAACAAAGTAACTTTAACAACATGTTTTAAAATAATTACAATTTAAGTTTATTTGCCAAAGAGAACATAATTTAAACTATTTACATCACTTAAAACTACCTTTGGTTAGAAAAATAGTGAGATTCATATCTTAATATGTAAATAATCTACTTAACCAAAATATAACAATCACACATAACATTTGATAAGAGACATAACAATATCATTTTTTGAAGATAATATATAATGATCATTAAGAAAACAAAGATAAAATAGAATACACATTTGATCCATCTTATACCTCTCTATACAATAATAGTTCCTTTATTTTTTCAACTTTGTCCTTCTAGACATAGTAGTAGTCCCTTTATTTCATAATAATTAAAATAATAAACCCACATTGTTCCTCCAAACATAATAGTCTTTTTGTTTTTTGCATTATTAATTAAAACATATCCTTTAATAGAAATTTCGCTTCACACAATGCACAAGTTCCATTCCATTCACATTTTATAAAAAAAGAATCATAAATAATTGAAATAGTACATTTCCACATTTGTTAATATTAAACAATTTTAATCACATATGTTCACTTCCTAGAATTAAACGACAGCTTTATTGTTCATGTTAATCTAAGTTACCCTATCATATTAATATATTTTAAATTGAGCAGTCCAAATCATTAAGTTTGCATATACATACAATACATTATTCATTTCACATTTTTTTGCCAATGCTATCACTAGGTTCATTCTCAACTAGTTATGACTACATTCTTAATATTGATGCATATTTCTTATAATAATAAATATCAAATAGGATTTTGCTTAGAGTATTTTGCTATAATGGTTAAATATAAAGCTTCAAAGAGCTTGTGTTCAATTATTGTAGCTGAATAATCAAGTTTAAACTTTCATGAGTATTTAATGAAAATAGTCAAATATAGGCTTGAGGGCCACTTTTTTTAAGTTGTATTTGATTACTATAATTGAATATAGCTAGATTTTTCCTTAATTCTTCACCAATTTTTTGGGCAATAGGTATAATTTCGTCAACTAATTTATCCATCACTCTTTTTGACCTACATTTTTATCACAAACAACACCAACATAGATACTTGAGCTCAAAATATCAATAATTTCATTTAAAGAACTAACTTTCATGCAATATACATCAAAATTCCTAACTTTCCATTTTTTTACTAATAACAAACCATAACTGTGTAGATTAGGAAGGATTAAGTATGTTATCTACTTACCCAATATGTGAAAGAGATGAATAAAGATAGGGATGAAGCGTAATTCCCTTATATAATACAAAAAAATCAAGAAGGTTATAACTTTATACCTGGATTTCTTCAAACAAAATTCATGAAAATTGTTCTCATCAAAAGACAAAATCACAATAATTTACCTTAACTCAAAGAAAGGAAAATGATATTTCCAGAAGTTCCTAACCTAATCTTGTTGAAATTTGATGTAGTAGAAGTAGAAAACTTGAAGAAGGGAATGGAGGAGGAAGCCGACTAGTTATGGTAGGGAAATGGTAAAAATTTCGTGCTTTGGGGGGTTTTAATGTCCACAAGAACATTTTTTGTAATTTTGAAACTCACCTAGGGCAATTTAGGAAACATTCATACTAAATTTTCTCTACACTCCCTGTTTCAATTCTAATTTTACTTTAATTTATGTTTAACTTAATTTCATATAATTTCATAGTAAGTTTCATTTTTCATAATTAATTACTTACTCCAAACTTATTCTCAACATTTTTCTAATTATAGACATTTATATGAATTTATTGAATGAATAATTAAAATAAATTTCAAAATATTCAAGGTGTAACAATTAGGCCATCAAATAACATTATGCTTTTTTAGAAATTTAGGGGGTAGATTTATTTTAAATAAAACTTAAAGGACAAAATTAAAATTTTAACAAAAGTTTTTGAAACCAAGTATGCCTTTTTATCATATATTCAACTTTCTCATAAAACATTTTATGGGTATCTATATCATGTAAACTGTCCCGAAGTTTTACCTTCTTATTTTATTTGAACCAATGACAAGTCAATAATTAAAATTAATAAAAAATTGAGTTTATAAAATATTTTGTATTCATTTAACTAAACTAATAATAACCCAACCACCTTTTTCGTATACTAAAATCTTATTCATTTCATTTTTTTTTGGGGGATATTTATACCTAAACGTAAACATCTTGCTCCATGCCTAATGATACTTTCTTACATTCAACCTCTCCAAACTTGAAAATCGTAGTGGGGTAATTCAACTGTACGAGATCAGAGGACCCAGACCCCTTCGTATATGCATAAGTGTACATTCACATTTAATTTTGTTTGACTTTGGACGATCACTTTGTCTTCTTAAGCCACCTTCCCGTGCCTTCATTTGACAAAATATTTGAAAGCGGCTTTTCAATAACTTTCTATATTCCCTGAAACAGACGGCGACCATGATATTTCTAATTGATTGAATTCGAATGTTTTAATTTTTTGTCTTTACTAATTCCCTTGACCACTCCAATTTCTCTACCTCTATAATTTTTTGAGATGAATTAAAAAAATATTATTTGCAGTTTAGTAAAAAAAATAAATAATAACTCAGGGTAATTCTTTGTCACATAAGTTTAAGAAATTTAATTTACAATGTCCAAAAGATTGAACCTCCGACAATGTAAACGTATATACTTTGTGTTTCATTGTAAATTTGCATTACTTGTAAATATCATTTGTTTTCACGTTCCTATATTGTGATTAACTAGAAAATATTTACTTTTAAATTAATTAAATGAATTCACAATAAAAACGGGATTTCATAAATGCATGGACCCCTCCCAGTTATTATGTAAAACAATTGACATCTAACGAGGTTGACAGTCGATGCTGAAGCTGGTCCATGCAAGCATCTAATGATGGCCGAAAATGTACAAAACATACGTGTTGGCTTGCTGTGTTTCTCAACATTAATTCGTTTGATAAGAGATAATCTCCAACGGCTTGATAACTCCGTACAGACCCCACATGACATGAAATTTTGTGTGAATATTCAATTTTCCTGTTCATGTATGCATTGGATAATATATGATGGAATTGATCCCATCTCGGCGATTTGACCGAAATGCTGTACCATAGAAAAATATTTTTTGATTTGCTGCGCCGTAAAAATTAATAATCGAAATATTTAATTTTTTTTAAATACTTTTTGAATCACGACCTGCCAAATATCGTGATTCAGGTTATTTAATTAATTATGAAAAATAATGTATGTTAAAGTGATAAAAAGAATTTCATTATTAATTAAATAAAATATTTAATTAATAATAAAAATTAATGTATGTTAAATTTAGAAAAAAAATCACATCATTAGATAAAATATTTAATTATAAAATATATGATAAATTAATTCAATTGTATAATAACAAGAAAATAAATTGTATTAAAATTATATTATTCAATATATTGTGACTTTGAACTTCAAAAAATAGGAATGAATAATATATATATATATATATATATATATATATATATATATATATATATATATATATATATATATAAAATAGATTAGATGAAATGAGAAAAAATAATATGTGGATTGAAAATTCTTGAAAAAATCCTAATTGAGATATTTTTATTTTAAAATAATATTTAAAAAATATTAACAAGAAAAAGGAATAAATTTTGAATAAATAAAATTTAATTTAATTTTACTTGTTAGTCTTGAGAATAAAATACATAATTAATTAATTTTGTTAATAATTTTAATATTAAAATTTTAATTCACTTAGAATACTTATATAAAATATCTAAGTATTCCCCGCAGGTGTGATAGTTTAATAAAGATCTAATTGTTGACAATTTAAATTTTAGTGTGATAGTTTTTATTGAAGATTTTAATTAATAATTAATAATTTAATTTAATATCTAAATATTGTATAATATAAATAACATAATAAAATTGATAACTACCAAAAAATTAATGGAACAATTAAAATCTCAATAAATATAAATTTTAGCTGATTCTTTCATAGTTTTATTCTGGGAAAGATTTAAATTATAAAATTAAATCCTTAAAAAATATTTTATCAATGGGTGATGTATATATCCATTAACAAATTTTTAACAAATTTTGACCAATATACATAACGTAGAAAATCATTTTCCCCATACACTGTGCCGCTAAAACATATTCCGCAAATGCTTAATAATTTTTTTATTAAAATATTTTTGTTGGTTATGGAAGGGGGATTCCAAGACCAAAGTGGTCTGTGACCCTTTTTTTATTTTCTTTTTAATTTTTTACCCTGTGACTTTTTTTCCTTTTTTCATTTTTTTGTGGTTATGTTGTAATATTTTTTTTAACATAAAAATAATTTTTATTAACTTCAAAATACTGAAATAATGTAATAAATATTTAATAATAATATTATGATATCATTAATAAAAATAAAAATAGTATAATAGTTATTATTTATTTAATATCTAATAATACTATTATTATTTAAATACTAATTGATTACATAATAAATATTTCAAAAAAATAAGGTTATTACTTCTTTAATAATTAAAAATTAATAATTTTCTAGTCGAAGTATTTATCATTACTCTATGAATGTTAATCTGTTTTAAAAGTTAATTTATAAAATCATATCAAAAGAAAAATTGAGTAAAATATTGTCATGTTATTAATATAATTTAGTAGCAGAATAATATTAATTTTTTGTTATGTTAACAAGTTTTTAACGGCATTGTAGTTACTATTCAAATGGCAGTTGTTTATTGTTTAGTAATATTGTACTAATATTATTAAATGTTAGTAACTTGAAAAAAATTTAATATTAAAAATGGTAGCTATTAAAAATATTCCAACATTATCAATATAAGTTAATATATTAAAATATTTATTATTTATTTAATATGTAAGAATATTATTTATTTATTAAATAAATATAAGTATTACTATTGGTGTGTAATAATAATTATTAGATTGGTTTGAGTTAATGGATAAGTGTGAAGACAATATTTGGTTTGTGTAGTTTATTTACAAATTTGAACATTATGATAAATGAAAAATGAGACAAAATTAATTCTAAATAGAAGAATGAATGAATTAATTAAATTATCAAATTAGCTACAAAAATTTTGTACATTAATAAAATAATCAGCTATCAAAGTAATGACTCCCAGTCCTACATCGAGGGCGTCGCCTCGCTCGTCGTGGTGGCTGAACAAGGGATTGCTGCTGTTCATCTCTATCGTCACTGTCATCGGAGTCTGTTTGAGTGGGGTTGGCATGACCCGTGGTAAGTGGAATAGGATTTTGTGGGGTAAAAAACCCTTGTTGCTGATGCGATGTGGATCCACTGGCGTACTCAGATGTAAATGCAAACGGCTCAGATAAAAACGCCGTCAGAGAACCCGGGACTCACTGGTGTGGGGGTGATGGCGATGGCGATGGCGTGAAGAACGATGATGGGCCAGCATCTCCACCTGCCATGAAATGTGACGAGGGCATGTATGTAGATGGACCTGGACCTCCTGCATCGGGCTGCATCCAGTGAGGGGCGTAGCTGGAGGGGACATCCGCCGATGGCATCGATCGATGACCATAATGTGCTCTGTCATCGTCATCATCAGGTCCAGGCAAAATGGGATCCCTAAAAGACATAAAGCCATGAGCCCTCCTACCACGCCTAGGCTTAGGGATGGGTGGTCTCGATAATTTGTCTGCAGGAAAAGCTAGTTGAGAAGCTGTCATGTCTCGATGTTCACCTAACGCACGCAAGATGCGATCACAATCCCGGTCCACTGTCTCTCTGAATTGGTTGTACCCGAGAGTTGGAGGATCCTCGACGCTTAGTGTGCATAGTCTCTCAGCAACGTCAGCCTACATGATAAGTAAAAATAATTACAGTGTGTCAATTTATATTATATTATTTTAAAGAAGTTATAAATCATATTATGAAGGACGAATGATTACCACAAATCCTGGACCACCGCTAGCTGGATGAATCCATCGTCTCGTGTGTGTCCAATACCATGACATGTAGCCTGAGCCACGATGAAGAGCATCAGTCTCCATCTCAGTCAGTGAAAACGTGGCTCGCCATGCATCCCAAGCACTAATGTAGACCATGTGTTCTTGCCGCCAATCCTTCGATGTTTTTCCTCGAAGATGTAAGGTATGACAAGAACCAAGATTGAATGGCTCCTGTAGGATTAGTTGCCGCCTACCAAACTGGCGAAGAACACGATCTGCATGGTGCCATTCCACGATGTGGAAGCATATGATCGGGACTGAAGCCAACCATATATCAGGTGAGATGAGGCAATACTCAGGCACAAGCTGCTGAACACTATCCATATCATAAGGCCGCCAAATAATCTGCACTAAGTAAATGAAAGATAAATAAGCATGATACTACATATGGGATAGTCAATTTAGATACAACAAAACAAGCCATAATTAACCTCTTCAGCCTTCATCTGATCAAGTAATATTCTGAATTGCCGTAAGGCATTTGTTGGAGGCCGCTGAGGCAATCCGGTATTCTTCCACTTGCGAGAGTTGCAGAATGTATATTATTTTCTATGCATAATTTAATACTAATAGGAGAAATACATTAAATGAAAATATCAAAAGTGGCCCACACCTGAAGCTCAATGGTGGTAGCACAGGGTAAATGTCTAGACGGGGATCTGGATACGGAGGTGCCATCGATGCTAGAGTGGGAAAGCGATCCCACGCCCATAAATGTAGAAAATGCAAACATCCACCGATTTTTACCTCGTCAAGGTTGGTGGCCGTGCACAATTCTCTATACAAGCATCTATGGCTTGAAGCGTCCAGTGTCAGCGAAGTTTGCTAATAGGGGTAGATACATCAACAACACTCTATGGCCTGAAGTGTCAGGCATGAGATATCCGCCGATGAGTCTCAAAATGTAGGCACGCGTGAAGCGTTGTATTTGTTCGTCATCTGCATCTGCTGGCAAGTGTCCAAAATTCATTGCTAGCCAAGGGATGCTCAGGTGCTGTCCTTGTAAACACTCATCGGGCGGTATAACCCCAAGAAGATCCTCGCACATCACCCGCCAGTCATATCCGGTGTACCCGGAGACAGGAACGCCCTCGCACGGTAACCCTAGCTGGATGGCGACATCTTGTAATGTAATTGTGTACTCCCCATAAGTGGTGTGGAAAGTGTGTGTCTCTGGCCGCCATCGCTCCACCAGTACAGAAACGAGCGCTGCATTCAACTCAACATGGCCAAGACGACTGACACCGTAGAAACCAGCCTACTGAAGATATGGGATAATGGCAACTGGTGGATCAAAGAGACGACCCACATGTGCGACACGTCGTAACCTAAGGAGTCGATCTACCTGAAAATAAAAATATCAAATCATAATGTGGTAAGAGTTTAAAAATCACAAAATGCATAACCATACATTATTAAACTTACATGGCCTAGCCAAATGGCCTGTGAGATATGTCTAGACTGTAAATACAAAATGGACTCGTCATTGGGACCAAGTGTGACAACACGGCGCTGACCGGCCATTATAGTCGAGGGGTGTGATATCTGTCACATTGGAATAATTCAGTTAATTACACAAAAGTATGCATTTAAACAAAGCTATTATCTAAAGTAAGTGATCTAATAAGGTATCAGGGGATACTAATGCTGACGTATTATACTTGCCAATGTGTTCATCAATTTATTGCTATTTATGACCTCAATACCAACAACCAATGGGGTGTGCACTCAAAAGTTCCTTTGATGGGCTGGACAGGTTGCGCGGTTGTGCCTTATCTGCCTGCATAACCCACACCTCTGAGGATCGGATGGACCCTCCTGCCAGTCCATTTCGTTCCTTATACGCCTAGATCGTGGTTGATCACTGGCACGTATCACCGAGGGATCTGGAATGAGTTCTGGTCCATCGACCGCTGGCCAATGCTCCATACCCCCTATTGGTCGGAACTCACTGCTATATGCACTAAGCATTGTCTCCAATCGGAAAACACGATCGACAAACTGCAGGGGATCCAATGAAACTTTCGAACATGCAGCAAATACATGTTGGCAGGGCCAGTGCTCAACTTGAAACTCGCCACAATCACATGTACGATCGCGAAGGCTAACCTTGCAGGACCGATCGAACTGCTTCCACGTCAAGTCATATGGCTCCACAACCTCAAATAAGAACTGCTTTCCGAATGCAATCTTGAATCTTTTTTCGGACGTCCTCGAAAAATACCTCTCCTGCTTGTAACTGTGCTGCAATTGTCTCTGATCTTTCAACAAAATATACATTTAATCGATACATTGTTGCCTTGACCAACCCCATGATAGGCAAAAATCTAACCCCCTTGAGGACGCTGTTGACACACTCCACCAAGTTAGTTGTCATATGGCCCCATCGTTTGCCTCCTTCGTCATACGCACGACTTCACTGATATTTTGGGATATTTACAATCCAATCGGCAGCTCTTGGGTGCAATGATTGTAGTTCCGCTAACTTTGAATCCACTACATGTCGCTCGTATTGGTAACCTGTACAACCCGATATTGTGACATAATTAACAAAGATAATAAGGTGTCATGATAATTAGAGAAGTTTTCCAGGAATATTACGTACTAATACTAATGAATAATTTTTTTAGCCACTCGATCTTGAAAGTTGAGTTCATATTACTGGCGATGTGTCGTAGGCAGAACACATGATAACCACGGGGTGGTTGCCACCCTACGCGTGGGTTTGCAACGGCAGCAACTATCCCAGGATGTCTATCTGATATCAAGCAAACACCCTACTTATCCTTGACGATATGCCGTCGGACGTTTGATAGGAACCAAGCCCATGTCTCGTATGTTTCGCTTTCTACTACAGCAAATACAAGGGGAATAATTTTTCTATCCCCATCTTGTGAAGTTGCGATCAGTAACACCCCTTATACTTTCCATATAAAAATGTGCCATCAACTTGGACTATAGGTTTTAAATGATCAAACGCATCAATGCATGGCTTGAATGTCCAAAACACCCGATGGAACAGTGCTGCTGACGCACTCTCAATGCATGGCTTTAATTTAAGTTTCTTCCAACTGAAATACATTAAAAACTTATAATTTAGGGATAAATAGATTATAAAATAAATTCAATAATATTTTTATTAAAATAAATTAAATTATAAAATTAAGTATTTACTTTCTAAAACACCGATATTTTTTTTGTATAGACCTGGATGAATTCAATCATAGAATTCTAATAAAAATTGAATTAAATAAATAAATAAAGAAAGAAATATTAAATACTAATCTTGCTGTAGAATTTTTTATTTAATTTAGTTAGTTGATTTGTTATGGTTAAATTTTAATTTAATTAAATTAATAAATAAGTCTTTCATATATTCCAATTTTAAAGATATATAATATATTTTCTTCAATAGATAATAAAGTGAATAGAAATAAATCAACAAAATTAAATCAAATAGATAAATTAAATAAATTAAATCAAATAAACAAATCAACTAAATTAAATCAAATAAGTAAATAAAAACATTAACTCAAATAAATAAATCAAATAAACTAAATCAAATAAATAAGTTAACTAAATTAAATCAAACAAGTAAATTAAAAATAATAACTCAAATAAGTAAATTAAATATATTAAATTAAAAGAATAAATTAAATACATTAAATCAAATAAATAAATTAATAAAATTAAAATAAATAAATTAACTAACTAAATTAAATCAAAGAAATAAATTAACTAAATCAAATCAAATAAATAAAACTAACTAAATTAATCAACTAATTAAATCAGATAAATTAATCAACTAAATTAAATCAAATAAATAAATTAACTAAATTAAATAAATTAATCAAATAATTAAATCAAATAAAAAATTTAACTACATTAAATCAGATAAATTAATCAACTAGATTAAATTAAATAAATTAAATCACACAAGTAAATTAAAAATATTAACACAAATAAATAAATAAAATAAAATAAAATAAATAAATTAAATAAATTAAATCCAACAAATAAGTTAAATACGTTAAATCAAATAAATAAATTAACTAAATTAAAATAAATAAATAAATTAACTAATCTAAATTAAATAAATAAATCAATAAAATTAAATAAATTAATTAACAAAATTAAATCAGATAAATTAATTAATTAGATTAAATCAAATAAATAAATTAATTAAATTAAATCAAACAAATAAATTAACTAAATTAAATTAAATAAATAAATCAACTAAATTAAATAAAATAATTAAATAATTATATCAAATAAAAAAATTAACTACATTAAATCAGATAAATTAATCAACTAGATTAGATCAAATAAATTAATTAATTAAATTAAATCAAACAAGTAAATTAAAAATATTAACTCTCATAAAATTTTTAAATAAATTAAATTAAATAAATAAATTAAATCTAATAATTAAATTAAATACATTAAATCAATTAAATAAATTAACTAAATTAAATCAAATAAATAAATCAACTAAAATAAATAATTTAATTAACTAAATTAACTCAACTAAATTAATTAACTACATTAAATCAGATAAATTAATTAACTAGATTAAATCAAATAAATTAATTAACTAAATTAAATCAAATAAGTAAATTAAAAATATTAAATGAAATAAATAAATTAAATAAATTAATTAAATAAATAAAATTAAATAAGTAAATTAAAAATATTAACTCAAACGAATAAATTAAACAAATTAAATCAAATAAATAAATTAAATATATTAAATTAAATAAACAAATCAACTGAATAAAATCAAGTAAATTAACTAACTAAATCAAATCAAACAAATAAATTAACTAAATCAAATCAATTAAATAAAATTAACTAAATTAAATTAAATAAATAAATTAAATACATTAAATCAAATAAATAAATCAACTAAGTTAAATCAAATAAATTAATTAACTAGATTAAATCAAATAAGTAAATTAAAAAAATAACTCAAATAAATTAATTAAATAAATTAAATCAAATATATTAAATTAATACATTAAATTAAATAAATAAATCAACTAAATTAAATCAAATTAATAAATTAACTAAATTAAATCAAATGAATAAAATTAAGAAAATTAAATTAAACAATTAAATAATTAAATTAAAATTATTAAATGAAATAAATTCATAGATACATTAATTTAATTTAACTACATAAATAGATTAAAAATCAATAACATTAATAAATTTAATTTATTTAAACAGAATAAAATTATTAAATTAAATTAAAATAAAACCTTATACTCTCCTTCTTTCTCGTCACCTCATTCTCCTTCTCAACTTGCTGCTCGCCTTCTCCTTCTGCCTTCTGCCTTCTCCTTCTTCCTTCTCCTTCTTTCTTCTCGCCCGCTTCTGTGTTCTCCATCTTCGGCTGCTTTATATAGCCGAAATTCACATGGGAACAATGCTGTCTGATCACGTCCTGCATGGAAATGTGATCAGCTGATCACGTTCTCCTGCAGGCCGTGATCAGACAGACGTCCAATCCGACTGATCACGGTCTCTGCAAGGACGTGATCCAGTTAAGCTTTCCGGGCATTACTTTTAACGGCGCAGGGAAATGGGAATTTGATTTTTCCAACGCAGGCCATTGGTAATTTTGCCAATTGATCTCATTGTTGTGAGTTATTAAATTTAATATTTTTATTTAAAAATGTAAAATTTAATATGAAATATCAAATTTTATGAATTGAATAAAATTTGATACATTGACAAACTCATCTATAATTTATGATAAAAGTATTAAGCTATTCAACACATTAATAATTTATAAAAAATTGATACTCACTTTAAGACAAATAGATTAATTTTCCTTACTCATATCATATATAATAACCTCTTCATGCGTTCTCTTGTGTGTGTTTAGATGTTCATTGTTTATTTAAAAAATTAAAGATAAAGATATATTTGATGGCGTTTGGATAGTTTTAAATTAACAGAAAAAATATGTTGTGTCTGGTAATGCTTAGATAGCTTTAAATTTTAATTTTTATTAGTTAGTATCTTTAAATATTAATTGATTCAAAATTTGTATTTAATTAAATAATTTTAAATGTAAAGAAAGATTGAATTATTTTTTAACTATGAATTAAAGTGATTAAAATTTTATATAATAATCTTTTTTTAGCTTGTGATATATGAATTAAAATTTTGTAAAAAACCAAAAATTAAGATAGCATAATACGAAAAAGAGAGATGGAGAGGATAGTATATATAAAAAAAGTGATTATAAATGATGAATAAAAAAATTATATTTGAAAATTGAAAATATGAGAAAAAAGGGGAAGGAATGAGTTAATAGATGGTTTTTTTTAAATTATATTAAAATTATATAATTATTCTTCATTTTCTTAAAATTTAAAACATTTAAATATGAGTTATTTATGGAAAAAAAAATGGAGTACAACTCTTCCCAACCTGTATATATGTATATAAAAGAAGTGAGAGTAGTACTATCTACGAGCGCCAGCCTTCCATGAGTTCATATAATTAAAAAAACTTTGCCTGCGCTCTAGGATCTTCGGATAAGATGCTATATTAATAATTTGGCTACAAAATCCAAACAACCTTCCTGCTACGAAATGATTAATATAATGAATAATTATTGGTTACTTGATATATATGCGTCAAAACGGGCTTATAAGAGGGAACTCATTCTATGAGTGTATATATATATATATATATATATATATATATATATATATATATACACTCATAGAATGAGTTCCCTCTTATAAGCCCGTTTTGACGCCCAGAATTATTTGGTATTGGAGTTTCACGTTTTCTGAATGATTGAAGAGGGGAAAATAAATAAATAAAAGAAGTACCATAATATGAAGCAATAGAAAATCATAGGTGAAAACATTCATGCATTTATTTTTGACACTGAAAATATAAATCCTAAAAATTATTAATTGTTTAATTTGGTTTCAGCAAATTTGGCCATCCATAATTACCATATTGCACTCTATTTTTTATCTTGGATAAAACGAGCGCATGAGGCATGCAATACACGTGATGTGCGTGCAACCGATAAAATAATAGGGAATGAAAATGGCACACCACCAAATCATTTTGCCTCTGAGCATAAGTATTTCCACGTGTTTGCTTTGGAATGTGCAATGAATCACACATTATATGTAAATTTGATTCTAACAAATTAAAAAAGCTACCTTCTAGATTAGGTTGCTGGAGAATTTCTTGTTAAGTCTTTTAAAATAAAAGTGGAACTCGTCTTTGATTTGCCTCCGCATACACGTTATTCTCGGTTGAAAAATGTTTATAATTCTTGTTGGAATTAAATGTAAGTTTTCTACGCTCTTTAATGGAAGGTGCAGGACAAAGAAAAATTTTGGGTGATGATAAATTGCACAAAATTTTTATGAACATTTTTTAAATTCAAAGCTTAAAGAAACAAAGATGGAATGGAAAGAGAATTTTCAAATATATTTGGGGAAATTGGTATATTACAAGGTGGGTGATGATAAATTGCACAAAATTTTTATAACTCACTTTTTTATTCTTATAATATTCACTTCTTCACACTTTTGTCATTATAAAATATTGTATATCAATCATCTCTATGAAATATTAATTTATTCAATTTTATTTCTAGAGAAATGAAATGAAATTAATTAATATTAATATAAATATTAATAAAAATAAAATCAAATAAATTTTGTATCTTATAAAAAAATTGATACAAAATATTTTATAAAAATAAAAATAAAAAATGCATCTCGCATCAACCCAAAAAAAAAAGAGATTTACTCTGAAAATGCAGTTTCAAAGCTGTCAGCTAAGAGCAAAACCAAATGGACAAACAGCTATGCCAATAATTATTGCTTCCTTTTCATCTAAATCTGATTCTGATCGAATTGATTTCCTTCTGTAAATTGGAGTATGTAGCTACCGCTGTATCTTAAATTTCACACCAAATCTTTCCAAACAAAGTTGAAAAAGAGAAATCAAATTAATTTTTTAGTGGGGTTTAAAAAAAAAATTACTGAAGTGGAATCAAGTAACAAATCAAATAGTTTGCCTCCCAAACAATGGTCACTTTTTCATTAAAATAATCATGTATTTTACAATTTTGAATCCTTTTTAGGAAAAACTGAACCTAAATTTATAACAATTTCAGCTAAATCAAACACACATTATAATATAATTATAATCTTATGGCTTAATTTTATTTTTGTTCCCATATTATACACATTAATTACATTTGGTCCCTTAAAAATTCAAAATTCTGTTTTGATCCCTCAAATACCAAAGTTAATATAATTTTGGTAACTTTGGTCCAAATCCTTAACAGCCGTTAAATTGCCAATGGAGAAGCTGATTTGGCAAATTTTTTTCTTTTCAACATGCAATTTTGCCGTTTGGAAGTCCAGAAAGTTTTTCGCAGAAAATCCTATTGATCTGACTTTTGGGTCTGAAAGTTTGGATTTGGATGGTCTTTTTGTTTTTTCAATGAAAATGCTTAATTGTCGAAAATCCCCTGCGTCTTTTTAGGAATGTTGCAGCAGTGGAAGTTCAGGTGCATTAAAGTCATTGTTTTCACAAATTTGTGGATTTTGAAATCGCAAAATTTATCAACAGGCTTGCATGGTTTCGGGGACTATGTATTCTCTCCCCCTCGACGCCGGCGGAAGAGTTTGCTGTCGTTGGAAGCTTTTCTGACTCCAATTGACTTGATCGATGTTGCTCTGGCTCAATTTCAAACCCTTGTTTCTATTGCTGGCGAACTCAATTCATTCTTTTTTGAGCATTCATTCTTCTTTCAGTGCCAGAATACATGGTCTCTGATTCGAAAAATTGAAGTTTTCCAATTGCTTTTTGTTTTTTTGCCCCCTTCCTTTTTTGAGAATTTCAGAGATAAAGATATGAGTTTTCCACTCCCAGTGATTCTTTGTCTTGAGGAAAGTTGTCTGCCATTGTATCATCTGTTACAGGGAAATTTCTGTGTGTTTCAATAATATCATACCTCCTTAATTATATTTAATAAATAAAAAAAATATAAATTTTTATAATTTTTAATATCCTAAAAATCAAAAAATTAAAATTTTAATGTGATTTATTAATAATTATTCTTCATTTTATGACTAAACATAGGTAATATAATTAAAGCATAAAAAAATTTATCCTCATCGTGAGTATGATTGTTGCAGACAGTGGAGTAAGGTTATGGCTTTTGGTCCAAAATCATCAATTTCCGGTCATTTAAATGATTTGAATCGAGAAACTTAGTCCCCAATTTGGAGGTATTTCCTGTTAAGGATGTTGAATTGAGTGAGGAAGTCAGGGAACAAATTGAGCTTTTTGCAGAAGCAATCAAGGAAGGGGGGGGGGATTTAGTGGGAATGATTGGAAATTGGTTGGCTTATTCTTATCTAACTTGAAAAAAATTGCAAAATCACCTTGTCTGTAAATAATTTAACGGGTGTTGAGTTTTTGGACCAAAATTGTGCTGGTTCTGTTGTTAGAGGGATCAAAATATAATTTAATATTTTTAAAGGATCAATTGTGAATAAAATATATTTACAGGAATAAAAGGTAAAATTAAACCTACTTTTATTGTAAAAAAACTCAAAGCACCGAATGCTATTTTATTTATGGAAGAAAAGTATGCAGTTGCAACAAAAGAAAAATGATTATTGTATATATAAAAGATTTAAAAAAAATAATTAAGAGTATGAATAAACAAATTAGAATTCAATATATCAAACCAAGGGTCGATGGGAAAATTCTTATGAAAATGAAATGTACTAAGACAAATAACAATGCAAATAGCATTACTCTCATCCTTTTTAAGTTAAAAAATATTATATGTATTGAAAATTGAAATTTAAAAATTAGTTTTTAAATTTTTTATATTTATTAAATTAAATTTTTAAAATCTAATTTTAAATCTCATTTTTAATACTTAGAGCATTTCCAGAACAAATTACTCATCCAAAAGGACCAAAACAAATGTCAATACACTCTCTTATCGTTTTATTCCTTTATAACTATTGAAACACAAATTAGCTATATATATATCTGTATATATTGAAACACAAATTAGCTATATATATATATCTGTATATATTCCTTTATATATATATATATTAATAAATATTTTATAATATTTAACTATTTTGCAATCATCTTCTAAGTATCCTACTTAAAGAAATTCCTCTATAAAATAGACATTATTCATATAAACTATTCATTACTAATTTGAATGTTAGAATTTCTTTCGAAATTTTGTGCCATTCCTCTTCTTTCTGTCTTACAAATATTTCGAAAAAAAGAAGGGATTTTTTATTTGCACCATAAGTACTCTTGCCTCTTAATATATATTATAACTTATTATTATAGCAAGCGTATTTATAACCATGCATTCTTACACGCTCATAACTTTTCACTAGATGTGCATTCATATCCGTTCATGCATATTATTGTCAAAATTAAGCATCAATCAAATCTACTTACGTATATATTATATAGCTTTCTTTCAATTATCAGTATCATTCACGGACCCCTCTCGACAATTTAATATCAAATGACAAGTACAGCCAACCGAACACATTCATGTATGTCAAATGCCCACATTTGACCATCAAGTATAAAATTTACAATTGTCTCAAGTAGATCACTTAAATCATCACATCAGTGCAGGAGAGATTCTACCCCATTTCATGAATAAAGAAAAATTCTTATTCGTGAAGGGAGAAACAAAAATAAGGAAAAGGATCACACAACAAGGTAAATTTTATGAATCTCATTTCTTATTTTTATTTCTCTTCTTCTGGAATGAGGATTTTTTTTTCCTACTCTGAAATAAGGTAGTGCTTTTCCCAACTCAGGGTGATGCCAGACCTAGGCGCACGGAGCAAGCCGCCCTAAGACAAGCACAAAATGCAAACTGGCTAAACATTGCAGCAGCACAGCAAAGGCGTACCTAAGGGAAGAAAAATATGGATCCATCTTAGCACCGCGCGCTCGCACTTCTGTATAACCCCCCCTATATATAGCCTTCCTATTAATTCTAAATATATAAAAGGTTAAAAATCTTCCATACCTTTAATTTATGTATATATTAAATATTTAATAATTTATATTTTTTTAAATAAATAATATTCAGGATTTAGCTTTGCTGGAAACTAAAGTTGAAAGCTATAATACTGGTCCTATTCTTAATGCATTCGGTTTTGAAAGTTGGGTGGTATCTGGATGACTTCTTTCGTGAAATATGGGTTGCTTAGAAAAGCACCAGAGTATCCGGAAATTATGCATTTTAATTTTCAATTTATTCACTTACATGTCAAACATGACGTAGGTGATGGTTCATAATTGTTGTTTATGAGAATCCAAGGCCGGAAATAAAATCCTTGTTATGGGATGAGCTCTAGAATTTAAATCATCATATGATTGCTCCATGGGTGGTGTTAGGAGATTTTAACGATGTTCATAATCCAAGTGAGAAGAAGAGAGGGAGCTCTGTTTAACTGGCAAAGCTAATATTTTTAATAAAAAATTAATAATTGTAATTTTTTAGAGGTTGAAATGCAACGCTGATGCTTTCCTTAAAAAAGGTCCTAACCTTTCTAATTATGATCCATTATTTGAAAAGGGATAGAATTCTGTGTTCTATTAAGTGGAGGCTTGAATTCAATGAACTTATGCTAAAATATTTCTTAGAGTGTTGTTGGATTATTATATGATTTTACTTAATGTGTATGATTCAATAGGTGATAGTGATTGTTATCCTTTTAGATTTGAAGTAGTGTGGTTAATGCATTAAAATTTTCAGTAATTTCGCTTTGATATTTGGAAATCAAGCTCTAACATTATGGATGATTTAAAGTTTTTAATTCTTGTATTAAGAGATTGGAACATGAATGTTTTTAGGCATATCAAAAAAGGAAAACGGACACTGTGATCTAGAGTAGCTGGGATTCAACAATCTCCAAAGAGAAGGACCAATCCTTTTTCTTCATCAATTAGAAACTCAATTACAGAAGGAGCTTTCCCAAACCATGCATTAAGAAGAGATTTTGTGTTGGAAATCTATATCATAAACAAAGAAGAAAGTCACATAGAACACGTATATTATCACACCACAACAGATAAGCAAATTAATATTAATAGTAAGAAAAAGAAATGAAGTATGAAAGTGAAAAAACCAGTTCGAGGCACGCTATGGCAAGCACTTTTTTCAGAGTAGATTTTCGTTTGCTATCTTGGTGCAAATAGTAATTATTGATGTTCTACTCCTAAGATACAACAAACCACTCAATACCTTCTAAAGTGTACTCAAATAGAAGATATAATGAACTTTAAATCTTTCAACTACTCTTTCAAGAAATTTTAAAGATAGAGATATATTCTCTTAAAAATTATGTATTTTTCTATTTCAGCTTTTCTATTATATATATATATTTCTAATGGGTGTGTTTGAACCAACGTGTTATTTTTTTCCAATGGGTGTGTTTGAACCAATGTGTTGTTTCATAAAGAAAAATGTTCCTCCACAAAAAGACATGATTTTTCTTTTAAAAAAAATGGTTACATAAAATGGTTATATAAATTTTTGAATCACATATCAGATATATATACATATAATAACATTTTGTAGCATCAAAAGTCTAAGGTAGCTTGGATGAACTAGGGTGATAGGAATATGAAATATAATCATAGTAAAATTATCATATGGCAGAATTGAAATAGAATCAGAGTGCTTCGTAATCATCAAGGAGAATGGTTGAAGGATTAACCAAAAAAAAAGAAACAGCTAGAAAAGCTAATTTGTGAGTTTTATAAAAATCTCTTCTAAAAAAAATCTTGAAAATTGGTTACCTGCTTGTACAATAACATCTTATCCTCACTTATCTACTGATTAAAGTTTACTTTTTACAAGACCTATCTCTTTTAAAGAAGTTAAGAAGGTAATATTCTCAATTGGAGGAACAAAAGCTCTTGATAATAATGGCTTCTGGTGGTGCTCTATCATAAAAGTTGGAATATTGTTGGTCTTAATATTTTTAATTTTGTTAAAGAAGTTTTCCAAAAAACTGATTTTAGGGATGTAAATCAGACTTATAATTTGTCTTATTTCTAAAATGAAAAGCTGAGTTCATTAATTAATTCTGAACAATATTTATTTATAATGTGGTATATAAATGGGTAACAAAGATTATTGTTTAGCTACTCAAGGATTTTCTCCCTTATTTAATTTCTTTTTTTCAAACAAGTTTTGTTCCTAAATGATGTATTTAAGAAAATATAGTCATTGCTCAGGAAATGATTCATTTGATAAGGAAGATGAGAGGGAAGATTGGCTTTTATGCAATCAAAGTTAACCTAGAGAATTGAAATATCATAAAAAACGTTCTTCAACAAATTCAAATGGAGACTATATGGACAATTTAATCATGATTTGGACCTTTAACTTGGGGTACCCCTTATTCATAAGTAAGTTTATCAAATAGATGATTTGTGTTGATACAGGTTGATGTGCAATGGGTTAAATCTGTGATGGGTCAATTTATGTTATCTATATTTAAAATGGGTTCAATTTTAGGATATTTAAATTCGTTAAAACTTGTAATGGGTGTATATTGATTCATGAATTCAGTGGATATGGATTAGTTTGTCGCTAATCGAGTCATATTATTTGCATTAAAAAATAAGCTTAATTTTTAAAATTCAAATTCATGAAAATGTGTTATGGATCATCATTTGACACCCCAATTCACAAGAGGGTTACTTGTCACATATACTCTGACTTGGTAAAGAAGGTTCCGGATAGGTTTGCTGGTTGGAAAATGAAGTATTTATATATGGCTGACAAAGTTGTGTTAGCTAAGTTCGTGATAAGATCCATCCTTGTGTATTCAATGTAATCTACAATTATTCCAAATATTACATTCGCTGTCTCAAGAGGCATCGGAGTCCTTTGTTTGGGGTCATGACTATAATGAGAGACGTCTTATACCATTTCTTGATATGTTTTCTGTTTACCAAAAGATACGGGAGGTTTGGGCTTCCGTAACTTTCATAAGATGAATAGTGCTTGTCTAATGAAATTAATCTGGAAGTTGGTGACTGATGGGAATTCTTGGTCGGTGTTAGTTTTGAAAGTAAGTATAATAGAAATTGTAACCGGAATTCTGGAGTGGTTATACTTCAATCCAACTGTTACTTTTGAAAAAATTTAGCCAAGCTCTAGTTGAAGGCGTTATTTGGTCTTGTTTTTCAGATGAATGATGGTAATACGAC
Source organism: Sindora glabra (assembly GCA_020226215.1). Lineage (NCBI taxonomy): Eukaryota > Viridiplantae > Streptophyta > Magnoliopsida > Fabales > Fabaceae > Sindora > Sindora glabra. The sequence goes on from CM035228.1 coordinate 18,992,660, forward strand.
TTCTTTCTGGAATTATGCCTAGTTAGAAGGTTCTCGGCTTATAGATAAAGCTCTAAAGCTTGTTTTGCAGGATTTGTTGCAGCAAATTACTTGTGAGTTTGCTGTCTCTAATAATGAGTGGAACATTGCAGTCTTAAGCCAGTTGCTTCCTAGGGATATTATGCTCTGTATTATAGCAGTCCCTTCATCTGATGACCAGTTAGGTCTGGACTCACTGTTTTGGCAGCATAGTGCAGACGGTGACTTCAGTATTCATTCTGCCTATGTAAGCTTTTGTAACCATCGGAATTATGAATCAAATGCTCCTTGGCATTACTTATGGGAATGAGATGGTCCGGAAAGATACCGTTTCTTTACATGGCGGTGCTGCATGGGCTTTTGACCAACAATGTCAAGCATACATGAAGGTTGGGTTCGAGCGTTTGTGCTCTTTGTAACGTTGCTGGAGAGTCCCTTATGCATGCATTACGTGATTGCTGCAAGGTTAGGGGTATATGGTTCGGCCTCCTTAATACTAAGTTGGAGCCCTTTTCCTTAGGGTCGACTCGGTTGAGGGAAGAGAGCGGGTTGAGCTAAAGAACCAGATGGGACGAAATTCAAATCTACTGGCCTTAGTTTGAAGAGTGACTATATGGTGGATTTGGAAATGGCCCAATAGTCATATTTTTTATCTTGACTTTTAAAGACCGGCTTTACTTTATGACTTTATTTTGAGGATTATAATCAATGTTAGGGATGCTTTGAGTCATTAACATCCACGATTGCAATCTCCGATAAAAATAGTTATGAATATACGATGGTGCCCTTCTCCTTTTGATTGGCTTAAACTGAATATTGATGGAGAGTCGAGACATAATTCTTGTTTGTTTTGTCTGATACCTTGGCGTTTGTTCCTCTTTTGCAGCTGAGTTGTGGGGCACTTTTTATAGATTATCTCTCGCAAATGGATTATGAAAATATAATTTTGGAGTCAGATTCTAAATTATTAGTGGAATCTCTAAGAAGGGAGATCAGTCCATCTTTGAAACATCGAAAGCTTATTCAACAATGTATTGTTCTCTTGAACCAAAATTGGAAAATAGAGATTTCTCACTCTTATCAAAAAGAAAATAAATATGCTGACCATTAACTTCGTATAATTTGAATCAATAATTGGATTTACATATCTTTGATAGACTTGTAGGAGGATTGAATAACCTTTTTTCGATGATGTTATTGAGACTTTTACTCCTTGAGTAGTTAGTTTGGTGATATAATTTTTCTTTAAGCTTAGACCGTATTTTTTTTTAAGTACATGATATATATTTTTATAAGTATAATTTTTATAATTATTGATATGAAAAATAATTTATAATTTCATAAATAAGTTGTTGTTAGCCTTAGCCCCCATTCCCTATTTTAGAAATCTTTTTTTATGATAACAAACCATTGGAATTATACTGTTTGATGTAAAGGTAATGAAAGTCTTATCATTCAAATTAGGATTATGATTTCTTTGTAAAGAGGAATTATTCATTAAAAAGAGTTCAAGATTCTCATAAAAAGAAAATATCATTTGTTATGCCTTTTTTGTTAGAAAATATTTTTGATTTTGGCATTTGAAAAGTTTGCTGTTCTTCATCAAAATCACTTGCAAAAGTCTTTTTCTCTGTGCATGAATCGATTCACACATGAAAGCATTTCTAGATACATGAATCAATTCATCAGTCGATTCTAGGTATCCAGAGAACAATCTGGAATGCATGAATTGATTCACAAATCGATTCAGGTATCGAGCAAACTAAATATATGAGTGGATTTGCCAATCGAATCCAGTCTTCTAGAATCTATTTGAGGATGAGTTAATTGATTAGTCAATCGATTCATCTCACAAATTTTTCAAACATGAATCGATTCACCAATCGATTCATCGAGCCTTTTTCAAAATTTTCAAGTGTGCCTGAATCGATTCACCAATTGATTCACAAGGCGCCAACTGCTCTCTAACGGCTATTTTCTCTGAGTAATGGATTTTTACCCTTCCCAAACTTTATATAAAGGGTTTATTTCAATTCAAAAAATAAGGAGTGAGCATATATTGTTACATAGGCACAACAAACATCTTTTCTCTTGAGAATCTCTGAGCTTATTTGATTAAATCATTCCTCTCTTAGTATTTTCTTGTGTAATCCATCTTTTAAGAGACTTAAAGCCTGTCATTTGTACTAGTTGTTCTCACTTGTTAAAAACTAGGGTGAGGCATCCTTAGAAACTTCAAGAATGGTGAATTTCTTGAGACATTCAAAGCTTTGAGAGAGGTTTCTCAAAGGGATTATTGGAAGAAAGAAACAGAGTCTGTACCGAAGCTTTTTCAAATGCCCAATCAAGAGTTGAAATCCAAGTCAAAGAGGCTTGGTAGTGGATGTACACATTGAAGTGCTGGATCTTCAAGGTTGGAACTACTATAAATAGTAGTTTTTTTATCTCTCTTTCTCTTATCTCCTTATTTGTCTGAAATTGCTCTGTTTTCCTTGTCTGCTTCAATTTATGAAAAACCTCTAAATATGCTTATATTACTAATGTGTTTTCATATTATTATTTATATATAAGTTGGTTGCTTTAATTTTTAAAAATCCAATTCACCCCCCTTTTTAGGTAAAATTAAGGTTAACAATTAGTATCCGAGCTTGACTCTTGGTATAAGATTTAACAATCTTAAGAGGCTCCTATGGACTTGTCTAGTGCTAGTATTTTACCTGAGTGTCCTCCACTGAATAAACCACCAGGCTTTAATGGATAAAATTATACATATTGGAAACAAAAAATGAAAGACTTCATAGAAGCCACTGATATAGATATGTGGGACTTGATTGAAAATGGTTATAATTTACCAATGAAAAGAGAAAATAACGTAGAAATATTAAAACCAAGATCTGAATGGACTGATGAAGAGAAAAGAAAACATCAACTTCACTCTAAAGGTAAATGAATTTTGTCGAATGCTTTATGGCCTAGTGAATATGAAAGAGTATCAAATTGTATGACTACTAAAGAGATGTGGGATGTACTTGAAATAGCTCATGTAGGCACCACCCAACTTAAAGAAAGAAAAATGCACACATTAATTTATCAATATGAATTATTTAGAATGAATGATGGAAAATCCATTAAAGAAATGATGCAAAGATTTACTGCTCTTGTTAATCAATTAAGACTTCTTGGTAGGCATCTTACAAATGGTGAATTAGTCCACAAAGTGCTAAGATCATTAACTATAGAGTGGCAACAAAAAATAACTACTATCAAGGAAGCAATGAAGATAAAAATGTCATCCCTACAAGATTTATTTGGAAATTTGGAAGAACATGAGGTGGAATTAAAGAGATATGCAAATGACAACGAAAGAAAAAAGAAATCCTTGGCTCTAAAAGCATATACAAATGCAGATGAAGACAACAGTGATGAGAGTCGTCAAGAAGAAATATTTAATGCATAATTAGAAGATGATTTGGCTTTCCTTACTAAAAAATACCAGAAAGCTCTTAAAATAATAGGAGGAAAAAGGAAAATGTCATAAGGAAATAGAAATGCAAACAAAGGGGAAACTAGCAAGCAAGCAATTCCAACTTCCTATGAGTGCAAGAAATAAGAACATATTAAATTTGACTGCCCTGTCTACTTGAAAAAGCAGTTGAAACTTGAGAAAAAGAAAAATAAGAGCTTTTACAAGAAAGCACACTTAGTAGCTTGGGGAGATGATGATGAGATTGATTTATGTGATAAAAATGATAAAGATGAAGAAGCCCTGTTGTGCTTGATGGCTCTTGGAGAAAAAGATGGAGATGAGGTATCTATCTCTAGCCTTGATAAAGAACCAAAATACATTCTTTCTGATTTAAATATAGAATTGATTAAGGCTAAAAGAAATATTGAACTTTCAAAGAAGTTAATATCTTTCTTGGAAGACAATATTGATCAACTTGAAAAAGAGAATGATGAGCTAATTCAAGAAGTTGAAAATCTTAAGAAGTCTTCTCAAAAGTGCTCCTCTTGTGAAACTCTCAAGCAAAAACTTAATGATTTAACTAAAACACTTGAGAAATTCACAAAAGGCAGAGACTCTTTAGACACTCTCCTTGGTCAAAAGTCTAGTTTTAACAAAGAAGGCCTTGGCTATGTACTAAACAAGAAAAATCATTTTTACAAAAACTTCTTTGTTAAAGAGGCCATGAGAAGCCAACCAAAAATAACTTGCCACTGTTGTGGAGAAAAGGGATATGGATTTTATTCTTGTATGTATAAGAGAAATATGAATGTCAAAACCAAAAAGATTTAGGTTCCTAAAGGATCATACGTACCAGTTAACATATATGGACCTAAAGCTATTTGGGTAGCAAAAGTCAAGAATTAATTTTCTCCTTGTAGGTATGTTTGAAAACTCAAAGTGACATGTGGCACTTGAATAGTGGCTGTTTAAGACATATGATAGGAGAGAAGTCAAAATTCCTCACCTTAGCACTAAAAGAAGGAGGAAATGTCACCTTTGGAAACAACTCAAAAGGAAGAGTCATGGGAAAAGGCAAAGTGGGTAAGAATTTTAATTCTTGTATAGATAATATCTTGTATGTTAAAGGATTTAAGCATAATTTGCTTAGCATCAGTCAATTCTGTGACAAGGAAAATAAAGTCACTTTTATTTCCTTTTATTGCATTGTTAAAAATCATGATGATAAGTAAGTTAAGCTGATTGGCAAAAGGTATGGAAACATTTATATGATAGATATTGATAATGAACCTTCTCTAGAAACAAAGTGCCTAGTTAGTTTAGATGATGATTCTTGGATTTGACATAAAATACTTATTCATGCAAGTATAGATCTTATAGGAAAACTTTTCAAAAATAATTTAGTGAATGGTTTGCCAAAATTAAAATTTATTAAAAATAGAGTTTGTGATGCTTGTCAAAAAGGAAAACAAACTAAAGCTTCCTTTAAATAAAAAAATCATGTTTCCTCTACTAGACCACTTTAGCTATTAGATATAGATTTAGTTGGTCCATCAAGAATTAAAAGCAGAGGAGGAAACCTCTATATACTTGTAATTGTTGATAACTACTCTAGATTTACATGGACATTATTCCTTCCTTCTAAAAGCAAATCTTTTGAAGCTTTCAAGAAACTTGCAAAATCTTTACAAAATGAAAAGGGAATGTCTATAGTAAATATTAGAAATGATCATGGAGGAGAATTTGAGAACTTTGGTTTTACTAATTTTTATGACGAAAATGGAATTAAGCATAACTTTTCATCTCCTAGAACACATTAGCAAAATGAAGTTGTTGAAAGGAAAAATAGATGTCTAGAAGAGATGGCAAGAACTATACTTAGTGAAAGCTCTCTTCTAAAATCTTTCTGGGCTGAGGCAGTAAACACAGTCTGTTATGTTATAAATAGAGCTCTCATAAAACCCATTTTAAAGAAAACTCCTTATGAACTTTACAAAGGAAGAAAACAAAATATCTCACATCTACGTGTGTTTGGTTGTAAATGTTTTGTTTATAACAATGGTAAAGATGATCTTGGAAAGTTTAATGCCAAATTTGATGAAGCCATCTTTGTTGGATACTCTTCTAGTAGCAAAGTATACAAAGTATATAATAAAAGAACTTTGCTAGTTGAAGAATATATACATATTGTATTTGATGAGTCTTCTAGTATGAAAAAGGGATCAGATGAAGATGAGTAACAAGAAGATCCTTGGATGTCTTCGGAGGAGCAAGATGTAAAAATAGAGAAGGAAAGCAAAGCTACTGATCTCAAAGAAGTGACTCATATCAAGGATACTGAAATAGAACCAGCTCATGGACATGAAAAGGAATGGAAGATGATGAAAAATCACCCTATTGATCAAGTAATTGGTGATATCATATAAAGGGTAACTAGAAACTCACTCAAAAACATCTGTGATCATCTAGCTTTTCTTTCTTAAATTGAGCCTGAAAACATAAATGAAGCAATAAATGATAACCATTGGATCTTAGCAATGCAAGAAGAGTTAAATTAGTTTGAAAGAAATGAAGTTTAGGAACTAATGCCAAGACTAAATGATTATCCAATTATTGGCATTAAATGGGTGTTTAGAAATAAGTTTGATGAAAATGGAATCATAATTAGAAACAAAGCTAGATTAGTTGCAAAAGGATACAATCAAGAAGAAAGGATTGATTATAATGAAACTTATGCACCGGTGGCTAGACTAGAAGCTATTAGAATGTTATTAGCCTATGTATGCATAAGGAACTTCAAACTTTATCAAATGGATGTCAAAAGTGCTTTTTTAAATGGTATTATCATGGAAGAGGTATATGTAGAACAATCTCTAGGTTTCGAAAACTATTTTCTTCCAAATCATGTATTTAAATTAAAAAGAGCTTTATATGGTCTGAAATAGGCTCCTAGAGCTTAGTATGAAAGAATAAGTAAATTTCTTATGAAAAAAGATTTTTTGAGAGGAAAAATTGATACTACTCTATTCATAAAACATTTTGCTAATGATATTTTGCTTGTTCAAATATATGTTGATGATATCATTTTCGATGCCACTAATGAATCTATGTATAAAGATTTTGCTAAGTTGATGCAGAATGAGTTTGAAATGTATGTGATGAGTGAGTTAAATTTCTTCCTTGGATTATAAATCAAGCAGTCAAATGATGGGATATTCATCAACCAATCCAGCTACACAAAGGAGTTATTAAAGAAATTCAAGATGAATGAAGCAAAACCTGCTTCAATTCCCATGAGTACAGCAACCAAACTAAATCTTGATGAAAAAGGCAAAAAGATTGAGGTAACTATGTATAGAGGAATGATAGGATCTTTGCTTTATCTGACTGCAAATAGACCTGATATTATGTTTAATGTATGCATGTGTGCAAGATTTCAAGTTAATCCAAAAGAATCTCACTTAACTGCTATAAAAAGAATTCTTAGATATCTTGAAGGCACACCTAACCTTGGTTTATGGTTTCCTAAAGAAAAGTCAGAATTCTTAACAAGATACTCAGATGTTGATTTTGCTGGTAATAAAATTGACAGAAAAAGCACTAGTGGAACATTTCATTTTCTAGGTCATTCATTAGTTTTTTTAGCATAGGAAAAAATAAAATAGTGTGGCACTTTCCACTGCTGAGACAGAATACATAGCTGCAAGTAGTTGTTGTGCACAACTTTTATGGATGAATCAATAACTATCTGATTATGGACTCAGCTTTACAAATATTCCCATAAAATGTGATAACACTAGTGCCATAAATCTAAGCAAAAACCCAGTCATGCATTTAAGATTTAAGCATATAAAAATAAGACATCACTTTATTCGTGATTATGTTTAAAGAGGAACCATCTCTTTAGAATTTATAAAACAGACTTTCAATTAGCAGACATCTTCACTAAGCCCCTTAATGAAGACCGTTTCATTTTTATTAGAAGAGAATTAGGTATAATGAATCTTGAATGAACAATGTCACATACACTTGTTTTATATATATACTAACTTAAGCATCGGAGATGTCCCGAAAGGTTATTTTGCAGGAATGTTTACCAATCATTAGAACAATGCCATGAATTAATCTTCACTTGTGTCACAAATAGGCTTAATGAAGTATTCTCATGATAAATGAAGCAAAAATTGCTTTTCAGTAAAAAGTGAATCGAGTGGTCAATCGACTGAGAAATTTAATATTTTGGCAAATGAATCGAGTGACCAATCGATTGTTGCAAGGCAATACATGAAATGAATTAATTCTAAAGCAAAAATGTTCTTCAGCATAAAATGAATCGAGTGGCCAATCGACTTAGAAATTTAATATCTTGGCAAAAAAATCGAGTGGCCAATCAATTGTTGCAAGACAAACATGAAATGAATCGATTCAGATTTCAACATGTCAAGAAGTGAATCAAGTGGTGAATCGATTCCAAAATGTGAGTTACTCTCTAGAAGGATCGAAGTGATTCACCAAGCGATTGTTCACACATGGAGGGAATTCCAAAATTTAAATTTCAAGAGATGAATCGAGTGACCAATCGATTGACATATGTAAATCGATTCTACAATTAATTCATTGGCCCCTATTTAAACCTTACCGTGCTTCAGTTGTACCATTCGTACCCTTTCACATCTTTTTCCTTCAAAAAATCATTCTCACGCCTATTCATCTTCTTCCACACAACTTCATAAACCGATTTCCATAACCTTCTCCTTCATTCCAGTTACCTTAAAACATTTCTTCATCACCACATTCGATCTTTGCTTTCTCTGTTCTTCTTACCTGAAATCCAATCCTGCAAAAACCCATCCTATCCAATTCCATCCAGTTCCGCAAAAATGCTTTGATCACCATGGGAAAGAAAACCATGGCTACAAAATGTCCATGCACTGATTCAGGCAAAAGGAAAGGGAAAGCTTCAGGATCATCCTCTCACCCACTGCCCTTTACTGATCAAATCCTAGAGCAAGTTTACTATTTAGAGGTAACAGCTTTTCAAAATTTTCTTCAAACCATGACTAAGGAAATAGAACCTAGAAACTGTTGGGACATCAATCTTCTAAAAAATGAAAATTTGGAGATTTATCACATTTTGGAAAATTTAGGACTCTTAAAATTTACCAGTTATGCTGCTAATGTTTATCCAAGCTTGGTACATCAATTTTATGCCAATCTTAAAAAGAGTGGAGAAAACACACTACTTGAACTATACTCCATTGTCAAAGGTGAATATTTCTCACTTGGTCTCAAAGAATTTACTGTAGCTTTTTACATGGATACCAACCAACCATTTATCACTGCTGGGTCATTTGAACCCTACTCTAAGGGAGCTACCATAGGAATGTTTTGGCCTCAGTCCCAACCAAAGGTTATATAAGGCACAAACTACAGATTACGAGACTTTCAATGGAAAATAGAATCCTACATTACTTCATTGCCAAGATAATCCTTCCAAAGAGGCATAATTTCACTCAAATCGATGATCCTGAACTATTTCTTATGTGGGCAATCAGGAACAACATACCAGTGAACCTTCCTCACTAAATCCTTCTTCACATGTTATCTCATGCAAATAGAGAATTCCTTCCCTATGGCATGATCCTAACTGAACTATTCAAAGCTTTTGGGATTCTAGTACATCGGGAGGCCAAGGTTAATAAGTTTAAACAATCAACAATGTTAACAGCCAAGCACCTAAGGCAAATGTTCTTTTAGAAGATTGATGGGATTTGGCGTTCCATCAAAAGAGGAGAAGCTGCATAGGAATTTAATTTACAGAGCCTACAAGAGCACATTACAAAGCTTCATCAAGGAACCAGAAAAGAACTCAAGCTTTATATAAAGCACTAATTTAGAAAACTTAAAAGCCAACTGAATATTACTAAAAAAGGTAATGATAGCTCTCTAGACAAAGATTCTGCCTTCTCCCTTTCACAAGAAAGATGAACTAAAAGGAAGCAAGAAGTTGTTCCCATTCAAGAAGGAGACGAGGAAGAGGCAACTGCTTCAGACAATAAGGAAGAAGGGACTAACTCAGATAAAATGGTGGATGACTAGAGATATTGGTCCCTTAGCCCTATTTTCCCCCCCCTAGACTTTTATCTCTGCTAAACTCTTGTTCCATGCTTTCTATTGTTACATTTTTTCAATGCTGTTGAGTAAATATTATTGCTTGTTCTGATTATTTTAAATCCTGCATATTTTACTTTTCATTTTTTGATTGATGCCAAAAGGGGGAGAGCAATATGTGTTATATATTTTTTAGCATGGCATAATTTGAAGGGGAGTATAAGACCAAGAGGAACATTATCAAGGAATGGTCTCAAAGTGTTTGTCATTATCAAAAAGGGGGAGATTGTTAGCCTTAGCCCCTATTCCTTATTTTAGAAGTCTGTTTTTATGATAACAAACCATTGGAATTATATTGTTTGATGTAAAAGTGATGAAAGTCTTATCATTCAAATTAGGATTATAATTTCTTTGTAAAGAGGAATTATTAATTAAAAAGAATTCAAGATTCTCATAAAAAGAAAACATAATTTATTGTACCTTGTTTATTAGAAAATATTTTTAATTTTAGCATTTGAAAAGTTTGTTGTTCTTTATCAAAATCACTTGCAAAAGTGTTTTTCTCTGTGCATGAATCGATTCACCAATCGATTCAGGCATACAGAAAGCATTTCGTGATGCATGAATCGATTTATCAATCGATTCCAAGCATCTAGATATTGATGCATGAATCGATTTATCAATCGATTCCAAGCATCTAGATATTGCTGTTCTTTATCAAAATCTGGAATGCATAAATCGATTTACTAATCGATTCAGATATTGAGCAAACTAAATATATGAGTCGATTTGCTAATTGACTCTAGTCTTCCAAAACCTATTTGAGGATAAGTGAATCGATTAGCTAATCGATTCATCTCATAATTTTTTCAAACATGAATTGATTCACCAATCGATTCATTAAGCTTTTTTCAAATTTTTAAGTGTGCCTGAATCAATTCATCAATCGATTCACAAAGCGCTAACTGCTATCTAATGGCTATTTTCTCTGAATAACGGATTTTTACCTTTCCCAAACTTTATATAAAGGGTTCATTTCAATTCAAAAAATAAAAGGTGAGCATATATTGTTACATATGTACAACAAACATCTTTTCTCTTGAGAATCTTTGAGCTTATCCGATTAAATTATTCCTTTCTTAGTACTCTCTTATGTAATCCATCTTTTAAGAGACTAAAAGCTTGTCATTTGTACTAGTTGCTCTCACTTGTTGAAAACTAGGGTGAGGCATCCCTAGAAACTTCAAGAGTGGTGAATCTCTTGAGACATTCAAAGCTTTGAGAGAGGTTTCTCAAAGGGATTATTGGAAGAAAGAAACAGAGTCTATACTGAGGCTTTTTCAAGTGCCCAAAACTTGAAGGGATAGTGATCAAGAGTTGAAATCCAAGTCAAAGAGGCTTGGCAGTGGATGTACACCTTGAAGTGCTGCATCTTCAAGGCTGGAACTACTATAAATAGTAGTATTTAATCTCTCTTTCCCTTATCTCCTTATTTGTCTAAAATTACTCTATTTTCCTTGTCTGCTTCAATCTATGAAAAACCTTTAAATGTGCTTGTATTACTAATGTGTTTTCATATTATTATTTATATATAAGCTGGTTGCTTTAATTTTTAAAAACCCAATTCACCCCCCTCTTGGATAAAATCAAGGTTAACAGTTGTTTCATTTTTGTTTATAGTTGATTTTTTAACTAAATGTAATAATTATACAAATAAATATTTTCTATTCTTTTAAAATTTTCTTTCTCTACTATAGCAAGCATAATTATTAGTATTTATCAAGTTATACAAATATATATCTTTCTATTCTTTTTCAAGTTAATATATTTATCATATGAATAAAAAGTTTTCTATCTTTTTAATTTGTTATTTTTTTTCTATATTTATATTTAGAAGACATATACATTGCATTAAGCATGCAGTAATTTTAACAAATTTAATTTTTTATTGTAAAAATTAATTAAATTACTAAATACACCCATAAAACCTTAAGATCAAACTATGGTGTAAATGAAGACAAACCTTTGAAGTTTGAGGAGTACATCATATGCTTACTTGAGATAATGAATCTTGAGAATGATTGTGCATATTTACTTATTGTATTTTTTTATTATATAAGCTATTATTTATTAATAGGAAAATTTCTTTTTTTGATAGATTGGTATTTATTAATAACTTTTTAGGTTAAAATGATATCTTGATGATGAAAATACATTGAATCAAATTTAAAATAAATAATTTAAAATGACAAAAATTCTTATTTTTGATAATAATGATGAATTATAGCATATGATAATGTTGGAAGTGATAATATATATATTATAGCTTATATATCAAATTCATGTATTTATTTGTGAAGGAATCAAATTAATTTTAAAAGGACATACTAGGATTGTGAGGGATGAAATAAAAGTAGTCAAAAAGAAAAATAATTATTTGTAGTAATTATATGTTGTAATTATGTGCGTTGAAAATCCCTTCCTTAGTGTTTTTTGAGCAGTTACCGATCAAAAACAGTAGTGATAAGCTGAATGTTTAAAAAATGATGCTGTAAGTCAATTACTTTATACTAGTTAAACATTCTTATAGGAGTTAGAATGAAACTTTAGGCAAAATAATTAGAATTTATCTAATCATTCAATCTAGTATGCTTGTTTAAATTCAATAAAATATTTTTCGTTAAGTTTCATACTTATTTTTTTTTTGTTTTTAAATACCTAAACAAATGTTTTATTATCTCCACTGTAATAAGCAATGCACCTCTTTTGTAAAGGATTTCTTTTATTTTGTGAACCCAACAATAATTGTGCAACTAGTAGTACCATATTATAACTGCAATTCTTGTAATGGTACATATTGTTAACTAAGTTGATTTTTCATTATTTCCTCATCCAATTGCTTAATGAGTATGGGAAAGATTCGTGAGATTATTCATAATAGTTCCAAACCGGTTATGGCCATAATTAGGTTATGATAATGAATTCTCATCACTAACCCGAATTTGTGTAGGTTGTAAATAGTTAACATGCACCGGGCTTCGAAATCCTTTCAAAAATCAAATTTATCGTGCGTAAGAGAGTTAGCTCCTAAGAGTGCATAGTAGGTCATTCAACCAATGCTCTCATTCAAACCAAGAAAGTTAGCTACCAAGTGTACGTAGTAAGTCATACAATCAATGCTCTTATTCAAACCAAACTAATAATATTAAGCTTAAAAGTCCTGAGAAGATGAAGATGTTGAGTTTGTTTGAGTTCTATATTTAAAAATAATTTTTTTCTTTTAAAAATAAAAATACTATAAAATTTATTTGGTAATGTATTTTTTTATTTTGTTTTAAAAATTATTTTTAAAATTTTTATTTTAATAATAAAAATAAATTTGAGATTTTTTGAATTTATTTTTTCATTCTTGGTACCAATTTTTAATTAAATGAAATTATTGCTTATTTGTTTCACTTAGCATTCTCTATTTTTTATTTTTGTTGAATTTGAAAATAATTTAAAAAATAATTTTAAAAATAAAAATATATTTAAATACACCTGTTGTTTCTCTCCGAGGAAGAGTAGTTACATAGTGTGCTATGTCCCATTCTTTCATTTTTTTTAAGTAGGGGGAGATAAGGGTGATTATTTAAAATTAAAAAAAATGAGTATATATATATATATATATATATATATATATATTAAAAAAGAAATTATTGTATATTTTAAAAAATAAAGGATATATGAATATAATTGCACTTAATTTCCAGAAAAGTAGTCATAATTTGTCTAAAAGTAGTCATATAGTTCACCTGGTATTGTCTAATATAAATAATATTATAAAGTTCCGAAAAAGTCAAGACTCTCAATATTGACTCTTTTTTTTTTTTTTGAAAAAAACAATGGATTGAATTTCTTTAATCGTTGTAATTTAGCTAATAATGTCAATAATTTTATGTTATCCCCGTCTTAAATTTTAATTTTACTGCTCGATATATCACCAAGTAACCAATTTATAAGTTCTAAAAAAAAAAACTCGTCGGTGCATTGGATCGTGCATGCTTAACAACTTTTCTACCCGTTGTTTGGGGACAGCAAATTAGGGGAGAAAAGAAATTTGAAAGAAGAAAATGGAGCTCCACTTGTAAAGAGAAAACATAGACAAGAAAGTTTTTACATGACTCACGTAAATTTTAATCTCTCCAGAGAAATTGGAGGAGAAAAAGGAATAAAAATGTAAAAAATTTAATTTCTCATTTTTAATGTCAATGATGGAATTATTATTGAAATTTCAATAAAATTATTTTTATCATTTAATAAGTTTTATTTAACCAAATAAAAAATAATTTTTATTTTTTTTCTTTTCAAATTTATTTTCAATTAAATATGATAAAAAAATTCTCTCTTCTTTCCTTCCTTTTCGTAATTTCTTTCACTTTATTTTCGTTTTTTTCCCTTATTTCCCATACATTCAAACAAAACCTTACTGTCGTGCATCCTTGCTTTTACTTCAAACCTAATTTTGTAAATAAGCCAACTAAATGAAAGTAAGAAATTTTTACTTCTCTTTAAAATTAATTTTGAGACAAATATAATTTTATTTGGAAACAAAAAATTCAATAATTTTAGATAAAACACAAATATGCATAATTCATTTTACTCTCACATATTCTTTCTTCTCATTTATTATTTAAATCTTATTTTTTTATATATTTTACTGACATTTTAATACCTCATTTTATATATTTTTTAATCATTTCATGTTCAAAAGTAATTTTCAACCTCTATTTCTAAATATAAAAGTCATTTTTATAAATTAATTATCTTAAAATTAATTCTTTTAAAAATAATTTTTGCACCCCCAGTCTTAACGGCCCTACATATGCGCGAGAATTTCTTTCCCCCGACTACAAATACCGAACCGCATAACGACGAAGTGACGATCTCTTGAGCCGCTCTGTGTGATTAGTCGGTTCTCCACGTCTACCGATAAAGTCCCTTCTGCCACGTCAGCATTCTTCCGCGCGTCTCCAAGATTCCCTCCCTGCGTTTCTTTCTCCCATCAAAATCCCACTGAATTTTCTGGCTAGATTTTCTATCCACTCGCTACATGGCACTCAGATTGCAGCATAGCGGCTTTGTACCTCTCAGGTGAAAGAATCTCCCGTTTCTCTTGTATTTACAATTTTCTTGCTCTCTGAGATTACAATTTCTCTTCATATTGCGGGCTCAAATTAATACGGAGGCTACTAGGTTTTCAAGAATCAAGATAGACTGAGTTTACCTTGTAAAAAAGCAGCTGATAATTGTAATTTAGGAAGAATTTATTCCTTTCAATGTTCTCTTCATTTCTTCATTAACAAGCTCTAATGCTGTTTGACTTTGCTGTATGAATTAAAGCTGAGTGAATGTGATGCAATCCACCTCTTGTTTACTTCGTTAGATTGGAATATATATGCTATATGTCTATAATCTACCAATCAACTGATGATATGACTGTATGAGGCAAGCTTGGTAAAAAAAAAAGAAAAAGAGTTTTGTTATTCACGTAATATGACTCATAAACTTGGACTACTGCACTTTGTTTTCAAATTCATCACCTCAGTTATTGCATTGAATTCTTCAAGTGTGTATGTCTATACTGTCTCTAATAGCCTTATTCTGGGACAGCACTTCGAATTCTTGGTTTTCACAAGATCAACATAATTCTCCTTGTGCTGGGGAAAAGGTGTCTGATTTACAAAGCTTACTTAGTAAATGGGGTAGTTCAAGAAAGAGATGCCTCACAAGACATGCTGTGTCGTCAAACAACGATATTGGGTTTGTGGCTTATAGAAAGTACCATTCAACATTTTCTAAACCTAGAAGCAGGGTTTACCTAGTACCATTTGCATCTGCTGATGATGGTGTCACTGTCAGTGGGAATCCCCAAGCAAGCACTAGTACAGATCTGGAGAAAATGAGAGTGAAGCTGAATAAGTCACTGGAAGATGAGGATATTTGCGATGCACTTCTCCAGTCTTTATATGATGCTGCAAGGGTTTTTGAATTGGCAATTAAAGAGCAGAAATCATTCTTTAGAGGATCTTGGTTTTCAACTGCCTGGCTTGGAATAGACCATGAATGCATGGGTGAAGGTCCTATCATCTCAGGTATTTTATAAATATTGTTTGAAGCTACTTATTGATACATACCTTGTTAAAGTATGAGATGTTTTGAGTCCATAGACTTATATTTTTGGATAAACATGCATTGCCTTGCTGAACTGACGTTCTTTTCCCGTTTAATAAACCACCTGGTTGTGATTGATGGCAAAATATCTGGACTCAACAAAGTCATTATATTAGGAATTAGAACAGCAGTGGGGATCATAGAATCATTAGGACCATTCTTCATTGTCTTTCCCCTGGAGTCCTTGACACGGTTACCATCTTAAATGTCACATTATCTGTATTCCTTGAGCAAATATAAATTATAAACATTAATTCTACATTTTATTTACTGATATAATTTTGTTATAGCACTCAAGAGATTCTTCATGTTTCAGGTGCTGGTTGAGTCTCTTGTTTTGGTTAACTTAGCAGTTTTGTCTGTGTTGTTAGGACCAAGGACCATTGCCATGATATCAGTTCAATTGAACACCATTCATATTCTTTGTACGAAATTATTATTACTGGTGCACATTTACTCTGTTATATTTGACTCTGGTAATGTTTATATGCACTATTTTTTTTAACTGTTGTCATTGATCATTCTTAGTTAATTTATTAAGAACTGAGAAACAGGTTTGCATCATCTATTTCAGGTTGCTGTGTATTCCTTACTGCAAGCTGCAAGCGAAATGTCATTTAGAAGTGATGGTGGGGACAAAAATATCAGTATCTTTGTTCAAAGGAGGTAGCATCTGGTTTTCTGTTTCATGTTCTGTTCTTTTGCATTAAGCTTAGCAAATTGTCAAAAGGGAAAAGAAATGTAATGCTTGAACTTTAGGTCTATTATTTGACCTTAACTTATTATTAGAACCAAATTTTAGTTTTGGCAAGGGACATTTTCACATAGTTTGATGAAGAAATCAGTGTTTTTGTCTTGTACATCAACCAAGTGTATCTTCTAGATCATAATATCAAACTCTGAAGTTTAAGTTAAAGCTACTTTTTTCCCTTTTAATGAAATCTGCTGTCATTATCTGTTGTGAGAACCAACTGGTATGGGTCTATTGTATCTTGTATGAACCTTAAAGACAAACAATGGATGGTTTTTGAATTTCAGTTGGTTCATGTTGTTACTTATAGTACCAAAAAAGAAAAGAAAAAACCTGTACTCAGGTTACCATTTGATATATCTGCTGTTGTTGATGTACTCTAGTTCTTGTTATCTTTCTTCTTATTTCTCCCTTTCCTCCTTTCTTTGTTATCGTTAATATTCTATATTCCTCTTATTTTCATTGGAGTCTTTATTTGTTTAATGTTTTCATCCAGTTTACTACGGCTGTCTGCTCCCCTGGAGAGCTTAATCAGGGAAAAATTATTAGCCAAACAACCTGCAGTGTATGAATGGTTTTGGTCTGAACAGATTCCAGCTGTTGTTACACCTTTTGTTAATAAGTTTGAAAGTGATGAACGTTTTACATCTGCCAGTGCTCTGTGAGTCCACCATTATGTTTCTATATGTAAAGATGAGTTATTAGCTTTCTTTTCTAAGTCTATCTTCCTTTATATAATAACTTTAAGGCAGTGCAGAAGTGATTTCTTATTTGACTTTGCAGGGCTGTGAAAAACAAGTCTCCAGGTTTAAGCAGTGCATGCAACATATCTCTTCTAGTGCTTGCACTAACATGTATTGCTGCTGTCACTAAACTTGGCCCCACAAAAGTTTCATGTTCACAATTCTTTTCCATGATTACCGAGGTAACTGGTAGTTTGATGGACATGCTTGTTGGTTTAGTTCCACTAAACCAAGCTTATATTACTATAAAGGATGTTGGCCTACATAGAGAATTTCTTGTCCATTTTGGTCCCCGAGCTGCAGCATCTAGAGCTAAAATTGAGTCAGAAGAGGTTATTTTCTGGGTAAATCTTGCTCAGAGGCAGCTGCAACAAGCAATTGATGAGGAGAAAATATGGTCAAGACTGACAACATCTGAAAGTATAGAGGTTAGTCATGTTTAACAGAGGATAATTGATTTGGTTTTGACCCTTCTGAAAACATGCTTATGGAAGTGAATTATAGCACCAATTTCCAGTTGAGAGAACTTTGCTTAGAGCAAACTTAGTAAATTACCATATTAGGACCTTCACTTGATCATGAGCCAGACATCCTGAGTGGGCCATCCCAAACTGGCAGGAGTTGGGTCTCGCATTATGAGGCTTGATTGAAATTGAGTCTTCTCTTATAAATCAAGACTATATTTTTGTGGGGTTTGGGTTTTAATCATTGAGCCTTGTTTGTCTAAGCTCAATTAGATTAATTACTATTATTATTATAATTATGAGTATTTATGTTCACTGATTAAGTTGATTTATCTTGAATATAAAATTAGTTGTTAAATATAATTTAAGATTTTTATATGACAAGTTCATTTTTTCAATTTTTGGATAAATAAAATTAATACTTCTTTTGAGCATTAGCATATTTTTAAGTGGGGATGCTGGCTTAAATTTGAGCCCCAATACTTGACTGGCTTGGGCTTGCCTAGGGCCTGGGCTTTTATTTTATTTTTAACCTTAGCCCAACCCCTGATAAGGTCTCTTGGACCTAAAAAATTTAAGTTAATGGAGTTTCTGATCTTTTATCCATGAATTACTCTCAATTTTCAATTATGTATTGACTTGTGTAGTTCCCTGCATGACTTTTAAGATTATGTAGTACATATTATCTTACTCAGAGTTGTTCTGAATTTTTTTTTGTTTGGGGGGGGGGGGGTATTGAAGCAGAAAGTGATATTTTAGTCAATTTTAATGCAAAAATACTTAGATATTGAGCTAATTTAAATCTTGTTTGAGTAGGTTATGAAGCCGGAAAGCAATCCTTAATTTTTGCAAATTAGAACGAATCAAGTCAAATTTTGGGCTAATAATATTTGGTCAGATATTCTAAAGGAAAATATGCATTTCCATAAACACAAGCTTCAACTGGAAGTTACCATGGTGCAGGTTTTGGGGAAGGATTTGGCTATGTTTGGTTTTTTTATTGCTTTAGGCAGAAGTACACAGTCTTTTCTTTCCACAAATGGGTTTGACATTCTAGATGATCCTGTTGAAGATTTCATCGGGTAAAGCTTCTGTTATATGCTGTTCTTCCTCCTACATTTTGTTTATGCTTCCGTTGAATTTTGTGTACTTGCTACCTATATAGTGTTCTGTTACAGGTATCTTACTGGCGGCTGTGTTTTATATTACCCTCAGCTCTCATCAATAAGTTTATATCAGTTGTATGTGGAGGTCAGTATTTATAGTCATTGTATCTGGTAGATATGTTTTATTATTTAATTATTTCCACTGATAAAATCCTTTGACTTCATAGGTAGTTTGTGAAGAGCTGGATTGGCTTCCATTTTATCCTGGAAACATGAGCACTTCAAAACACTTACATGGGCATGGAAGTAAACGAGAAGGTCCTCCAAATGCTCAAGCATTGTCCCAAGCATTAGACGTTTGTTCTTATTGGTTGCAGAGCTTTATTAATTACAGTACATGGCTGGAGAGCCCTTCAAATGTGAAGGCAGCAAGATTTCTCTCAATAGGGTATCTATTGAAAATTCCAGTGACGTTTCAATCACAAATTAGATCCTTATTTAAGGAATTCTTACAGACATTGTCTTCTTTCATGTTAGGCACAACAAATTGATGGGGTCCATGGAAGAACTTAAGATGATAAAGTAAGCTACGAAGCAATCTGCATTTCCAGTGTTTTTCTATACTCACTTATATGCATATGTATATTCACCGGTTGTCAGGTTTATGCAATCCAAACAGTATATTTTTGTTAGAAAAGAAGAGCATGTAATATATGATGTTGGCGTGTATTGATTAGTATAAGGAAATAACAAAATTACATAAATAGTTTCACAATTTGGTGAGAACAGAGCAATTTATGCATTTTGGCAATTGTGTGAGACATGAAAACTGAAGGCTGAGTAAGAATAATTGGAGACAACTGGTAATAACTATTGGATTTGATTATGGTCATGGTAAGTAATGCAAATTTGTTAATTAAATACTGAGTTATTCATGCTTATATGTAACTGGTTTTTTTGTTGGAGGCCTTCTCACACAGCTGGTATAGAAACCTTCATATTTTTCTGATCGTTAATTATATAGCATCATAGTGATATTTTTGTGAAACTACATATCTGGTTGATAATTACTTGTATTATGAAGCATGCTTAATATGAAGCTGCTTCTAGTACTCAAAATTTGCATTCAGCAAACTGTCAGTTCTTAGCCTTTTGAACTACCGACTATTCATTGTAAAATGTGATGCAGAGTTAATACATTGGAGAGTGACATCAAGAAAACAGATGAGAGAAATGTATCTACAATTCTCTCAACCTCAAAAGAGACAGATACTTTTGACAAGGTTTGATTCTCTCTTTGAAAAGTTTGGGTCAAATGATGAACCCAAGTTTGTTAAATTAGTACTTTTGTGAGCTATTGATGGAAAGCCTGTAATTTAGGCTATGAGATTGACAAGAAATTATTATTGAATGAGAATATATATCTTTTTGCAAAGACATGTTAAATATTTTTCTAAACTCTTGAAAGTCTGCAAACTTGTATCTTTAAATGTGTTTGACACTTGACTGCACAACTCTGTAAGTTATAAGTTAAATTCCCCAGTTATTGTAATGATAAACTATATGGAGTATTATATTATATAAGAAGTTTCACTGTTTTTGCTTAGTCTTAATAATGCCCTGATTATAACTATTCATACTAGATAATCTTGTTGAATCTTTGGTGGTGTATTTTTATACCTCTTTTCTTTGTCATTGCATCAGTCATGTCCTTATGCTATGCCTTCTTTTTGGCATTTGCTTTCAGGCACTGGAGAGTGTTGAAGATGCAGTACTAAAACTGGAAAATTTACTTCAAGAATTACATGTATCAAGTGCTGGTTCTGGCAAAGAGGAGTTGAAAGCAGCTTGTTCAGACCTGGAAAAAATTCGGAAACTCAAGAAAGAAGCTGAATTCCTTGAAGCATCTTTCAGAGCAAAAGCAGATTCTCTGCAACAGGTATAATCTTCATCTCCTCACCTCCTTTTCTTCATTGTGACAATGCATTAGGGGTGTCAACCTTGTAATTTAAACTACCATAAATTTGCATTTTCATGAGTCATTGTGTTTCAGTTGTTTTCCCTGAAATTGGGCCATCACATGATCTTGTTTTATTTTTCATTCAAATCATCTGATTCTTTGGATTAACAATAAATCTTTTTCCCTTTTCACTATCAAGAGATTGAATGATTGATAATTATGGACAATAAATCTTTTTCTTTTGGACTTGATTCTTGAGCTTTTTGCATCCTTTATAAAGGAAATTGGTGAAATTTTAATGCAGCCTTTTCTCTTGAATCCTTGGATGCTGTTTTACGTTTTTGCCAAAGCAACTAAGGTGTCGTCATAATTTTCTTTATCAAACCCATGAAGTACCATGAATTTTACAGAAATTGATATCATTTTTTATTTTACTTTTCTTTTGTTTTGCTTGAGTCCTATCTAAGATGTCTTCACAATAATATGAATCTTACGATTATATTCCATTTCATGAATTTGATATTTTCTTGTCAATATTATTTTGTTATATTCATTCAGGGAGTTAATGGTGGTCCTTCCTGCACTCCTATTGGTAAGGAGCAAGACTATACAACAAGACTAAACAGAAAGAATGCTAATGTAAGGGTTGAGAGGAGCAAAAGGTGAGAAATTTCTGTAATTGGTTTTTGTTGTCTCCTCCTACTGTTTTATATATAGTCATTGATTTTCAGAAATTAAAACTTCACGTCATCAACTTCTGTTTTGATATTAATCTAATATTATGCATATCTTCTTCCAGAAATGGTGCTAAAGCTCAAGGATTCTGGAGCTTCTTTGTGCCATCTGTGTCCAGAAAGCCTGATCAGGAATCCGATATGGATGATTCTGTATGTATTATCTACAAAATAATTTTATGATGTTGATTGTTTTCATTTTTTGTAAACCTTCAATTGAGTGTTAGAATTGCAGGGTACAAAGGGTAATTTCCTCTTTATTGCTTTTGTTTACTTAGATAATCAATTCAGTATAGGCAGTTTTTCTAATTATTTGTTTTACTATTTTTTCTCTCATTATTGTTTTGCTATGGTATCATAATCACTTACAGTTGTTGAAGTGAACATAGATTTTTCAACATTTGTTGGGTAGCACAAAAGGGGTAATGTTTAATATTTTGGTATCACCTTGAGATCTAAACAATGGGATTACCTTGTTTAATTTATAGCTTTCCAGTCATTCTCATAGTTATAGTCAAAAGCATCTTGTTCAATTTTTTAAAGGCAGAATGGCTGCTAAGTGTGTGTGTGGGGGCACACGCGCCTTTAGATGTCTATTTGCTGAACTCCATAGTTCTGTGCCCCATAGAAATATTCTGTGTTTTTGACAATCGTATATTTTCATTATCCTATGTACTTGTCATATTTGGATTCTTTGTAATGTACCCTTGATATTTATACTTTCTAGTCTTGTCATTCTCTAAGCATGAAAATATCAATGGCTGAAGCATTTCAGCAAGTGACTGTTCTTAAAATTCGGTATCTGGAGTAAGTAGATGAAAATATGAACATTCACTGGTTGCAGAACTGAGAATTGATTTCAAGAGAGACAATTCCCAGATCTTCAAAACAATCTTTTCCAGGCACATTTTTAACCAAGCAGAGTTTCTTTAAAGGGCTATGACAAGCAGGTCCCAGAGGGTTTTTAAGACATTGTTTATTTTACTTCAGTGTGTTACCTTGTTGGATAATGTAATATTCATTCTTTCTTGGAGGGGCTGTGATTCATTTGTACATTATTGAACTGTGACTTTCTATTGAAAAACAGAAGAATGAACTCTGAGTAATGGGGACTTGGTTCTCTATTTGCAGAAAAATTACGTTGAACAGTCTAATTCAAATGAAGTTGTTACTGATTTGGAGTCCAGTGAAATCCATCGTTTTGAGCTTCTAAGAAATGAGCTAATGGAACTTGAGAAGTATGTTCAAAGAAGTGGCTATCAATCAGAAAATAATGAGGTACATTTGAAACATTCTACAACTTGTTTGTCCCTGTTAATATTGTATGCAAATTCATTACCAATGTTTGCATTACCTTTCTAAAACTTTAATTGCTTAAAGTATATTCTACCTATTCTCATACTGGAGCTACTGCTGCATATTTCCTTTCTCCTTTTTTCCAAGATTGAACCGTGTCTGGATGATAGTTAAAAATTTGATGACTTATAGAATGAAGCTAAGCTTATAAAAGAATCTTTCATGGAAATGGAGCTACACATGCTTGCTTACCAGTAGTTTTCACGAAGTTTGTTCTTTGGCTGGTTATATTGAACATTGTGGAGTTCCTTGTTCAGGATGTGGTGGTTACAGGTGATGGTTCCAGTTATGGTAATGTTGAGGGGGGTGTTCAGATGGTCCATGTTCAGAGGAAGGGAAATATATTGGAAAAATCACTGGGAAAACTGAAAGAAACAAGCACGGTATGACTACAAGGCCTCTTTTTGTTCCAAAGATCACTCCTAGGTCTGAAGCCATCTCCATTAAGATTGATATTATATAGCTGCCTATCAATTTAATATTTTCTTTTTCTCTGAAAGTTTCAGTTGACATACTCTCAAAATATATAGCGTCTCTGATGAAAAATTGGGAGAAAACCAAACATAAACTGCCAAAAAAAGTATATGAATATTAAGTCTCTATTATCTTTTGTCCATAACATCTGATCTTTGAAGACTTCTATTCAATATGCAGCATATCTGGCAAGGAACTCAACTTCTAGCTTTTGATGTTGGTGCTGCCACGGGTTTGCTTAGCAGAGCCTTGATGGGGGATGAATTGACTCAGAGAGAGAAAAAAATTCTGAAAAGAACTTTGACTGACTTGGCATCAGTTGTTCCCATTGGCTTTTTAATGCTTCTTCCTGTGAGTTGAAGACTATTTGAACAGTGTAGACTTGTTTACTTACATTAGATCCGCATTAGCGAGGAGAGTTTATGGTTGTCATTTTTTCATTTTGAATCTTCCATTTTGGCTTGTACAGTTTACTTTTAGTCCTTAATCACAAGAATACCATTGTTTTTCCAATTCATTGAAACGTCCTGTAAGAATGCAATATTTTTCTCACGTCCTCTTTCATACCTTCTCTTCCATATTTTTGGAGCTCGCTTTAGTAAATTTATTCATTGTTTATACCACATTGGTAGGGGCATTATTGTTCCATCCCCCTTTTTTTTTGGTTAAATGAATCTGTTTTGCAAGATTCAATCCGATTAGTGGATTTTTATTTCAACATCACTTAGAAGTTGGTATATCAAACCTCTTGCTCTATCATACACTTCTTGATATGATGAAAATTTTAATATTATATGCGGCTCCTTCCCTTGGATTATTAGCTATTGATTCAGTGTAACCTACTAAGGACAATGCTTTTCTCTTTTTTTTATTTTTTTAACTCCGCAGGTTACTGCAGTTGGGCATGCAGCCATGTTGGCCGCTATCAAGAGATATGTGCCAGGCCTAGTATGTACTTTACAACAATAGTTGCTTTCTTTCTTTTTCTAAGTCCTACCCCGGAGTTTGCTCTCTGATCATTGGGTTATACGATACGTGCTTTTTGTGTCAGATTCCATCCACATATGCACCAGAGAGGTTGGATATCTTGCGGCAACTTGAAAAAGTTAAGGGAATGACAACCATTGATACAAACTCAGATGAGAGAACGGATGAATCTGTTTAGTCAGAAGGAATGCAGAGTATGTACAGTTAGCACAAATTAACACATTCTTTGTAGTCTGAAAGAACTTGGGCCGGATACATTCTCCCCCTTTATAGCGTCTTTTCTTGATTCTGGATTCTTTAGAAGAGGAGTTGGGCATAGAGAAGTTCAGTCCATGTGTCTGGCACTTCAGGTAGGCACCTACTGCTGCAATCTTGTGAAGCATCAGGTGGAGTGCCTGGTTCCTGGTACTTGGAAGGGTGGCTATCTTTTCAAAAGCTGTACTTTCCAGTTGTCAGTAGCCATTTTGTTAACAAGTTACTATACGATTCAGTTCCAATTTTCACTGGGCTCTTTCTGGTTATGTTTCCATGTTATAATCTCCTCCTCCATTCCATGTGCTAGACCTGTAGTTTCACTGGGGAGAAACTTGGGCTAGCGGTCTTGCCCGAGTGTACTTGGAAATCAGGTTTTTACAAGGATTGCCGTCTATTTTTTCTCATTCCCTTTTATTTTCTTTACCCCAAATAGACCATTTCTTAAAAAATGATTCCATTTTGTTGTGTAAAGTAACTGTTACAGCTTATTGCTACGTAATGATTGCACAATGCAATATTGATGTTCTCTCCTTACAAATGTCATGCAACATAATTTAGTGTCAGTTTCTTCTCTAGCTATGCCTAGTGCCTTAACGGGTAACTCTAGAGAGACTATCTTTGAGATGTAAAGTGTTTTTGCTTGTATTGGATCAACTATTTTGCATTGGAATTAAAATTAAAGGGTAACGCTATATATGCATAAGATTTGAAATTGAGTAAGTTTTAATGGTTGTTATTAAATACAAAATAATGGAGAAAATTTATAAAATTCAATTCATTGGATATAAAATATTTGAAATTCAATTGGGAAACTTAATTTTTATACTTATACTGTTTTCCAAAAATAATTGATATGAAGAAACACTAATATCAATATGAAATAGGTGATCTCATGTTGAAAATATTCACCTACTCGAATGGTGTAGCTTTCCATTAAATTACTCTTTCTTCAATTGTCAGTTTACTTGCCTGTGATGTAGCTACGGAAGAAAACTCCTTTCAGGATCTGGACTATTTAATGGCCATTAAGGATCTCCGCAATGCTTCCATGACATCCATTGTCGTATTTTCTTTCCCTCCTTGGAAATAGCATCCCCTTGGATATGAAGGCTATCCTAAATTAGGTAAATTAATTCAAAGGACACAGAGAAAAGCACATCAAGAATACATAGAAAGAAGACCATGCAAGCATGCATGACAAAAGGTTAAAGCTAGCCATCGTACCCATTTCTCCGGCTCATGAAGGCGGGATTGTATAAACGAAGCGGGTAGGTTTCGTCCCAAACCCACCTGCCATCGGATATGCAACGGTTCTGTGGATTGCTAAGGCAGTTCTGTCATAAGATTATCATAATTGAAAAGAGTTTACAAAGGATGAAGCAGAATACAGTGTAAGGAAATTTAAAATATAAGAGGAATCACCAGTAATTCCGTTTGCAAACTATAATTCGCAAGAGAAATGATGATAAGATTAAGGAAAAAAAATGGCATCATATTAATGCTATCAGTGAACTTCCCAACAATTAAATTTTACAAATATTTAATTCTTGAAGTTAAAATTTTGCTTAAAAAGTACAAGTTTTATGCAAAAAAAAATTTTGATTTATCCAAATATTTAAGAAAAATTATCCTTAGTTCAACTATTTCTTTAAAAAGGCATTCCTATCATTAGTAGGAGAATACCTAATAAAAAAAAAGGAAAGAGGAAATAACAAAGGGAGAATTCAAACCTCTACTTTCATACTTATCAATAAGAATGGCAACGGGGTGGGATAATAACAAATCAATGGTATACTACCCCATCCTGCAACTGTAGTGATCTGTCTCATCTCTGTTAGTCTCCAAGCATAGGATAAGTTGAAGTCCCGTATTCATGATCCACGAAACACTAGTGTTCTGCAGATAAATTCAAAAAAATTTGAAAAAAATTAAGAAATTTAAATTTTATAAATTTTAAATACACATATAATTAATATATAATATTCAATATAATATAATAATATTAGTTTAAAATCACACATAATTTATTTGATTAATTTTAAATTTAAAGAATAATTAAAATAAATATTAATTAAAAGAAAATAATTAATATAAATATTTTTTAATTATGAAATTAGTGAAATAAATTCATAATAATATGTATTTTTTAGTATAATATAAAACTAAAAAATAATTTATTATTTTGGAACAAGTCAGAGCATCATAGGGTAATATTCCCTTGTCCCGCGTAATTACTTCGAGTTAAAAACTTACCTTGCGCCTTATCCTGCAAGGTAAAAATTTATACCAAATCTATGCCCTATGAGGAAAAATCCGAAATCTATTTTTTTGCTATCCTTACTTATCAATTGATAAATATACCACCAAAATTTTAGTGATACTATTTTTATTCACAAGTCTTTATCTTAGTGCAATTGGAGAAAGAGGTAGAATCTATACTACATAATTTTTATTTGATGTAAAATATTGCTAATCTTTCAATAAAAATTTCAAGATGATACATATATTGTAATTTAATCTTATCATATTTTTCCCCTTACTTTTTTTTGTGATCTAACATTTGATTTAGTGTTTATTGTTTAATTATATAAAACTATATTTTTTTTATTTTTTCTAAAATACTTTCAAATCCTTGTATAAACTATGCAATAAAATCATACTTCTATGCAATTCTATCCACACTTCTTGCAATTTCAAAACTTATGTTACAACTTGCAAAATATTGACATTCATTAGTAGTTGTATAATTATGACCCATAATCTCATACAAGTATACCATAAATCATGCAATAAAGTCATACTTATACAAAATACTTTACATACTTCATGCAACTAGATAACTTATGTCATTACTTGTGAAACTAACGGCATCCAAGTTAGCTATTATGTGAGTTATAACACAAACTCTAAACCTTATAAATCTTAACCCTATAAGTCCTTCATTCAATTAAGCAATGAAATCATACTTTAGTATGATACTCAATGCAACTACAAAATGTTGGAATTTTAATAAAAAATATATGAATGGAATTCCCATTATAGACTATTTAATAAAAAATGAAAATATGTTAATGTGAGTTAATTACTCATTAGTAATAATAATTGCATGAAAGTTATGATAATAATTCTTGGTAATTGAAAATGATAAAATCTAATTATAAATTAATTTTTGCTCAATTTATTAATTTTATTAAAATAAAATCTTTACTTCTATACTTGTAGTTTTTGCCCCATTAGAGCATTATTTTGTACAATAAGGGTAATCGAGAGAATTAATCCTATTCATCCAAAAATTCAATGGTAAAAAATCCTTTGATTAAATTATCGATACTTGTAGCAATGATCATGACCAGAATACTTGAGTTTTTTCATCTAAAAAATGGAATAAGCAAGAAGTGTGGGTATTTATTCATTCTATAAAATAATATGCATATGTGTTTTTTTTTTCATGTTTACATGATTTTAGGAATATAATATTTTCATAAAATATTAATAATTGGTATCAAAGTCAATAAATCATATAAATATAACTAATTCATATGCGGATTTACGATATGGGTTGTATGTAATAATTTTATAATTTTTTATTATAATCTTCTTGAATGAAAAATATGCTATGAATCTTATAATTATTTCATAACTTTGTTTTGTTTTAAATTTCATGATGGATTATAAATATATATCATTATTATAGATTGTTTTGTCAAAATTCAGTGCATGATTCATCTTACATTATTTGCATAAAATCTTATATGAATAATTTGTACGTATCATTTTGCCAATTTTTATAACTACATGTTTTTGTACAAATTAAAACTAAAATTCCAGAAGTGAACGCTTGTTGTTTTATCGTTATTACATATATGTGTAGTGAATCGTTGAATAGTGTGTATCGTCATGCATGTATGTGTGTGTATGGTGTTGTTTTGAATTCCAGTGTGAATTTATTAACATATTTGCTCGAATTTATTCTTTTTGGGCTGAACTCACAATATGCATTCATTTTAGTTTACTTTGGCGTATGTTTTATCCTTGATTTTTGCAAACAAAATAAAAATTTCTTGCAAATTTCTAAAGCTATTAAAGTTTCTTTTTCTAGAAAACTTTTTGAATTTCAAATAAATTAATGATGTGTATTTTGGAAAGTATTTTTCCTTGAGTATGTATTAAAACATATTTAGGATTAATTTGGTGCAATAATTATATTGAAAAACATGTCAAATGATGTTTGTTTGGAGCTAGATGTGATCCAATTGTAAACTTAGCAAATGGTTGAAGAAGATAAATAGTGCACAACATGTTTATGCACATTAAAGGTGCGTGCAGGCCATGTGTTATCTTGGTGGTATCTAGTGGCGGTACAAATTGCAACATTGAACTCCATTCTTTGAACTTATAATTATAAGTATTTTTCTAGTATTTTTAGGAATTAAAAATTTTTTAGTTAATTTTTTCTTATTTTATTTAAGTACGCACTTTAATTTATTTGTGCTTGAAATTTTTATTATGTAATTCCTATAGTTTAGGCCTTTATATATATTTTTTGTTACCATTTGGCCTAAGAATTAATTTTGCATAAATATATGAACAAAGAAAATATTTTATAGGAATCAATTTGGCCTCATGTTATGTCATAAAATTTTATATAATTATAAACATGCCTATTGTGAGTTCAATTATATAAAATTTTATTAATGTTTATTAAAATGTTAGTTGGACTAAAGAAAGAATTATGTTAATAATATTTAGATATCCTCTCAGTATGATATTATTAAGGTAACTTGTTAGTAATATGTAAATGTAGAATTAAATATTATACTTTTAAACATTTTTAGTACTCTATTAGTATTAAGTTTTGGGAATATAGTATTTAATTGTTATATTTTATTATAAGATCTTAAATGCCCTATCGATGTTAGATCTTATAGTATAATATTGTGTGCAATTACACAATTTAATAAGAAAAATTTAAATCATAATTAAGGTAAAACATATGTTAATATATTGAATTTGTTTTCCTCAATCGCTATGTCTATACAATTGAATGTTGTTAACACATTAAATAGTATGAATTATGAGGACTAGATCAAATCATTAAAACTTTATTTGACGATTATCAATTTAGATTTGGCCATTAGGAAAATTGAGTCCACAATTAATGATAACTTTATCACGAAGAAAAAAAGTAAACATGAGAAATAAAACCACTCAACCAAGGTATGCCTCATAGTAATGAAATACATAATGGATAAAACTATTAGAGAGAGTATTCCTAAAAATAATAATTCTAAGATGTTTATAGATTCTGTGGCTGAAAAGTACATAAAGTTCAACAAGGTTAAGAAAGGATATTATCTTTTGTTATTAAAGAAAATTTTATATGATAAGGTTAGTGGAATGTTGGTGCACATATTGAAGTTAGTCATTTATTATAACAAACTGAAGAGTATGAAAGTGCTAGAATCTTTACTACTACAATTTGATAATTTAATGTTTTAAAGGCCTCTTACAACATTCTAAAGAGTGAGTGGAGCATAAATGAGTTAATTTCAATTGCAACTTATGCTAAGGAAGATATAAAGAAGTAAAAAGCTTAAGTAGTTAACTACACTACATTGGTTTAACTTTAGAGTAAGGTATAAGAACTAATAAAAAAAACAACAATAATCGATATATCTATGGATGGAAGAAGGGTAGGAAAGGTAAGAGTAGTAGACAATGCTATAAGCTTAAGAAAGCTCAATTTGAGCATAAGTGCAGATCCTATAAGAAGTATGAGCACTAGAAGATAAATTACTTCAAGTATAAGAAATTGATTAAGAAGGAAAAAAAGTACCTATCTAACCCTAGTTTCTTTTAAGTCCAATATACTTGATTTATTATTGAACACTTGGTGGTTAAACATTTGGTGCTACAATTCATGTAAGAAACTATTTTTCAAGCACTGGGAAATCTCAATAAGCTAGTTTAATGAAAGTTGATATGTGGCTTAAAAATAAAGATAGCGTAAAAGTGAAACACATTGAAATAGTTTTAATGACCCTTTCATATAGACATAAGTTAGTTTTACATAATGTCATTTATATACCTTCCATGAAAAAGAATTTACTTTTTATACTAGCCTTGAATCGTGTTAGATTTTTTATCATTTTGAAAATGCAAT
Organism: Sindora glabra; assembly: GCA_020226215.1. Lineage (NCBI taxonomy): Eukaryota > Viridiplantae > Streptophyta > Magnoliopsida > Fabales > Fabaceae > Sindora > Sindora glabra. The sequence goes on from CM035228.1 coordinate 19,023,461, forward strand.
TTGGAATTAATTTATAAATCTTTTATTATTGGTACAAGTTCTATATATGATGGGTTGCATAGAATTGATCTTGGTCTTAACTTTGTTAATTTTGTAACTATTGTCATTGGAAAGAAAAGAAGTAAAATTAATAAGAGTTCATTACTACTCTAACACTGACGATTAGGGCATGTTTCTCAAGAAAGAATATAAAGACTCATGAAAGAAAGAGTATTACATCATCTAGATTTCTCAAATTTCAAAATATATGTTGACTACACTAAAGGAAAACTTTTTGCTAGTGCTAGAAAGGAAAAGAAAAATAGAAAAGAAAATATCCTAGAACTAACCCATACTAAATTAGTAAACCTATTGCACCAAGTTCATAGGTGGATACAAATACTTCTTCACCTTCATTAATGATAACTCTAAATATGGTTAGGTGGAATTGCTCAATGTGAAATTATAATCACTAAAAACCTTTAAGTCATTCAAAGTAGCAATTGAACTTAAACTAGAAAAGAAAATAAAGTATGTTAATGTTGATAAAGGTAGTGAGTATTATGATAGGTATAATAAAACTAAAAAAAAATCTTTGCCTTTTTGTAAGATGCCTATAGAAGTATGGAATCGAAATAAGTTACAGCAAGCCTAAGACATTGGAGCAAAAGGGAATTACAAAAAGAAGGAATTGGACACTTATATGCATAGTAAGATGTATGTTAGCTTATACTTTGTTGCTAGAATTCTTGTTGGATGCTATGTTAAAAAATTGGTACATATATTTTAAACCAAGTTTCCAACAACTCTATTTTTAAAACACCTTACGAATTATTGTAAAGTAAAAAGCTTAGTTTAAGGCACTTTTGTGTTTAATGTTGCAAAGTTAAAGTGAAACCGTATGTTACTTCAATAAGAAAGCTTGATTCAAAGATAGTTAGTTGATATTTTATTAGATATACTGCAATGACTTAAAAGGCAACAAATTTTACTTCTTGACTCACATAACTAGAATAATTGAATCAGATCAAGCTATTTTTTTTAAGAATGAGTTGGATAGTATGAGTCAAGTACCTTGCATTACAAACTCTACTGAAGAAAGTATAATTGTTTTACTAGAACCTATATTGGGAGAGTCATCTTATATGATCATATAGGATAATCTATTATAGCTAACAATAAAAGATGTTGATCGAAATGAGATAATTAAAGAAATTGCTTTGAAAACATTTCATAAGCTCGCAAACCAATAATTCCTAATTATTACTTAATTTATCTACAAAATCATAAGTATGACATCAATGATGATATTGATCCAACAATAGTTTCATAAGTGGTTTTTAGTTTAAACTACTTTAAATGATTAAATGCCATGAAGGATAAAGTAGCCTTAATGCATAAGAATAAGGTATAAGATCTAGATAAATTACTTGTAGGATACAAGCTAGTTGGATGCAAATAGGTTTTTAAAATCAAGAAATATGCCAAATTAGTAGTGAAAGGTTGCATTCAAAAGGAAGGGATAAATTATAAAGAAACTTTCTTATTAGTTTCAACTGAAAACTTATTTTGAGTTGTTATAGAAATAGTTACTCATTTTCATTTAGAGTTACATCAAATGGATGTCAAGAAAACCTTCATAAATGATTACCTATCATAAACTGTTTACATGAATTAATTATACAAATTCTAAGAGAAAGGTAAAAAACACCTTGTGTGTAAGCTTAATGTTACACTCCTTAGGAAATTAAAAATATTTAAGGTAGTTTCTTATATAAAAACTAATTTTTGTTTATATTAGTTGACTTTAATGTATGAATTCTACAAAGAATATTAGGATTTATATGACAAAATACAAAATGAAATAAGAAAAAGGAGAAAAATAAAATATTTAAAGGCCAAAGGTAGTTAGAATTAAGTAAGTATATATGAATGAGATTTAGGAAGTTCTTTTTTGAATTTACCCTTAATAATTAGAAAATTACCAAACTACCTTTTAAAACTCTTAAAACCCAACAATAGAAATGAAAACCTTATTTTTGCAACAACCACACCTCACTTCTTCGCTTCTTCAACTTCATAATCTTTTCCTTCAATTCATTTAACAATCAAGTAATCTAACTCTAAGTAATCACCAAAAATCATCATTAAATAAGGTAATTTTTTAATTTAAGCTTTATATTATTGAAAATTAAGTATAATCCACAAGAAAGTTAAAAAAGATTTTAAGTTAACTATTATCTCTACATCACCAAAATTAGCAAAGGTACAACCTTTTTTTTAGATAAAACAAATCGAAAAGAACCTATATCACTAGATGTGGAAATATTAGGTCTTAGTGAGATAACTTCTTCTAATAGTAAACAAGGAGCAACAATGAATGAATTGAAAAGGAAATTAAATGCAAATAAGAATAGAGAACTATAAGTAATAATTAGATTAAGTGCAATGTAAATTATATTTCCATAAAAATCTTGATCCTCTATAAAAAAAAAAAAAAGAAGAATGAAGTGCATTACTTTCCTTTAAAACTTATTTGACAATTAGGACTATAAAATAGACTTTAGTCCATGAGTAATACAAACTGGGGATATGGACTAGTCCACAAATTATAATTAAAGTATGTGGACTAGTTTGTATCTGTACAAATACAAAGTCGACCTAAACCCCCAAAATTCAATTCATTTTTTTCACAAGTAAAATGGATCAATCTATACAAATCGAAGTCTACACAAATCGATTTGTATTATGCTAGCATAACTCATTTGATAACCCTATTAACAATTAATAATTATACAATATTTGTCATATGTCTCATCTTTGAGAATTGAACTTAGTAAAGTACAATAGGAGGGTAACTCAAAATCAACCATAATGCAATAAAGTTCCCATAATAATTATGTTCTTAGCCTAAATGCAAATAGAAATTAATATGAAGAAAGGAATATATGTAATCAAATAATAGACTATCTAAGCTACAGTGTTTATAAAAACCTACAACAATATTTATAAGTTATATGTGGACTCATTCATTAACACAAGTAATTTAAAGTATGACACTACATAAACATCATTAGACAATGTGAATCTGTTTTGTCTAAAACTTAGTATATGAATGAAATTGATTAAAAAAGATGAAAACTTAATTGAGTATTTTATGATAGATTACTAGATTATAAATATAAAATTAATTGAGTACATTTAACTTTTATTTTTCTTCATTTTTTTATTTTTACCTTTAGATTTTATAAAAATTTTAAGTGAGATAGCTTTTGTTATTTTTGTTTATTGTTTTCTTTTTAATTTTTATTCTAGCTTCTAATCCTTCCTAAAGGCCAAAAAACTTTTTACTTTTTTATTCTTCCATATATCTAATTCATTTTTCTAGTAAACTTAAAGGGATCTTTTTTAAGATGAACTAACTAGTGAGGATTGTACTTTTTTTAACAAAAAAAGATAAGTTAACATAACCTATTAATAGATTTGAGATTCTATATATTTATATTATTTATTAATACTTTAGTTTTTCCTTAAAATTTTAATTAGATGTTTGAATATTATGATGCATTCATTTTGTTATTACTTTAAAAATGTTCATTACCTTTGAAATTAAATATTATAACTTCAAAGATTTCATTGATAAACTAAGTGTGTTTTAAGGAAAGATTTTTATTTATTTAAATTATGATTAATATGTACACTTTTGGATTGAATGTATATTTTTGTGTTGAAATTTTCTTTTGATAATTTTTTTAATTTTGATCAATATTAATTATAAAAAGTGAAAAAATTACAATTTTTTTCTAGACTAACTCACAAGGAAAAAAGTTATAATTTTTCAATAAAAAATTTTTTAAAAGTGAATTTTTTTACAAAATAATTAATAGCACAACAATTAAACATAAAAAATAACAATACAACATATAAAATAATCAAAAATCATAAAATTAAACACTAAAAATGCAACTTTTCTTAAACTGATCCTAAAAAAAGTTTTCAATTTTTTAGTAAAAAAATTACTAAAATGGATTTTCTTTTTACAAAATAATTAATAATACAATAATCAAATATAAAAATATTTAATAATACAACAAATAAAATAATCAAAAATCATAAAATTAAAGTTTAAAAAATTAACAAAATGGCATAAAGTGGAGAAAATTCACTGATTAAAATGTGCAAGGCAAATACAACTAAGGAAATAAATGGGATATATTTTTAAAATATTTTAAGTTAGAACTTGCACTTATGAGTTTTTATTATCCAATTTATTTGGGTTCAAAAATAAATAGGTTATGATTATCAAATCTTTCAAATGTTTTATAGACTTTAGGTTATTATACTTTCATATTTGTGAAAGCCTAATTGACTTCTTAAAAGTATATTCTCCTATGTGATAAAAATACTTTATAATTTTTCATTTATTTCTATTTTGAAAATGTCAAACTTACTTTCCAAGTAATAATCTTATTAGCTAAAATATAATATTTATTTTTCAAAAGAAAGATGATAAGATCCAATGGTCAATATTTACTTGGCATTTTGAGTCTTTGATTGATTAAGAGTGGGAAAATGAAAATGAGAGGAAATTTTAAATTTTAAAATACCTAACATGTGTTAAAATTAATATTAAATTATATAAGCTGTCATAACAACCCTTTCATAACTAGATGAATAGTTTTAGGTAGTACAAATACAGTACAAGCCAACTAGATTAAATGTTTAAAAGAAAATGTAATTTCAACAAAAAACCAACATGGTTGCTATCTTAAGTGAAAAATTAAGAAAAAGTGAAAAAGTGACTGAAAATTTGATATACACAGTACCACATGATATTTTCAGATTATATGATATATGAGGAAGCTTTTAAGACAAGCAAATACTTTATAGAGCCATTTTTCAAATTTTAAATTCTTTGAGCATAAAGGAAGCTTGGAACTAAAAGTTCAAATTTTAAATTTAAAGTCTAAATTCAAATCTGGAGCTAAAAGACTACTTAGAGCCCAAGTTAATTTTCTTTATAAATAAGTTATATACATATGAAGATAAGACAAAATAGAAGAAATAGAAGCTTTGCACTATAACATGCAAATTTTCTCTAACTTTCATTTTAGAAAAAGCCTTAATTCTCATCTTTTTTTCACTTTAGTGTTAAAACTTACATATTTGCTCTAAGATATTAATGAGTAAAAATTTCTATACTTTCTTTTAGATATTGTGAGGAAAATCCTCTTTTATCTTGAAATCCTAATAAAGATTGGTGAGTCTTGTAAAATTAAGTGGTAATTGAAATTCTAGTAGAGATTAGAGAATCTTGTAAAGATAAAGTGGTGCTTGAAATCCTAATAGAGATTGGTGAATCTTGTAAAGCTAGGTAGTTATGAAAATTTCAATATAGATTAGAAAAATCTTATAAAGTTAAATGTTATAACTTAATACTTTAAGAAGAAATGAATAAACTCAAAAAGTATTTTTTTTAGACAATTGAATCTCTATAAAAATTCTTTATGTTTTCTCTTTACTTCTTTACTTGAATCTTGTGTTGAAAATTGTATTGCATCACAAAAAGGAATCCATAGTTTTATTTTATTAAACAAGTGTTATTTTTTAATTATCTTTGAAAAAATATTTCTAATCATTTTTGAAATATTTCATATATTTGAAACTGCATATTCATCAAGTTTCAAGATCATATTTATTGCATTTCACATTTTCATCATAAATTTTATTTGAAGAATTTTTGTTAAAGGCCATTCACCCCTTTTTGGCCTATAAGTTCTATCAATTAGTATTAGAGCTCAGTCTTATATTTTTAAAATCTAATAATTTTATAAGTAAAGATCTTATAGGCAATAGAGCTTTTTAGCTAAAATCATAGAACCAAAAGGATTTTCTATAACTAGACCTCTACTTTTTAATAGCATAAATTATGATTATTGGAAGTTCATAACGATAATCTATATCCACTAACATTGAAGTATGAAAGGTTATCAAGGAAGGTTATAAAGCATCTGTAAAAATGGAAAAATAAATGAAAGTGCTTAAGCTAAAAAATAAATGGATAGAAGCTGATTACAAGAAGGAAGCAACATACACAAAAGCAATAAATGTTATTATATATGCTGTAATGCCTAAAGAGTTTAAAAAGATCTATAAATGTACTTTTACAAAATCAATGTAGAATAAACTTGAGATGACCTATGAAGGCACTAATCAAGTAAAAGAAACTGGGATCAATATGCTTGTACATGAATATGAAATATTCAAGATAGAAAAAAATAAAAAGATAGAGCCCATGTTCGAAAGGCTATTAGCCATACCAATAAAGAACTAATAATGAAAATCTTTAGAGTACTTCTAAAATCATGGCAATCTAAAGTAGATGTCATACAAGAAGAAAATAATTTCTTTTCTCTTACAAATGATGAGTTAAGAGAAAAACTCTTGGTATATGAAAAAACATACATGAGAGAAGATTAAGAAAAGAAAAAAAATGATAACTTTTAAAAAATCCTCATAAAAAATGATAAATAAAAGGATAATCTTGATCAAGAAATAAAAGAACAAGAAAATAAGTTAGGCTTTTTAGTGAAAAAAAATTTTAGAACGTATAAAAGAAAATATAATTTTAAACCTAAAATAATTAAAAAAAAGAAGAATTAAGCAACCGATCTTTGATTTGCTTTGAATGTAAAAAATCATGACACAAGAAAAATAAGTGTACAAAATTAAAGAAAAAGCCTTTAAAGAAGTCAACCAAGAATAAGGATATAATAGCAACATGTGATAATAAAAATGTATCTTCTAAAGAAGAACTTAAAGATGAAGAAGAAGAAGTAGATGATATTGTCAAGTACTACTTTATGGCCACAAGTGAAAATAATAATGAGGTAACTAATAATAAATTTGAATCTCCTTTATCTTAAGTTGAATTAATGGAAAATTTTCACAAAATCTTAACTAAGTATTTTTCTTTGGAAAAACAAAACAAAGCTTTAATAAAGGAAAACATTTCTTTTAAAAAATAAAAAGGATTTTTAAACTTTTTTGAAATATAAAATCAAAATTTAACAAATGATTTGAAAACTTTGAAAAATGAAAATGAAGCTTTTGAAAAGGAAAAGATAAGTTTTAGAAAGTAATCTTGAATTTCTAACAAAATCAATTAAAAAGTTGGAAAAAGAAAATTAAGTTTTATTAAAAAAAAAAGATCTTTCAAAGAAAGAAAATCAATCCTTAAAAAATGATTTTAAAGTTTTAAAAGTATAAATTATAAAATAAGATTTAAGGTAAAGCATAAACCTTTAAACCTCAAAAAGGAAAATATTTTTCTACAAAGAAAAATAAATATTCTAACAAATGATTTTGCAAAGTTTGAAAATAGAAAAAATAATTTGGATACTTTTTTAGGCGTTCAAAAATATTCTTTAGAAAAAAAAGGATTAGAATATCTTCATTCACATTATGATAAATATTATAAAAATATCTTTATGAAAGCTTTTCATCCATCAAGTTCATATATGATTTGTAATTATTGTGAAAATAAAAGTCATATTGCTTCTTTTTATTATTTAAGAAAAAGAATGCTTACAAAGAAAAATCAAGATTGAATACCCGAAAAATAAAATGATAAAAAGGTACCAATTAACCTTCAAAGACCCAAAAGGATTTAGGTACCTAAGAAAAATAAATCTTTTGTTGTAAGTATATCTTAAATCTATAATTAAAAAGGATAATTAGTTTTTAGATAGTGGATACTCAAGACATATAACCAAAGATCAAAGCAAGTTCTCATTACTCAAAACCATAAATGATGGATTTGTCACACTTAGAGACAACACATAATATAAAATCATCGGTATAGGTAAGATAAGTATGGGTCCATTGATAATGTTAGTTTAGTTGATGACTTTAAGCATAATCTTCTAAGTATTAGCTAACTTTATAATAAAGGTTATAAATTGATTTTTGAATCATCACATTATTTTATTTAACATAAACAGGAAAATAAAATTTATTTTGTGAAAAAAAGAATTGATGGTGTCTATGTTTCAAATATGCAAAGTATTTCTTCAAACTTTTTAAAATGTCTTGCATCAATAAATAATGAATTTTGGTTATGGTATAGAAGACTTGGTCATGTTGATATGCATCTTATTTCAAATCTTTTGAAGAAATACTTAGTGATAGGTCTTCCAAAAATAAATTTTGAAAAAAATTATATATTTCGCGCATGTCAACAAGGCAAGCAAGTAAAATCATCTTTTCAACCTATAAATGTGGCTTCAACATCTAAACCATTAGAGTTTTTACATATAGATTTATTTAGTCCTATCAAAATGTTGAGCTTTGAAGGAAAAAGATATGATTTAATAATTGTTAATGATTTCTTTAAATTTACATGAGTATATTTTCTTGCACATAAAGATGATAATTTTAAAATATTTGAAAATTTTTGCTAGAAAGTTTAAAATGAAAAAAGAGTTTGCATTACAAATATTAGAAGTGACCATAATGGTGAATTTGAAAATCAGAAGTTTAAAATTTTTTGTAATAAAAATGATATTAGTTATAATTTTTCTTATCATAGAACTCCTAATAAAATGGGGTGGTGGAAAGAAAGAATAGGACATTACAGGATATGGATAGAACTATGCTTTATGAAAATAATTTACTAAAATATTTTTAGGCTAAGTTATTAATACATCATGTTATATTTCAAATAAATGCTTCATAAAATCTATTTCGATGAAAACACCATATAAGTTATGGATGGATAGAAAACTTAACATTGGTTATTTCCATGCCTTTGCATGTAAATATTTTATTTTAAATAATGGAAAAAATAATCTTGCAAGATTTGACTTAAGAAATGATAAAAAAAAAAAAGAAATTTGTAAGATACTCTAATACAAGTAAATAATGTTTCATTTTAAATAATGGAAAAGACAATCTTACAAAATTTGACTTAAGAAGTGATAAAGGAATTTTTGTGAAATACTATGATATAAGTAAAGCTTATAGAGTATACAATAAAAAAAACCTTTACTATTAAAGAATCTATGTATGTTATTTTTTTATGAATTAACACATATTTCTTAAGAAAGCAAGCTGATGATGAAGGCTAGATAATCTTAAAGGATCAAGAATCTAAATATCAAACTAAAATAGTTAGAGAAAATCAATTCGAGACTTATTTCCTAAGAGAGCAAAGAGACTGCTATCTCAAGCAAAATGCTAAAAAAGAATAAGATGGTTGTTATTTGGAACATAATAATGAAGTTATTAATAATTCAGTTGAAGAACAGCAATATACACCTCAAAGGAATAAAGGAAGCTTATCAAGAGAATGGAGAAATCATCCTAACTATCCAAATGAATTTATTATTAATGATCCATCTCAAGGTATAAAAATGAGATCCTTTTTCAAAAAAAAAATTAACTTGGCTTTACTATCACATATAGAACCTAAGAATGTACAAGATGCTCTCAATGATGGGAGTTGGATTGGATCAAAGCTACAAAAAAAGAATTACACCAATTTGAGAAAAATGAAACATGAAAGTTTGTACCATAGCCTTCAAATCATTCAATCATTGAAACTAAATAGGTATTCAAAAATAAATTGGATGAATCTAGTAAAGTGGTAGAAATCAAAGCAAGCTTAGTAGCTTAAAGATATATTCAACAAGAAGGTATTGATTATAATGAAACATATGCACCAATAACTAGACTTGAATCTATAAGTATGTTACTATCTTTTGCTTGCTTCAAAAATTTTAAACTTTATCAAATGGATATGAAAAGTGCTTTTCTAAATGTTTTCCTAAATGAGGAAGTTTATGTAAAATAACTTCTTAGATTTGAAAATAAGGAAAAGTTAACTCATATCTTTAAACTCACTAAAGCCCTTTATGGATTAAAAAAGCTCGAAGAGCTTGGTATGAATTTTTAACTTCTTATTAAAAATAATTTTTTAAGAGGTAAAGTGGATATTACTCTTTTTGTTAAAACCATTGAGCATGATATACTAGTTATCCAAATTTATGTTGATAATGTTATCTTTGGTTCTATTAATAAGTTTTCATGCAAGGAATTTTCAAATCTAATAAAAAGTAAATTTGAGATGAGCATGATGGGAAAACTCATATTTTTCCTTAGACTTCAAATAAAGCAAACAAAGGAAGAATATTCATAAATCTAGCAAAATACACAAGTTTTAAAGAAATTTGGAATGGAAAATGCAAAAACCATTAGTACTCCTATGAATCCATCTACAAAATTGGGCAAAGATGAAAATGGTAAGATAGTTGATGAAAAATGGTATATAGATATGATTAGTTCATTTTTTTTACTCAACCACAAGTAGACTAGATATTATTTTTAGTATCTATATATATGCCAGATATTAAACAAATCCCAAAAATTCTCATTTATATATTGTTAAACAAATTTTTAGATATCTACTAGGAACTATGGCCTTTGGTATCCTAAGAATAATTCTTTAGATCTAGTTAAATATTCAGATGTTAACTTTACAGGATGCAATTTAGAGAAAAAAAAGCACTCTTAGAGCATGTCAATTTTTAGGACAAAGAATTATATCATGGCATAGTAAAAAGTAAACTTTAATTAATTTTTCAACAACGAAAGCAAAATATATGGTAGTAGAAAGTTGTTGCACACAAATTCTATGGATAAAAAGATAACTTAAAAATTACAAATTGAAATTATCATCCATACCAATCTTTTTTTATAATATAAGTGCTATAAATCTAATGAAAAATCCTATTCAGCACTCATAAGCAAAGTACATTGAAATTAAACACCATTTCATAAAAGATCACATGTTTAAAGGAGATATCTTACTTGAATTTACAAATAGTGAAAATTAATTAGCGGATATCTTCACAAAACCCTTACATGAAGATAGATTTTACCATATTAGAAAGGAACTTGTTATGATTAGTTTTGAATGAATTGCTCACTATGTAATATATGTGCTATTATATACCTATGTGACATCCCACGCATCATTTCATAGGAATAGGTTCAGATTAGTTAAGTGATAACATTAGGGTTGCGAGATAGCAAGCTCATTGCTATCTTAGGCTTTTAGAAATTTGAAAACTTAAAAATTAAAATTTTAAATTTTTTAAATTGTGTCAAATCATTACTCTGGCACCAAAAGGAAATTCCCACCAAATTTACTATTACATATTATCTCTTTTTGTACTTAAAAGTACTTTTATTATTCTCCTAAAATAAGGTTAACATTTTAATTGAAAATTAAACTATGTTTTAATTCTTTAATTATCTATTTTTCTACGAATTACTTTTGTGAAAGGATTTAATAAAATCCTAGGTTATACTTTTTGAATCTATTTTATCCTAAAAAAAATAAAATTCATTTCATCAAATAAGTATAAGATTCCTAAAGCAAGTCAATTCACATTCCTTTCTGCTCCAAAAAACTTAAAAAATTATTTCATTTCTCTACTCTTTATTCCCAAAACTCGTGCCTTTCAACCGATATTTTTATAAATTTTTTAGTTGAAATCAAGAAATCTTTCAACTGCATTTCAGTAACTCTATTTCTTTATGTAATTCTTATTTTAATATCATCCTTATTTCTCTTCGATATACCTTCATTTTATAAATGGCATAATCCTTAATTTTCAATGAAAATGATTTTAAAGATGTATTTGCAACTAGCAAATATGACAATGATCTTGAAATGAGAAGGTTTGTAAAACCTAAAAGAGTTGATGTTCAATCTTTAAAAAATGAAAGAATAAAATATTTCAAATGGCTAAAGGAAATGCAGTGGAAGAAATTTGTGAAAATGGATGAATTAGTGTATGAAAAATACATTCTACGTTAATGTTAAACCTTTAGAGGATAATAAGGGGTTGTTGAGCTATGTTAATAAAGAAGAACAAAAATTTAGTTTGGGATGGATAAATCATATGCTGGGCTCCCTAAATAAAGGAGCCAAATTAAACACAAGCAGAACCATTAAGAATGGAAATGGATTGAACTTCAAAAGATGGGTTCAAAAATTAGGAAGTACAAATGTTGATAAGGCTCCTCTGGCAAATCAACTGAATTTAAATTGCAAACTTCTGCACTACTACATTTGCAATGTGATATGTACTAAATGAGGTCCTTATAAGCAATGTAAGTAACTTTGAAGCCTTCCTACAATGAGCCATTGAAACTAAATTTAATATCAAATTGAGGTATCTGATAACTAGATAAATCTTGTAAGTCTTGTTTAGTAAGTCGTAGGCTGATGCACATATAGGATATGATATGGTGATTATGAAAATCTTAAAATATTTTGAAATAAATTTATTTAGAGAGAAAGGTCAAGGAGTTTCTAGAGGAAATATGATAAATGATAGCTGGCTTAGAACATAGCATTTAGTAGAAAGCCTAAACTGCCTACTAATATGAATAGAAAAGTTATTAACTTAATGAATTATTCAACTAAAATTCATAAAGTTAGAAGATTAAAGCAAAAATCTATAAAAGAAGTAGAAGAAAAGAATGAGAAGGAAGAAATAGAAAAAGAGAGCCCTTTTCAAATGCCTATGAAGGATTAAATATTAGAGAAAAGGAGAGTATAGGGAAAAGAAGTCTGACAAAGGGAAAGGAAAAAGAAAATTAAAAGAGGATTCAAGAGAGGTAGAAGATAGAGAAATGAAAAGAGCCACCAAAGCTCTAAAAACTACAAACTTAGAAGTAATAGTAGTGAGGATAAAAAGAAAGAAGAAGAAATAGAGGGAGAAAGAAGAAGGTCAAGTAGAGTAAGAGAAACTAGTTATATGCCTAATTACTATTGAACAAAAATTAAGAAAAAGAGCTTAGGATGTGATTAAGTTGAAATCAGATTCTAAGGAGGAAATAGAAACTATTCAAGTTAAATGTGATATCAAGCTTATAGACGAAGAATACATGAACAGATTGCTAAATATTAAGATTGAAATTGCCACAGCCAAAAAGAGGCAACTAGTAGAAGAAATCAGAAAACTAAAGGAAAAATTTAATATAGTAAATAGTGAGGAAGAAACAGAAGAAGAGAAGGAAGAAATTCAAATAAGAGAAAAAGAAAAGAAAGATAAAGAAGAGAAGAAAAAAAAAGGAAGAAAAAAAGGAACAGCTTACTAGTAATTAGGAAAGTAAAACATGGTATAAGCCACTGATTAATATAAAGGAGAAAGATGAATTGGAACGTTTTGGTTTAATAACAAATATAGATTTTGGTAAGGAACTAAAAAATCTACAACAAAAATATTTAAATATTAAAGCAAAGTCATTCAAGGATGTTGGTATAATTCCAGAATCTGAGAATAATAATAGTCCACCTCAGAGCTCTTTTAGATTGCAGCCTTTGCCATTATGCTTCAACTATTAGACCTCTCAAGTACCACTATCACTTGAAGACTCCTTCCTAATCTTCAACCTAACTGAGCTATATTTCAAAGAAATGGAAAGACCATAAACTCCAATCTAGTGTAACCTATGCCTAACAATCACAGAATTCCTTGTAACTTAAGGCGATAAGTCAAGATAATAAACCATTTGGGTAGAATAGCCTAACCAAATCACCTTAGCCTTACCATACACCTCAACCACTCCTGACCATACCACTCCAAGCCCTGTTGAGGTAACACTTGCTAAAGCTCTACCTATTAAAACACCACCTACTAAAATACCTTAACCAGTCAAGATAAAGCCAAAGCAATTCGATCTAAACTATAACCTTCACCATTATATTTCAATTAACCACCACTTAACCCTTTCATTCTCTTTGCTGACCCTATGATGCATGAAACATACCTTCCAACTATGTCCTATCTTCCACTTGTGGCTGAATAAATAGGCCCATCTAATTCCAAGCCTAATAATAAAGATAGAATTGATAAGCTTGAAGGAAATCTTGTCAATCTCTTTAATAAGGCTGATAGTGACTTTTAAGATTTAGAAGCACAGATGAAGATTGTCATTAACCCACAGCTTTCATAGAATAAACCTTCTTTAAAGCCTTATCTTCCATTTGTGGCTGAACAAATAAGTCCATCCAATTCAAAGCCTAATAATAAAGATAGAATTGGCAAGCTTGAAAGAAATCTTGCCAATCTCTCTAATAAGGCTGAAACTGGCTTCTAAGATTTAGAAACACAAATGAAGATTGTCATTAACCCACTGCTTTCATAGAATAAACCTTCTTTAAAGCCTTAGATAGTTTAACTTAGTTTGCTATTTAAGCCTAGGCATATGCATTATAGTTTATAGGATTTTCATCTTTGTATATGTATCTAAAATTATTAAAACAAATTAACTTTTGTTAGCAATTTAATTAAGAAAATCACATGTCTTGATACTGCTCACTTTTGAATAACTTTTGCAAATTGTCTTCAAACAAATCTAATATTTATAAGGGTTAACAATCACTTTTCATTGTTTCTACATCTTTTCAGTTGATATGTCCTATCACTTTCTGATTTTTATTATTTCTTGTTGCTGCCATTTAGTATGATATTTCTTTTCAAGCTTAGGAGTTTTTAATCTTAGATACTTTCATTATTACTCATTACTATTCTACTCTGTTGATTTTTGTTTTAAGTGCTTCTTTCTTATTCTTTTTTAATGACTTTTGACTTGAATTTGTTATTCTTTTAATGTTTTTTTTCATGTTTTAATTTTTATTCTTATTAATTTCCCTCATATATTTTCTAATCTATGGCATGTTTTTACATAAATACTTCTATTTCTTTGTTATGACATGCTTTTATTTTTTTTTGCTCTAATCCTATTATTTATTTACTATGTTTTTGCTTTGATACTATTTTCTTCATATTATTTTTACTCTAATATTTTGGCTCTAATTCTATTTTTATTTACTTTTTCTTCTATTGCTTTTTTTACTTATACTCAAACATTATTTTACTTATTTTGCTAATGCCAAAAGGGGGAGAGAGGATACAAAGTTTTTTAAATAAGCTTTTTTTAGAAAATAAGGAGGAAAAAGGGCTCAAAGTTTTCAAGAAATTTTTTTAGAAAATGAGGAATTTTTTTAAAACCTATGATTTTAAAAGAAGCAAATTTTCAAGACACTTTAGATTCAGATAGAGTAATTTTTAAAGCCTTATATGATTCATTTTTTCAAATAATTTTGCATGATGAAAAATTAATTTTTTGCAAAAAAATTTTCATAGTGTATAATATAATTTTTCTAACTTGCTTTGATACCTTTAAAATGAATTATGCTCTCATACCTTTAATATCTCCCATATATTAAATTACTTTGATATTTCAAGTGATATATTCATGTAGTTCTAATACCCTTTATAATATATGATTTGAAATTATTTTTAGTAAAATTTTGTAAAGATTTGTCATTATCAAAAAGAAGGAGAATGAGGAAACAAATAGGAAATAAATTAGATTTATTTATAAAACATTTTAAGTTGGAACTTAGACTCTTAAGTTTTTATTATCCAACTTATTTAGGTTCAAGATAAATGGATTATGATTATCGAACCCTACAAATGTTCTATGGACTTTGGGTCATCATACTTTTATATTTGCAAAAGCCCAATTGACTTTTTAAAATAAAAGTATATTTTTCCATACGATAAAAATGCTTTATAATTTTCTATTTATTTCTATTTTGAAAATGCTAAACTTACTTTTTAAGTAATAATCTTATTAGTTATAATATAATATCTATTTTTTAAAGAAAAGATGATAAGATCCAATTATCAATATTTAGTAGTCATTTTGAGCCCTTGATTGGTTAAGAGTGGAATTTCAAATTTTAAAATGCCTAACATGCACTAAAATGAATATTAAATCATTCAGGTTGTCATGATAGCCCTCTCATAATTGGATGAATAGTTCTAAGTAATACAAATACACTACAAGCCAGCTGAATAAGAGAAATAGCAACATGGTTATTATCTTAAGCAAAAAATGGAGAAAAAGTAAAAAAAATAGCTGAAAATTTGACATATATAATACCATATGATATTATTAAATTATATGATATATGAGGAAGATTTTTAAAGCAAGCCAACACTTTATGGAGCCATTTTTCAAATTTCAAATTTTTGGAACCTAAAGAAAGCTTAGAGCTAAAAGTTTAAATTTCAAAGTTGGAGCCAAAAGAATACTTAGAGCCTAAGTTAATTTTCTTTATAAATAGGCTACATGCCTATGAAGATGAGACAATATAAAAGAAATAGAAGCTTTGCACTACAACTTACAAATTGTTTCTAACTTTCATTTTAGAAAAAACCTTAGTTCTCATCTCCTTCTCACTCTAATACTAAAACTTGCATATCCACTTTAAAAGTGCTAATGAGTAAAAAATTGTGTAATCTCTTTTAAAGATTGTAAGAAAAATCCTATTTGTATCTTGAAATCCTAGTGAATTTTATAAAGTTAGGTAGTGATTGAAATGATAGTGAAGATTAGAAAATTTTGTAAAGTTAGGCAGTACTTGAAATCTTGGTGGTGATCGGTGAATCTTGTAAAAATTGGTAGTTATGAAAATCTTAGTATAGATTAGAAAATTCTTATAAAGTTAGGTATTATAACTTAACAAAAAATTAATGGATACCTAAAGCTCGGTAGTTATGGAAATCTTAATATAGATTAGAAAAATCTTATAAAGTTAGGTGTTGTAACTTAACAAAAAATTAGTAGATATCTAAAGTAATACTTGATAGTTTAAAAAGAGAAGAGTAGTCTTAAAAGGAATTCCTTTTGGACAATTGAACCTATATAAAAATTCCTTATGTTTTCTTTCTACTTCTTTACATGAATCTTGTGTTGAAAATTGCATTGCATCATAAAAAGAAGTCCAAACAAGTGTTATTTTTTAATTTTTTTGAGAAAATATTTCCAATCATTTTTGAAATATTTCATATTTTTAAAATATTTCATATTTTTAAAATTACATATTCATCAAGTTTCAAGATTATTTTTGTTGTACTTCACGTTCTCATCATAAATTTTATTTGAAGAATTTTTATTAAAGGCCAATTCACCCCCTCTTGGCCTATAAGCTCTATAAAAAATGACAACAATGAGAACAAAAGACTAGCTTAAAGCAACAATTCAATTAAGTAAGGCTCGAGGGAGCAGAAGTGGAGAAAAGAAAAGGAAAGGGAAAAATGAAAGGGTAGGGCATTGGCTCTAACATATAAATTAGGTTGTGATGGATTAATTGGTTACTAATTATATTTAATGAAATAGTACATTTTAATTAGTAATAACATTAATGATAAAACTAGCAACAGATTATGTAACTTCTATCATTCATTTTCAAGAAAAATCCACTTCGTTATCAAATAAAATTTTAAATTTTCATACATAAATTAATAGTTAAATCTATTGGTGACTTAAAAATTATTTTTTTTTCATTCCATTACCAACTTTGTTAGTAAATTTTACTCAAGGATTTAGTTATAGATATAGCTTCAAGTTAGAAATTTCTAAAAATCTAAAGAAAACAAAATTATCAATAAATAACACTACTTCTATCATTAATTCCATCTTTAAATTCATAGCATAAATGTGAATCCTAAAGTTTCCTTTACCAATAGAAATTTTGTCACTAAATCCATCATTATAATCTATCGTTAAATACTGATTTTCTTGTAGTATACACTTAAATCTAAATTTAAATTTTTCTTTAATAAAATAATAGGAAAAAATAATTATATATTAAAATTAAAGAGTATCTATTAATATGAGATATTTTAAGTATTTTGTGATATAAAAATATACTTTGATTAAGTTCAAACAATTAAAACATAACTAATGAAAATATCAAATTTTAACATAATTGTTATATAGATTTTTTAGCTGTTAGTTTAACTAAAGCAAATATTTAATGATAAAATGTATAAATTATAGTATATTTTTTAAGTTAAATCTATAATCATCATTTTTTTGAAAAAAAAATTAAAATTGAATTTAAGTATAGCATTATTCTTTGTTTTAGAGAAGGTTTATATAAATTTTGAAATTAGAAAGAAAATCTGTTTAATTTTATTAAAAATTTAAGGAAGGTTAATTTCTTTTTTCTTAATTTGACAACATAGCCATATAATTAATTAAGATGGTTTAGTTTGTTGGTAATAACCTCATAAATTTTAAATTATATAAAGATAAACATGCCCTGATATGAACCTGATAAATGTAAATTAGAAAACATAGAGGAAGTGGACTCTTATGGTGTTAATATTTTGATTAGGTCATATGCACTAAATGTAATAGTAACGATGGTTACTTCTTCTAGTATTGCTATTTGTACTAATCTAAACCACTGAGTTCATATTCTTTTGTGTTATGGATAGTGTTCTTACCAATTAAGGTGGTTCTAACCATGTTTATTGGATTAATTGGCTTTTGATACCATCCAGTCATCATATGTTCATATAAATTAACTCTTACTACATCCACAACCCTTCTCCGAATAGCTTAAATGGCCTGCATTTTATAGGGAAAGAAGTCTAATCCACTGATCATAACATCTCAAAAAGGGATTAAAACTTAAACTCGATGAATGTGAAAGATATTTAAGGACATTAATACACAAGAATCAAATTATTTGTATATATTTGATAGAGCTTATATGTCAAGAAGAAAGTGACTTGGTTATTAACAAATTTTAAACTTTAGGTATTGTAACAAATAAAAAACTTTTTCTAAAAAACCAAGTAGTTTCAAAACAAATTTTTTCAGAAGAGTGGGTAGATTTTCATTTAGCAAATAGAAATTTTTTTCTTTAAATAAAAATGATTATGCAATAGCTTAACTCAAAGTTAGCAAATTTGTTGATTTCAAAACTTTTCTAAGTTATACAAACAAATTATCAAGCTATACAATCTTAAAAAAGCAAGCAAATTTACCAAAGAGTATACAGAAGTTATTTGTTAAATATATGCAATATTTTGCTCAAAAATAATTTTCCAAGAAAGTAAATTTACTAAATAAAAAAGATAAGGATAGAAAGACATCACCAATTTTTATAGAAGTTCAATTGTATAAGGAAAATTTTACCTTGAGTCCATTCTTCTTTTCTTAAGTTATAACCCATAACTTAAGGTATCTACTAGTTGTTGAAAAGAACTATAACCTTTTTCTCAACCAACTCCTTACAATTTTCTCACTTCTTCTTCTCATAAATAATAAGTTAAATTCCACTTAACTTTATAGGATTTTTCCAACTTTGAATAAGATTTTAACAATCTAGTTTTACAAGAATCTTAAAATCTCTACTAAGATTTCAATTCAACAACCCCCCTAACTTTTAAGATCTCCATAAAAAAAAGAAAAACTCTTTCTCTCAATCTCTATCTCTGATTTCTCACCATAAGCACAAAGGCTTGATCTCTTAAGAGAATACGATTCAACAATACACTTTCAACTATGAATAATACAAAGTCTGGCACAAAGATAATAGAAAAAATATAAGCAACAAAACAAAACTCTTTTGATATCTCTTGTTGTCTTTTTTAAGTGCTCAACCTTGAAGCTTTGATCTCTTTTTACAGTCATACAAGCTTCTTGATCTTTCGAGAGCAACTACTATCTTGGAAGAAAAGTGGTTATGGCTTGACATTTTAAAATTTGGCTCCACTTAACTTGTTTGAATAAAAGCCTAAAGTCCAGAGTAATATATTGCTCTCTCAACCCAAATTTGTTGCATGCTTTGAAAAATCAAAGTATCTAAAGAGTAGAGTAGCATACAAAACGGTGAAATAAAAGAGATGTTATAATAATGCCATATCACCTTTTACTTTTGCTATTCTTAAGGTTTGTTTTTCCAAAGATAAAACTTTAAACAAATCAAACTTTAAACTTTGCTAAACAAAAGTGAATTTTTTCCTTCCTCAAATATATATTTACCTTACAAGATTTTAAACTTGTAGAGGAAGTCATCATTGAAATAAAATATTCATTTAGTGACAAAGGGTAATGGACCAATACATTTGGACTTTTTAAGACAAATGAATTAAATCCTTTTGGACTAAAGATTACGAATAAAAACATTTTAACTTTTGGCTTTAGGTTTCACAATATATACTATTCTTTATATATTATTATTTACACTTACTTATATTATGACATAATTTAAATCAAAACAATTTCATTTCTTAGAAGTTGTAATAGTAGAAATAATTAAACCATTATACATACATATATAAAGTCTTAAGATTGAACTCAAAATACAACAAAAAAATAGTCTTAAGATTGAACTCAAAATACAACAAAAAAACAAAGCTCTTGAAAAATATTAAATATCAATTAAGTCAAAAATTCTTAATTAGATAAAATCAATTTGAATCTACTTGTATGACAAATAATATTAGGAACTCGTGTGTATAAATAGAGCTTGTCAACTTAAAATTAAAATCCATCGAAGCTTTCTGAGCACTCAACTGTGGATTTTTGTTGTCGTTGCTTTTTTTTTTTTTTGGTTGAATTATGAAGTAGGATTAATAATTGCTCCAAAAATTAGAATATTACAAGATATCTTTCCTTTTAATAAATGTCATATTTAGAATTTCAATTCCTTTAGAAGTAAAGTCCATTTGGCATCAAATGCACTTTCTACACAGGTAACACCTTATTGGTGTTGCCATTGCTTCTATGCAGAGATCATGATGGCATTGGACAAGATTTCCAAACAAATATGTGATGCAGCACCTTCTACAAGGGGAAAACATATATGTGGTGTGGGGTTGGCAGACAAATTGGGTCGTGAGATGCAAGGGTGAATAGTTTTCTTGGGTTTCATCATGGAAGCTGAGATGATTGAAAATGACACGCATAATAGCCCAGAGATTAAAGGCTAAGACCCACAATTTTGATTTCAAATCCTGCTTTTTGGTGATTAGCATGACTATGTTGGTCCATTTCCTTATAAAGCTGCATGTTATGTCTTGGTCAAAATTATTCAGATACTGCTCTTTCTTATTTAGGGAAGAATCCTGTTAACTCTACTGTTTTGTATTTATTAGTGTATGGTAGGTGGGGTTTACACAGAAAAAATGTTACTCGCACTTCACTGCATCTTTTCACAATACTGACTGCAATTACGCGAATGATATAACTTGAACAAAAGCTTTATTTATTTATAATATATCATGTGATATCAATATAAATAATAAATTTAATGCATGAACGCAAATGAAAAAGTGTTTGTGAAAAAAAAAAATGTTTAATCACAACTATTCATTTAAATTCTACCATTGCCTCACTGCTGCTGATCATAATTTCAAGCGGAAGAACTATCGGGGTTGCGACATGATCGACGACAAATAGCTTCTGTTGGTCTGCATCGAGAACTTGGCGGCATGAACCGCCTAATTGCTAATTACCATTTCAAAGAAGTCTACGTTAGTTCTGCTAGTAAAATCTCCATCTTCAATCATTTGTCTTAAATTTGAACCCAAACATTTTGAAGGAATAAAGAATTAGTTCTTTTTTAGATTCATTAATTCAATTTTTTGTAAATTGTAACTCATTTTATAATTATGTAGTTTAATTCATATTAATTTGCTTATTCACCTTGAATACTGGAATTTTTAGGTAGTACCCAAATATACTAAGTAAATACATGTATTAGTAATTTCCTTTCTTTTCAGCACTGTCATAGTCGCCCAATCCCTATTGAAAGAGGAATCCATTATAAAGAGAGTGAGGATTATGGACTCCACACTACATATCTGGGGACCCTCTCCCACTTGGAGAATGGACTCCTTCCTTCTTTCAATTCTCAAGCTCAGCTCAAATACTACTCTTCTCCTCTCAATCTTTATGGGCCCCTTGGAATCACTTCACACAGTTCTTCATCACCCGTAAAGTTGTTCCTCTGTTTCTTTTCCCTTAATTGCAAATCAAACAGATTCATTCAATCTCCATCACAGCAGGATTAACAACAAGAAGGTGTTGTCGAGCGTTTTCGCCTCAAATGATATTTAATGTCTTTATTAAAAGCTTTATTTTTCATTGCAATGAGTTGGAGGAAGAGGAAGTATTTCTTACTAAATTCTTGGCTTACATATACTCTAAATACAATTAGGAATATATAATTACCTAAGTGATTCTTTAACAATTACAAATGATTCTCTAATAAATAGTTACTTGAACTTCACCACCATACATGAATAACACACTTTTAGGTACATGTACTTCAACATTCATTGTACATTTCCTATATAATGAATTAAATGGATATGAACTCTATATACATATGAATTTAGATATTTAAAAATTATAAAATTATTATTTCCAATACTCTCTTTAATTTTGAAATTTTCGCATTTGTAGATTTAATCTTATCCATAAATTTCAATATTGACAGGCCATTTAAATATATTTGGATTATAATCTCCAATAATGAGTACACAATTTTTTTTGCACAATCAACTTCATAATTTTGTTTGAAATTTTTGGCAACAATACTTGTATTGTGCCTTTTCATATCTCTTTCATCCTTTTTCATTTTTAACATTCATTCAACATCAAATGTGTCATGACTCCTCGAATAATTCAATCTCTTTTTCTTTTTTTTTTTGTGATTTTGAACTCTTCATTTGAAACTTCTTTCCATTGCTTAACTTTCATATCTACATTTCCTAACTTTTTAATACCATCCTCCAATTGATCAAATTTTATTCTTATCATTGTTTGAATTGTCATGATTGCATCAATATCTTTCTCCTTATCCCCCACCTTGATCTCTTCATTTTTTATGAGATAAAGCATGCCATTAACATCACACAATTTCAACTATATAGAATTCATCAAGATTTGTCATTGGTCTAGTCTTTTCACTAGAATTTCTTTTAAAGATTAACAATGCTTTATGTGTTGGAGTTGAGAAAAACAATAGAATTTCTCCTTTATGAATGATATTTTTTTTATTTCATGGACTTGCATTTCTTTGATTTGATCTTCTTCTCTATCATTGCTACGACAATGAATTCTTCATCCTTAAAGAAGTTAAACAAATTATATGTTGTCTCATCCGGAATTCTCTCTATCATTTTCTCCCAAAAGATAATGCAAAACATAACTTGTGTCTTTACTAATGGTCATAGTCATAACTTGTTCAAATTGACACGACAAATCATCTCAGATTCCAAATTAACTCTTCATACTCAACATCTTACGTAAGGGCAATGTGATCTTTTCATCTTTTTTAATAATATAGCATAATTCCTAAATTATTTCTTTCATAGATTCTATAACTTTTTATTCCTCCTTAGTTGTTGGATCTTTTTGTAGAAAAATTGAGTTCTTTTCCTCCTTAACCTCAAAGTCATGAGATGAATAATTCTTTCTTTCTTTCTAAACTTCACAGCTCCAAATTGATTTTTTAACCTCAACATCTTTTTTTATAGGTAATGTGATATTTTCTTTCTTTTCTTAAACTTTGCATCTCGAAGTTACTTTGTTTCCTCTCTTTTTAAAAACTTCTTGCAACTTCTCCTAAGCCTATTTGTAGTGTTTGCTTTCGCTACAATCATAAGCATTAAATCCTTCAAACATTTCTAACATTGTGGATTTGATTTCAATTCCTCATGTTTGCACATTAATAGATTAATTAATCACACTTATTATTACTAAAAAAATAAAAAGTAAGTAGACAAGCAGTCAACCCTGATGATTCAGTAGTTCTCAAGTAAAGATTTTGTGTCTTTTTTTGGTTTTAAATTGATTGTGTTTGAATATAAAGGAATTTATGTATGTCATAATTGCTATTCTTCCTTCTATTACATAATAAAAATCAAAATAATCGATAGAATTAAAGTAAACTATATTTAGGCTTTATTTGAAACGGGCGTAAAGTGGGGAGAAGAAATGGAATGAGTGAAATTTGGGGTGAATTTTACAATTTCACTTGTTTAGGCACACGGTGAAATTTAGGAAGTGTAAACTGGAATGAATTTTTTGATGGGGCCTACCAGTGATATCTCCCCCCTTAATATGAAATGAAATGCGGGTGAAACGGTAAATTTTTTTGTGCATCCCCTACTGCCCTTCTATCCGAATGCAAGACTGGAAGCAAAGTCCTAACTACTGTGTCCTTTGATTTTCTATTTATCAAACTCATTTTCATGATTTTTTTAAAATATAAATTAATGATTTTTGTGTGCTTATACATAAAAAAAACATGAATTACATTATCAAAGGCGGCGGATGAGATTCCACAGCAGAAAGGCCAAACTAATACTTTTAATTTTTATTGAAGGATAATTTAAAATTTTACAGAAAATATCTTTTATAAAATATAGTTATAAAATAATAAATTAGAAAAAATATTTTATTAATTCAATATTAAATATAAATTTTAAAAAAAATTATCAATATATTATTAATTTTTAATTAAGTTTCATGAACTAGTATTATAACTATTTTCTCATAATATACTATAAAGGCATTTTAGTCATTTGACTCAATACCATTTTCTTCATCTCCTATTTTACTCATTCCAAACAAATGAAATTAATTTCATCCCTATTTTCTTCCTCTTTCATTTTTACTCATTCTAAACAACTCAAAATAAAATCTTTTCACCTCTAATTACTTCTCCCTCCATTTCCTTTCACCTCCAATTTCTTTCGCCTTCATTTTTACCTCTAGTCAAGCACACCATTAAACAAATGTCTACAATAAATAAATAAACTGTATGAATCAAATTAGGGACTGGCAATAACCTTGGATTAATGGTTCATATTAATTACTTAAAAGAAAAGAACTTCATAAACAAATGGATAGGATATAAAAGCATTTTGAAGCCCACTATTTTGTCAATGATTGGTGCAGGCTGTTCTCTTCTTTTGGTCCTCAAAACTTGGATTACTGTAATTATTTTTCTATCTTTTACAGTACTTGTACAGGTTCAAATTTGAGTAATTCAGTGCAATGAATCATTGATGAAAAGCACTTCATTGAAGGGTCACATCCTGATTTCCTCAGCTCCAACTTGTCGTTTATACCAGCATTTGCTTGTACCACATTAGTTACTGAATGTATCCAACTATCCATCTTCATCTGATCAAAACTCTGCATTTCGTACCTAAATTGTGGAATTTAATTTGTCTACTTTATGATCGATTACCCCAACGGTCCCATACATGATTCAGAAAAGGAGAGGTAATTATTTCTTTCTTTCAAAAAAGAGAGATGAAAAACTTTTTTTCACTGCAGCTTCATTGGATGATTTTCACTCGAAAATGAAAGATTACAACAGTGTTTTAAATTGTACAGTGACAAAAAGTTAAATTTTTAGAAAAAGTCAAATTTTACTGCCTACAAAACATGACTCTCTGCAAGTGAACTCTTCATTTGTCCTTAATATTCTTGGACATACCGCCACCTTCAATAATGAAATAATATGCGATATTACTTTAAAATTTTAGTCTTCTTTAATTATTATACTGAATTCGATCTTCAAATTTACAACTAAGAACATTCTTACTCCCGTTGAAAGATAAACATTGGGTATAGATTATTCCGAAAAACTAATAGTTGCTTGCTTACTTGTTCTTTGAATGATGGTAGAATTATTGGAGGAATTAAGTTGGATGTTTTTCACTTTTGTCTCTTGTTGTTTATAATTCCTCAGAGATTTAATTGTCAGTGTAAAAGGAAGTGTGTGATTACAGATATGGTAACATGGGTGTGGGGGACCATCACTTGTTTGACGTACCAAAATTAAATTTGGCGTTTGAGCAATTTCCATCTACTTGATTTTCATCCACATGTTCAAATGTTGAAGAGGAAAAATGAAGATAAGCATATGCCCAACTACCTTATCAACACCGTCAATACCATTACATCCTCATCATTGCATGTGACATTCATGGATAAATATTTCGGCTAGCATTAGGAGCTTTGCATTTATAGCTACAAAATTTCAGACTATATTAGCTTCATGTTGAAGCAAAGTTTCTCCGATCACCGTTCAAAGCCGAATTAAGGCTGGCCTTTGTCAGCTTCAAATTTCCCCTTCAAATTCTATTTTCAGCAATTGAGAATCCACTAACTATTGAGAAATTTTTGTTTGTCTGGTGAATTCTTAAGTTTTAAGCCCTAAATCAATAAATTATCCTCATTTCAATAAGTAATAAAAAAAATCAATTCTTCAATTACCTCTCCTTAAGTCTGTAATAATGATTTATTAGCCTAAATCATGCAATTGTATGCCTACTAAACAAGCGAAAATTTCTCCACACTATAATGTCTCTAGAATTAAGAAAATGTGTGGGGGGAGAAGAGATAGGACGAATATGAATTAGCATTGATTTGATTGATAAAAAATCAATTACGCATACAATAAGAATTAGAAGTAATTAATAGTGCAGAAATAGAAAAAAGAATAGTGATCTTTGGAATAACTCTGATAAATCGATCAACTTGCAAGAAAAAGGGTTGATTGAAATAAACTTTACATTATGTAAAAAATTCACTTCATCTTCATATGACTGTGAGTTGGGACAAGAAGAGTGGTGCGTTTAGTGCTTGATTGGCAAGGAAAGAAAGGAGGGAAGGGAGTGGGGATCATAGTACAAAGAGGGGTGTTATCTATCAAGTCAAGTCCACCCACTCTCTACCCACCAGGGCCATCACTTGCACCATACCAATACAATTATGATATGATGAACCTTCTTGAAAAATCTTCAGGCAGAATCCCAACAGTGACAACCAGATTCCTCATTTCAGATTTTCCCAATCACCCAAAATTCTCCATTTGGCATTGCATGACGTCATCTGCATCTTCATAAAGTGGGCCCTGCACTCTCCCCCCATACCTTCCTCTGTGTCTGCAACTGCAGTCCCTCCCCCTTCCCTAGCTTACTTCCCACTTACTACTGCTACCCCGGATTCAAAGTTGGTATGAAAATCAGGGATTTTTTCTCACTTCCACCTTTTTTCTAATTTTTTTTGTCTCTGGATCTGGGTTCTTCTCTTTTTCTTTTTTATATATTTGGCTTGCCCATATAGGCAGAGATGTTGAGGGGGGGACCTGACAAGTGGGGAGGGGTAAAAGAAAAGGAAGAGTCAGTTTCAGTCGAGAAATGTCACATCCACATATCTTTATCCTCGGCTATTTCTCATCTGGTTCACATCCTGTTCCAATCACATTTCCATTAATTACAACAGATATTTCCACATAACGCTCAGAATTTATTACCATCTTTCTTCCAACTCCTACTTAACTTCGCTACGTTTAGTTGTGATGTATACTTTTTCTTTGGCCCAACATGTTTCCACATTTTCATATTTCATAGCCTCTAGCATCCTAAAAAGAGAAACACACACAACCTTTTAACGGGCAATAAAATTCAATTCTTTTTTTTTTTTCTTATATGCAGTGGACTGTCAGAAATTCTGATATCAGTCCTCTGTGACATATATGATAAAAGAGAGTTTAAAAAAAGAGATAATTCAAATTCAAAAACATAATTAAAAGATATATCATTGAATGACAACATTAAAATTAACTTGAATAATAAATGTCATACAAAAAATGCAAATAATATTAACAAGCCATATAGAAAAATTGTGTGATAGCATTACTTTGAAATAGAAGGGAATGATTCTAGAGTTTATGCCGACAAAAGAAGAAGACCATGCTTGGCTGGTGGGGCGGTCTTTGCCTAGTGGTTTCAAAGTATAAGGGCCACGAAAGAAGAAGCAAAGAAGATTTTGAATTGAACTTGAAGTGCGTGTGAAGTAGCACAACTAGTTAGCTTTTCACAAAAGAAGCCAAGCCTAGTTAACTTCAATCACATGACATCTTAGTTATAGACTTATCCGAGGCCTTTGCCCTGCTAATTTTAGATAGGGAAATGGCAGTTGCTCTCTCTTGCATTCTTTTCTTTTTATTTTTTTGATATCAGAAAAAATAAATTAACTTAATTCATTTTTTTAAATAAATTTTAAGTTTTTTTTTTCTGGTATAGAAAAGAAAGTGAGAGAAGAGTAAGTATTAGGGAGTGCAAAAAACTCTCAGTTGAGATATGCACTTCAACTGTATGTTGAGAATTAAAGTTAACTTTCTTTTACCATGCTTCTAATCATGCTTAATCATGTTGTTTTTTACTAATCTTGTGAACCTCCTTATTTTGCACTGACGTGTCGCTCAGTTGGAATGAGACAATTGTGAGGTGGCCTTGAAAAGATAGTGATCATTATTTTAAAAAATGAAAATTCTAAAAAAGTGAAAAAACAGAGAAATAAGCTAATTATATCGATTAAAATGGGAATTTTAAAAAATAGTACAAGTCACAAGTAATATAATTAATCCCCCGCTGAGTCAAAATTAAGCCAAGATGCGTTCTAAGTCCCAATAAAAATGAACAATTAACTTTATCAAGTCTCATCTTAATTATTTATCATATTTCCATTTCTATTATTATTTTTTCTTTACTTAATTCCAGTACGCAAATTGCGTCCGGAAACATGTCCCTTCTCTGCTTACATTCACATTATTCCCACCTTGTTAGTTGATATGAAAGATTGAGAGGGACCAACACAAAATAAACAAACAGATGAGAAATATTGCGTCTTCTCATGCAATATTCTTCAATGTTACTGCTGTGAGTTATTCACACACGTCTTTTAGAAAACAAAAAAAAATGATATACTACTCAAGACACATATATAAAATGTTACTGCAACAGTAATGATGTTGGCGTTCTGACTTTGGTGTCGGCATTCAGACTTGCAAATACCTAATTGCTTCCCACATATCACAAGACAAGAAACTATATAATTTCATTATAAATCTTAAGTTTCTAACAATAACAATTTTTTAATGTTAATCATAAGATTAGAGCATTGTTAACTCAAAATAAAGGATATCTTACACCTGAAGAAAGGGGAGAAAATAGAGAGAGAATCTAAGAGGGTATATTATATGTATATCTAGTTGGATGGAGGTTGACTTACCATGTGATTACGAAGGTTAGGGGAATATGGAGGTTGATGACGGTAGACCTGGTGGGTAGCTGAAACATGCCTCGATGACAAATGAGAGCTTTCGGGGCTGGACGGTCCGGAATTCTCGGGTTGCCATTCCATGTTTACTCCGAAGAGCCGCAGTACTCTCGAACCGTTTTCCACCGGCGCCGCCGTTTGGCTCTGAGCAATGGTCCCTCCCCTACCTGAGACATTAAACCATGTTAATCTCTTTTCACAAAGTTTAAGCATTGAATTTCGATCGGAGACGAAGACACACTGAAACAGAGGAGTAAACACAGCTTTCATATTAATTTTCCGGACCAGAAAGTTATTTACTTACTGATAATTGATGATACAAGAAAAAGAAATGCGGAAGAAAATTTTACATTTTAAAATTTTTCATTACCTGAAAAGGAAAAGAGGAGAAAAAAATTAAAATAATATGATTTGTGAGTAAAATATTTCCATCATATTATTATTTAAAAATATTTTTCAATATTCTCTTTTAATTATATTTTAAAATTTTCTTTCTCTTTTTTACTCATTTTCCCCCCTCCCAAGCATAGGGTGAAAAAAAATTATTTTTGTCTGGCAATATTTTCATCAGATAATGAACCCAAGCTGGTCCAGTGTAGAATGAAAATACAGAACCCACATTTCTCCCAATTAATTGGAAGGTAGCTTCATGGAACCCACGACAATTATTTTACTATTCACTTGTCTTTCATTCTGGGCGTAATTTTTTTAAAGAAAAATCTCATTTCTGATTTTCAAAAAAAAAAATCAAAAAGACAGTAGAAAAAATTCAAAAAAATGTTGATCTATAAGATGATCTATCAAATTTATAGTATATATTAATAACATGATTTAATAAAAGTGCAACAAAGTAAAATAAAATCACAGTAAAAAATGCTTATTAATTGCAATTTAGATTCACATGCAGCCGGTATGTTTGAAGTAAAAGGAAGATGAGAAAAGATAGGGTTAATAGAATGTGGCTGAAGAGTCTATGGAATAAGAGATATATATAGTATGTACCTGCATGAAGGCAGTCAGCAGATGGTTGGTATGGCAAGGGCTGATGATGCGCAGGATAAGGATGCGCAGGATAGAAGCCTCTGGTCCAACCCACGCCCACACCCACACCCACGCCCATCCCATTGCTGCCGTTATTGCTATTGCTACTTCCATCAGCAATCACTGGCCTACTAACTTGCGCCGGAGTAGATCCACTCACTTGACGGCGCCTCCACCCGATAAACAACCGCTGAGCATCGGCTCTATGGCGCTCGAACAAAACGACGTCGCCAGCATCCAGACGTTTCTCCTTCACGTAACGGCTCCAACCTTTGGTCAAAACGTAGCTTTGAGAACTGTTCCAATAGGAGTATCGGAACCGCCAGCACTTTCCCGTCTCGTCCTCGAAGCTTAGCAGCAAACCCTTGCTCTCCGCCGACTCGCCGCCGAGAGGGAAGTATTTCTCGGCGTGCTGTTTCGGGATGACGAGGCGGTTCAGCTTGCCGACGTCGCTCGGCGTTAAAGGTTTCTCGAACATGCGTTCTTTGGCTTCCTCGTCGGCTCTTTCATGCGAAGTGGGAATTTCTGTTGTCATCGTTTGGTCTTCCAGGAGAGGCCGTACGTTGTCGGTGTCGTCATCGTCATCATCTTCGTCATTTTGGTTGAGGTTGAAGCGATGGGTGGCGGGGTAAACGGGGTGGTACCCAGAAGAAGGGTTGGGCGGTGCTGAGGAAGAAGTGGGAGGATGCTCCATGAGGATGGGTTGGTGTTGCTGATTAGTCCACCAGAGTGTATCAGAGATGTCTGAAGAGAAATAGTTTGTGGACATTTTCTGGGAGGCTTCTCTTTCAGCTGAGAGAGATGGAGTGCGAATTGTGGATTTTTTGAGGCACAGAAACTGTGGGAGAAAAAGAGAGTGGGGGGAAAGAGGGAGAGAGAGAGAGAGAGGGAGGGAGGGGTTTGAAAGAGAGGCCTGATATGATTATGGGTTTGATGTAGAAACTGTGGGAACTATTTGATGGAGTTAACCAGGACATGACAACGAGTGAGAGGGAGAGAGAAAGAGAGTTTTAGAACTAGAGGGCGTGTGTGATAAATTAAAAATAAATAAAAATTCAATTCAAGTATTTGGAGTAATTCTGTATACATGTTTATAAATACTATTTCCATCTCATCATTATTTAAAAATGTATAATAGCCACCTTAAAAAAATTAATTACACTCATTGTTTTAGTTTAAATAACTACACTTTCTAGAAAAAAATAGTTACACTTAGTTTTCCTACCTTAAGAAAATATATATACTTTTTCCTTTTTTATAACAAAATATTATAAGTACAAAAATGAGATTTAAAATTAAATTATATTCACAAATTAAAAATTACCATTAAATAAGATGATTGAATAAATTTATAAAATTTAATTCAATTGATATAAGATGTTTAAATTCTATTTTTGGTACTAATAAATTTAAAATAGAGAGGAAAATAGATAAATATATATCAAAAAATGTTAGTGTATATTTTTAAAAATAAAAAAGATATAAGTTTAATTTAGTAATTTTTTGGGAGATAAATGTAATTAATCCAAAAAAATAAAAATATCAATTTTCTTTGTTTACGAACATTTAAATCCACTTGATTATGTTTAATTTGATAGAATTTGAATACAAAACATTATATTTGGATTTAGAAATTCAAGTTGATAATTCAATTATTGAGGAATTTAAGTTTTATGAATAAAATATTTTTTTGACAATAATTAAATATAATTTATGAATTACTTAAACATTCTAAATAAAAATTTTAAACTATCAAATTTAATATTTTAAATTCAATTAAAATATATGTCATTTTATAAATTCTATATTTACTCTTAAAATACGTATTAACTATCATTTCTCATTTATAAAAACTAAACAAAATTATCCTTTTGCAAGTACAAAATTTTAAAATTCCTAATATTTCCTAAATTAAATGTTTACCTTTTACAATGATTTTCTATGTAACAACAAGAATGACGAACCTATAACTAAATTTATTTATTTATTTTCTAAGAGAACCTATAACTAAGTTTAATTAGATACACCAGAATCACACTATATGAAGCAAGCAAAATGAGAAACTTTTTTAAACTAATAAATAAACCAGTAAATATCATTTTATGTATTGAGTTGTGTCGGTTAATATCTTTTTCTTGCATTAATTAATAGTCGAGAGTGAGTTTCACAATTCGAATAGAATTTTTTTTTAATTTCCACTGTGTAAAACAATACAAAACGAGACTATTAAGAATTTCCTTTGTAAGAATAATATCATTTATTATAGTTATAAAATATTTTATTATTTAATATTAAATATAAAAAATGATTAAAAAATAGCATCCCTTATTCTATGGATGAGGTTACTTTCTCCTCTATCATATCATGATATTTTATTCTTTTAATACAAAGCTAATCATTTTTGCTCCTAAAATGTAAACCATTAGCAAAATATCTTCTGAACTATAAACATGATCATAATAATTCTTAAATGATACTTCTTCCATGAAATTTTATTTGTTAATCATTTTGTTTAAGTATAAAATTTTATGTAGAAAGAGGTGAAATTATATAATCAGAGTATTCAGGGGTTATTATAATCATTTTTATAATTGATAAAAAACATATTGTCAATATCTTAATATTTTGTTATAAAATTAATAATTTTTTAAATCACAAATTGTAGAAATGACACGATACTCTATTCACATACAAATAAATAAAACTTTCTTAAAAAAAAAAACCGACGAAACAAATCAACATGAGTATACGTAGGTTTTCCAACATGATAATTTAAGCATAAGAATACTTTGAGGTTGTTTGTGATATTAAAATAGCAACAATATGATGAGTTTGGAAATGATAGTTAGTGCTTAGAAGTACTCGTGTTTCTTTCTTTTATTGTGTTGTTGAATTATAATAAGGAAGAACGAATCTGATGGAGTACACAAGATGATATAACATTTGTATATAGGATTTAGAGATTATTATGAAAATGGATTATAATTGAATTGGGCCGAACATATATACATTTTTATGAATCGTGAGATTCTGCTGGTGAATTATTTCATGTAATCAGAGACATCCCATGTTACGAAATTGGCCAACAGATCAAGTGATTGGACCCTTTATAATAATAATAATTAATAAGATAAAAAAATTAAATTTATTTTATTGTCAACATGAATTAATTTTATATTATCACTTATTCATATGTTATCATATATCATCAAAAAATGATTAAAATTTTTTTATTATTAGTAAAAAAATTTAATTAATATTAATTTTTAATAAATTATCATTTT
This sequence comes from Sindora glabra, assembly GCA_020226215.1. Classification (NCBI taxonomy): domain Eukaryota; kingdom Viridiplantae; phylum Streptophyta; class Magnoliopsida; order Fabales; family Fabaceae; genus Sindora; species Sindora glabra. Next base: position 19,056,802 of record CM035228.1, read on the forward strand.
TGTATTTACTGATAATGTAACCGGTTTTACACTAATATTAAATTAAATTTAAATTTTAAGATGAATTAAACCTTAAGATTTAGATTAAGAGTTTAAATTTGATATACTATACTCAATGTAAATTATTGTGAATAAAAAAATACATATCATAAAAATAATAATTAAGAATTTTAAATAATAAAAAAAATTAATAATTTTTATTGACTTGACAATATTTGATTGAATGATAGTATAAAATTTATACTGACAATAAATCAAATTTAAATCCTTATGTTGATTACAATAACACTCTTTATTTTTAAAAATATGTAAAAAAATTTATGTAGTGGCCTTCCTTATTCCTCTTAGTAACTTACATTTATATTTTTTAACAAGGTATTCTAACACTTTTTTATTAGATATTCATTTATTTTGTTGAAAAATATTTTTTAAAGGAAAATGTTATTTGAATGTATACAAAGGAGTAATATTTCATTTACATTGATGATTAAAAATAATACTTAAATAAATGATGGTAGAAGAAAATAATTTTTTTTAAAATAAAGAAAGTTATTTTCTCCAAACTCTTTATATTTAATATTCTCTCATCTTAATATTTTATAACTATATTTTATAAAAATATTTTTCATAAAAAATGAAACCAAAGTATAATATTGATTTATATTTAGGGGACTAGCCGTTAAACCCCTCCTAATAAAAACATATTTAAGAATTAAATTTAGAATCTATTATCGGGATTGGAACACTATTAAATTTATTTTCACTGAATCAATCAATTGATTAGATTTACATTTTCTATTGTAAAAAAGAAACATACAAATATATACTTCTAAAAATAGAATAATACTAATATAATTTAGCAAAATCTAAAAAAATGAGTGCAATTACCCTAATTAATAATAGTTAACTTCCAGCTTCAATCTTCTTTTCTTTTCACCATCCCACACTCAGCCTTACAGAAAGACAGTACAGTACACGGAATTCCATTTGTTTCAATTTCACAAAATTCAGCTTCAATTTCGGCTACAATTAATTGCTAAACAGACATTTTTCAGTTTCCAATCTTTATAATATTCTATACATCTTTATTTTCTCTTGCTAGTTGCTGCATAACTACATATTATACGAAGCAGAAGTGACTAAAATAATATCCAGTGGGCTATACCCAAAGTAACAGAGACAAATTAGGGTGGTCCTCCTTTCTCTTTTGTATGTTTATATAGGTCTAATTCAGGTTTCCTCAATATATATTTGTATTATCTTCAGGATAAGAGAACACAGTATTTATGTCACGTGCATGACAGCATTATTGGTGTTTTAATTGATCATTTCCTGCTTTAAAGTTAAAGCAACAAACAAACTATCAAATTGAACGTATAATAATTTTAGGAGAAATAGAGATTTAAGAAATAAAAATATTATATGCACTAAAAGTATAAAAGTCAAAATTACATTGAAAATTTTTTATATTGATTAAATTGAATTTACAAATTTATTCCGTTATCTTATCTTTAACTAACAATTCTTGATTTATATTTAAAATTTAATTTTTAAATCTTATTTTTGGTGCATAGAATGTTAATGTTAAAGAAAATATATTATATTGAGAAAGTGTGTGAGATAGAGTAATATACGCAGAGATGCCTTCACTTTCCAATAAGCAGAGACATCTCTGAGAGAGAAGGATGGGATAAGATTTGTGATTTGTCTAATTGGAGAAGAAGCAATCGTGTTCGAATCCCGTCCTCACACTTGAATCTCTTTCACAAAAGCAGACACAATCTGTCTGTGTTTTATTACTTATCTGGTTTTATTTGAAGTTGTTGTATTCCATCCTGGATCACACACTTATGGGTTCTTGTTTAGTTTGATTGTGGCTTTTCTATGGCTTGAGGACAAAACTTCACTTCGATTTCCAGGTAGATTCAGACACCTTTTTCTATCCTACAAAAATGTTGGACTGGTTTTGTTTTAGTTTAAGTCCATGTTGGCGACACAATCCCTTAATTATAGAGCTTGTTGTTGGACTTATTTTTCATCTTCTAATAATACAAAAAAGTTGTATGTTGGTGACATCTTTAATGATGTAAAAGCATCTGATGTTATTCTCGAAGCAATTTTTCTTTTAGTGACTTGAATTTGAATTTAGAATTCAAAATATTGTGCATGTATATTAAATAATTTATTTATATTACTGCTGTAAAAAAAATTGTATCTTTTTGTCATCTTATTTCAGGTATGTGTTGGAAATAGTAAGTTTAAATAAATGTAAAAATGTGATTCATATATTAGATAAGTGTGATTCATAGTTAATATATTTAGATGTGTGTGACTTATGTATTATAAAATATATGAATATGATAAAATTGAAGATGTTTAGTAAATTGTGTTAGGTATTAATAAGTTGAAGTTTAGTATATATAGATTAGGTATTTATGAATATTGTAAAAGTAAAATTTGATAAATATATATCTTTATAATAAATATATTCTCTTTTTCTAGTATTTTTTTGAATAGTTGTTGATACCAACGTGATATTAAGGAAATTCATGATGCGAGGACTGTGTTCTCCAGCCGGGTGGAGTTAGATTAAACTAGTGAGGGTTCAAAAAAGTATAAAAATCTTTGGTTGGAAATTTTGCATAAGAAAATAGAGTGCAAACAATTAATACAAATAGCAGTACCACAAACCCAATGACGGAAGAAAAAACTTCAAAGTTCTGCAAATGATGAGACCACATTGCATGTAAATGCCGAAACCTGAAATTTTGCAACAGTCGGTGAAAGTGGTTGCCTGGCCAAGTGCAGGAATCCTTTACCTGTTGTATTTTAAAATAAAATAATTAATTTTATTAGTAATATTATGTAAATTAGTATTAATTAATTAATAGAATATTTATTTAAGTAATTAATTTTATATTTTAATATTAAGTATAGAACAAATCGAATCCTGGTTTAACGTGTATGATTCATAATAGGTTGGATCATGTATAAGCTCATATGCGTAGAGGTCCCCAACCTACAACCCTTAAGTGATATTAAAAAATAAGGATTTTCACTCCTAAAAATTCTCTCTCCCTTTTCTCTCTATCTAAATAACTTAAGGAGCGAAGTAGGTTGTAATTTTACTCATCATCATCATTCAGATAAGTTATAACCTAATCAAATTATACTCCAGTTACGCCCATAATTTTATCATGATCAATTATATATTTTAGGATTTTGATTTATACTTCCAACAATTGGTATCAAAGCATGTTGACATATAAATTATATGATTATGGGCAATTTTAATTATCTTGACAAATTCATGAAATTCCTAATTTTTTTTGTTTTATTTTCGTACTTGGAATTGCCAGGGAATTTTTAATTCTGAATCAATAGATCTATTTTTACTTTTAATGAAATCTTGAGTCCTGATGTTATGTACATTAAGAATATTATTCTGTGGTTTGATTGTATTAAAATTCGTGATTATTGTGGATCAGTTTGAATATTTTTCTTTCTTTCTTTCTGGAAAAATTTATGAACATGTACATTTTTTTTGAAGCTTTTCCTTCTGATTAACATATAAATCCATGTTAAGAATAGGCCAGATAAAATTTTCTGGCATTAAATATGATTAAAAATAATTTTTAAAGTTTTAAAAGTGCATTAATGGTTGAAAAATTAGCCATGAATGTACCAATACGAAGAAGGAAGAAGACGAAGAGGTGCTGACGTCGGGGGCGTGGGAACCACGCTCTGAAAAAGTGCGTGAAAGCCAAGTGGTCAGTAAAAAGGATAGATCTAATGCGCATGAAATTCCACGTGCCATGTTGCCCAACCAGCTAGCTGCAGCGCGTGGCATACACATGCTCGCATAGCGCGTGTACCACACGCGCCTGTTCTGTAGCAAAATGGGTGCCACGCATCAATACACGTGTACGCCACATGTCATGGCGCGTGTACGCCACGCATCAATTTTGTTCAATCAGTTGATTGCGCATCATTCCACGCGCACGTGAGCGCATGTATGTCACGTGCCAATCAGCTTCAATGTCCTCTGTGCCATTGGCCCACGCGCGGACCAAAGCGTGTAGGCGGGTGTGATTCACACGCTTCATTTTTCAAGCCAAATTTTTCGTGTAATTACATAAAATAAAATTTCCTATTTATTAGGAATTTTTTTCAAAATTTTTTAGGCCAATAAGTATTTATTTTGAATTTTGTAAAGTTTATATTGTATAAAATTATAATTTATTTATAGAATTTTGACTTGAAAAAATTCGTAGACATTCTTTATAATTTTTCTGAGCTTAATGAGCTGTTACTCTCTCTGGTTGTAAGCATAAATATATTATATAATTTTGAGCTTTTAATTATGTAATTTTTGTACATATGAAGACACCTAAAGTCATTTTTCATACCAGTGATAAATTAGAGATATAATAAGACTATTTTTCATAAAATATTATCCTTTTGAGATATTTAGGAGCATATTGCATTGATGATGAATATACCTTATCGGTGTGATGTTATTAATGTAATTTTAAGGTTTAAACTCCTTAGAATAGGCATGCAGCATTTATAATATTTTTAATATTTCTTGTACTCTATCGGTATGACTATATTGAATACATTTTTATGTAGGCTCTTGTACAAACCAAATCATATGGTACATGTAATTTTGATACCACTTTGTTATATAGTTGTTTGACTTATTTATTTAATTAGGAATCTTGTGTTATAATTATATTGTGCATGCATAATTAATAATTTCTCAATCCTGTTGCATCAGTCTCGCCCTTTCAACAACTATTTATGGTGAGGACTCTTAATGGAACAAAACTATAATGAATGAAAAGAGTCTTTGAACATATACCTAATAATCACTAAGGAGGATTTGGTTTTTTAGAGAACCGAAGCCGGCTGACCTCTTACTTAAGTCTAGTACTGTAGATAAGACTTATTACAAATAATGGTATGAGTCAAATCGGATTTGTTTAGCAATGATTAAGTTCATAATTGAGAAGGGAATTAGAGATAGTATCCTAGATAAAGACACTGTTGTGGAATACATGAAAGTTGTTGAAGAGAAATTCAAGAATAAGCATGAGAAAAAAGGAATAATTCCAATTTTTCCCTTTTAACTTTAAAGTGTTTTAAGTCCAATAATCTTGAAACATCTTCCCAATTTTGGTAGTTAAATTTTGGTGTGACTATTCATATTGCAAATTCTTTGAAGGAGTTCAAAAGCCAATGGATCCCAAGTGAGAAGACTGTCTTACGAGTAGTAGGGAGTAGGGATAAAAATTAAATATATAGGATCAATTTCTTTAAATTTATCTTCTAGACACATTTTTAATAATGTCGTTTATGTACCTTTTACGAGAACGAATTTACTTTCTAGTTCTTTTTGGAGAATTCTAGTTATTCTTTTGGTAAGCTAGTGGAAGGATTGAGATATGTTGTGATTCTGTTGTTATTGGTACTAACACATTAAAAAAATGGTCTATATTGTTTGAAATTGAAAGATTGTCCTGTTGTATCTTCTGATATTCCCATCAATGTTGTGATTAGGCATAAATATCCTAAAATGAGTGAGAATTCTTCCATTTTATGGGATCAATTTTAGGCCATTTTTCTAAAGAAAGATTAGAAAGATTGGTAAAATAAAGGTGTGTCATTACACCTAGATTTCTTATATTTTAAAACTTTTAAGTGTGGGGTTGTAAAGTAAAGGAGACCATATAATCCCTAGTTGAAGAAATTAGACTCTAGAATAATCAGTGGGTTCTTCATTAAGTATTGAATTGGATCAAAAGGTTATAGATTTTATTATCCCACTTATAATACTAAAATAATCAAGTTTGATTAGACATTTTATTTTAAGGATAGCTTAGATAGTGGGAGTTCGATGCTTAGGGCTATCAATTTACATGACAAGGCCACCATTCTGTCTATACCTATTTTAATTCCCTCATCACTAAAGGAGATAATATTGACAGTCCAGTTCATATAAATAAAGATCCTCATGTTAAAGAACCTAATCAGCTAGCTATTAAGTTCAAATGAACTCAAAAGGTTTAGAGGCTTGCAATATCATATGACTATATTATGTATTTGCAGGAATTTTAATAAATTTATTAGAGTAATTTTGTCATCTTAGTACTTTATGTTAATGACATTTTGTTGGCTAGAAACTCAATTAATTTAGATGAGTCAAAACGTATGTTATCATGTCATTTTAATCTTTGGCAAAACATCTTTTATTTTGAAATTTAGATCATCATGATAGAACTCATAGTATTTTGGGTTTGTACCAAGCCAATTTTATTGAACGGGTGCTTGAAAGATTTAAAATGGATACCTGTGCGTCTAGTCCAACACCTACTTAGAAAGACGATACGTTTCTCAATCATATTGTCCTCAAGCTAATATTGAAAGGGTTGAAATGGACAAGATTCTTTACGCTTCCACTATTAGTAATCTTATTGAATGCACAGGTCTACATTCATTTAGATGTAGCTTTTGCTATTAGTGTGCTTGAAAGATACTCAAGTGACCCTAGGATAGATCATTGGAAAGTGGTCAAGAAAGAAATGAAGTATCTTTTAGATACCAAGAATCATATATTAACTTGTAGATGATCTTATTTACTTGAAGGTATTAATTATTCAAATTCTGATTATATCTAATACATATATGATCATAAGTTAACATTTGGATACATCTTTATGATATTTGGAGGAGCTATTTTATGGAAAAGTGTTAAACAAACACTCATAGTTACCTCAAAAATGGAAGCAAAGTTTATCGCATATTATGAAGCCACTTGTTAGGCTATATAGTTGAGGAAGTTAATATCTGGCATGTAATTGGTTAATTCAATATTATGACCTTTACCAAATTTTATTACGATAATTCTCTTGCTATGTGCTTATCTCAAAACAATAGGAATTCTAGTCGTATTGAATATTTTTTATGTTGAACCTCTGTTCATTAAAAAGAGAAGATTGTTGAATCTCGGACTCGCATTGAACACAACCCTAATGGAAACATGCTAGGAATTCCTTAATTTAAGGCTTATCTATAGGAGTATTTTAAAATCAAGTAACTCATATAGGTCTTGTTAAATCTTTTTATGAAGCCTTAGTTTAGTGGGAATTTAAGATATGCTTATTTTATTTTATTGATGTTTGTGACCAATAATTGCTCATATTGAAACATTAGTAATATGTTTTATATATATAAATCATTTGCTTCCCTATCGGATTCAATGATTTTGAGTTGTTTCTCTTATGAGATATAGTCAAAAGACTAACTTTATATATATCCAGTTCTATTGGAATTATGAGACATTAATTTTACATCATTTGTCTCTCTATCGGATTCAGTGATTCTGTATGGTCTCATTCCACTTATGTAATCATTGCTCAATTTGGATATTGAAACATTGATGATATATTTTATGCATATATATAAATCATTTGTTTTCCAATTGAATTCAATGATTTTGAGTTGTTTCTCTTCTGAGCTGTAATCGAAAGACTAAATTTTATTCTGTTCCTTTCAGATTATAAGATATTATATCACTTGACTTCCTATCAGATTAAGTGATTCTGTGTACTCTTATTCTCTGAATTAAGTTTATAACTTAATATATAACTAATTGCTTAATTATTAATATTTTGATTATTTCATATAATTAATTAATGCTATCCAAGTGGGAGATTATTATATTTTAAAATAAAATAATTAATTTTATTAGTAATATTATATGGATTAGTATTAATTAATTAATAAAATATTTATTTAAGTAATTAGTTTTATATTTTAATATTAAGTATAGAACAGATTGGGCTCTGATTTAATGTGCATGATCCATGATAGGTTGGATCATGCATAAGCCCATATGCGTAGAGGCCCTAACCTACAGCCCTTTAGTGATCAGTAGTTTCTGATCATAAGTCTGACCTTAAATAGAGATATCAGGCTTATTATTTTAATACTAAAAAATAAGAATTTCCACTCCTAAAAATTCTCTCTCCTTTTTCTCTCTATCTGGATAACCTAAAAGGCGAAGTAGGTTGCAATTCTACTCATCATCATCATTCAGATCATTCATGACCTTATCATATTGTACTCGAGGTATGCTCATAATTTTATTATGATCAATTATATATTTTGGGATTTTGATTCATACTTCATGACCTTGAAGAAAAACACAGCCTGGTGTGTGAGGAATCTGCTCTGCACATTGTAGCTGTTGTATTTGGAAGAACAAGACAAGCCAACGAGATATTTAAGGAAAGTAGGGACCCCAGAAGGTAAATGAGATTGATATACAAATTACGCACAGTGACAGAATCAAAAATTAAATATTTCCGTTTCTGGGTACGTGTTCCTCATTCCCCAAGTAAAATCCTACATCATTTAAGTTTTTATTTCCCCCCTTAAAGAGCTATTATGGAGGGAGATGGATAACTGGAGTTATCTTATCATTTTAAACCGCAGCTACGATCACACGAAATAAACAAAATATAAATAGGAGTAAAATGGAGGGTGAATGATTATTTTTAGAGATTTACTATTCACTATTGTGTATGTGCAGACCAGATATATTTTTAAAAACCCTTAAATGCCCACTCACAATATGTATAGTAGTCAGACTATGCGCAGCTAATTTAAGAAAATAAAATTACATTATTACTAACAACGATCATTTTTGACTTAGTGATAAATGTTTGACTTTTACCGTAAATAGATTTTATCGTTGCCGAATAAAATTGTGATCACAATATTTTGTGCAATAATAATAATTTTGTTTGTAATATTGTCGCAGACAGCATAATCATATTTCAGATCTTTCTTCTAGCAATAAATTAAGCAAATACAAATACAGCTTTCATAAGACTTTGGCGTCGGTAAACATGAGGTGGATACGCATCTCTCATTTTTAAAGTAATACGAAGTGGTTAAATTGTTGAATATATATACATAAAATTTTGAAATTAAATTTATAATAAATAAAAAAATAAAAATTTTAAAATAGCATTATGTACATAATAATTTGTTAGGATGAACAAAGGCATCGAGTTTGGTTTTTGCGAAAAGTGATATGATTGGTTTAACAAGATATTTGGTCTTTTGTGCAGGCAAGCTGATACTGTTTCCGGAATGTAATATAGAGTTCACTCATTGTAACAGTGATGTTTTCCAAACAAGTTGTGAACAAGAGGCCAAGAAACATGTACGCAATCCAACGTCTTGATACCCATCGTTCCTCCGCCTGCGTTTCTTAGTTGTACATTTAAGTTTTAAAAAAAAACTTAACTATGCGCTAAAAAAATCCATCTAACCAAAAAAAATTATCTCACTCTTCATATAGGTTAAAAAAAGGAAAAATTATATATTAGCCCTTTCAATATTGAAGTACTTATGTTTAATACCTAACTTTTATCCTATGAGTAATTTCAAATAGAAGTGTGCTTGGTTTAACACAAAATTTGGTGAAAAAAAAATAAAGTGTGAATGTGATCATGTAACTTAAATTTGAGAGTGACATAATTTGTATACCATTTTACCAATTTTTTTCTATTTTAAGAGTATTTTAATTGTTTTGATATAATTTTTTTTATCTAATACAAGTAGAAAAATACATGATCATAATCTTTGTATTTTTATCTTCCCATCAAGATAATATAACATTTAAATTCCTCTTGGAGCTATATGAAAATGTATTATATGACTACAATTTACTACAATTCAAAGCGGATGGAATTAATTGTAAAGCTAATAATTATGAGTGTTAAATGTAATTAGTCAAAAATTGAAGGAATAGCTTATATTTTCAAAAAAAAAAATACTTTAGAAAGAATTAGGGACACGTACATATTATGAAATTTGTAATTTTTGTGTCTCATGGACATTGAGATACAAGCTTAAGTTTAATTTCTTAATTTAAAGATAAGACAGGAATGTCTTTTATATATTCAAGATTTTTTTTGGGACAAACAATGAGTTAAATTTTTTTAAAAAAATAAAGAATAAAATCCTTTTTTAATCATTGAAGTATTCGATTTATATCTATTCTATTCATAAAATTAAAATTACTTAAATTCAAAAATTAAATTAATATAAATCTTATTTCAAAGGAAAAATTAATACAAATTAAATATTTTAAAAATTAAAATATAATTTTATTCAAGAAGAATTAATTATTGCATCTGTACTAAAAAACGTATCATTCAGCCATGTTTGACCAATCCTTTTTTCCCCCTTGTTGACCAGTCTCACTTAAAATGCAACATCGGATCCTTTGGAACTCCATATTGATAGCAATTTCCCCATTTATTGAAAATTATCTTTTTAAGAAATAATTTTTATTTACTTGTATATATGGTTATAAAAAAAATTAAAATCATAAAAAAAATTCGGTTTACTTGATTTTATATGGGAACGAGATAGAAAAAAATTGCATCAACCATATTAGAGTAATTAAGTTGTTTTTCTTCAATATCAAGCTAATATGCATTGTTTTGTTGATAAAAAATTTTATAAATATCATGAAAGTTATTGAATAATTAATACACAAATAAGTAAAATTTTCGTACGGAAGATATATTTTTCATATATTTCAATCGAACACTGATTAAAGTTTACTTAATTATTAATGTTTCGCAGAATTATTTCAAACATTTTACAGATAAAATATCTCTTTAAAAGCATACATCGTACCTAAAAAAGATTAAGTTGAAAGAGTCAAGTGCAATTAAATGAAAAAAAAAATGCAAGAAATTATCATCACTTTACCAAAAAGAAAGATGTCATCACACAAAATTCTATCCAAAATGGGACCCATCCTCACCAAATCCCCGACCCTAGGGCTTCAATCTATTTTTATTTATTTGAAAAAAAAAGAGATTAAGTGAGTTAATTAATTATGAAAAATATTTCTTGCACTCTTTTAAAAAATAGTGTTTATTTATTCTTTTTTAATAGGTAGTAAAATTTATAGAATTATGAGTTCTATAATTTGTATGAAAAAAGTAAATAGGAAATAATTGCATTAATAGATAGTAAAATTTATAAAATTATGAGTTCTATAATTTGAATGGAAAAAGTAAATAGGAAATAATTGCGCAAAAGTAATAATAATATTACTCATGAATTATTAGAGTTTATGTTCATCTCACATATAAGCTATTCTTTAGTTTACATTCAAAATATTTCTGCACCTTTATTATTAAGTATGATAATAATTCCTAATTCAAAATTCATAAATAATAAATTTATCTCAATAAAAATTATTTTATAAGTTGAAGTCAAAAACTTTTATGAATATAAACTATTTATTTATGGAGAAAAGTGTAGTTAAAAAGGAGTGGAAAAAGAATAAAAGGATCTGAGTCTGAGATGCATCGATAAATATGTGACCTAAACCTCCAACAAAGCATCATAATAAAGCTAAGGTTGAAAGTTACCTGAACCCAACCAATCGGCCTAAACCTGGAAGTTTGCAATGCCAAAAGCACAATACAGCCTGCCTCATGCATGCAACTCAATTTTTCTATAATAATAATTAATTTGTTCCTTCAAGACTCTTTAATTATCCAAGTGGGGACCCTATTGACTCAGTCCCTACATGACCATTATTTGTCTTTCTTTGCATATGGACCGTTGATTTTGATAATAGTGCATCAATGCCAAGCAGCTGATATTGGACTTTTCATCATGCAAAATAGATAGGGTCTGACTAGTACTATTTCATCTACCTTTTTTACTTTGTCTCTGGACATTTAATGGCTAATCTTATCCAGATGATTAGCTCCAGGAGTTGCCGGATTAAAATTCACAACCAAGCCTGCAATTTTACACCATATATAAATATTTCGAACTTTTTTTGGACAGAAGTGAAGAGATCATTGGTGGGGCAGACTGAGAACGGTGGAGATCAAGGATGGAATATTTTAGTTGCTGTGACTTCTCCGACAATCCACTATAGTACTATTTACATGACTTTATAGGTTAAAATATATTTAATTAAAGGACTATTTAATCCTTCTTTTAAATGAGTGTTGTATAATCTATTTTGTCCAAATTTTAGTATAATTGATTTTGATTGATGGGAGTCACCAAACTAATTAAGGCTAGTTGTAATGTCAACAAGTTTGAATTGCTCTTCTAGTTTAATCAATTGCACGTGATTGAATAACTATATGTGATATTCTTATATTAAATATGGCTAAATTGTTCAATTCAAAATAGATCGAAATGATCATATTCATTAAAAATTAACTATAATCTTTAAAGAATATGAGGCAAGTTTAGATTTAAAATGAATTATTTTTATTTTAAAGTTTTATTTTGTGGGTTGATGCATTGAGTAAATATATACTTATTGTTATAGGGGAGAACTCACAATGTAGTTGTATAAACTTGATATGTGTGACTATATAACCTAATTCCAGTTAGCTAGGTCAAGTGTTATTGTAAATTTGACTAGAACTCATAATTAGGTTCTCAATTCCTAATGGAAGAAAAGGCAAAAAGGAAAGATGAAAGCTAGCTAGCTAGAATGGAAATTAGCACGCCAAATGGCACGCTCATGAACACTAAGAACGTAGGAAACATAAAATATGGTTTTCAAAGGGTCGATAATAAGGCATGATTAAGAATTTGAAGCAATGAATAATATCAGACAATGCGTTTCGATCGTGATGGAAACTGTAGTTCATCTATCTGTGTTAATCAGTGGCTTACGTAACTACTAATTAATTCATGAGATGGATGTTTGATTCCGATGTATACCCATCATTTGGCTTATCGAAAAGATTACTCATTAATCATCCATCAACATCATTGAATATTGTAGGCATGCAAGGCTAACGATAAGTTTTTATGCAATAAGTTTGTGCACTAGATTAATTAAAAGAGAAATATATTTTTTAATTGTATATTGATATATTTTATTTTCTCTATTTCATGAAATATCCCCTCTTCTTTATTTTAGTACTACACAAAGTTAAAACAAACTTTTAAGAATAACATTGAAAAATTTTAATATATATCATAAATAAATAAAAGATTTAATTTTATTCAATTAAAAAAAGGACATATGCCTGTGAATCTCCTAAATATAAAACATCTGTGTATGTTCAGATTTATATGTTCAGATTTATATCTCTCTTAATAAAATAAAAATATTGGTTTACGTTAGTCGGGCAGCTAGCCTATTAAAATCTCTCCAAAGAACATCTAGTTGCTATTAGTGCATGCATCATGTTGTTTTTTATGTCGGCATTATCCACCTAGTTAATTTCCCTTCTTCTTTTAATAAAAAAATATTATATGAACCAAAAAATATTCAAAATTCAACTCTGAATCTTTTATATTTATTTATATTTATTGAATTAAATTTTATAAACTTATTCAATTATCATATATTTAATAATTATTCTTAATTTACATTTAATTTTTTTTGTACATATAGTATTACTATTCTTTAATCACTCATTCTGGTGCTGTAATTAACGAACGTTTGGATACACAGAAAGGAGAGAACTACAGAGTCAGAGCTATGAGTCTTAATATCGTGTCGCAAATTGACAATTTACCAATTCCGATTAAGCAGAAAGTTAGAAACCTTTTTGGGTATACTGTTCTAATTTGATTTGAATTAACATGTTTTCGATTACCATTTTTCACTCAAAAATTAGAAATATGTATATCGTCATCATTGTAATTCAAGCTTAGAAAGGAAAATAATATTTCTAAACGTCAACACTTTTCTTCAAGGAAGGAAACAAACAATGCATATGACGAATGCAAGAAAACTTTCATAGAAATCCATCAACTTGATCTAATTTTAAAATACATTTTTCATATTACAAGACTTGGAACCAAAATATTCAACACACCAGAAGACAAAAAATGATTTCTTCCAAGAAAATATTACTTTCTCTAAATAAAATAATAAGAAGCAAACGCAGGAGCAGATCGCATCAGTCATGCAGCTACGCTACTTTATTGTTTTGCCCTAAATCCAAACAACCGGTATATATCTGGCGCGATGGAGCTAGCCAATGGTCCAATTTCAAGCGTAGACTATATTAACCTATGCACCTAGCTGCCATATATAGCAAAACTAGCATTATTTCTCACCTTATATTTTATATTTGCTTATCCCGCCCTCCTTTTTTTTTTTAAGTTGTGGTTTAGAAATAGGTTAATTAAGATCACTATATTTCAAGACTGAGTATAAAAAAAATAATAATAACTTTATCTATAAAACTATAAGGTACTAGTAAAATATTCAGAAATATATAATTTCGTCTATCCATCGCATTATTGAGAAATAAAATTATACGAATAAAGTATTATTCATAAATTACTGTAACTACTTTTCTAATTCAGATATTTATGTCATATAATTTTCTGAACAGAATTATTAATCTCATCTGTTTTCAATCTCCCATAACTTAAAGTAAAATTTACAAGACGCTTGCCGTTAGAATATCTAACAATAATATTCAAATCTCTAGGATATAAATAATAAAGAAAAACAACAAATCTGGCGTGATTTATAAGCAAGCCAAATTGTAGCTAGTATATGCTTAGGCATGATATTGTATGAGTTCAATTAACTTATTCATTTTATTTAAAATATTTTGTATTTATGAATGGGAGAAATAATTCAATTAGATTATGTATGAGGAGTTTAAAGTGATTATAATCACGATTCGGCTATGCTAGCATAACAAAAAATAATATAATAATATTCAATTTAACTCAAATATGATTCAAAATTCTGTAATATATCTACAATAACTTTTGCCTCACAAAATTACAATTACGTATATAATCCGTAATATAAATTATTTAAAATATAAAATTAGAGTAAAGCGTCAAGTTGGTCATACATGTTATAAATATACAAGTATTTAATTTCTACAATAAATTTATCTTTAAAAGATAAGTGCCACATTAATTTTTTTTAAATTATAATGAATTAAAAAAAACTAATGTAATTTATATCTTTCGGAAACGGCAACTATAACATGCACTTACTTAAAACAGCTACCAGAAAGCAACAACTCTTTTCGAATCAGAAAGCGACACCCACAAAGAACAATTTTTCTGGAACATAAACGTATGAAAAAATCACTTAAATAGAAAGGAAACCCTTCGACACAGTGAAATTGCTGTGAGAGGCCGAACAAAATAGAAGAGGCCACGTTTTCTCTTTATCTGGCCGTCTGGACTGTCTGGCCCGCCCTTAAAACGCTTCGTTGAATTAAATTCTCAGAGAAGGCACGCGTTGAGGGCGGTGGGGCCACCAATTAAGGGGGGCCCACAGTATCAAAATTTTGTTTTGTAGAAATGTGGGTCCACCGGATCAGAGGCCCAAACCATTTTGTCAACCACCACGCATGCCTTTTTTTTTTTTTTAATTTTTTGTTTCTCTGATTTTCCAAATTGACAGTTCCCGTCTATCTCTGCTGCGGTGGTGTGCAAAGCGAAACAAAAGGAGGGTTGCAGGGAGGGGTGTGATGGAATCGGGTAAAATGGCACGTGGCACGTGATGGGGCGTAGGTCTGTGGCAATAGGGATAGGTGTGGGACCATCATGAGGACTTCTCAGAACAAGGGCCCACTAGCATGGTCCAAATTTACACTTGGGCCCACCTTCTCCATTTTTGCTTAGACGAGCTCTCCGGCCCTAACTCGTGGCCAGGAACATCAACATTGACTTCCCCTTTAAAGCAATGCCATTGCATGCGTCTTGATCTCGCGCAGGTCATCAATGAATGTGTATATACCGTGAGTAAAACAGATAAGATATCAACGTCATCAATGTGCAATCTTAGCTTGTTTTTATAAGCATGATGTTTGTATTTTTTTTTTTTTGTTTATTTCATCAATCTAACTTATATTATATACCGATACTATCCTAAATTTTTATTGAATTTATTGTATTTTTTTAGTATTGGATCAATTTAAAACTAATCGATTCATTTCATTTTGAGCTCAATTTACTTTAATGATCTAATAATTATTGGCTCTAAGTATATGATTGATCATATTATGCAAGTTTAAGCTT
The DNA here is from genome assembly GCA_020226215.1 of Sindora glabra. Taxonomy (NCBI): domain Eukaryota; kingdom Viridiplantae; phylum Streptophyta; class Magnoliopsida; order Fabales; family Fabaceae; genus Sindora; species Sindora glabra. The sequence goes on from CM035228.1 coordinate 19,072,888, forward strand.
CTACTACAATAATTAATCATTAAATTACTCTTTATCACATTATTTAAGATCCTACCTCTTTATAAAAATATAAGTATGCACTTAATAAAAGAAAATTTATTTTTATTCTCATTTTTATACTATTATTTAGAATTGTAAGATAAGTGAACTAAGTTGATAAAAATTAATTTTTTCGAACTTTGATTCAAACAAATTGGTCGGCATAAATCCATAAAAAAAAAATGAATCGGATTTTAGATGATTTAGTTTGATTCATATCCATGATTTAATTCATGAATTTGCAAGCTAATATGTAAAAAATCATGAAAAAAAAAAGATCAAATGAGTAATTTAATTTGTCAAAATTTGCAAACCGATCTTGTGTTACAAACTCTAATTTGTTTGACAGACCAACTAGTCTCCCCTACAAAATTATTAGTTTAATTATTGAAGTGCTCTTCAAATTTTTGATCTCAATCATTTATTTTTTTCATTTTACAAATCTCAAAATTATCACTAAATTTAAGTAGATTAGGGTTGACCATATATGTATACATATTTTGGTAAAAATTCACTTAAATCAATGTATTTATTTAATTAATGGTTCAAATTTTGCTGTGTGCAAAAACATAAAACAAAATAAATCAAGCATTAATCTTTTTGAAATAAAAATTCTTTTAAAAGACATATGTGCTCATATGTAGAGTGTACTAGGTAAGAGCATAAATTTTATATCAAATTATTAAAAAATTTAATTATATTTTACATCAATTTTTTTTAATAAAGCCAAAGAGTCTAAACCTAAGAATAAAGACAAATTAAAATACTAAAAAATAAAAATTACCGAGTAATCTCTCTATCGAAAGGTACTAGCATCACATCAGAAAATAACAAAATCTCTGATTCAAGTGGAGGCCTTTTCAAAAAGAAAAGATTACATCTTAAAATAAATCTCATATTCGCTAATTAATTAATATACTTATTTCTCTCTCATAGTAAATTTCTTTAGTCCAATCTTCTTTCAAGAATAAACTTTTATATTAATATTTAAGATTAAACATAAAGTTGTATAACTTTTTTTATATTATTATGCAATTTATTAATGTTCCATCCTTTAATTCAAAATTTAATTGTAATTATTCATCACTTTCGCTTTCTTACAAAGTCAATACTACCATAAAATTTATAAATAGAGAAGAGAAGTGTTAGGAGAGCTTCTGAATATGGTATGACTCAATTTTGAATTAATTGATGATTCAATAAAAACTATTGGATACAAAAGAGAAAATTTTGTAGGATAACGGTGGCATGTATCATCACTATTTCTCCTCGTACATGTCAAAAACTTTATTAATTCATAATTACTAGAGTAACATATTTCATTATCTACCCAAAAAAAAAAAAATGAATGTTACCAGCAATTTTTGTATAATTGGATTCATTGTAAGTATACTTTAGCTATCCTAACAAAAGTTTCTAGGAACTATTCATGCTTCCTAATATTATTCTACCTTTTTTAAAATAAAAAATAATTAAATTACTAGATACATTTATATAAAAATTAAAAAATAAATTTACATATAATAAAAAAATATAATTTTTTTAAAAAAATATTAAATATTATTTAAGTTAAAAATTCTCAACAAATACTACTTCACTTTTAAGTGACTTGAATGATGAATGTCATAAGCCGCCCTTTTTGTGTTTTTGTTTACATTGGAAGTTGACAAATCACAACAACTAACCCAGTGCTTGGATGGGAGAAAATTGAAGGGAAAAAAATTAAATTTTAGTTAAGGAAAAATGGATAATAAATAAAAATTTAAAAATCTTATTTTGAAATGTAATATTAATCACAAATTCTACTTTTTCATTTTTATCTTCTATTTTTCTTCCTTTAATTTAAGCAATGAAAATTTTTAAATTTTTCATTATTTTTTTTATTTCCTTCCATTCAAACACGGTGTAAGTAAATAAATAATGTAATCAAGCTTACATCAACATTTTGTCGTCTGCTAAAATAGTAATTTATGTTAATTAAAAATTTTGTCCTCCTTCGCAAACAAAAAATCATACTTTCTTCCGTAATCCGAGTTTCATCTGAAAATCATTTTTGTGTACATTTAATATTTTAATAATCCGTACCATTATAAAAAAAATTAATCCACATGAGGCTTATGAGCAACAGTATGATGAGCGAAGTCCAAGTAGATAACTTCATAATTGATAAAGAAAATTATATATAGGAATTGTTAATTTTTATATTTATACACGGAAGTTAGTAATTTTATTTTTTATTTTAATTAAAAATTATAATATTAATTTAATAATAATAAAATAATAATATATATTTAAATGATTTTAATAAAAATATTAATTTAAAATATTTAAATTAATTATATTTATTTACTTTTATTTCTATTATAAACATATTTTGAAAATAGTTGATAATAATAAATTAATTATAATAATTTTATTATTTTATTAATATTAAATTAATAATATAATTTTTATTTAAATAAATAAATGAAAATCGATAACCATCAGTTAGCAATTTTTGTTCCATATGACTAATTTAGGATTTAGAATTAATTAGCACTGGAAGGCCCATTTTTTCACTTTTTCTAAGTATTTTGGTGGGTGTGATTTATATGCCTCCACGTGTAGATTGTCGGAGATTGAAGTAAGCCTAAGCCATAGGTAGCAGCAATTGGGTAGAATGAAGGAATGACTTGTCATAATCTCTGGCCTAACTTTGAAAAACCAAATCAATTGGAGACAGCGTGTCCTCGTTTTTTCTGATCCGATTTATCACCGAAATAGGAAATGTAGGCTGTCAGCTCTAGTAAACGCTTAGATTAGATGTTGTTCTAATATAATCATTATTATATTAATTATTATGTTGCTTTTGTATATCATGATGCTGGCTTACTTGAATCTGACTGAACAAACTCATCAAAGCTGAAAATGAGTTCCTTAATTTCTTTTCCTTTTTAAAGTATTAATAGAATAATAGGTGTATATACTCCCCTTTTTTTTTAATTGAACTAGTGGATTCTAGGAGAAAAAATTGTGAATTTTAGATTAAAAAATTATGTCTTGTTTTCTTTAAAGTTGAAAAAACATTGAGAAAGTAAGAAATATATATATATATATAAGTCCTTTGAAAACTATACTAGTAACTAAGTTAAAGATTTGATTTGAAATTATGACCAAAGTATTTTTATTTTAAAGTATTTGGTGAAATTATATTAAAGTGTTTATTAATTCATCTTGGAGACAAATTGTCACATTTAAAGAATATACATAGAATTCTTGTGTTGTAAATAATCATTAAGCAGCAGGACTCTACTTTTCTATAAAGATTGATTAGATTAGATGAGATGAGATAATTACAAAATAATTGGTCTTTTTGCGTCAACATGAAATCATAGACATTTCTTTTCTATTTTAAATAACATAAAACAGTGGACTTCTAACAAAAATGTATATATATAATATCCTCATATTGAGGGGGGAAATATCTTCTTAAATTTTAAAGTTTTAAATTACACCTTTAAAATTTGGAAAAACTATATAAAAATGTTAATTTTTTATTAATTTTAATTCTGAATTGATATGTACATTGCATCTATTTTATTAAGAAAATTGTTTATTCACATATAAATTAAAAAACTTAAAATAAAAATTTTATCTCAAAGATATTGTTTTATAATCAAAGTTTAAAAAATAATTAGAACTAATGATATACCAACTCAAACTTAGCTTGTAGAACATCAACAATGTATGTGCAAAATATTTAAGTGTTATTTGGTTCAACCCAGGGAGTGAGTTAAAAAAAAAAAACAAAAGAGAGAGAAGTTAAGAAAAAGGCAAATGAGTATCTCATAATTATCTATTTCATTTTATTCAAACAAGTTACTTTGTTAAAAATCAGTAATTAACTTATTTATTATTATTACAATAATTATTATATTTATTATTTTATTAGTTATTTCTATTACTAAAATTTATTTTTATCATTTATAATTATATTTTATTTATTATTTAGTATTATCATTTTATTAATATTATTAATATTTAATTTTTATTATTTATTAATATCATTATTTTACATTATTACTATTGTTAATTACTATTATCATCATTAGAGATTATAAACTCAAAATGAGAGAATTGGATTCTTTGATAAATTAAGAGGAATCATGATTACCTTATTTAAGAGAATAAGAAAAAAGAATAAGATTTTTCTGAATCAAATATATACAATAGGAACAAAAAGTTTTGATTCATATTATCTTTCTTAATTATCCTAAACCAAATGTACTCTTACTTATTTACACCTAAAATTGATAGCCAACTAGTCTTTTTTGATCATTTCCTTCAAATTTTGAATGAATAATTTTTAACTTTGAAAAAGTTAAAGATGCAATTCATAAGATTTTAAAATGTGGGGAAATAATTTCTCATTTAGCAAAGTTTTAAGAATGTGATTTAAAAAGAAAAAAGATGAATATTTTTTTTCAGTAATATTACTTTTACTTATTTTAACTCATCCTCTATTGAATTTTCCTTTATAAATTATGGAATTCAAGAAATTTTCTGAACCTTAAAATCATTGTTTATTAAATAAAATGTGTTGAGAAAATGATACATCAGATTCCCATGTTAGCTCATGCATTGAGATTTAACTAGGATTAAAAGTTTCAACCCACGTCCATGGACTTTAGCCATAAAGCAATAGCCCCAAACACATAGCCCAGCTCTAAAAGTAATAACTTCTTTTGCCAACTTTTTATAAAAAAACAATGCCAATACATAGAAAGAGAGAAAGGTTAAAAAAATAAATAACGGGTCAATATTTATAAGCCAACTTTGGATCTTATTATTTATGGTTTTTAAAGGCAAAAATTCTTGGTTGCCAATTATTTCTATTTTTTAATTATAATTTTAAATTTCTAATTTAAAGATAAAAAAGATATAAATAATTTTTAAATATTTTCTTGACTTGTTCTTTTATTCATGATATCAATTTTATTATATGAAATATTTTCTTATTTACTCTTTTAAACGTCTTTTATCCTTTATTTTTCTTAAATTGAACCATTTTTGAAAAAATTGAAAATAATTTCTCAAAAAAAATAAATTTTATATGTTATACCTATTTCAAATTTATTTTTTTATCCCAAGAAAGAAAAAGGGAATATAGAGAATAAAATATTAGGTAATAACAGAATTAAGAAGGGATACCAATTGTAGATAAGTGAAAATACATAAGTAAGTATAAAAAGGATTATGAACCATAGATGAAAATTCCCCTGCTCCTTATAAAAAGGCCCAACTTAGCTCTTGCCTTCAATTTTACCCATCTCCTTTGAACCTTACTCCTTTTTCTTCTTCCCCTTCTTCCTTTTTACTTCTCTATTAATTATCATGAAGCCATGAATGAAGGTAAAGGATTAAGTTAGATTCATCAGGTAACCAAGGTAACAACTTGTAAATTATTGTTAATCTTAAGTTATTTTCCCATTATTGATATGGATAAAGCTCATTTTGAGCTTGGATAAAATAGAACCTTAACCAAAAATTATGAAAAATTTACATTATGAGGGATGAAAAATAATGGATTCAACCTTTTTTAATCTTCCTTTATCCAAGATGAGTAAATATTCTAACTTCATCTTTAAAAATCCAAGATTTAGGCATTTATAGAAAATCTAAAAAAAATCTTAAATCTTAAGAATATTGAGTTTAATAGTGTATAAAATGGAATTTAATAACAAAAATCCCCTTGGAAAGTATTGATGATTTAATAGAGATAAAACTAAAGAATGGATGAGTTACAAAAGGTAAAAGCTTCCAATCAACAATAGTTTTGCAAAAACCTAGTAGAATGGTCAACTATTGGACTTGAAATAATCGACTATCATACTAGGCCTTCATCATAATTCCCTTCTAGTAGTAAACAATTAATCATTGCTCCTTTATTTCTAATAAAAAGGCAATGCAAGTGATTCCAATGATATAAAATCAAGATAAAGATAAATCTAATAAGTTAAAAGGTGATATTAATCGATAAGTGAACAAAAATGAAATGATTAACCAACTTAACCATAAAGCAAACCTTTAGTGGGTAAAAAAGAAATTATTGTGACACTTTGTATTCATTTAGTCTTACTAAATTAAAATTGTATACAATTAAATTATGTATATGATGTTAATATTGACTTACGTGGCCATGCATTGAAAGCATAAAGGTATTATTATATGTTATAAATGTATTTGTAATTTAATGTGATATAATTAGGCTATGAACTAGAAATATGACCATATATGAAGCCATAAGAATGATGACGAATGAGATTGATGAATTTATAGGAATGTGTGATAAGATATGTTGATTATTTGAAAACTAAATAAGAATAAGTGTTTGGAGGATATAAAACTGACCCGAAAATCACAAATAGCTTTATTGCTTTCTTATGATAACATTAACTATAATATTGATGGTTTGTTTAGATTAAAGTCTTATTAGATACTTATGTTACATCTTGAATATGTAAAGTTTTATTATATGTATATCAAAAACTCCTAATAGTTGGGATAGTCCTAATATTTATAAACACCAAAAGTGTTTATGCAAACACTCGTGTGATATAGGATATGATGATTAAAATCTTAATTAGTTAAAAAGGCAAAAGCAAAACTCCAATTGGTAAAAGGCGTTTTATATGTAAGTTTCAATTATGTTAACATATTCATTCACTAAGTCTTAAACTCATTCCTTTACATGTTATACTATACATGTTTTTCCAAAAATGGTTCGCCACCGCTCAATATTCTTTCTTTTTGAAGTCAAGTGGCATGATTAAGATAGCAATAATTAGTATTGAGTAGTAATGCACATATTGCATCTCTATAGTAAGGGATAAGATAATATAGAAATGTTATGTTTAAACTAAGCATAACAAGGAGCAATTACTTCTTTCATATTGTAATAATAAACTTCTTTTCTTCATTGCACTGTAGATAACTTTATCAACTAACAATCTAATTTCATGAGTAAAAGAATTTAAAAAATAAGCTAGTGGCAATTGAGTATTAAGATTTATGCTAGCTACAATTAGAATTGGATCATGATACTATAGTTTATAAAGGATAAGTCTTATAGTTTCTCATTACTTAAAATGTATTTTTACTAGTGCTATTTTTCAAATTGCAATTATTTTACTATATAATTTTGCTCTACCATCTCTACTTAGATATTTCTATAATATTTTTTTATTTTTACACTCTATAATATTGTATGAAAATAATTAAATTTAAAATAATAATGCTCCATAATAATTTTCAAAGTACAAACTATATCATTTTCTTAGATTTAATTTAATTATGATTGTATAATTTGATTATTAGAAATATATATTTTTTATAAGGAAAAAGATGATGCAAGCTTAAAAAAAGGAAAAAAATTTAAATAATAAAATAAAAATGTAATTAAACAAGTAGTAAAAAAGCTTATAAGGATAGGTCTTGATAATATTGGGCGATCCAAGATGATATGATCATGACTTCTTGTCTCCTTATCTGTGTCAACCACTTTGGATCTTCTTTAGTTCTAAATCTCAAGTCTACATGATGTGCTCCTTCTTTTGCCACTATTGCCACTATACTGTCTGATATATTCTTCAACACCCTACAATGTTTTAATTTGCAACATTCAACTTTAAGTACTTTAATAGGCATATATATATGATTCATATCATATATATAAATAATGATTGTTATGTTTTTGTATTTTCATGGTTGAATTCGTATCTTTTTTTACATCAATTATCAAGTTTTGAAGTCCTTTTTTTTTTCAAGAACAGACTTTATTATCACAAATGAAGAATACAACCACTAAAGTAAACAATCAAGAGACACAACTAAAATAGGAAAAATACATCAAATGATATAGCACACCTAAAATTAAAAAGGAAAAATAAAAATAAAACACACATAAAGCCAAAAAAGAAAAATAACAAGTAGAACAACTAAAATGAAGAATTGATCCACAAGATACAAATTCTTTTTAGATGCAAAAGCAAGCAACAAGCATATCAATTGCTATATTGGACAAAGGCAAATAACCTTGGAGAAGAAAACTACATCTGACCTAAAGACCTTCACAGAAACACCAATAAGTAGATCTATGTCAAATAGTTGCTCATAAAAATCAACCAAAAAATATCATAGCCATAAAATCAACCTAACTCCAAATGATATTTGCACTTTCAACAAGATTGTTTACTAAAGATAAATTTCCAAAATAAATTTGAAGAAATGCTAGTCATGGATTGAATGAAAAACAAAAGTGGAGGAGATACATAGCTTGGTCTTTGTTTATGGGTTACTATATTTAGGGAAGGGAAATTCTAAAGTGAAAATAGAACCCAAATTTAATAAAAAGAAAATAATGATGGAGAGGAGGGATAAAAGGCAATAAGGATTTATAAGATGGAGATACAAGTGGGAATGGGAATAGGAAACGAGGTAATAGGAAGGAAATGGTAAAAAAAAAAAAAAGGAAAGGATTAAAGAAGGATTAGCTGAGAAATACTTAATAAGAAGCTCCTATAACAATGATAGTGAGGAGAAGAACACTAAGACAAGACCTTAGTAAAGCAACAGGCTTAAATGTGCTAAAATTTCATAGTTTATCGAAGTTTCATTCTTAATTTTTTTTTTTAGTGTTTTGGAAAGGAAAACTTCTAAAAATAAAAAATTAAATAAATTAAATCAAACCAAATTAAGTCAGATAAAATTAAAATGGATCATATTGAACTAGATTGAATTGAATTTAATAAGATCAAATTGTATCAAGTCAGATCAAACTAAAATAAATCAAATTGGATTGACCAATTTAAATCGAACCATACCAAAATTACATTAGAAGAATGTAATCAAACCAAAATGAAGCAAAGTGAATCAAGTTGAACTAAATCAAAGTAGATTGGATCAAATTAATCCAAATCAAAGCAAGTCAAATCAAACCAAATTGATCCAAACTTGAACAAACTAGATTAAATTGAATCAGACTAAACTAGATCAAATTAGATTAGGTCAAATAAGATAAAATCAAAACTAAGTCAAACTAAACCATTAAAACTAAATCAAATTAGATTGAATAGCATCTAATCAAACTGAGTTAAACTAAATAAATTGGACTAATTTAAATCAAATTAGATTATATTGACTACTCACGATAAATTGATTTGAACTAAATTGAATTGTTTGTAAAAGAAACTTAAATAGTGAAAGGAAATGCATATTAAAAGCATTATTTTATCTAGATACATACCCTCCACCACTCCAAGGGTCTCGTAAGCCATTAAAGAATATAATGTTGCTTGCTGACCTTTTCAACGTTCTATATATACCCTGCCATATTATGAAAATGCCTTATTAATTGCCACTTATGGGAATCACAACGAATGCAGATTAAATTAATAATGAAGATTAGTGAATTAGGGAGTACTGACAGGGCCACCAAAGTAAGTAGTAATCCAATAAGGTCTAGGTTCAATGCCATAAGCACTGTTACAGTAGGAGGCTCTATTTTTGTAATCCCACTTGGATGCTGGAAATATGCTCTCCTCGTTGTTTCCTCTTACTGGCATTATCATCTCCGTACATGCCTATATAATTCCACACAAACAAATTATTCTAGTGGGCTGCTTAAAGATATAGGCTTCCTAAGCCGAATATGATTCTCAATTGCATTGTAGAAATCTTTCTTTTCATTGTGTCTAATGAACCATGGGAATTGACATGCCATTATCATTCCCAAGATGAGTTGATTAGAAATTTAAATTATTTTTTAGTTCATCGTTGGTCTAGTGAAGAACATAGTAATTTGTAAAAAAATTTATCTATTAATGAATTGAATTTTATGCACCCATCTTATTTGATAATTAAAAAATATATATACATATATTGCAATGACGCCTAGTATTACTTTACTTTCTTTCTTTCGTTTTTTGGTGAAATTACTTTACCCTCTTTCAATACTTGAGACTGGAACCTAGAACTTTGTACATGAATACATGTTAAATGGAATATTACTCCCATCATTATTAAAAACAAAATAAAATTTTTATGAAGAATTCAAATTTAGTTGATAATGATTTGCCGCATACAGTGGGCTAAATGATGATGATGTATGAACTTTGTTGGGCTACCAATTTTGAAAATTATAAGGTCCAAAGGAAAAGTTTGGGCAGTGATGATGAGCAGCCGACCCAACCTTCTAAAGTTTTAAAAAAGGCGTTAACCTTTTTTATCCGTGACGTGACCATGTGACTTGTGACCCATATGCATTTGACGGAATTAAAAGCAAAAATGGAAAACATAAGCATGCTGTCTTCTAGATCTGAAGAATACCTGCCACTGCCAACCTCCGAGGCCGTGAGGATCGGAATCACCGTCGAGATCGAAACAGGTGGCGCTGCCGCTGTAGTTGTAGTATATGCTAGCTGCAGCATACAACTTTGCAAACGTGTCGTTTCCATATGCTGGGTTGTCAATCGCCTCGCACATCTGCATCTCCCTCCGCCGCATTATAGACACGGCATGCTTAAAATATTGGATTTAAATTTCAAAGTAATTATTATTTTATATATTTTAAAAAACGGACCTTTTTGACAGGATAAGCAGGCAAGGGATTAAGGAAATTGGAAGGTGTTGGATAATCAGTCATGGCCGTGTATACCAATGCCGTAGAAAGCCAACCTCCCACTGCCCCGCCGGTATTATTCCTGTTCACAATCACAAACATAAACCTTATTTTTAGTTAATTTCTCACAATTTATTATGCAAAAAAAAAAAAACTCAAAATTGTGATTCAAAATTAAATTCTGAAATTTTCATATTTATTAAATTAAATTTTATAAATTTATTTCATCATTCAATATTTAATTAATAATTTCTTTAAAAAAATAAATTGGTGTTTAAAATTTTTAAGTAATTAATAATTCAAAATATTTATTAAAAAAAAAAAGAATAGCACCGATGTTAATTCGGATTCTACTTTGAGATGTATAAAACATTGTTATTTATTATATAAAATAAATAAATAATGTTCTCACTGGCATGTTCTGAAGGAATTGCGCAGCAGTTCCTGACCCTCGCTTGTCTTTGCCGCTTCGTCTATTTGTTGCCACGACCCTTTTATCACTTTGTAACAGTTTTCACTCTCGCTCTAATAATATGCATCATCAACACAGAAAATAGTTTTATATTCGATTTATGTCAAGCCTGCCTTTTCATTCTCAGACAATAAAAGTGGGCAGCTCCTACAATAATTTGTGGCAGCCACACTTGTTTAGCTAACAACAATGTACGTCAAACCTCAGTTTTTAAATTTAAATCCACACGCTGATTTTCACTGTCAAATGAAAGTCATCAGTAGAATTTAATTTAATACCAATAATTTAACAATGAATCACCAATGAAAAAATTTTAATTCATCGTGAATAATTAAAATCGTTATTTATCAATAAAAGATAAACATAAAATTTAAAGGGAAAAAAAACATAAATCCTCCAAATTGAAATTCCTCCATATTTCTTTGTCTACTTCCACCCTATAGAACTAAGAATAGATTTAATCATGAAGCATGTTAAAATTTCTTTGCATAATGTGTAAAAATAAAAAATGGATTTGGTGTATTTTTTAATAAAGAAATTGAATGAATTTTGCAAAGAGATAAATATATTATTTTTTAAAAAAATATGGATTCCACTAAGAAAAAATAGTAAATTTAAGAATAAAAAATATGTCTTTATCTCTTAAAAAAATTTTAAAAAATGACAAAAGAAAAAAAGGGGAAAACTCATATATGTTTCATGCGTAAGTCGGATGACTAACTAGAAAGAAATTCTTCAAAATACGAAAGAGACAAACCCTAAAGTCTCGCGTGACGATGTCGTCGAAAACATCAGGAGAAACCAAGTCCATAAACTGGAGGATCGGAGCTGACGAAGCCAAAGCTCCAATCGCAATATGCGGATACTTCATTCTAAACCAAGCTGCTAGCACTGCATCGCAACCCCCATTAAAACTTACATTGAAATTGCAGAAAGAATGGCAACAGTTTAAAAAATCGACAGAAACAAGGAGTTTGGTGATTAATTCAACTTACTTCCTCCATAGGATCCTCCGAAGACCACAACAGGGGAATCAACGGCTGACAAATTCTTCTTCAGATCGAGGATGAGAGTTGCATAATCAGCCAGTGCTTGTGTTGAGCTCAGATATCCAATTGTGCTGCTATTCTCATATGCAACATCCTTTTTGCCCCCAAATGGCATTGATTTTCCATAGAACCTATGCTGCAATTTGTATTCACAGAGCATTTCAGACATGCTAAACTCACTTACATGATACCATATAACCCTACTTGATTTCCCAAAAGTCTGCTTTCTCTAACTGATTGAGGAGCAAGACTGGAACATATGATTAGGCCAATATTGCTGGTTTGATTATTTGGGCGCAGAGTTACAATAAAATCATTTTTGAGCCTCTCTCCCGAGAGCTTAAATTTTATGCAACAACAGACAGTTAACATGGTATCAGATAAAACCGATCCTAGTTTTCCCCTGGCAGCTTAAGCTTTTAAGAATAATTGAGACTTGACGGTACTTATGCTCGTGCAGAGCACATGAAGTTCATAGTATGAATCGCTTACTGCTAGAAGAAAAGGAAAGAGATCTATGTTTTGTGAAATGGAAAAGACATTTTACCTCGATGAAAACTAGAAGGGCTTTGAAATAGGGTGCAGTGTCGAACAGAAAGCCAGTGTTTTGTGCGAACCATTCAATGTCTCCTTCATTTCCTGTGTACACAAAGATTGGGGCTTTGACCTTAGCGCCGCCCCAGTAGGTGTCATTTATAAGATACCTTTGTTGGAAGGTTTGGTAACTCTGAGGATTGAAATCAAAGTGATCAAGAATTTGGGTGTAGAACTCTGCTCTGTAAAGCCCACTTTGAGTAGAAACAGAGAGCTGCTCTGGCCGAACGGCTGAAGAAGGGAATCTTGCAATGATTTGGGCAGAAGAGGAGGAAAAACCCAGCAGTGATACTAAAGAGAGCCAGAAAATTGTATGGTGGGAGCCAGTAGCCATGGTTTTTTCTTTTCGGGATGAGCCAAGGCTTCTTTGGAGGACAAAGCAAGGTTCTGAAACTGAATAGTAAAGGTTAGAAATATACAAGTTGAAGAGACAAAGCCAGGGTATTTGGTTGGACTTGGACTGCTAATGGGGACTGCGATGAATATGAATTATTTGGTGGGCAACTGACTAACTGTAGTCATGACTGGGAGAGGTGTTTCAGAAATTGGCGATCTGCTCTCGCCTTTTCTTTCCTTTTATTTTATCTTCAAGATTTTAAGGTTATGAAAGTAACTTCAAATTAAAAATTAAGCTATTTCTCTGCTAGGAAGTGCAGTATTATATATATTGCAGAAACAAATTTAGGGTGTGTTTGGTTTTTATTTTTTAAAACAGTTTTTAGATTTTTAAAAATCGGAGAACAAAAGTTTGAGAACTTATTTCATGTAATTAGTTTTTAAAAAGAGTCTAAATTTAATTCACTATTAATATAAATACAATACAATGTCAATGAAAAAGATAAATAATTAAGAATTTTTAATAATAAAAAAATTAATATTTTTTTATTGACATGATAATATATAAATATATAATAACATAAAATTAATTCATATTGACAATAAATTAAATTTAAATTCTTTTAAAAATGAAAATTCTAGATGTGTAGTTTAAAAATAGTAAAACAAAAATAACTTTTAAAACTACAGTTAGAAAAAGCTCCATCTTTAGAGTTATAAATTTTGTTTTAATTTTTTTATTTTTAAGTTATATATTTGAAGTTATTAAAAATAATTTAATACCAAAACACATACTCCCATTTTAATAAATAGTATTTTTTTTTTGTTTTAATACATGCAAGGACCAAATATTGAATTATGAATGCCACAAGGTCTTTGATGGATATCAAATATTACTTAAATCAAATACTCTCTTGGTTAATAAATAGTATCTTTCTTAATATGTATTTGAGGTAAATTTATGGTACCATTGAAGTTTTAAAACTTTGAATAATGTGATAATATTAGAAATTGTTAAATTAAAAATATCTAATCATATGTATTAAAAAATACATAATTGTAATTGAATAATTTTAATGTCATAATTTCAAATTTTATTATACTTGAAACCCGTGAGTTACTTTCATAAACACTTATATTTGATCATAAGACTTAAATTTGATCCTCTATTAGTCTAAATCAACTTTATAATATCACATGTCCCTATATTGATACATAAATAAAAAATTATTATAACTTCTATACTAATATTAAAATTTTTATTCTATATAATTTTTAATAGTTTATTTTCTTTTCATTTATTAATAATATAAAATATTTTACATTAATAGTAACTAAATTTAAACTTTTAATAATATTCTTAAAGTTTGATGATAATTTGATAGTAATCTTTTTAATAAAAATAGAGAATTTATAACAACATTTCTAAATAATATAAGTAATTGTTTAAAAATTAGATAATAAATAAAGAAAATGATGTGTGATGTGATATATACAACGACGTAGGAATATGATTAATCTTTGGAGTTACAATATTTAAATCGTGATTACACTACATAAAACAAGTATATAAACAATGACCTGTTTTTCTGTTCTTAAAAAAATAAAAAAGAGGACCAAACAGGTCCGGTTTTACTTGTTTGTCGTTTTAAGCGATAATTGTAATTAAGGCCTTAGTAATTAATTGATAATCATAAAAATTATCCAATTTAATTAACTATTAATTAATAATTGATTTGAATAATTAATTATTTGTATGTAAAATGACAAATAAATAAATAAGTATATCTTAAAAGCTATTTGAATATTCTTTTATTTTAATATTTTAGATTTTATATACTATTTAGTAGATTAAATTTTTTTATAAATAATATATCATTAGAAATTATTATATATTAAATACTTATTTAAAATTGAATTAATATGATTTTTATAATTATTAATATTTTTAAGAAATTAATAATTATAATTATTTAATTTTTATGTAAAAATAATATTATAATTTTTTATAGAAAGGATAAAGTTAGAAATATAAAACTTAATTAAGAGTAATATGTCATTTTATGAAACAACTAGAAGTAATATAGTCATTTTATGAAATAATTATTTCAAAATGTTGCTCCCTATAATATTTTAAAATTAACTTATTTAAGAGTAATACACTAAAAATAACTTATCAGGGAAAATCAATTAATTAATTTGATTAAATCAGGCAAAATTCACTCGATAAACTATTTAGTAAACACCCTTTTAATAAAAGCATTGTTTTCTCAATTCAAAGGCTCGGATGTTAGAAATGGTTCAGCCTCGTGCACCGTACCTCAATCCATCACTAACAGTTAAATAATTTAGAAAACAATTTTGAAAATTTTCAACTCATTTAATTTTTTAAAATTTCTTTTATATATATTTTACAAAAAGAAAAAAACACAGAAATAAAGCACATCCCACAATCTATGGGTAAATTAATTACTTTAGGAAATAAAACACTGTCTATAAATTATGGCTAAATTTATTACTTTAGAGTTGTATTTAATTTATGGAATCAAATATTTTCAAAAGTTATAATATTTTCAGAAGTATAATTCTCACAAATTTAATTTTTAGAAATATAATATTATTATATTTTATTTAATTATAAATATTATTGAAAATATATATTATATATTAATTATTTTAATTTTTTTAAAAAATATTATTAGATCAATAAACGTTCTTATTAAAAATTAAATAATAAAAAAATAATGAGTAATAGTTCATAATTATTATTAACAATAAATTATAGTAGTGATAATAGGTGACAGTGTAAGACGATCATCGATAATAGATTATGTTAAGATTATGCTTAACAGTTGTCAGTAACCATTGAAGATAAATAATGTTCAAAGATGCCTATTGAAAATGAATGATGTGTGACAAAAATTATCAATAATAAGTAGTAAATAATAGTTAATGATAATGGATAATAATTAATAATAATCGACAATAATAGGTAATGGTAAAATAAAATATTAATAATAATAATAATAATAAGATTTTAATAAAATAATAGGTAAAATAATTTAATTGCATCACTAAAATATTCTTAGATTATATGAATATAGAATATCTACCTCATAGAAATATATTGAAAAAATATTAGATTAAAAATATTTTTAAAAACATTCATATTTTAAATCAATATATGTTGGTAAGTCTCTTATAAAGGGGAATCACCGCATGTGTGAGCTTGTTTCTTCAAACAAATAAACTATTTTTTAGTAAAAAATATCGGCCAAAATGGCAATTATTTTAAGAGGAATGCTATCAATGGCCTAAGGGCTACGATTACACATTTAGTAATTGACAATTCTTTTATATTTTCAAGAAAATAAGAATTTATTAATATCATTTCTATGAGAATATCAGAAATTTTATACATTAAAGATTCGCGCTATAAATTAAAATAAATGAAACATTTGTGTTTGATTATCTAAATGCAGCCTCCGATAAATATAATTTGGTGGGATTCGCATTAATTAATGATCAAATATTATATTTGGCCATTTAATTGCACGAGATTCTTACATTTTTATAAAATTTACATTAATCAATAATTGGATGTTATATTGACGGTCTAAATGCGTAAAGCTTACTGCACACCTATGAAGTTGACGTTAATTCGTGCTGACGTTGGATTTGGTTGGCCTTGGCCAAATACATGAAATGATTGTATTTGTCATCTTTTTATTATTATTTCCTTCATTTTTTAAGTATTATTTACAAAATAAATTATTTCTATTTATCTATCACTCTAAAAAATTAATATTATATTTATTATTTCTTTAAAATAATATTATCCCACTACCTATTAAATAAATATTACTTATTAATTAATTATTAATAAAGAATATATTTATAAAATATAATTCATATTTCTTAAAATTAAGACTATTTATTATCTTCTTTAATTCTTATGCATT
The DNA here is from genome assembly GCA_020226215.1 of Sindora glabra. Taxonomy (NCBI): domain Eukaryota; kingdom Viridiplantae; phylum Streptophyta; class Magnoliopsida; order Fabales; family Fabaceae; genus Sindora; species Sindora glabra. Next base: position 19,089,997 of record CM035228.1, read on the forward strand.
AACTTTAAACAACACTTAAAAATGAATGAAAGAAGTATTTATAATGGCAATTTTTAGTACTCCCTTCATTCCTTTCTAAATATTAATAAAGAATAATGTACAAAGATTAAGAAAAAATAATAAATAATCTCAATTTCAAAAAAGATAAGTTATAATTTATTAATATATTATTTATTAAAATTCAACTAGTAAGTAAAATTATTAAGTGTTTATTTAAATAGTAAGATTAATATTTGAAAGAAATAATAAATATAATTTTGATTTTTTAATATGATAGATAAATAGGAATAATTTTTTTAAAAAATAACACTTTAAAAAAAAAAAAGAAGAAAGGGAGGGAGTAAATAATTTCATCTTCTCTTTATTATTATTTTTATGCTATTTTGTATTGCATAAAACTTTTAATGCATTAGTAGATGAAAATTAATAAGACAAAATAATCAATTTCCTTTCTAAAATGGTAAGGTATTGGACAAATAATTCCTAAATTATAAAGTTACAATTTTAATTTTGAATAATAATTTATATATATAATTTTATCATTTTGTACAGATTTGCACATATAATTTTATCTTTAAATAATATAATTGAGGGATAAATTATATATACTAGCTATTATTCAAAATAAAATTATAATTTTATATAATGTAAAAATTATTTTATTATCACTTATAATTCTAAAGATGAAATTAATAATTTTACCAATTAATAAATTCTTATTTTCTTAAAAATATAAAAAAGTACTCATCATTAAATATTTAACTATACTTTTGTGCTTTGTTTGGAAGATTAGAAAATGAAATAAAAGTAAAAATATTTTTAAATATTATTTAGAAAATAAATTCAGAAAAAAAATTCAAAACTTTAATATATAAAAATAATAAATACTCATTTTCTCTTTCTGCTTTTTCTATATCAAATAAAAGAAATTTTTAAATTTTAAATTTCTCTGTTTTCCTTCTTTCTTTTCAATCAAACAGGTTAACGCAACTGCTAGCAAAACGGTTATTTCAATTACACACGATGGGATAATAAGTTCAAGAAGGGTTTTTGAGTAAGGGTTTGCATTTTCTGATCTCAATTATAAGATTAATATGACGTCATTTTATTAAATAAAAGGATCTCATTATTTATGTTGACACATATAAGGACAACTCATTATTTATATTAGTACGTAAGGTGACAAACACAACAATTGCTAGTGTATATCATCAATTTTCTTAACGGATTTGGCGGAAATTGGATCAAGAAATAATATTGCATCTAATTAAAATAGTAAAAAATGAAATTGAGAATCCAAAATACCCCTTTTTTTAGTAGAGTGATTTTAATTCATATGGATGTCGAGAAGTATTTTGTCGTTTTAGGTAGAAACGCAAAAGTCGTCGATCGTGCAAAACAAGGCCTTCTCGAGAAATGGAAATACCAATTTGGAGTCAGAGCTTCTTGTCATCTACGTTTTGAACAAACGGGTGCAGGTGCAAACTTTTGTTTCGGTGGAGTCCAGATTCCACGCCCTCTGTTCCTGACTATAACAGGATTATAGAAGGTAAAAATACAACAATATTTTTCACACGTACTTATCTCTAAATTTGTAGGATTCTACAGATTTTTATTATGAGAGTTGTAATTTTATAAAAATTCTGTATTTTTTAAAAAATTACAATTACATGTAAAATTTATGCATAACCAATAAATAAATAATATAATTCTGGCTATCAGAATTGTATTAATTTTAATAATTATAATCGGATTGTGGCAAATTTTATTAACTTTAAACGTGGCAGTGAATTTCATTTGGCTCATTGTTTACGTTTTTCCTTTTTTCTTTTTTGTTGTGGAAAAGAAAAAGTAAGAATAATTAGCATTAATTATTCTTTTTGAACATTATTATAAAGGTATTTCATCACTATAAACTCTTTAATTTGAATTATAGGTACGGCTTAAAGGCAAGTTTGACACAACAGTTACACCAAAATATTAATAGTTATATGAGTTTTTTAATTCTTCATTAATCACAAATTAACATTTTTTACATTCAATTTATGATTTTTAAAATAAAGTAATGACATGATATTGTTAGGCCAACTAACTGATGGTGGCTCATTGTCTATGTTAGTTTACTTTATTACATGTTATAATAATTGTTGACCAGGAATAAGATATTATAGGTGACATTTCTAGCATCACTACACATTTAATGGTGCATTCATGCACCACTTGGTCAGTGCATATTAGTCTTCTCCAAAATTAAATATTAACCTTCAAAAATTTATTATTATCCCTTCAAATAATATGTATTTTATGATTGAAATGTTTAATTTCATATGTGTATGAAATTTTTTTATTGTTCTATTTTAATAAAATATTACTATAATATGCATTATATTTAAGTAAAAAATTAAAAAATATTAACTATAAAAATTTTTCCTTAATATTTATATACGTATGTAAATTTGGCCCACAAAAGGATTTCCTCATTGTTATCTTTCATTTAATTATGTATGTGATAATGAGAGGTAAGAAAAAATAAATATTTAATTATATTGTTTACTATGATCTTATTTGTTAGTTATTTATTATATTAGTGATTAACTGATTTAATTTACTGTTAATTAATACTTAATTGTGTTAGCTAATTAAATTAACTGACAACTAATAACATTAGTTGATTGGATAAAGTTATTTGATAAAATTAATTGTATGTCATTAATTATTCATAAAATAACATATAAAAATAAGAAATTATTTTATAATTTATTTGAATATATATGTGTGTGTATGTATATATGAATTGTTTATGCGTATAAATTAATTTTATTAATTTTTATTTTTAATATAAAAAGAATTACAATTCATTAAATAATTATATAACAATATGGCAAAAATGCATTTTTTTATCCCATAATTTTTACTGAAATTTCAATATTATTTCATAAATTTTATTTGAAGAAAATTTACTCCAATTTTCTGAAAACTTACAATGTCACTTAATAGCCTAATATTGTCAAATTCTTTTAAAGCAAATGCCTATATGATATTAAACTTTGGCATCTTACATGACCTCTATAAGTAATATTTTCATTATTTTTATGAAAAAAAGATATTTTTAATTAGTCCCCTAATCATTATAAAAGTTTCAATCTTAACCCAAAGTTTTATATGAAGCAAAATTACTCTTTAAGTTTCCTTCTTCATAACTATATAGTTATCTAATTCCTTAGTATCATAGTGATTAGCTTCAAACTTTATTGCATTCTCTTATTTATCCTCATTATACTTAATTTTTTTTGTTAATTTCTAACTTGATTTATTTTGAACAATATTCCTTCTTATAGGTAATTTCTTTTTACACTAATTTCTTGAAAAAGCTTGGTTGATACTTGTGCCAATTATAATTCAACTTCCTCAAAATAATTATTGTTTGACATTTCTTTTTTACTATCATTAATGAATTTTCTCATTGTTTTTAGAAAATTAAAGAGTAAATTTGCTTCAAATAAAACCAAAAGGAAAAAATTGAAATTTTGTGAAGGATAAGGAACTAAAAGTTTATTTTTTCTATAAAAATATGATTCATGTGAGTTATATAAGATATCAAGTTAAATGTAATATATATAAACATCTTCATTAAGAATCCTAATGGTGTTAGATTGTTGAGTAGTGTTGCATGTTTTTTAAAAATTAGAGAATAAATTTATTTTAAATAAAACTTAGGAGACATGAATAAGACTTCAACAAAAGTTAGCAAATTAGATATGTCTTTTGCCTAAAAATATCTTTAATATACTATAACAATAATTTTGTTAAAATATTAATTTTATCATATACATTTAATTTATAAAAATCTAAATAATTATTTATTATTTATAAAAGTTATTTTATTCATATATATATATTAAATTAGTATATGTAAAATCAAAGAAGTAAATCGGTATAGTAGTTGAATCATAGGTATTACACCTTAAGAGTGGAGGATCTAACTCTTCCCATTTACATTTTTAGCAAAATAATGAATGAGAATAATTATTGTGTAATTTTAGGATAGTTTTATTTCTTTATAAATATTTGACGAATCAATTATTCAAAAACATTTGATTTCTTGGCTTTTTCAAATTAATTAATTGAATGCTAATAAGTTAATTAAATTAGTTATTTACTGAAAATAAAAAATAGGATATTGACCAAGTTAATTAACTAAAAGTTAACGAAACAGCTATTTACCAAATACTTTTAATAAGAATTATACAAATTATATTGAGATAGTTATTTTAATGGTATTAGATTGTTACTTTATCCTAAACACCATAGGTTAGGAAGCACTAATTTGTGATTAATAAAGAGATGAAAACCTTTGAAATTACTAGCACTTTGATAGGTTGTGGTGATAACCTCACCCAATGACAAAGCCATATAATTGTCAATAAGTGTAAGATATTAAACCTTTAAATCTCTTATAAAATATATCAAAAGATATTATATATAAACTCATTAAATTTTAGAATTTGAATTCATTAAAATATGATAAAATTGAATGATGAACCATATCCCCTCTTTAACAATAAGTCAATTGTTAAAATTTTAATTTTTGTTTAATATTACTCAATTAATATTTATAAGATATATTAAAAGGAATTATATTTACCATTAAATTTTAGATTTTGAATATATTAAAATATGATAAGTTTAGATGATGAACTACCTACTCTTTACTAATGAGTCAGTTATTAAAATTATAATTTTTATTTAGCATCACTTAACTAATATTTGTAAAAAAAAAAACTAATAGTTCTTGTTTTTATTCAAGCAAATTGTAATTAAGTTTTTAAAATATAATATAAATGCATTTAAATAAATCTTATAATAATAAAATTTTAACAAGTTAGTTAACAAATAAGTAGATGCAGTTTTAATCAAATTTTACTATACAAGTATTAAGATTAAATAAATCAAAATAAATGAATATAATACAACTCTTTTATTCTTTTAGATTATTAGATATACTTGGCATATGATTTTTTTAATGGTATTAATAATTATTTGATAATTCAATAATTTTAACATATGAAATTTGGTCAAAACTAAACTTTTGTGTTATAGTTTTATTCTTTAACCAAGATTAGAAAATTGATATTGTTATGATTAAAATTTAAGGGTAATGCCTTGGTATATATTAGAAGATTTGAATGCTTTTGCAGAGGTTTAGCATTAAAATTTGTAATTTTATATTCAAAATTCCTTAGTTTTTTAAAACTTGTATGAATTTTATGTATAATAATTGCATAAAAAGTTACAATTCCATTAATCAAACTTCCAAAAAATTTAATTTTTTTATAAAATTACAACTTTTAAAAAAAATGTGTGAAAAATATAAAAAAATTTCACAAAAATTACAATAGTATATATCAATGATTTTTTTTTGTATACATATTAAAATATGATCTTAAATTTAAAAATTAAACATATAAATTTAAGTCCGTTCATTAAAGATTCTTGATTCTACTATTAACTTCACCTTTTGAAAAGTAATTATGGTTTAAATAAAATATTTTACTATAAAGGAATATTCTTATATGAATACTTGAATGAGAAGGCAACCAATATTAATTTTTGTCGTTCTTTCCTTCTTTTCCCCAATAAAATATATATTTAAATTTTAACATCACTAAATACAGGACCTTTGGTAACATTTGTCTCATTGATCAGATTAATGCTGTTAGATTTGGGGGAGGAAAGATACTTTTAGTGATAGTTGCTAAATGGCAAAGCGTTAGTATGCTTAGCTTAACACCTAAGCGCAGAAATTTTTTTTTTAAAAAAAAGCGCTACTTAGGGATAACTTTTAAAAGAATAATATTTATATAGAAAATAGGTAGTTATGGCAAAGGATAATTAAATAAGCATATATATATATATATATATATATATATATATATACACGCGCGCGAGGATTTCTAGTCTTCGCATTGATATATATATATATATATATATATATACACGCGCGCGAGGATTTCTAGTCTTCGCATTGATATATAGAAATTAGCAATTTTAATACTAAAAGTATTTCAATAATAAAAGATATTTTATTTGGATGAAAAATTATAATATTAATTTAATATTAATAAAACAATAAAAAATATGTCAATAATTTTAATATAAATATTAAATTAAAATATTTAAATTAATTTTATTTATTTATTTATTCTTATTTTTATGATAAATATATTTATTAATAAAATAATTAAAAATAATCATAAATTAATTATAATATTTTTATTAAATTAATATTATAATTTTTATATAAATAAATAACTGAAAATCGATAACCATCATATTTAATATGAAAGTTAGCAATTTTCATTTCATTTAACTAATTTAGGATTTAGAATTAATTAGCTCTAGGAAAGCCCCTTTTTTTTAACTTTTTCTAAGTATTTTGGGGGGCGTGATTTATATGCCTCCACGTCTAGATTTCGGAGATAGAAGTTAGCCTTAGCCAAAGGTAGCACCGTGGCAGCAGTTGGGTAGAATGGAGGACTGACATGTCATAAGCTTTGGCCTAACTTTGAAAAACCAAATCAATAGAAGACAGCGTGTCCTCGTTTTTTCTGATCCAATTTATCACCGAAATAGGAGGTGAAGGCTGTCAATTACAGTAAACGCTTAGATCGGATGTTATTCTAATATAATCATTATTATATTAATTATTATATTGCTTTTGTTTATCACGATGCTGGCTTACTTGAATTTGACTGAACAAACTCATCAAAGCTGGAAATAAGTCCCTTAATTTCTTTTTTAAAAAAAGTAATAGTGAAAATTTAATAAGATGATAGGTGTATATACTCTTTTTCTTTTAATTGAACTGGAAGATTCTAGGAGAAAGAATTGTGAATTTTAGATTAAAAAGTTATGTCTTGTTTTCTTTAAAATTGAAAAAAAAATTGAAAAAGTAAGAAATTAAAAAAAACTAAGTCCTTTGAAAACTATACTAGTGCTTAGTTAAAGATTTGACTTTAAATTATGATCAATTTAGTTAGTACTTTCATATTAAAGTATTTATTAATTCATTTTGGAGACAAATTGTCAAATTTGAAGATTACAAGTAAAATTCTTATATTGTATAATTTAATGTCTTAAAACCTAATCTGATCATTAACTCAGTAAGATGAACGATCAATGTCAAATTATTTGAATTGGCTTAATCGAATGATTGTACTGATTGTTGTATTTTTTTATTTTTATATATAATAAATTATATATTACATATATGTATATGAAAGGCAAATGATAAGACACAAATAAGTATCGATCTTGCTACAATTATAATAATTATCTAACAGAATTTTGATTCAAATAAAAGGTAAATAACAAAAAATTTGTCTCTATAGAAAAATTAATATTAAAAACTTCCAAGACAACTAAAGTATAATAACTTGTATTCAAATTGTAACTTTATCTTCATTAAAAATTTGAATTTTAATAGATTTCATTTTAAATATATTAACAGAATATTACCTTTAATATATACTTTAATATAAAGTAAATATAATAATAATTTATACTGTAATAAATAGATGATAAGTTCATAATCTTTAAAATTTTAAAAAATGAACATTACCTGTTATATATAATCTAATATAAAGTAAATATAATTGCAATTATAATAGGCTTTTAGATTGGGTTTTCTCAAATAAAAAAAAATGAACAAACAAATTAACTGAATTTTTATCGTGTTTGACTATGCTAATCCAAAATTTTATCCAAAATGGATCTGTGATTTATCTAACCCAATTTTAAGTTTAAGTGTCAATCCAAGTTTAAAAATAGTAGTATAATTATTAAGTGGTAAGTCTTTACTTTTCCATAAAGATTGATCGATTAGAATAGATTAGATGAGATTAAATAATTACAAAATAATTGGTCTTTTGTGTCAACATGTAATGATAGATTTTTTTTTCTATCTTGAATAACATAAAATAATGGGTTTCTAACAAATATATATATATATATATATATATGTCTCCTTATATCGAGGGATAAAATATCTTCTTAAATTTTAAAGAAGTTTTAAATTACATCTTTTAAAGTTTGGAAAATTATATAAAAATGTTAATTTTTTTATTAATTTTAATTCTGAATTGATGTATATGTTGCATATATTTTATTAAAAAAATATTTCTTTTTATATAAAGTAAAAAACTTAAAATAAAAAATTTGTCTTAAAAATATGGTTTTAAAATCAAAGTTAGAGCCGATAATACACCAACTCAAACTTTGTAGCTTGTGAGAGAAAAAAAAAATGAACATCAACAAAGTATGTCAAAAATATTTAAGAATTGTTTGTTTCAATTTGGGGAGAGAAGAAAAAAATAAAAAAATTGAAAAAAAGGGAATGAATATTTCATAATTATTCATTTTATTTTGTTCAAACAAATCACCTTGTTAAATTTTGATATACTGAAAGAATATTCACTTATATATTATTATTATTATTATAAAATAATGATTATATTATTTATATTTTATTAGTTATTACCATTATTAAAATTTATTTTTATTATTTATAATTATATTTTATTTATTATTGTTCATTTTATTATTTACTATTATTATTATTATTTCTGTCATTATTATTTATATTTTTTATTTTATTATTATTTATTAATATTTCATTATCATCATCATCATAACATAAGTGGTTATAAATAAAAAATGAGAGAATTGGATTCTTTGAGAAATTAAGGGAAATCATGATTACCTCATTTAGGATAATTTCATTAAGAGAAAATGAAAAATACATGCAAAAGAAAAAAAAATCTCTTTTCTTTTTTCTAATTATCCCAAATCAAACAACATCTCACTTATTTATAACTAAAATTAATAACCAGTCCATCTTCTTTTATAATTTCTTTCAAATTTTAAATGAATATTTATAACTTTATAAAAGTTAAAGATGTAATTTGTAGGTTTTTAAAATTTAGGAGGATAGTTTGTCATTCAGCAAAGTTTTAAGAATGAGATTTTAAACAAATAAATATTTTTTTAGTAACATTACTTTTACTTACTTTAACTCATTCACTACTAAATCTTTTGAGGTAAGTTATAGAATCCATAAAATTCTATGAACCTTACGATCACTATTTATTAAATAAAATATTCTTAAGCATTTCTCCTTTTTTTTTTTCATGATAAATCAGATTCCTATGTTAGCATAAGCATTGAAGTCAAGCTAGGATTAAAAGTTTAAACGTAGCCCCGTAAACTTTAAGTCTGGAAGCAATAGATCTAAATGTATGGCCTAGGTCCAAAAGTAATAACTTCTTTTGTTAGCCTTTTGTAAAGAAAAAGGCTAATACACGTAAAGAGGGAGAGGGGAAAAAGGCTAATCTTTATAAGCAAATGTTGGATTTTATTATTTGTAATTTTTAAGGACAGAAATTCTTGGTTGCTAACTACTTCTATTTTTAAAAATTATAATTTAAAATATGTAATTAAAAATATAAATAATTTTAAATATTTTATTAGCATGTTATTTTATTTTTAATGTCGATTTTATATTTATATAAAATATTTTTCTTATTTAATCTTTCAAATGCTTTTTATCCCTTATTTTTCTTAAATTATAAATTATTTTTAAAAAAATTAAAAATAATTTTTGAAAAAAAATCTAAATAGACCCTATATGTTATACCTCTTTAAATTTTCTTTTTTCTTTTTATCTTGAGAAAGGAGAAAGAGATTTAGAGGAATATATAAGGATTAAAAGATTAGGTAATGACAAAATTAGAAAGAAATAATGGTCGTAGGCAAGTGAAAATAGATAAATAAATGTAGAAATAAGTACCAATGATGGATGAAATTGCCCCTATCTATAAAAAGCCCTAACTTAGCCTTTGTTTTCATTTCTCCTCTTCTCTCTTGAACCCGGCTCCCTTTTCTTCTTTCCTTTCTTCCTTTTCGCTTCCTTATTTATTATCATGAAGCCACGAATGAAAGGTAAATGATAAAGTTAGATTTATCAAGTAACCAAGGTAGGAACTCTTAAACCATTGTTAATATGAAGCTATTTCCCTTTTATTGATGTTGATGAAGCTTATTTTGATCTTAGAAGAAGAAATGGAACTTCAACCAAAAATTATTGAAAATTTAAATGACTAGGGATGAAAAACAATGAATTCTTAGGCAAGATAAGTAAATATTCTAACTTAATCTTTAATAATCCAAAAGTTTAAGCATTTATAGAAAATTTGAGGAAATCTAAAATCTTAAGGAATATTGAGTTTAATAGTGTATAAAATGAAACTTAATAATGAAAATAACTAAAACTAGGCCCTCTTAAAGAATATTGATAATTTGGTAGGGATAAAATTGAAGAACGGATGAGTTACAAAAGGTAAAACCCTCCCATTAATAGTAATTTGCAATGGCAATTCTATAGAAGCCCAATAAAATAGTCAACCATTAGGCTTGAAATGATCAACCATTACACTAAGCTTTCGTTAAGATTCCCTTTCTAATAGCAAACGATCAACCATTGCTTCCTTTTTTCCAATAGAAAGGTGATGCAAATGCTTCCAATGATATAAAATAAAGATAAAGGTAAACCTAACAAATTAAAAGGTGATATTAATCATAACAATTAACCAACTCTAGTCATAAAACAAACATTTAGTGAGTAAAAAGTGAATTATTGCAACACTTTGTATTCATTCCATCTTACTACATTTAAATTATATACAATTAAATTATGTAAATAATATTGGTAATGACTTATGTGGCCATGCATTAAAAGCATAAAGGTATTACTATGTACTATGAATGTGTTTATGATTGAATGTGTGGTAACTATGCTATGAGCTAGAAATCTAACCATGCATGGAGGCATGGAAATTATTACAAATGAGATTGATGAATTTATGAGTATGTATAATAAGGCATGTTAATTATTTAAATACCAAATCTAGTAATGACTTATATAGAGTATAAGGTCAATCAAAAGGAATAAGGATAGGCTTTTGGAAGGTATAGAGCTAACATGGGAGTCATAAAGAAGTTTATTACTTTCTTATGATAATTTTAATTATAATGTTAGTGGTTTATTGAGATTAATGTTTTTTAGATACTTATGTTACAACTTGAATGTGTAAAGTTTTATTATATGTATATTGAAAATCCCTAATGAATGAGGTAGTCCCAGTATTTATAAATACCAAGAGTGGTTGTGTAGACGTTAACATAATATGATAACTAAAATCTTAATTGGATAAGAAAGCAAAACTATAACTTTAGTTAGTAAGACAAATTTTATATGTAAGTTTCAATTATGCTAATATATTCATTCACTAAATCTTATACTTACTCTTTTATGTGCTATACTTTATAGGTTTTCCCAAAAATAGCCTGCTATCACTCAATATTCTATTTTTTTAAAGTCAAATGGTATGGTTAGGGTGGCAACAATTAATGTCAAGTAGTAATAGGCCTATTAAACAAGCCAATTTATGCAGATATATGCCAATTTGTAACATGTCAATTCGTATTATCCATATTCAAAATAAGTTCAATTTTAGGTAGTTCAAACCTGTTAAAATTCGTGATAGGTATAGATTGGTTTAGGAGTTGTGACCTATTTAACACTCTTAAGTAGTAATACAAAGGTTGTATCTCTGTAGTAAGAGATAAGATAGTATAGAAATGTTGTAGTTAAACTCTGTGTAACAAGTAGTAATTACTTCCTTCATGCTGTAATGATAACTTTTTTTCTTCACTGTGTTGTAAATAACTTTATCAATTATTAATCTAATTATGTGAATAAGAAAATCTAAAAAATTCAATTATGACATTATAATTTGCCATTCAAAACCAAGCATGATTTTATAGTTTTCAAATGATAAGTCTTATTGTTTTTAATTACTTAAATTTTTTATTAAAAATGTAATTTTATTAATACCAAAAATTATATTTTTATTTGTACCATTTTTCAAATTGCAATGATTTTTACCATATAATCCTTTACTACTATCTATACTTAAATATTTCCACGCCTACAATATTTTTTATTTTTGCACTTTACAATACTATATAGAAATAATTAAAGTTACAATAACAATGTTGCACAATAATTTGTAAAATACAAATTATATTATCTTCTTCTTAGATTTAATTTAATTATATTTGTATAATTTAATTTTTAAAAATACATATTATTTTTTTGCAAGGAAAGAGATGATGTAAGCAATAAAGGGGTTCATAGGGATAAGTCTTGATAATACTAGGTGATCCAAGATGATATGATCATGACTTCTTGCCTTCTTATTTGTGTCAACCACTCTGGATCTTCTTTAGTTTTAAATCTTAGGTCCACGTGATGTGCTCCTTCTTTTGCCACTATTGCCACTATACTATTTGATATATTCTTCAACACCCTGTAAATTTTAATTCATAATATTCAGCTTCAAGTACTTTAATAGGTGTATATATATATGATTATTATATAATTCATATCATATAGGTAAGTAATGATTATTACATTTGTGTATTTTCATGGTTGAATCATTTTTTTCCACATAAATTATCAAGTTTTTTAGTCTTTTTTTCCCCTCAAGAATAAACCAAATTGTCATAAATAAAAAAGACAACCACCAATAGAGAGAATTCAGAAACACAACCAAAATAGGAAAAATACATCAAATAATGTAGCATGCCTAAAATTAGAAAAGAAAGACAAAGATAAAGCACACATAAAGCTAAAATGGAAAAATAAAAAGCTAAAAAAGAAATGCAAGAAGTAAAATAGCCAAATAGGAAGTAAGATATAGGAATAAGGAATTTAGAAGGGATGTAAAGACCTAATATCCTTTTGAATGCAAAAGCAAGCATATCGGATACTATATTAGACAAAGGCAAATAACCTTGGAGAAGAAAATTAGATCTAAGCTGAAGGCTTTCACAAAAATACTAATAAGTAGATCTGAGTCAAATTATACATAAACGTTAACAAAGAAATATCATAACCATGAAATTAACCTAAGTCCAAAGAAATAAATGATATTTATGCTTTTAACTTGATTATTTGCTAAGGATAACTTCCCAAAATAGATTTAAAAAGGTGTTAGCCATAAAATAAATGAAAAATAAAGTGAAAGAAATGCAGAATTTGGTCTTTATTTATAAGTTGCCATATTTAAGGAAAGGAAATTTTGGAGATGAAAATAGAACTGAAATTCAACAGAAAGAAAAGAAAGATAGAAGAGAGAGATAAATAAGGATAGGTATTTATGAGCTAGAAGTATAAATGGGAACAAGAGTAAAAAATAGGGTAAGAGGATAGAAAAGTAAAGAAAAGGAAAGGATGAGAGAAGATTTAGTTGAGAAATACTCAATGGGAGGCTTCTACAATAATGATGAGGAGGAAGAGGTGTAATAACTAAAATAATAAATAAAATTTTATTATTTTAAATGCCATAAAGTATTTTTTTTAACTAGAAAGTATGAATGAATTTTGTTTATTCGACTGGTATTCAATTTTAAAATTTCATTTAAATAATTATTATGGTGAACTTTTTCCCAAAGTTAAGAATATCTAATAGTAGAAATTATGAAAATTTGTGAAAAATCATGCTTGTGATTTAATAAAATAGTCTTTCTAAAGTTTATAGAATTCCTTAAAATCTTTATTCTTAAGTTCTTAAATTAAGTGAGATTTTACAAATATTGGAGAAGATGGAAAATATGTAAGCCACAAAAAAGTAATAAATAAATAAATTATAAATATAATAAATTGATAAATGGCTAGAATTTTATGAAAATAAATAAAATTTATGAAAATAAAAGAATAAGATTTAATTATATTTTAGCTTGCAATGCATTATAAAGCACCAGATAATAACTCATAACTTTTTATCTTTTCTTTTCTCTCTCTTCTCTCCACATTCTTCTTAGCTCTCTCTTTTTTCTCTTTTTCTCTTCTTTCCTTTTCTTTTTTCCATTACTTCACTGGTGACCCTACCTCTACAATAGTTGTTGTCGTTGCTATCATGAGCTATTCCAGTTGCATGTGTGCTTTCCCACAAAATAGTGGCTCTTAAGTGCAATGGAGGAAGTTTGATTAGAATAAGGTAACAACACTTTGAGCATTAGGTTTTCTCCACTCTTCTATCGTGATCTCCTTCATTTCTAGCTACTGTTATTCAGCAAGCATTTCCCTTAGCTTATGGTAGTTAGTAGTTATTAAGTAAGGGCCATTTAAGGCACAACCAAATGAAAGAAGCAGGGTTGTTTGGCCCTTTCCCATTTGTCAACATTTTGATGAGTCCTTATTGCTAGTGAAGCTACTTTATGGAGATAAGCTGATCTACATCATAAAATCCTAATTTTTTTTCTTGTTGTGAGCTTAAATAAAAAAACCTACTTTGAAAGCATTTTGAACATATGATGATACTTATGAAAATATATTTATATATATATTTATGCTATTAAGTCTTCAAATAGCATGAGTGGAACCATTCTATTGTATTATATTATAATATTTTCAATCATGGTCATATATATTTTTTAAAAAGCCCATGTTGTAAGTAAATTCAAACACATAATGGTAGCTTTAAAAAATAAGAGTTTTATGATATAAGTTGTTGAAACAATATAATTAGAGTATCTTGAAAGTGTTACATTCTAACATTTTAAGGAATTAAGCATGATTCAGAAAACCCCTTTTTTATTATCTTAATTTGGACACTTGATAGAATATTAATAAAAGAAAGATTTAATGCTAAAAAATATTAGATTAGAGTATAATTATATCATTAAAATCTAACATTTTGATGTTTAGAGTTTGACTCGGAAGACCCATTATTTATAATAATTTTTAATTTTTCAATAAGGAATTTGAAAATAAAGAAAACAATGATCTAGAATGTTTAATAGATAGAAAATGATCATTTTTAAAGTTTCAAGGTCTAATATTTCTATCTGGATAGCTAGATGAAAACCTTTAAGTAATGGTATATATTTGAATTCTAAGTTAATATTAGAAAATATAAGAAGTAAATAATATTGAATACTATCACATTATGATTTGAATTTGGATTTGTAATGTTTGGGAAGAAAATAAATGATAACTTTGTATTTATAATTTTATTATCATAAATGGTGAAATAAAAGGATAAAAGAAGGATAAAAACGAACTACTTTAAGCTCCTGCAATAAATGTACACCACCAGGTCAGTATATATCTTACCTAATTTGATATTTTAATAAAATGTTAAGTAAATGTTGAAATTCAAACTTTTTTTAATGATGATACAGATCATATATATATGCACATTTATGTATGAGTTCTTAAAACTAAAATCAAGTGGCTTACGTTATGATTGAATTATCCTTATGATAATGCAAGAATCATTTAGAATTGATTTCTGTGGTATAAGTATGATTATCTATTTAAGTGACTATTAATAAACCATACTTAGAAGTATAATGGTGGTATATCTAGCTATCGATTGATTGTGATTGAATTTCATTGATATCTAAATGCTATGGCCATGTGAGAGAATATGGTAGCATTGCTATATATATATTGTTGTATGCCTTGATATTTCCCCATGATAAATTAGTTATTTTACATTGAAATTTTATTAATAATCATGATACATAAAGTTGAGCTTTTATGTGTATATTATCTGTGAATCATGCCACGAGCGACATTAGAAATTATGAACTATGATGAGGTGATATTATAAAAATTGGATGAAAAATTCCTAGTGATAAGATGGAAAAGGTATAAGGCAGACCTTTAAGTGATAAGGATGGAAAGGCAAGTAGGATGTAAGGTGGATCGAATAGTCAAAAAATGGATGTGTGTATATTTATTTTATACTAGTATGCATTATGTTATAATAATGAAGTCTAGTTGACCTTGAATATTTTTTATTAATGTAATTGTGCTTGTACCCTATTGGCTATTTGAAAGTGTGATGATTACTTGGCATGAGTCATGCATGTTAATAATATTGTGTAAATTGAATCACTAGCATTTTATGGATTATAATACGAAACAGGTGACTTAAGTTATGTGTAGGTGAATAAAGTAAACAAGGAATTGGTACCTAGAACTAAACTTTAAAAAAATTGAGTTTTCTAATGGCTTTCTATTTTATTATTTTTTATTATTTAATTGTTTTAATCATTGGAAACTAATAATATATATTGGTAGATATATACTCATTGAGTTTGTAAAACTTATTCCTTTCTTTTAACATTTCCAAGGTCAAATTTGAGGCTATGAAGTGGTATAACTCATGTGGGAGTCCAAGGTAATCCAAGTAGAAATTAACAGTTGGGATTTTGTTGGACATTAAACTTAAGGGTTAGATATAGAAATCATGGTGATTCGATAATTGATGTGTTAAATTGTTTACGTGTGTATGTATTTTGAGGTTATGTAGTCTTAAATGTATCTTGTATGTATTTTGGAAGTTGTTAAATTTGTCAAATATCTAGGTTTCATAATTTAGGATGTATGACCTTTGAGAAATGTTTAAAAATAAGGAAGACCTTATTTTTTTTTACAAAAATTTAAAATAAAATTTGAATTCCCATGAAATATAAAGAGATTTTTGGTCAACACAATTAATAAAATAATTTTGAGGTTAGTGAAAATTGGATAAAGAAATTCATATTGGTTACAATTGAGTTTGGGTTTTGATAAGAGGACACTAGGATAAAATCCTAGTAGAGCAAAGGGCTTCAATACATTAAAATTAGTTCTATAATCTATTGAAGTTTCATTCTTAGTTCTTTTTTTTAGAAGATGAAAACTTTCAAAGATAATAGAATCTATGTTGCTCATAATAGGGTTTGGGTCGTGGCAAGAAGACACTAAGACAAAACCCTAGTAGAGCAAAAGGCTTGAATGCACTAAAATTAGTTCCATAATCTATTGAAGTTTCATTCTTAATTCTTTTTTTTAGGAGATGAAAACTTTCAAAAATTAAGAAAAATTGCAGTAAATTAAATCCAATAAAATTAAAGTGGATCATATTGAACAAGATTAAATTGAATTTAATAAGATTGAATTATATCAAATCATGTTAAACTAAAATAAATTGAATTAAGATTGACTAAATTAAACTAAACCACACCAAAATCAGATTAGACTAAAACAGAATGATTTAAAGTTATGAATCAAATAAGATTGGACTAAATTGAATAAAATAAAATTGAATTAAACTTAATTGAAAAGAATCAAATTAAAAAAATGAAGCAAACCAAATTAGGTTGAACTAAATCAAAGTAGATTAGATGAAATTAAACAACATTAGATCAATTCAAATTAGACTAAATCAAACCAAATTGTTCCAAACTTAAACGAACTAGATTGAATTGAATTAAACTAGACTACATCAAATCAAATTAGGTCAAATTAGACTGAATCAAAATTAAGTTAGACTAAACCATTAATACTAAATCAAATTAGATTAAATTAAATCAAATCAAATTAACTTAAACTAAGTTAATTTGAATTAGTTCAGATTAGACAAATCAAATTGAATTAAACCAAATCGAGTTGAATTAGTTCAAATTGGACCTATTCAAATTAAATTAGATTAAATTGATTAAATCACAACAAATTGATTTGAATTAGATTGAATTATCTATAAAATAGACTTGAATAGTGATAGGAAGCACATATTAAAAGTATTATTTTATCTAGATACATACCCTCCACCACTCCAAGGGTCTCGTAAGCCATTAAAGAATATAATGTTGCTCAATGACCTTTTCAATGTTTTGTATATACCCTGCCATATTATGAAAATGCTTCAATAATTATCACTTTTGAGAATCATAATGAATGTAAATTAAATTAATAATGAAGATCAGTGAATTATTGAGTGCTAACAGGGCCACCAAAGTAAGTAGTAATCCAATAGGGTCTGGGCTCAACACCATAAGCACTTTTGCAATAAGAGGCTCTACTTTCATAATCCCAATTATACGCTGGAAATATGCTTTCATCGTCGCTTCCCATTGGCATTATCATCTCGGTACATGCCTACATAATTCCACACAAACAAACAACTCATTTTAGTGGGCTAGTTGCATATATGGGCTTCCTAACCATAATATGATTCTCAATTGCACAACAGAAATTGCTTATTTTGTTGTGCCCAATGAATCATGAGGATTGATATGCCAATTATTATTCTTGGAATGAATTGATTAGAATGTTGAATGTCTATCTTATCTTTTATTTCTCTTGTTCATCGATATGATATTAATTCAGTAAAAAGCATACTAGCCTCATAGTAAACTATATTTATAAATAAGTAGAATTTTACGCATTTATCTCGCTCGATGATTTAAATTTTTTGTGATATAATGGATAATGGTACTCACTATTACTTTACTCTTCTAACATTTTTGAGATTGGTACCTAAAACGATGCACATGTATGAATTATTATTCTTATTATTATTAAAAGTAAAATAATTTTTTTATGACTCAGTTGATAATAATGATTTGCCGCATACACTGGGCCAAATGATGACGATGATTGAACTTTGTTGGGCTACCGATTTTGAAAATTATAAACTCCAAAGGAAAAGTTTGGGCCGTGATGATGAGCAGCCGACCCAACCCTCTAAAATAATAAAAAAGCGTTAACTTTTTTACACGTGACGTGAATATGTGACTTGTGATCCATATGCGTTTGACAGAATTGGAAAAAAAAAAAAATGGAATACATATGCATTCTATCTTCTAGATCTAAAGGATACCTGCCACTGCCAACCTCCAAGGTCGTGAGGGTCGGAATCATCGTCCAGATTGAAACAGGGGACGGTGCCGGTGGAGTTGTAGTATATGTTGGCTGCAGCATACAACTTTGCAAACGTGTTGTTTCCATATGCTGGGTTGTCAATCGCCTCGCACATCTGCATCTCTCCCGAGATTATTAATTTCTCTCTCAACATTCCTTTACAGGAAAAAGAGGCGAACTCTAAGGTATCTATAGGGATTTAATACTCGGGGTGGTGTGATAAAATACAAGTTATTGGATGAGATTATTAAATTAATGTTATAATTTTTATAATCTCATCCAGTAATTTGTATTTTGTCACGTCACCCCGAGTACCAAATCCCTAGAGGCACCATAACAAGCATCAGAAAAAGAATGGCATAGCATTGATGAGGTTATACGCTGTTTACCATCTGATCATTATACAATACATCAAATTTTATTTTTTAAAAAAATTAAATTTAATATACGTTATTTGATGGCATACCAATACATTTCCGTATAAATGCACCTTCACGTCTTTATATACTGCATGCTTAAATTATTGGATTTTTATTATTTTATATATTCTAAAAAAGAGGACCTTTTTGACAGGATAAGCAGGCAAAGGATTAAGGAAATTGGAAGGGGTTGGATAGTCCGTCATGGCAGTGTATACCCACGCCGTATAAAGCCAATTTGCCACTTTCCCGCTCGTATTACTCCTGTTCATAATCATAAACCTCATCTTCAGTTAATCTCTCACAATTTATTATCCAAAAATACTATATATATAATATTGGATTTAAAACTAAATTTCAAACTTTCCTATTTATTAAATTAAATTTTATAAATTTATCTTATCAATTAATATTTATTTGATAGTTTTTAATTTATATTTAAAATTTAATTTCAAATTCCATTTTCAAATACATATAACATTTGGTATTTATTATATAAAATAAATAAATAATGTTCTCACTCGCATATTCTGAAGGATTTTTGCAGAAGTTCTTGCCCCTCGCTTGTCTGTGTCGCTTCGTCTATTCGATCCCAGGACCCTTTTATCACCTGGTAACAGTTTTCACTTTCGCCCTAACAACATGAGATCATAAACACAGAAAATAATTTTATATTCAAGTTAAGTCAACCCTTACATTTTCATTTCTCACACAATAAAAGTGGGCAGCTCCCACAATAATGAATAATTTGTGGCACCCACACTTGCTTAGCCATGAAAATGTACGTCAAACCTCAGTTTTTTACTCAACATTGCTACTGTGACATGCATGGGAGCCCAGCGATAAAAAGAATAAAATTTAAATCCACCCGCTGATTTTCACTGTCATATGAAAGTCGTCAGAATAATTTAATTTAATACCAATAATTTAACAATGAATCACACCAATGAAGAATTTTTAATTCACCGTGAATAAAAAAAATTGTTGTTTAACAAATACACAATTGAAAGAAATAAAAATCCGTAAATCCTCAAAAATGAAATTCCTCCATTTTTTTGGTTTACTTCCCCCGTATCGAACTAGGAATAGATTTAATCATGAAGCATGCTAAAATTTCTTTGCATCCGTCTGTGGAAATGCGTAAAATATTTCATCCGTAAGTATCATGTCCAGGTATGGAGAAGTCCCAAAAACCTATTTTGATATTTATAAGATTAAATTTTTATTAATTTTAGTTTTAATTAAAATTTTATATTAATTTAATTCTATAAAATAAAAAATTCTTAAATTTTAATTTTTTTGAGATAAAATACTAAGTTATTACATTAAAAAATTAAAATTTAAATGTTTTTAAAAATTATTTAGTTTGAGGAAGTAATATGAAAAATAAAATATTTGGAATAAAAATTAGTTAAATCATTTGGTTGATTACTAATTATTATAACAGAGAAAATAGTAGACCATTAGAAGTTGCCTAATAACACGTTTCTTCAATAAAAAGAACTTTTTATATCTTTTATAAATAAAAGCATAAAATTGCTCTTATTTAATTTAATTAATAATTATTTTAATATTTTATTTTTATTATTTAAAAATTATAATAAATACATATTCATTAATAATAAATTTATTATTAATTATATAAAATAAAATTATTTTATTAATTATATAATAAATAAAATTAGTATTATATAAAATATGGATTAAATATTATATCAAAGTATAATATAAATTGTAAATATAATCATAAATACTATTATAATAAAAAATTAATTCTAAATATAATTATAATTATTATATATCTATTATATTATTTATTATCTTTATATTCAATTATAAAAGTAAAAAATTTTGCATTTTTTATCTACTTTATATAAATTTGATAAAATTAATTATCTAACTAATAATTTTTCATTTAAATTATATTTCATTTTAACTATATTAAGATAATTCAATATATATAAATCTTAATTTCTTTATATTAACCTATTTTACATTTTCTTAGTAAATTAAAAATAAGAAATTAGTAATTTAAAAAACTTATAATTAAAAGGAAAATTAAAAATATAATATAATATATGTGAGCTAATTAAAGATAATTAAAACCTATTGATATGCATTAAAATAATATTAAAAATATAATAATCATTTTGTTAATATTTCTTAAACAAAATTTAAAGTTAAACTAATAGAATATAGGTTGTTACTTTCTAGAAAGTACTTATTCCTTAATATCAAGTAAATAATTTTACAAATTTTTCAAAAATTTGATATAAAAAGTTATTTTTTAAGAAGTTTAATTTTTCAAGACAATCTAACTCTTGTATAAATTAAATGATTCCTTAATCTTAAACTAATCAAATTGATATAAATTTTTAATTAGAAATAAAATTAATAAAAATTTAATTTATAGAAATCAAATTAAATTTTTAATCTTAAAAAGAAATGCTTCAAAAGACGAAAAAGACAAACCCTGTAGTCTTGTGTAACGATGTCGTTGAAAACATAAGGAGAAACCAAATCCATAAAATGGAGGATGGGAGCTGACGAAGCCAAAGCTCCAATCGCAATATGCGGATACTTCATTCTAAACCAAGCTGCTAGCACTGCATACATTGCAATTCCAGAAAGAATGCCGACAGTTTAAAAAATCGACAGAAACAAGGAGTTCGGCGATGAATTCAACTTACTTCCTCCATAGGATCCTCCGAAGACCACAACTGGGGAATCAACGGCTGACAAATTCTTCTTCAGATCAAGGATGAGAGTTGCATAATCAGCCAGTGCTTGTGTCGAGCTCAGATATCCAATTGTGCTGCTATTCTCAAATGCAACCTCCTTTTGGCCTCCAAATGGCATTGATTTTCCATAGTACCTATGCTGCAATTTGTATTCACAAAGCGTTTCAAACATGCTAACCTCACTTACATGATACCATTTAACCCTACTTGATTTGCCAAAAGTTTGCTTTCTCTATAACTGATTGAGGCGCAAGCCAGAAACATCTGATTGGACTAATATTGCTGGTTTGATTATTTGGGTGTACAACTTGTTAGAGCTATAATGAAATCATTTTTGAGCCTCTCCTCATAGCTTAAATTTTTGGGAACAACTGTCACTTAACATAGTATCAGATAAAACCGATCCTAAATTTTTCTTAACAGCTTAAACTTTAGGGAATATCTGACCCTTGACAGTCCTTATGCTTGTACAGAGCACGTGAAGTTCATATTATGAATCGCCTACTGCTAGAAGAAAAGGAAAGTGATTTATGTTTTGTGAAATGGGAAAGACATTTTACCTCGATGAAAACTAGGAGGGCTTTGAAATAGGGTGCAGTGTCGAACAGAAAGCCAGTGTTTTGTGCGAACCATTCAATGTCTCCTTCGTTTCCTGTGTAGACAAAGATTGGGGCTTTAACCTCGGCGCCGCCCCAGAAGGTGTCATTTACGAGGTACCTTTGTCGGAAGGTTTGGTAACTCTGAGGATTGAAATCAAAGTGGTCAAGAATTTGAGTGTAGAACTCTTCTCTGTAAAGCCCATTTGGAGTAGAAGCAGAGAGCTGCTCTGGTCGATTGGCTGAAGAAGGAAATCTTGCAATGATTTGGGCAGAAGTGGAGGAAAAACTCAGCGGTAATAATAAAGAGAGCCAGAAAATTGCATGGTGGGAACCGGTGGCCATTTTTTCTCCCCTGATGAGCTAAGGCTCCTTTGGAGGACAAAGCAAGATTCTGAATAGAATAAAGGCTAGAAATATACAAGTTGCAGAGAAGAAGCCAGGGTTGGACTTGGACAACTAATGGGGACTTCGATGAATATGAAGTGTTTGGAGGGCCATTGACTAATAATTGTAGCCATCAGTGGGAGAGGTATTTAAAAAATTGGGAATTTTCTTTCACCTTCCCTTTCCTATTATCTTGTCTTCAAGATTTCAAGGTTATGAAAGTAATTTCAAAATAAAATTTAAGCTATTTCTCTGCTAGAAAGTGTAGTATTATATATTGCAGAAATAAATTTTGGATGTGTTTGGTTTTTGTCTTTTTAAAACAGTTTTAGAATTAAAAATAGGAGAACAAAAGTTTGAAAATTTATTCACATAATTAGTTTTTTAAAAAATTTAAATTTGATTTATTGTCAGTAAATAAGAAAAAATATATAATTAAAAAAATATAAGAAATTAAGAATTTTTAATTATAATAAAAAATTTTAATAATTTTTTATTAATATAATAATATATAAATAATAGTGTAAAATTTATTCATATTAATAACAAATTAAATTTAAATCATTTTAAAAATAAAAAATTTGAATGTATAGTTTAAAAATAATAAAATTAAATCAACTTTTAAAATTAGGATTAGAAAAAGTTACATCTTTTGTGTTATAGAATTTGTCATAATTTTTCTACTTTTAAATTATATATTTGAAGTTAGATAAAGATAATCCAACACCTAAACACATACTCCCATTTTAATAAATAGCAACTTCCATAGGATGTATCTGATGATAAGACCTAAATTTCATCTTCTCTTAGATTAAGTCAACTTTACAATATTATTTGTT
Organism: Sindora glabra; assembly: GCA_020226215.1. NCBI lineage: Eukaryota > Viridiplantae > Streptophyta > Magnoliopsida > Fabales > Fabaceae > Sindora > Sindora glabra. The sequence goes on from CM035228.1 coordinate 19,113,799, forward strand.
TATATACTGATATGTCAATAAAGATTATTATATTTTTTTATTAAAAATTTTAATTATTATTATATTTTAATGATATATCTTCTTCTTCATTCATGAAACGTTTAATATTTATAGTAATCAAATTTAAATTTTTAATAATATTCTTAAGGTTTGATGATAATTTGATAGTAACCTTTTTAATAAAAATAAAGAATTTATAATAATATTTCTAAATAATATAAGTAATTGTTTAAAAATTAGATAATAAATAAAGAAAATGATGTGTACAGTGATACATATAACGACGTATGAATATCAATGCCCTTTGTGGTTACAAATTTTAAATCATGATTACGCATATAAACGGCGACGGGTTTTTCTGTTCTTAAAATAACAGAACCAAACAGGTCCGGTTTCACTTGTTTGTCGTTTTAAACGACAATTTTATAATTAAATAAAAAAATTATTCTCTTAATTTAATGGCTCTGGTGTTAGAGATCGTCCAGCCTTATGCACTGTACCTCAATCCATCACTATCGGTTGAATAATTTAGAAAACAATTTCGAAAATTTTTAAGTCATTTAATCCTTTAAAATTCCTTTCAAATCTATTTTGCAAAAATAAAAAATATGCAGAAATAAAACACACCCTATAATTTATGGCTAAATTTATTACTTTAAAGCTGTTTGATTTACAAAATAAAATATTTCCAAGAGTCATAGCAATTTTTAAAATATAATTCTTAAAAATATAATTTTTAAAATATAATATCATCATATTTGATTCAATAAAAATATTATAATATTATATGTTAATCAATTTGAATATTTTTAAAATATTATTAAATTATAAAAAAATTTCTCATTGAAAATTAAATAGTCAATAATGATAAATAATAACCTATAATGATCATTGGCCATAAATAATATTGACAACAATTACAATTAATGGTGGTGAATAATGATATACAATAATCATTAAAAACAAGTGATAGTTGGAAATGATCATTAAAGGTAAGTAGTGCTTGATGATCATTACCAATAATAGATAGTGGTTAAAGATAATTTTCAAAGGTAAGTGGGAGTAAAAAATAATCACCACGAGTGAGTGCTAATTAAGGTAGTAATCACATGTAAGTGGTGATTGAGATGGGCATCAATGATGAGCAGAAGTCAGGGTGGCCACCGCAAGTAAATGGTATACTTGTAATAATTATTACAAATGAGTGAGCGAGTGAGTGAATGATAGTAAAAAATAATCATTAAAAATTGGTAATGATTAAAGGTAGTCACTATTGGTGAATGATGATAAGAGGTGGTTACAAATGATGGGTGGCAGTAAAGGATAGTTACTATAAGTAAGTGGTACGTTGAAAGTGATTACAAGTAATAAATAATAGTAAATGGTAATTAATGACAATAGATGGTGTTTGACGATGATCAACGATAATAAATAATGATAAAAAAAATATTAATGTAGTAATGAGTAAAATAATTTATTTATATTATTAAAATATTATTATATTATAAGACCATAGAGTACTTACTTTCTCTCATAAAAATATTTTAAAAAATATTAAATTAAAAATATTTATATTTTAAAAAATTAAAACTTTAACCAAAAATATTTTAATAAATAATACTGATAACAATCACAATTAATGGTGCTGAATAATGGTGTAAAATAATCATTGAAGATAAATAATAGCCAGAAATGATCATTAAAGGTAAGTAGTGCCTGATAGTCATTATCAATAATAGATAATAATTAAAGATAGTTTTCAAAGGTAAGTGAGAGTCAAAGATGACCACTACAAGTGAGTGCTAATTAAAGGTAGCAATTATGGGTAAGTGGTGACTGAAATGGGCATCAATGATTAGGGTAGCCATTACAAGTAAATGATATGCTTGTAATGATTATTACAAATAGGTAAGTGAGTGAGTGATAGTAAAATATAATCATCAAGAATTGATAATGATTAAAGGTAGTCACCACTTGTGAATGATGATAAGAGTTGATTGCAAATAATAAATAATAACAATAAATGGTGATTGACGATGATTAACACTAATAAATAATAATAAAAAAAGTATTAATGTAATAATGAATAAAATAATTTATTTATATTATTAAAATATTATTATATTATAAGACCACAGAATACCTACTTTCTTTTATGAAAATATTTTAAAAAATATTAAATTAAAAATATTTATATTTTGAAAAATTAAAATTTTAAGCAAAAATAAAAATTCAAAATTCCTTAAAATACTCTTTGGGAATATTAGAAATATTTGGTAAATTTTATTTTATTTATTTATTAGAGAGTATTTTTCACAGAAAAATATTGTTTACGTATATATTGATAAATAAATGATATGCTATATATATTAACAAGTAAAAATATAATATCTAAAAACTTGAAAATAAAAAAGTAAATTCTTTTTTAAAATAAGAAAAATTACTTTCTTTAAATTTTTTATATTTAATATTAAATAAATAAAATAATTTTTTATATTTTAATATTTTATAAATATATTTTACTTAAAATATTTTTCAATGAAATGAACGTAACTGATGAATACGAGGAGATGTAACTTGGTAATTCCCGTATAAGGGGGAGTCCCCGCACATGTGAGCTTATCTCTTCAAACAAATAAACAATTTTTTTGTAAAAAAAAATCAGATGAAATGGCAATTATTTTAATATCATTTCTATTAGATAAATGAAATAGTTGGAAGAGATTTCGATACATTATTGGTATAATAATATATTAATATATTATTAAATTTGATGATATATTAAATTTATTTATTTTTTAAAATTAAATCCTATACATTAATTAATATATTATCAATCAAATATATTAATACATGAATACACTATTATATTAGTGATATATTATAAAACGTTCCTCATCTAGATGCACCCTCCTCTAACATAATTTTATGGGATTCACGTTAATTAGCAATCAAATATTTTTTCTATTCCTAAGTATCATTTAAAGTTAATATAAAAAATTAAAGAAGATAATAAATAATATTAATTTTAAAAAGATAATATAATTTATGGGATTCACGTTAATTAGCAATCAAATATTTTTTCTATTCCTAAATATCATTTAAAGTTAATATAAAAAATTAAAGAAGATAATAAATAATATTAATTTTAAAAAGATAATATAATTTATTAATATATTTTTATTAAAAAATAATTAATAAATAAAATTATTAAATATTTATTTAAATCATTGAAGTATTATTTAAAAAATAATAAATATACTTTTACTTTTTAAAATAATAAATAAATAAAAATAATTTTTTTGTGGAAAATAATGCTTAGAAAAAGAGTGGGGTGGGGGACAGAAGAGTATTGCATTTGGCCGTTCAATTGCATGAGGCGCTTACAATTTTTTAAAACTCACACCAAACAAAAATTGAGTGTACATCGACCGTCTATATGCGCGAAACTTGCAGCACTTCTATGAAGTTTACGTTAATTCGTTACGGGGGACCATTGCATTTTTTCGTCGCTACTCCTTCCAGTCATATTTAACTTCCAGTACCTCTAAGAACTTCCTAATTTTTATTCATATTTATTTATTATTTTAAGAATTTCAGATTATATTTATTATTTTTTAAATATTATTTTTATAATATAATTAAATATTTTTATTTTTATTTATTTTTTATTTTTAAAAATTAAAATTATATTTATTATCTCTTTCAAATATTACTTTTATTGTCCAAATAAATACTCTTTTTATTCTTTATTATTTGTTACAATTAACCTGATTTTATATATATTAAAAAATTAATTTAATTAATTTATTTTGATTGTACTTTGAAATACTATTTTTTATACACAAAGTTTAATATAGTTAAAAATAGAGAGATATAATAGAATAAATGTAAGTAGATTGAAAATATAGAATAATAAAATATTTATTAATGAAAAAGGGATAAAAATAAAAATTACTTTTATTAAATTTTTTATATTTAATATTAAACAAATAAATTATTTTTTATCTTTATATTTCATAATTATATTTTAAAAAATATTTTCTATTGAAACAAAAAAATCTAAATATTTATATATTCTTTTATTTTAATTTTTCTTTGTCAATTGGGTTTCATTATTCTTCTCGAATAGAGTTTATGATGAAATTATGTGCTTTATCCGTGAAGTTCCTTCTCTATGAAACTTCTATTAGCACGGATTTACTCTTTTAAGCTGATTTCCTGCATTCATTTGCAAGATTTTAAGCCGTTTAGATAAAAAGGACTAAATCTATTCAATTGAAGGAATTTTCTTAATAATTCTTAATGGATTTATTTATGTTTTTTAATTTATGTATGATATTAGTTATTAGTTGAGGAATATAGTCTTCACTTGTATTGTGTATTATGATGAACTTATGTGTGTTTCTCCCTATTGTAATTTGGGCATTATGCCTTGTTGATGGATGAATAAAAACCAATTTCTTCTTGAAACAACCAATTGCCTTTTTTTTTTCTTAACAGCTATTTGAGTGTTACAATCTAAGTTAAATTAAGATTATAAGCAAATTGAAACCCCTAAACCAGAGGCCAGTGAAGATTAACAAATTTTCCTACTTATTATTTCAAATTATTCTCAAAACCAATCCTTTCCATCAACTCCTGAAGAATAAGGTCCTGGATTTGTTGTCGAGTAGACTTAACCATTTACTTTTCACCAAAGTGCAATCCTTAACCCTTTATTTAGTAAATTAAAAAATAGAATTAATTTTATTTTATTTTAATAAAAATAATTTTATTTCATTTTTAAATAAATTCTTTTGTTTAGAGTAAATTATATAAAATGTGATTTTATTTCACTTTAAAATAATTTTTTTGTTCAAAATTTTATTAATATTTGTAAAATTTATTTTAAATATTTATATTTACAATATTATCTTTAAAAATGAGAGAAAAAATTCAAAGAAAGAGAAACAACTATTAATAACTTAAAAAATTAAAGATAAAACTGTTTAACGAAAATATTACATTTGAAATAAAATGAATTCTTATCAAATTCTATTCAATTTCATAAGATTTCAAAATGACAATAATGTAAATAAAATAAAATTTTAAAATAAAATAAAATCTAAAAATTTAAACTCAAACATAATTTTTTAATAAAATTTATTTCAAAATAAAATAAATTCTAATTTTAAAATATACCAAGACTAAGGACTCATTTGGTTCGCAGCAACTATGGGGGAAATTGGAGTTTCCAGGAAATAACCGACCATCAAGTTGTTTGGTTGCGCAAATGGGAGGAAATGGATCTTCCCGGGAACTTGTATTTCCCATAAATTGCAGGAGGTCACTTACCCACCCCCTCGGTAAGTTTTATTGCCTGCGTTTTCAATTAATTTATAGACAAAAATGACCTGTTAGAATTACTTAATATCAATTTTGCCCTTATAATTTGAATATCAGGGTTCACTTCTTCGTGTATGCTGTTGTTTCTCAAGCATCTCCCGTCGCCTCTCAACCCTAGCAGCAGTCTCTAGTAACGGTACTGGCGATTTCTGGTTCTTGAGCTTCTGCCATCCCCTCTAAACCCTAACAACAGTTTCCGGCAACAGCACTATCGAATACAAGTAAGCCTTGATGACCTTGCTCATTATATTTCCTCTTTTTGTATTAAGTAAGCCTTGATGACCTTGCTCATACAGTTATGGCTCGCTTACCGTTGAGTAAAAAGAAGAATATTGCTACTACATGTATTGTGTTATACATACAAATGATGCTCATGTTTTTGGAGGCCATTTCACAAATGAGTCAACCAAAAGCTCAAAGAAATGCCAACCAAGGTGGTGAGGGTGTGAACCCATCTAGAGGATGCACAAGATGGGGAAGCGCTGAGGATCGTGCACTAATTAGTGCAATGATGGATCTTGTGGAGCTGGGTGGTTGGAAAACGGACAATGGCCAGTTCAAGAATGGTGCTTATAACAGGTTGGAACAACTTATGGATCAGAAGATTCCTAGGTGTGGTATGAAGGCTAAACCACACATCGAGTCTCGTATCAAGTATTTGAGAAATCAATATAATGCTATTGCGGAGATGCTTGGTCCAGCTGTCAGCGGATTTGGATGGAATGATGAAGAGAAGTTCGTAACTTGCTCAAAATCAGTCTGGGATGAATGGGTGAAGGTAATATTTTATATTTTGCCTTTTCTTCTATGCACATAAGTGTGTCTGTGTATATTTCTATTTATTGGTGACAACTTTTAAAGTTTTACCTTCTCTCATTATGTTTTCCTTTCTTTTATCCTAAAGCCACAAAAATGCTGTGGGGTTAAGAAACAAGCCATTTCCATTTTTTGATGATTTAGCCAAAATATTTGGGAAGGATAGAGCCATTGGAGACGAGGCTGTAAATCCACAAAATGCATTAGAGGGGATAGAAGACGATGTCAGGGATAGAGAAGAAGAAGAGTAAGAGGAAAATGTTCCTGCTTTTTCCGTTGAGGACATTTACCCAGTCCCTCCATGTGCCCCAATGGGAACTTCTTCCTCAACCACCCCAGTAAACTGTAGGTTAAAGAAGGCAAAGATAGATAATTTAGAAGTTCTAAGAGAATTCTCTTCTAGATTTGCACGAATGAGTGATGTGATGGAGGATGCAAGTAAACATATAGGCCGCTTGGCTTCTTGTTTCTAACATAAATCTGATTCTGCGGGGAGAAGGATATAAGTGACTAATGAGATTATGAAGATTGATGGGTTAACTCCTACCCAAGTTATGAATGTGGCAAGGAAAATTACTCTCAACCCCCTAGAAGTTAATTTCTTTTTTAGCCTTCCAGAAGAGTTCAGAGCTGCTTATGTGCATGGTTTGTTACTTCCAGATCAGTGAAGTTCTAGGAAAACTAGTAGTCAATAGGAGCTATGTTGTTGAACTTCTGTATGTGCACCTATTTTTTAGACACTTATCTGACATCGGATCCCATAATGTATTAGATGATGTGGCTTCCGGTTAAATCATGAGCAACTAAATTAGGTTTCCTAAAGCTTTTAGTGGAATATAACAATACATTCTTTTTTTTTTCTCATGGCAATTCCATTGATACTCCTGTAGTACAACTTAGTCCATTTCGTGCATCATCGAACGCTCATAATTACACATTATCTTGGATGTTACTATTTTGGACGAAAACAGTAACACGAAAAATGCAACCCATTGTAGTGTGAGAGAAACATGTTTATAGCTGGGGGTTTGCGCATTGTTAAGTGGCCACTTCGCCTGAGAAAACAGGCTAACCATCTGCATGTTACTGTTTTGGTGGGAAATAGTAACATCATTGGGGATGCTTAGTCCTGGGTCCTGGGGGTTATGGTTGGCTGGAGTTTGGTTATGGGTGGTTATTGACGTCACTTGAAAGGTTCCTATCTGGATTATATCCAAGAAATGTCTTCATATGCAATGTTACTGTTTTGGTGGGAAACAGAAACATCATTGGGGATGCTTAGTCCTGGGTCCTGAGGGTTATGGTTGGCTGGAGTTCGGTTATGGGTGGTTATTGACGTCACTTGAAAGGTTCCTATCTGAATTATATCCAAGAAATGTCTTCATATGAGATGTTACTATTTTTGTGGGAAATAGTAACATCATCGGGGATGCTTAGTCCTGGGTCCTGAGGGTTATGGTTGGCTGGAATTCGGTTATGGGTGGTTATTGACGTCACTTGAAAGGTTCCTATCCGGATTATATCCAAGAAACGTCTTCATATGCGATGTTACTATTTTGGTGGGAAACAGTAACATCATCGGGGATGCTTAGTCCTGGGTCCTGAGGGTTATGATTGGCTGGAGTTCGGTTATGGGTGGTTATTGACGTCACTTGAAAGGTTCCTATCTGGATTATATCCAAGAAACGTCTTCATATGCGATGTTACTATTTTGGTGGAAAACAGTAACATCATCGGAGATGCTTAGTCTTGGGTCTTGGGGGTTATGGTTGGCTGGAGTTCGGTTATGGGTGGTTATTGACGTCACTTGAAAGGTTCCTATCCGGATTATATTCAAGAAACGTCTTTATATGCGATGTTACTGTTTTGGTGGGAAACAGTAACATCATCGGGGATGCTTAGTCTTGGGTCCTGGAGGTTATGGTTGGCTGGAAGTCGGTTATGGGTGGTTATTGACGTCACTTGAAAGGTTCCTATCCGGATTATATCCAAGAAACGTCTTCATATGTGATGTTACTGTTTTGGTGGGAAACAGTAACATCTCCGGGGATGCTTAGTCTTGAGTCTGAGTGATTGTTTATGTCACTTGACAAGTCCCTCTCAGGATAAGCAGCAAGAAAATACTGTTTATGTGATGTTACTATTTTGGTGGAAAACAGTAAGATCATCGGGGATGCTTAGTCCTGGGTCCTGGGGGTTATGATTGGCTGGAGGTCAGGTTTGGGTGGATATTCATGTCACTTGACAGGTTTCTATCCTGATTATATCCAATAAACGTCTTCATATGTGATGTTATTGTTTTGGTCGAAAACAGTAACATCATCCAGCCTGCTGGGTATTGAGCCATGGAGGTTATGGTTGGCTGGAAGTCGGGTATGGGTGGTTATTCATGAAGCTTGACAGTTTCCTGTCCGGATTATATCCAAGAAATGTCTTTATATGGAATGTTACTGTTTTGGTCGATAATAGTAACATCATTGAGGCTGCTTAGTCCTGAGTCTGAGTGGTTGTGTATGTCACTTGACAAGTTCCTCTTAGGATAAGAACCAAGAAAATACAGTTTATGTGATGTTACTGTTTTGGTCGGAAACAGTAACACCCAGGAAACTGGCTCGTGTACGTGTGAGAGGTGCATGTCCAATCGCTGATGACTGTTTCAAAGATTGTCCTTTGTTCATACCAACATTGGTGGTAGGTCTTACGAATAGTACCGTATAACTGGATGTTGCTGCATCCGTTAAAAAGGAGTAACATCAATACAGGTATTCGTAATTCATATGGTAACCTGATGTCTGAGTGCTAACATAAACTGGATATAAGATTAAACTGTATAGAAGAATTACATTTACAATTGAGTTATATATTCTCTAGGAATAACTTCAGCTAGGAACACTGAGAAGAATTACATTTACAACTGTACAGAAGATTAAACTGTACAGAAGAATTGCATTTACAGAAGAATTGTATTTACAATTGAGTTATACATTTACAATTACATAATCTGGATATGTATGTGCAAATTAATCAACTTCAGCTAGGAACACTGAAATTCTGGAGGAATTTAGTAACTAATTTTGCTCTGTATTTTCTCACTTCCTCCAACAGAAATTATTCCTGAAATTCTTTATTGCTGAATATATTCTCCATATGGAAGCATACAAAAATTCGGCAGTCTTGCCTGGAAAATAGTAACGAGTTAGTTTGGTACCTACTAGACATGTTAACATTGGATAAGAAAAGAACTTGCTACTTATGACGCTTCTTCCTGTTGAGGAGACCATTCGTATGATATTATCTCGAAAAGTGGACCTGCGGTGGCTGGCTCCACCCTTCTATCCAATCCACCCTGTGCAAGGACTTCACTCATCTTTTTCTCGTAATAGTCCTTCTGTTGTTACATACGAGAGTTAACAACGTTGTCTTTTGTGAGTATGATATGTTACTGTGTCTGATGGAAAGAGTAACGTCAATAAGATAATAAGGTATTTAAGATCACTCACCACCATCGTGGGATCACGAAAGTAAGGATCCGGTGTCCCCTCTCTTCTCGGTCGTATCGAGTTATAGTGTGTCCATCTGCGCTCTTTATTATCTAGGACGAGAAGTGTGAAGTGGTTGGGGTTTGTGAAGTCATTCACGCCCGTGGAGTTCACTGGGAAGATAACAACATCTGCAGCTATTGTCTCTTCCATATGTATATCGAATTTGAATTGCCTGGCTTCCTGGAGTAACTTGACGTCACTCACAATGTAAGACTGTCAATACAGTTTTAACCTAAGTCAGAATCAATGCTACCTTCTGTGATACATATATGGGAAATGGATTCAGAATCTTACCCAGCAACAACTGTCGAATACAAATATCTTCCTTTCACTGTTCGTGGAAGCCAGGCTCAGAGTGTAGGCATGGCCATCTATGATCTGCATTGATTGTTTAGTTCTTGTTAGATGATTGATAAGGGTAGTATCTCTATTCCTGTTACTGTTTAGTGAAGAAACAGTAACAGGAATAGAGATGTGATTAAAGACAAAACAACAGTGCGTTTAAACGATCAGATGATACATACATTATTCGTGATTGACATGTCCTTTATGACTCCCACCAAATCCTCAAATGTTATGAACAAACCCTGCTCGGGGATTGACCAGACAAAGATACTGCATATGGTGATTTGGCAAAGGGATTAGATTGGCGATAGGCAAAACTTTCTAGTAAATGCAAAGCATTCAGAAGAAAATAGGACATGATTTATTGTGGATCTCTTGCCAATTTTAATTGCACCATCTTACTCCTGACATCTTGGGTCAGGTATTTTGCAATTAGAAACTTTGTAGTGTTTGGTGCCTTTAGTGTCTGCTTTTTCTTTGTTTTATCTGCTGGTGTGTCATCTTCAATTATAACAGGGGCCTCTTTGCTCTGCCCGTAGACCTCCTCAGCAGTTGCTGTATGTTGACGTGCACATGTTTATCTCGTTTGTTTTTTCAACAGACCCGAGTACGTGAACTCCTCGTCTTGTTTTATTTTTCTTGGTTTTTTTTATATTCGTTATCATGGAGCGCTGTTTTGCCTCGTCCATACGTTGCTCATCAGCTCTGGTGGTTTCTACCTCATCTTGTTCAACCACCTGCACAATTTGTTCTGACAGCTGTGCATTGAGCTGTTTATTATGATTTTCCAAACTCTCGTTGAGCGCCCTGAGGTTTTCTGCCTCACTTGTTGCTGTGGACAATTGCTCCTATAGTTGGGCGTTATCGTGTTTAAGTTTAGCTATTGTCCCTGCGTTTTCTTCTGTTCGTTGTTCTGACTCCTGAAGTTTCTTAGCGAGGGACATCAACTCATCCTTCAGTTTGAGTATTTCTATGTTTGCACTAAAGAGTTGATCCCTGAGCCGTAGGAGTTCATCGTTGTTTTGTTGCTGTTGCTCCTTCTGGGATAGTGCAATATCGGCAAATTGGTCCAGCTTTGTTGCCCAAGGTTGGATCACGTACTGGGCCGATGCTATCTCAGTGTCGCCCTCCGAATCCTCTGATTGGGAGGGTGTGTCATGTGATTTTATTTTTTCAACAAATTCAATTAAACATAAATTTGTTTCTTCTGTGTAGAGGAGGTCGTATTCATGTACAGTGGGCTCAATTTCTCTGTTTACGACCTGAAGCATAACATTATTTCTTCTGTTAGTGTGGGAAATGGGCATGTTACTGTTTCGCTGAGAAACAGAAACATGAAAATAAAGGACAAAATTTCAGCGTAACAATAAGTATGGGAGCATGTTACGTGGAAACCCTAACACAATGTCAATGGAGGGAAAAAAATTGACAAATCGAATATTACTGACTGTTAAAACCGATGAAGGGAGCATGTTACTGTTTTCAAAAAATACAGTAACATGTTGCATTGTGACTATGGCATGCTTGTGTTTGTTACGAAACAACAACACCATGCATAAAATAAAGTAAATTGATGGAATGGGTATCAAAATAACAATAGCAACCTGGAGAATCGAACATGTTACTGTTTCACGTATAAACAGTAACATATTCGATGTTACTGTTTCTCATGATAGTAACATATTTTCTTGTACTGACATGTATCGGGCTTCATAATAAGTTGATATTTTCAGACTATTACCTGAAACTGGCTGATAAGTTGATCCCTCAGTTGACGTGTGAGGAGCTTCAGGTCCCACTTGAGGCATCTTGGAACTCTTTCGATGTGATGCCCACTCAGCACGCTTGTAATCTCACACAGTCAATACTGTCGACAATAAAACGTACATTTTGTCATGTTAATTTTCTTAGGAGGGTGCATCCAAGACGGAGTAACAAAAAGAGCAAGAATAACTAGAGGTAAACAAGTTATTCTTGTACGCAGTCATCAACATGAACCAAAAACTCATAAATAACTGTTAAATGAAATCACATTAACAATTGAAATGCTATAAAACTTTAGGTGACCATTCACAGACAAAGCAGGGACTTGTTACTGTTTTAGTCTAAAACAGTAACATGAGCCAAGACTTGTGACAAACATACAATAAGGAGACAGGAACATTCACTCAAATGAATAGAGATGAATGAAGGCAATGTAAACGATACAGACATGAAGTAAAAAGCAGTTTTGACATCTTTAACTTACTGGCAATAGCATGATACAGCCGGTTACATTGGGGGTGCTGTCCTTTTTGAGAGAATTCATTAGTTAGTCGTGAATATGTTGTGACCACCCATATTGTGCTATTGCATCTACATTCTCTACGTATTTGATATATGACCAGCCCAATGTGTGGGCCCTGTTTGGTACGAAGAGGGTAACTAGAAGCATCAATGTCATGAGGCGGGAGACATCATGCACATCAGTCTTCGATGTTCCTCGCATTGCTCTTTCGAGTGCGTTGAATATTATTGGTTTACTCATCTGTGCTTTGCCACGAAAACACCTTATGTCAAAGTCTGACAGTGTCCTCTTACCAGATGTTGTCTGGATGGGCTGGTCTCCATCTCTTATTCCAAAGATCAGCTTCACTGATGTTAGTGTTATTCTGAGATGTTCGCCCCCGATATTGAAATGATTATTCTTTTCTGAGAAGGTAGCAATTATGGACTGAATTTCAACATCGCTCTTCCGACACATGTTGCGATTCAGTTCCTTTGTTATTATTGCATTAATTAGGACCCAAAATGGGTTGTGTCGCAGCACCATCGTGTGCCTGTCATCCAATTGAAGCTGGTCAACCTGCCTAATGCACGCCAACAGATTCAACCTATATTGCTGGAATTTTTGGGTTTCTTCATCAGAATCATTTGCTTGTGTGAGTGCTTTAGCGCCTTTCTGCTCAGGTAAACTTCAAATCAAGCGTTAAATCAAGCATAAATAGACAAAATGAGGTATGATTAATAATGCAATATCCAATTCTTTCTAGTGTGTTACTGTTTCAGCAAGAAAAAGTAACACAATATAAAAAATGAGATATAAATGTTTAACAAAACTCTATTGAATAAACAACAAGCAAAAACATGAACGACATTGCAACATCGTGGGTAAGTGCTACTCTGTGAGGTATGAATAACAATACAACATCGTGTTAGTGGTGTGTTACTGTTTCACCGAGAAACAGTAACATGAGCCAATAACCGAGATATAACTGTCTTACGGATCTCTACTGCGTTAATAACGAGCAATAGGGACATAAGTAGAGAAGGTGAGGTGTGATCAACAGTGGAGCTTCCAAGGAAACATGTGTTACTGTTTCACCAAGAAACAACAACATGAGTCAGAAACAGTAGATATGCGAGTTTGACATCAATATACTACGTTGTCAACATGAGCCATAAATGTTTTACGAATCACAGGGAATGTAAGTTGTCAAGGTGAGGCATGATTAACAGCGGAGTTTTGAAGAAATTATGTGTTACTGTTTCACTAAGAAACAGTAACATGAGCCAGAAAAGCGAGATATGCGAGTTTGACAGCACTCTGCTATATTGAAAAAGAATCAAAACATGCACAAGTAGTTTCCATGAGGTCTGACTAACAATGCAACCTCGTGCTAGATCTTTGTTGCTGTTTCACTGAGAAACAGTAACATTAGCCAGGATTTGAGAAATAACCATTTTACGAATCTCTATTGCGTTGATAACAAGGAGAAGAAACATAAGTTGACAAAGTGATGTATGATTGACGGTGTAACCTATGAGAAATAATGTGTGACTGTTCCACAATGAAATCGTAACATGAATAAAAAATAAGAGATGCATGTTTAACAAAACTCTCCGGTGTTGACAACGATAAAAAACAACCATGAGCAGGCAAAATGCTGCATAAGTGACAACGAAACCTCGTGGTAGTGGTGTGTTGCTGTTTCACCGAGAAACAGTAACATGAGCCAAGAACCGAAACATAACTATTTTACGAACCTCTACCGTGCTGACGTGGTAGTGTTTGGCCTGCAAATAGAGACGCCAGCACAAAAAACACAGGATATAGACAAGATGATTCGTGACTAAACGAAAAACCTTGACAAAACCAACGTGATTACCCTATCAAAGACTAATGAAACGAGATGTTATTGTTTCCCTGAGAACAGTAACACCCACCACATTGTGGTGTTAAGCTTACAAATCAAACGTGATTAAAGGCAATGCCGATGGAAAAGTAAACAGATATTATGTGGAGTGACAGTAACATGCAACAAAATATTTGGCATGTTGTGGTTGTACTAACTTCTAGGGTTTCCCATCAACTTACATAAGAACACAAATCCAAAAAAACTGTGACATTTTCGTTGCACTTATAATTGAAGTATAATGCCTGTATTAGAGTTAATGCTATAAAGAGGAGGTGGGTTTACCTGTGGACGACCCATTTGTGCGAGTTACTGTTTGATCTTGTTTTAGGTGTCCGATGTCGATAAATGATGTTACCCGGTTGTTCACAGTCGTTTGGTGTCTTTTCTTGCTGTATTTGGCGATGATTTGCACGGTGTCTTCCTGCGTCTTGAGATCACTGGTACTGAGCTTTGAGATGGAATGCGAAGTGTTGTTACTGTTTCTGCCTTTTTGTGCCCGTCGAAACGCCCATCGCGTGCGTCGTTTTGTATTCAGGCCATTGTGTTTTGTCACTTCGATGTTGTGTCCTTTCATTTTCCCGCCTCGGAGAATAGTTTTTTTCACATAAAAAAAAATTGAAATCAATTAATATCTGTTAATGTATTATTTTGGAGGATATTGTGGTCATTTTATTGTTATATCGTAGGAAATACAGAGTTGAACCAAACAAAAACATAGGAGTGGGAAATGGAACTTGCTGCATGTCAACCAAACAAAATTTGAGATATCCCAGGAAGTTCGTACGGGAAATCAACTTCCTGTGAAATGGAATTTCCCATAGGAACTTAGTTCCCGTATGAACCAAACGAGTCCTAAGGGGATGCAGAACGCAAGTAGCACAATTACAAAGGGCATAATGCGGAGCCCAACCTCCAAGCGCTCCTCACAGCATTTGTTAGCAAACCATTAACACATACACCCATTTTAAAATCAGCCCAATTGGCAATTATTTTAAGGGAAACGTGTGAGTTTAATTCTTTCTTCCTTAAAGAAGTAATTTCCATTTTGTCAACAAATATCGGCTCAATTGGCAATTATATTAAGAGAAATGTTATCAGTAGCCTTAGGGCTACAATTACACATTTAATAATTACCGATTCTTTTATATTTCTAAGAAAATTAAGAACTTATTAATATCATTTCTCTTAGTAGACTATTATTATTTTTTTTTTGTGAGGAGAATATTGAAAATTTTATACATTAAAGTTTCGCGCTATAAATTATAATAAATGACACAACTGCATCTGATTACCAAAATGCGGGTTATTATATTTTTATGGAGTCTATAATAATTAATGATCAAATACTATATATCGGCATTTAATTGAATGAAATTCTTACAATTTTATGATATTTATGGTAATTAATAATCAAATGCCATATTTCACCATTAAAATGCATGAAACTTTTTATAATTTTATAAAATTCATGCAAATTAAAGTGCAGGCATAATTCAAATAAGTGAGATTTTTGTATTTTTCATCTGCTTGTTATTATTTATGATGCCAATTTTTAGTGCGTAATTTTATCTTATCTTGATTGTTATTTTTTATTCCAATTTGTATTGCATGAAACCTTTAATGCTTTAGTAGCTGTGAAATTAATAAATTTTTATTGTCTTAAAACTAAAAAAAGTAATAACTATTATTAAATACTTAACCATACCTTTAATGCCAGTGTTAGCAAACCATTATTTTAATTACAGAGATGATAAGTTCAAACATCTCTGTTAGTTATTTTTCAAGTGCTTCTTCGCAATCTCAATGTTTTGGGATGACATTGCCTTTTCAAATTGAAATTACACTCTTTCTAGTCGAGATTAATTAAGGAGATATGGTTTACCAAATTACAAAATAATAATAAATAAAATAAAATTTCTTTATGAATTTGCACCTAATTACTAATATCTAGTGCGTCTATTTTATAAGGAGAAAGGGTTACCACCAAGATGAGTTCTTTCTTATATATTAAGTTTTATTCAGTACATGAAACATAATGACTTGGATTGAATTTATCATTTATTTTGACAAAGAAAATTGAATTTAATAATACGCAACTTACTAATAAAATTCATTCATATATACATTAAATTTTATTCAGTATATGATAGAATTGTCTTATTATTAATTGAACATGCTACATTTGCAACTGCTCTTTTTTTTTTATTTGGGCGTTATGATTTAAATTAAATTGATGTTATACTAAAATTCTATTTTAGTTTTCCACAAATGCACTTTCTATCAATTTAATCCTTATTTAATCTGGGCTTTCAATTTCATCCTCCGCAATTTAATTACGTAATGTTACCCTTCGGCACTTTTTTTGGTCAACTCTGTTAACAGAGTTGATGACATTTGCTGCCAACTATTAAGTTGTCAGCTTTTGTGCAACGTGAATAACGAGTTATCACTGTATGTGCAAACATGGATAATGTCGTCCCTCTCCTTAACAAAACTATGTCATGTTGAGATTATAATTGAGACTAAAAGACACAAACTTGTAACAAAACCAAGTTTTAAGTAACAATAATGGAGTACCATAATTTATTTCTCTGTGTATGTATGATCTTCATAAGATATTCAATTACTCTACTTCTAGAAATTTCATAGTTTTCTCAATGTCGAGGCCCAGATTAAAAACAGGAAGATTCTTCTTTTTCTTTCTTTGTTGCAGAAAGATTTTGCATTTACTCTTCTCTCTTCACAATTGGTGTCCTTTGCACAATACAGAAATCCACAAAATCAAAGATAAGGTGTCTCTGCGAAAGGACAAAAGGAGTTTTTGATGTTTTGTACTAAATTCACTTCTCTTAGTGGCTGTTGTTTCCTATAATAGTTTATATGAATATCTTAGCTCACTATTTGCCAAAACTCATAATTTTTTGTGAATCAAACTATAAAATCTGCTCGCAATTAGATCCGTCATTAATAATGGCTTCCTTTCAATGTTTGCAAGGATTTTGTAAGCAAAAAGTACATGTTTTTATCGAAAACAAGAAGAAGTGGGTTTTGTACAAGAGTTTGCGCATTGTAATCTCAATTGTAAGCTCAAAATAATGTCATTTTGTTGAAAGGAGAGATTTCGCTATCGAAGTTGACACATACAATGACAATTCATCACTTATGCTAGCCTGTAAAGTGAAAATTCAGCGATTGAGGGTGCATGTCGTCGCTTTTCTTGCCAAATTTGATGGAAATTAGATCAAGAGGTAACATTGGACCCAATTGAATTAATAAAAGATGAAATTGAGAGTCCAAAATAAATGATGACTAAATTGATAGAAAATATACCTGTGAGGGTTTAAAATAGAGTTAATTTAATCTTGATATTGCTAGGGTCACTTTCTTTTACATCAGTAGAGCGATTTTAATTTATATGGATTTCGAAAGTATTTTGCCGTTTTAGGTAGAAACGTAAAACTCGTCGATTATGTAAAACAAGGCCTTCTCCAGGAGTGGAAATACCAATTTGGAGTCACAGCTTCGTGTCATCTTCGATTTGCCCAAACTGGTGCATGTGCAAATTTTTGTTTCTGTAGAGTCCAGATTCCGCGCTCCCAGTTCTTGACTACAACAGGTCTATAAAAGGCGAAAATGGACCAATGTTTTTCACGTGTATGTATTTCTAAATTTTGTAGGATTCTACCAATTTTAATTATGAGAGTTGTAATTTTATAAAAATTTTGTATTTTTTAAAAGATTAGAATTATATATAAAATTTATACATAAAAAAATAAAAGATATAATTCTGGTTATCAAAATTGTATTAATTTTTAAAAGATTATGATTATATATAACATTTATACATGAAAAATAAATAAAAAATGTAACCCTGGTTATGAAAATTATAGACTAAAGTTTTATTTTAATTTTCTAAATTTTCAATTTCTATCAATTTAACTTTTGAAATAAAATTTATATTAATTTGATCTTTAAAATTTTGAATTGAAATAAAATTTTAGTCCTTCATAAGAATCAAATTCATACAAATTTTAATCTTTATAAGGATTAAAATTTTATTTTGGCTCAAAATTTTAGGGATTAAATTGACATAAATTTTATTTTATGAATTAAATTAATAGAAATTAAAAATTTGAAAGATTAAAATAGGTTTTTTAGTCTAATTGTATAATTTTTTAATTATAATAAATTTTGTTGAATTGAACTTCAGGCATCGCGGTAAGTCTACCTCGGCTCATTATCTATCTTAGTTTACTTTGTTACATACTAGGATAATAACTGACCAGGAAAAAGTTGTTGGTAGTGGGAGCAAGAATGGAAGCAGTAGGCTCCATAATTCTTAAGATTATATTTCCTTTTGAAAATCCATTTACAACCAATAGATTTTACTCCTGGAGGTAAATTAACTAAGATCCAAATGTTATTTTTAATAATAGAATAAATCTTAGATTTAACTACTTCTTTCCAAAATAGTGCATTAGTTGATGTGACTGCTTCAAAATAAGTTGATGGTTCATCTTGTACCATGTAGGTATAAAAATCATTTCCAAATAATACTTCTTTTCTTTGTCTTTTACTTCTTCTTAAATCCTCAGATATGTTTTCAACACGACTTTGTTCAAACGAGGAAGAAGCATTTTTTATTGTTTGAGAAATATTTTTAATTTTCATAGGAAAAATATGTTTAAAGAATTCAACATCCTTTGTTTCTATTATAGTATTATGACCAAATACATTACTTTGTAAAACAAGAAATCTATAGGCAGCATTATGCTCAACATAACTAAGAAACATACAATCAGAAGTTTTAGAATTAATTTTCCTTTTATTAGGATTAGGCAATATAACTTTCACAAGACAACCCCACACTTTTAAATAATTTAAATTTGGAGCATAACCTTTTTATAATTCATATGGTGTCTTATTGGTTTTCTTATAAGGAATTTTATTTTGAAGATAACAAGTTGACAACAAAGCTTCTCCCCAAAGATTATTAAGAGCAAATGAGCTAATTAACATGGCATTTATCATTTCTTTTAATGTTCTATTTTTTCTTTCAACTACTTCATTAGATTTAGGAGAAAATAGTGGGGTTATTTCATGAATTATTCCTTCTTTTTCACAAAAATCATTACATAAGGTATACTCTCCTCCTCTATTTGATCTAATTCTTTTAATTCTTTTATTTAATTGATTTTCCATTTCAACCTCATATAAAATGAACATATTAAAATCTTCATCTTTGTTCCTAAGTAAATACACTTTGGTGTATCTTGAAAAATCATCAATAAAAGTTACATAGTATTTTTTCCTTCTTAGTCATAGTCTATTTTAAATCACCTAAATCAGTGTGGATTAAATTAAGTAATTTAGTTTTTCTTTGTAAAGAATGGTGGGAGTTTTTTAGTTAGTTTAGATTCTACACAAATTTCACATTTATTTAAACATGTAGCACTTATGCCAAAAATTAAATCAAGATTTTGTATTTTCTTAAGATAAGATATACTAATATGCCCTAATTTAGCATGCCACATATTAGAAGATTCAAGCAAGTAAGCAAAAAATGATACATTCTTATTAAATTCAGAAACATTAAGTATAAATAGTCTATAATTACAATAACCTTTGCCTATAAAAACATTGTTCCTTGTCATTATGATCTTATTAAATTCAAATGACACTTTAACTCTAGCTTTTCCCAATAGAGCTATAGAAATTAAATTTGCTCTTATGTTAGGCACATGAAGGACATCCTTCAAAGCTAAGGTCTTGCCAGATGTGAGTGCAAAAAAAATATTTTCTTTTCACCCTTGGTGGTGGTGCAATAACCTGAAAGTCAGCTAGACAAATAGTTATAGCTAGATCCACTATAGAGTCAGAGTTTATAACTTTGGAGTTGATTAGTAATGATATTGAGTGGTTAAAAAACTTCTTAGCAAATATTCCTTTGGGCATAACATCTACATCATTAGTATCTATGCACTATGATTGCCAAGCGACAATAGCCATTGCAAAGAATAAAACTTTCAATGGGAAAAGTAGACATATTCGATTAAGACATGATGTGATTAAGTAGTTGCTAAAAGATGATATTATATCGATCAATTTTGTGAAATGATGAGTAAATTTGATAAATCCCTTGACCAAGCCCTTTATTAATTTTTGAAACATTGAGAGGAATGAGACTTAAGCTAATTCAAAATTAATAGTGATAGTAACCTAACCTTTGTAATTAGAGATCCCATAAAGAGTTTCTTATTTTACAAAGTGATATACTTGATCATAATACTATAGTAAAAATAAAGGATGCTGAATTTTTTAAATATATTTTTCCTTTGAAAATTAAAAATATTTCTTAAACAACAGAAAATGCTTCTTCCTCGTTTGAACAAAGTCGTGTTAAAAACTTATCTGAGAGTTTAAGGAGAAGTAAAAGACAAAGAAAAGAAGTATTCTTTGAAAATAATTTTTATACTTACATGGTACAAGATGAACTATCAACTTATTTTGAATTAGTCACATCAACTAATGCACCATTTTAGAAAGAAGCAATTAAATTTAAGATTGATTCTATTATTAAAAATAATACTTAAATCTTAGTTAATTTACCTTTAGGAGAAAAACTTATTAGTTGTAAATGAATTTTCAAAAGGAAATACAATCCTGATAGGACTATTGATAAATATAAAGCAAGGATAGTGGCTAAAGGATTTACGCAAAATCAAAATGTTCACCTAATGCTATAATTTCTTATATTTGAGTTTTAATTATTCTAGCCTCTATTTACAAACTTTTTATTCATCAAATGAATGTTAAAATTACATTTTTAAATGGCGATTTAGAAGAAGAAATTTATATGGTGTAGCCAGAAGGTTATGATATTCTTGGTCAATAAAATAAAGTTTGCAAACTTATTAAATCTTTATATGACTTAAAATAAGCTCTTAAAATCTGGAATGAGAAATTTAACAAAGTTTTGATAAAAAATAGGTTTTCAACTATTGAAGTTGATAGATGTGTCTATATAAAAGTTGTGAATAATGAGTATGTTATTATTTGTTTATATGTGGATAACTTGCTCATTTTTGGAACAAGTATGAATGTTGTACTTGAAACAAAACGATTTCTTACTTTTGAATTCGATATAAAAGACATGGGTGAGGCAAGTGTGATTTTCGGTGTTAAGATCATAAGGAAAGGTAATAGCATATATTATTAAAAAAATTCTTAAAAAGTTTAATTATTTCAATGATAAACCTGTAAGTACTCCTTATGATGCTAACACTTAATTAATGAAAAACAAAAGCGAACTTGTGGCTCAATCTGAATATGCATAGATTATTAAAAGTCTGTTACACTTAATGAACTTCAGTTGACTTGATATAGCATACATATATGCAAGATGAGCAAATACACACACTGTCCAAATAGTGATCATTGGTTTGCATTAGTTAGACTAATAAGATACTTGAGAGGTACCATGGATTATGGTATCTTATATAATGGATTTCCTATTATACTTGAACGGTATAGTAATGCTAATTAGATATTAAATTCAAACAAGATAAAATCCACTAGTAGTTATATATTCACTCTTGGTGGTGGTGTAATAACTTGGAAGTTAACCAGACAAACCATTATAACTAGATCCACTACAGAGTCAGAGTTTATAACTCTGGAGTTAGCTGGTATTAAGGCTGAGTGGTTGAAAAACTTCTTAGAAAATATTCCTTTAAGTGTAAAATCAATACCATCAGTATCTATACATTGTGATTGCCAAGCAACAATAGCTATTGCAAAGAACAAAACTTTCAATAGGAAAAGTAGACATATTCAATTAAGATATGATGTGATTAAGTAGCTACTAAAATATGATATTATATCAATTAATTTTATGAGATCAGAAGTAAATTTGGTAAATTCCCTGACCAAATCCTTGGGTAGAAAATTAATTTTTGAAACATCGAGGGAAATGTGGCTTAAGCTAATTTGAAATTAACAGTGATAGTAACTCAACCTTTGTGATTAGAGATCCCATGTCATGATCCTAACTCAATCATAGGATCGTGACCAGCGTGGAACCTCTCTATTGATTTTCACCAACTTATTTATATATAATTAATGTAATGTTAACTTATCAAATGTGATGCATTTATAAAAAAATAATATTTCAAAGAAAAAGTTCATCAAAGTTTCTACAGAAGATATGAAAGTTAGGAATGTTTATAATCCTTCTAAAATAAGAATAAGCAAGCCTAACTAACTCTTAAAGAATCGGTTTAACATTCCATCGATCCAACTCTATGATAGAAAAGAGGACTAAAATATATTTCTATATACATGAATTTGTGCTATCAAAATGCCATCAATAAGCTCCCTGAACTCTCATTTTGAGAAGGTGGAGGCCTAACATAAGAATCTATAAAATAAAATACAGAGGAGTTAGTTCAAAGCTTAGTGAGTAAATAATCTATAAGAATAACAATATTTCATACTTACTTATCCATCAGACTATCCTTCTTCGACCATTCATATCAAATTTAAGCATAATAGAATCCAAGAGCCAATAATAATAGTTTAACATATAATCATTTCATTATCGATACCTCATGTAAAAATAGTCATGGATAATCATAATTAGGCCATATCTCATTTAAAGTGATAAACAATTAATACAATACAATTATTCACTTTTTATCTTCCGAATCAGCTTTATGCCTTCCACAAGCTTTCCATCTTTGTCCCTCTAGGGTCTGCCTTATATTTTCCATAAGCATGTTATCAAGAATTTTTCATTTGATATTCACAACATCATCCCCATCACATTTCGCATCTCTAATGCCATTTGTGGCATGATTCACAATTATAATTTGAGTGTTAGAGTTCAAGCTCTATTCAACACAGTCATAATTTAATTTCAATGTACATCACAATACTTATCAATATCATTATGCTCTCTGGTATAGCTATAAGTATTCACACATATCATAGTACTTATCTCATAAAGCATTTATTAATATATATATTTAACTTTATGAGTAATGCAATAAGTTCATCACTTCACATGTTATATCACATAACTTCTACTTCTTTGTATTATGATTATCCAACTCATGTGATCATCTTATATTTATCATGAACCACACTATCTTTAATATTTAGTGACTAAATACTCATGTTGGGCAAATAAAAGTAATGAAAACATAGTACGGACGAGGTATGTGTTACTATATAGTTATTTTAATTATGATATTTGAGTGGCCTTTTATGAATGACTTAAAAATTGTAAATATGATATCTATGAAACTCATTTCATATAAAAATAGACTTATTTACCTTTTTAAAGACTAGTCATTTGCCTAAATCGGTTAAGTTTTGGAAAGATTATACCTTTCTGAAAATATATGCAAAAAGTTTATTTTTGAAATCTTAAGTTTTTTACCTCTATCCACTCTTTTGATGATATTTCAAAATATATACAATATTTTAACTTGAAACTAATTTCATTTGAAATTAAACTTAATTACTTTTAAAATGATAGGTGGTTTGTTTAAAATGAACATAAGATAAAGGAGTTATGTCTTTTTAAAATCGATATAAAATTTTACAATTGATGAATCAATTCATCTACCTACTTTTCACTTCTGAACCCCTAGAATCGATTCATTAACCCTTGGAACCCAATAATCAATTGGTTACTTAATTTTGAAGCCTAGTTTCGCCTTTGGACCTTAGAATCAATTGATGAATTGATTCACACATGAAAAACTTAGTTTTTTGCAAAATCATAATTCTACAGCTAATCCAAAATATCTTATAAACACATATAATGCATATCAAATTTAAGTATAATTATTAATATACTTATCTAACATCTTATATCACCTCTTTTCATCATTTATTACTTTCATAATATCAAAATAAATCAGAATCAATTAAATTATAAACTAACCTATATTTCATCTATATCCTCATTTAACCTGAAAATCTATAAATTTAACTAGATTATTCACTCACCTTATATGGAAGAGGATGCTAAAAGGATAATTTGAAGATTTTTCAACCTTAACCACATCAAAATCCATGGTTTCTAGAGTTAGGATTTAAAATGCTCAATAAAATCAATTAAACTTCAAATCATTCATTAACCAAGAAGAAAGAAGAGGGATTCTTGATGAAAGCATTGTTCTTATCTCGATTAAATAAAGAAATTAAAAAGATTTGAAGTCTTCTTTACTTGATTAATGAAGTAGTGAGAGGATTATATAGAGAGAGTGGAAGAAATGGAGAAATAAAAGGGGAATAAGGGTTTCAGGGCTGAAATAGGGAAAATAAAGCCTTAGGGGCATTTTCGAAAAAATGTTCTTAAACTTTTTCCATATTCATATACTCACTTATATTAGTATATAACTTTATACCTTAAGATTATAGTAAAATTTCATCCGAATCACATTCTCATATTCTTACTTTTTATTAGTTTTTTTTTTATATATAATATTCTTAATTTACCTGAATTTACCAGTTATTTTAACCATTCTTCCTCATATCATAATTTCTAATTTATTTATAATTAAGAAATGTGTAACATCTTATGAAAAAGATTCATATGGGTAATAATAAGTCACTACTAGTTCTACTAGTACTTAACTTTAGTCCCTTCCTATGGTGCGAGAAAAAGTGCTAGAAGGCATTTACTGAGATGATGAGCACAAAACTTTTAATGATTTCATAATCCTTATGGGTGGTGTATTAAACACAGATACATTTGATGAAATCACTTATACGAGTGTGGACTGAGGTTGCTCTTATGAGATTGTGGCAAAATCTCTAAAGCACTCATGAAAACCAGGCGCACACATGGCCGATTAAAGTACAAATAGCGAAAATAACAGGAAATTATATGGTAATAAATTTATTAGTAAGACCTTTAACATATAACAAGAGTTATTAGTTCATAGAAACAATAATCTTCACTAATAGCTTTGTGTGTTAAGTTTTATTACTCTAGGTTTATTCATAATCCAAAAGACACTAGATTCAAAACATTTACATCCACACTCACAATCCAGATATTCTTTCTTTTCTTTGTACCTTTTGAAATAGGTGGGGGATTGTTTAGTGTAGAATTAAAAAGAAGCATATTTCAAAAGGATTAAATCCCATATTGCTCAAACTAAGAACGTCTTGAGTTTATATATTAAGATAGGTTATTATGCTAGTAAAAAAGCAAAGGAAGGAAGTAGGTTCGTGCACATAAGATCAAGCTAAGTTAAGCATAACTTAGTTGAAATTTATTGATTTCCCCCTCACATGCAAGATAATACATGGTTAAAGATTGTTTTTACATAAATTTTATTAAACCAAAAAAGGTTACCTGGAAAAGGTAGAAAAATTTATTTTCTAAATTGACAACATAGTTTTCTATTTTAACTTTGAATTTTAAAAATTTTCCATTGGAGATTATAATAGTCGTCTTTAATACCATTGATTTGTAACCTCTTTTTATAAATTTCTTTAACTTTCCAACATTTTTTTCATTAATTCTTCAAAGTTCATTCAGTGCTAAACATTCAGCTTCTCTCTGATATATATACAGTGGTTATTTGCACTTCTAATGTAATAAAAATTATAGGAACCTCATCCCCTTTAAGATCATCCTCTCTATCTGGATTGCATTTTATTTCCTAAAATTTTGTATCATTGTTTATACTAGGAAGAATTTATTTTATCCTAAGGAATATCAGTGTAAGCAAAATAATTCTCAAGGACAATATTTAGTGACATGGCTCAGATTTTAAACACTGATAATTCCGCCAACAATCCCAAAAAAGATTACTTGGAAAAGGTAGAAAAATCTGTTTTATAAATTGACAACATAGTTTTCAATTTTAACTTTGAATTTAAAAATTTTTCCGTTGAAGATTATATAACAGTCATCATTAATTCCATTGATTTGTAACCTTCTCTTATAAATTTCTTTAACTCTTTAATATTTTTCTCATTAATTCTTCAATGTACATCCAGTGCTAAACGTTTAGCTTCTTTTTTATATATGTACAGTGGTTATTTTCTCTTCCAATGTAATAAAAATTATAAAGATCATCCTTTCTATCTAGGTTACATTTTATTTTCTGAAGTTCTATATCCCTATCTATATCAAGAAGAATCTGTTCTATTCTGAGAAATATTTTTGTAGGTAGAATAATTCTTAAGAACAGCGTTTAATGACATCGTTGAGATTTCAAACACTGATGATTCTGCCAACAAAAGTTACTATTAGTGTCATTTCTTTATGTGTGTATAATCGAGCATATTTTTTTTAGGGTTAGGACAGGGGTGAAGGAGTAATGACCCTTAAGCCTCTATTTAATTTTAAATATTACATTACAAATTTTATAAAATTTTAATTAATTTATAAAAAATTTAATATTATTTCTTCAAATATTATGCATTTCATATATGAAGTTTTATTTTTTGATTCTATGTTAATAAAATACCCTTATAATTTACATTATTTTTAACAAAAAAATTACAAAAAATATTAAATACAAAAATTTTTCCTTAATATTTATATGTGTGTGTAAATTTGGTTTCCTAAGACAAGTTTTTTTATTTCGCCACTTTTATTTTTTATTTAATTATGTATGTGGTAAAGAGAGGTATGAAAAAATAATTATTTGATTATATTGTTTATGATAGTCTCATTTATTAATTGGATAATTTAATTAATTATTAATTGGTAGTTAATTGTATTAGCTAATTAGATGAACTAATAACATTGGTTGATCAAATAAATTTATTTCATAAAAGTAGCGATATATTATTTATTATTTATATATAAAATGATATATAAGGATATGAGATTATTTTATACTTTATTTGAATATAAATATGTGTGTGTGAATTATTTATGTGCATAAATTAATTCTATTAATTTTTACTTTTAATATAAAAATAATTAAAATTCATTAAATAATTATATGATAATATATAAAAAATATATTTTTTATCCTTTAATTTTTATTGAAATTTCAATATTATCCTATAAGTTTTATTTGAAGCAAATTTATCTCAACTTTCCAAAAACTTATAATATTACTTAATAACCTAATACTACTAGATTTTTAATTGAAATGCTTGCATGATATCCAACTTTGGCATCCTATATAAGAAATATTTTCATTATTCTTATAAAAATATGTATTTTCAATTGGTCCCACAATTGTTATAAAAGTTTCAATCTTACCCCTAAAGTTTTATAAAAAAGCAAAATTACTTTTTAATTTTTCTTCTCTATAACTACATAACTATCTAATTCCTTAGTTTCATAGTGATTAGTTTCAAACTTTATTTCATCATTTCCTTTATCTTCATTATACTAAAGCTCTTTGTTGGTTTCTAACTTAATTTATTTTTGTACAATATTTCTTCTTATAGATAACTTCCTTTTTACATGAATTTGTTGAAAAGGCTTGGTTAATACTTGTACCAATGATAATTTAGTTTCTCTAAAATTATCATTGTTTAACATTTCTTCTTTACTATCATTAATGGATTTTCTCATTGTTTTTAGAAAATTAAAAGATAAATTTTCTTTAAATAAAACCTAAGGGAGAAAACTAAAATTTTAGTGAAGGATAAGGAAGTTAAAGTTCATTTATGCCATAACAATATAAAAAATACTAAGTTAGATGTCATTATATATAAGTATCTTTGTTAAAAATCATAACAATATTAGACTGGTAAGTAATATTATACATTTTTTAAAAATTAGAGAGTAAATTTGTTTTAAATAAAACTCACAAGACATGAATGAAACTTCAAATAAGGTTAGAAAATTAGATGTGTCTTTTGGCTAATAATATTTTTAACATATCATAATAATAATTTTGTTAAAATATTAATTTTATTATATAAATTTAATTTATAAAAAGATAAATAATTATTCATTTTTTATAAAAATTATTTTATTTTAATATATAATTAAATTAATTAATATAAAATCAAATGAGTAAAATGGTATAGTAGTTGAGTCATAGGTATTATATGTTAAGAGTAAAGGGTTTAACTTCTCCCATTTACATTTTTAACAAAACAATGAATAAAAATAATTATCATTATATAGTTTCAAGTTAGTTTTGACTTTTTATATATTTTTAATGAATTAATTATTCAAAAATATTTGATTCTTTAACTTTTTTTAAACTAATTAATCAAAAGTCAATAAATTAATTAAATAAGCTATTTACCAAATATAAAAAATAGTAAATTGATCGAGTCAATCAACTAAAAGCTGATAAAAATGTCATTTACCAAATACATTCAATAAGAATTATGAAAATTATATTTTGATGATTGTTTCAAAGATAATGAATTATTATTTCATCTTAAAGACCATAGTTTTATTTTTTGCTTGATTAAAGACTATAGATTAGAAGACATCAATTCATAATTAATAAAGAAAGGAATAATTTTTGGGGTTGCTAGTACTTTGCTAAGATTGTAGTAATAACCTCACCTAGTAGCAAAGCCACATAGTTGTTAATGAGTGCAAGTGAGTGTATTGAACCTTCAAACTTCTCATAAGATATATCATAAGGTATTATATGTGAACATGTTAAATTTTAGTATTTGAATCTATTAAAATATGATAAAATTGAGTGATGAATCATATCCTATTTTTTAACAGTGAGTCAATTATTAAAATTGTAATTTTTGTTTAACAGTGCTCAATTAATATTTATAATATATATTAGAAGATATTACGTGTGAATCTATTAAATTTTAGAATTTGAATATATTAAAATATGACAAGATGGAATGGTGAACCACATACTCTTTAATAATGCGTCAATTGTTAAAATTGTAACTCTTATTTAGCATCACTCCGCTAGTATTTATAAGAACCTAACCAGCAATCCTTCTTTTTATCAAAGAAAATTGTAATTAAAATTTAAAAATATAATATAAATGCATTTGAATAAGTCCGTTAATAATAGAATTTCAACAAGTTAGTTAATGAATAAGTGGATGCAATTTTAATCAAAATTTGCCGTACATATAATAAGATTAAATAAATCAAAATAAATGAATACAATACTACGCTTTTACTCTTTTATTCTTTTAGATTATTAGATATACTTGTCATATGTATATTTTTTTAATGATATTGACAATTAATTGATAATTAAATAATTTCAACATGTGAAATTTGTTCAAAAGTAAACTCTTGTATTATAGTTTTATTCTTTAAACAAGATTAAAAAATTAATGTTGTCATGATTAAAACTTAAGGATAATGCTTTGGCATATATTAGAAGATTTTTATGTTTTTATAAAGGTTTAGCATTAAAATTTGTAATTTTATATGTAAAATTCTTTAATTTTCTAAACTTGTATGAATTTTATGTATAATAATTGCATAAAAAGTTACAATTCCATCAATTAAATCTGCAAAAAAATTTACAATTTTCTTTTATATAAAATTGCAACTTTTGGTTAAAAAAGTTGTGAAAAATGTAAAAAATTTTCACAAAAGTTACAATAGTATTTAAATTGAATATTTTACCATAAATGAATATTCTTATAACAATACTTGATGGGGAGGTAACTAATATTAATTGCTTTTATTCTTTCTTTCTTTTCCCCAGTAAAATATATATTTAAAATTTTAACATCAGTAAATATAGGATCTTTGGTAACGTCTGTCTCATTGGTCAGATTAATGCTGTTGGATTTGGGAGAGAAAAGTTACTTTTAGTGGCAGTTGCTAGATGGCAAAGCGTCAATATGCTTAGCCTAACACTTAAACGCAAAACCCCAAAAAAAAAGAAAATGCAACACTAATTAGAGATAACTTTTAAAAGAATAGTATGATGATATTCCGTGATAAAGAATCATCTCATAAGCGATGGGATTATTGTCACCAAAATGGCAATGAGAGCGAAATCCATTAAGGAATTCGAACATGGAGTGCCGAAGACGTTTTGTATGATAGCTGCCTTTTTTTTTTTTTTTTTGGGCTTTCTCGCCCAATGCAGATGATGGAGATCTTGTTCCACTTCCAATTGTCAACCACTAACTAATTTGCTCCGCCAAGAGAGTGATCTTATCTTATCCTTTTGTCACCAAATATTATCAGGAAAGGATCATCCTCACGATCAAACTATTTTGGATCGCATAAAACTTAAATAATAAGTAGTAGGGGGATATTGGAGAGTTTTCAAAAATTAGTTAAAATTTTTGTAAAAATTTAATTAAGTCTTTTAAATAAAGAGAAGATTATAATATAAAAGATCATTAGATTTGTAACAATAGTATAAAAAATTCTATTTTTTAAAAAATAAAAAATATAAATATTTGATTGACTATTTTCTAATAAATTGGAAGAAATAAAATTTTTAATGAAATTTTAATTTCTATAAAATATGAGAAGTTGCTTAACTATCTTTTTGTAGATAAAATTTACTTCCTATATTATTTATGGATAAAAAGATAGAATTATTTTGATTAAATTTGATTAATAATAATTAAAATTTATTAATATGTATTATAATAATATTACGGATATAATAATTATTTTATTAATATTTCTAAGAAAGTTCAAAATTAAATTAAATAAATAAAAAATTAGATTTTGGATCTTAATAGGAGAGTGTGGGAGGAGAAGGCACATGATGGTCAGGGGTATCAAAAGCCTTTCTCAAAGAGGCAGAGTCTGTTTTTCTCCAGCTGGTCCTAATCCTTGATCAAGTGTGTTTAATTGCTTGGGGCCTAAAGTAATAACCCAATGTGTTGTAAAATGGAAATCAGTTGTCATTTATTGTTGTGGGCAGGAACTCAATCTTTCTTGTCCTTTAGATATTTGATATTTGCTGTGCTAAGGGACTGTGATAGAGAAGAAACAATCAAGTCAGTTTCAGTGAATCTAGATTTGGGGAAAGATTTGGATATGTGTGAGATACGTTCCACAAGTTTGCAAGAGGGCTTTAAGGATAAT
This sequence comes from Sindora glabra, assembly GCA_020226215.1. Taxonomy (NCBI): domain Eukaryota; kingdom Viridiplantae; phylum Streptophyta; class Magnoliopsida; order Fabales; family Fabaceae; genus Sindora; species Sindora glabra. The sequence goes on from CM035228.1 coordinate 19,145,067, forward strand.
GCCAAGGCTCTTATTCCTCCACAAGGAGGAAGTTTGGTAAAGCCACCCAGTGATAAGAGTTTTTCTCAATTGTTAGATGGATGGTCACTTTTACAAGGTGACAATGACAATTCATCTTTATCCCCTAAATCTGACTTTTTCTCAGAGGTTAAAGTTTCTATGTTTGAAGATGAAAGGCTGTTGATGGATTCTTTGACACAAGTGCATCTTTGAGAGGAAGATTTGAAGCAGAATACCATGCACGAGGAAGTTTTCGTGAGTCTAGCAATTCTTTTAAACACAAAAGCTAAACTCAATTTTGTGAGCCAAAATATGTTTAACTGTGAACCACAATGACAAGGACCAAAATCTATCATGTAACTGGTAAGCAATCAGAACTAAAATTTTTCAATCCAATAACCGCAATATTGATTACTGGAACCTGTCTTTAGAACAGGAGCATAACAACACATGGGATGGAAGTTGTTTAGAGACCAACAACTTTGACAGCTATTTTACAATGATGATTCTGGTGAAAAGATCGATTTGCCAGCATTTGGGCTAATAATTGGGTCCAAATTAGGGCTATGAGATCCATAGACTTAGAGTTGAGCTTCCTTCTTTTGATGGGCATCTTCATGTTGAAGAATTTCTATACTAGTTATTGGAAGTAGGGGTTCTTTGAAGCCATGATATTACTGGAGGAGAGTTAAAGGGGATGTTGTAGCTTGGTGGGATAATGATCTTGCTGCAAGGTATCAACAAGGGAAGGACCGAGAGTTGGAGGAAGATTCACCAGTTACTATTGGGCCAATTTCTCCCTTCGGACTGTGAGCAGATAGACTTAGGAAATTACTTTCTAAAAAAATGTTATTTTTTTAATATCAATTAAATAATTTTAAATACGTATTAAGAAATTAATATAAAAAGTTACTTTTTGAGAAATTTAATTTCTCACAAAAAATTACTTTCCACATAAACCGACTCTTAAATTTTCATTTCTTCTTCCTTTCCCATTTTCTTTGATTTAAACATAAGTTACACAAATTGCATAATTCATGGTCATATAATTGATTATAGGATTATTTCGGACCACAGACTTGTGTAGTCAATGGTCCAACAATTTCAATATAATCAATACTCACATCTCTTGTAATCATTCTAGATGTAACCAAAAAGGATATCATTCCAAATGCAATAACAATGAGAAGCTCAATTTCTCACAAAAAAAATTACTTTTATTCAAATCAATTGACTCCTAAATTTTCATTTCTTCTTCCTTTTTTATTCTTTTTGATTTAGACACAACATTAGTTACACAAGTTGCATGATTTGTGGTCACATAATTGATTATAAAATTATTTAGAGCCATAGGTTTACAGAGCAAATGGTCCAACAATATCAACATAATCAATACTCACACCTCGCATAATCACTCTAGACACAATCGAAAAGGATACCATTCCAAATGCAATGACAATGAGGAGATATATGTCAATTTAAACATAACACCAGTTACATAAATTACATAGTTTATGATTACATAATTAATTATAGGATTATTTAGAGTTATGGACTTGCGGACCAATGGTCCAACAATAATAATGAGGAGATGTATGATAAGAATATATTAGTGTTAAAAAATTATATATAATTTGCATCGTTGGTATTTTATTTATTTGTACTTTTCTTAATCTAGCATTATGATTCATGTGCTTTTTGGTATTTATTAAATTGAAATAAAATTTTAAAGATTTAATTTCTATTATAATTTTTTAATTTCATAAAAATAAATTGAGAATGATGCGTAAAAGTCGAAGTAAATTAAAATGAAATCATATCAAATTAAAATTAATAAAAGAATAAATAATTTATATTTAATAATTTTTATTAAATTAAGATAAAAATATAATACATATGAATAAAATATTGCCCGTGCACATTCCATGAACGCTCCACATAATATTTTAAATTATAAATAGATAATAAAAAATTATATTATATGCAAATAAAATGTGTTTTTTCTCGGAGAAAACCGAATGCATTACTTTTGAGGAGAATCATAGTTCAATGTCGTGCACGTGGCATGTGAGAGCGTGCCCACCATCCCTTCTTATTAGCATTCAATTCTTAACCCAATCTTTTACCATCCTTTTATTATGTATTGAATAAATGTTAGTTTTTATTTATTTATTATTATTATAATAAATTAATTTTATATAAATTAAAAATTAATTTAATTTATTCATTTTTATTAAATTTTATAAAATTATTTTTATTTATAAAATTTAAAATAATTAAAAATAGAAAAAAAATATAAATAAATAAATATAATTTGATTAATAATATAAAATAATAAAATATTTATTAATAAAAAATAAGGATATATTTGAAAAAAAATATTTAATACTTTATTAAAATTTTAAAGAAACAAATAAAAAAATGATTTTTTTTCAAAGTACGACAAATAAAAAAGAACAAATGGAATATATGAATAAATTAATTTTATTGATGAATTATAAATTATTAAATTAAATATTTTTATAAAAAAATTAATATTAACCACTAAATATTTAATATGTAAATAAATTTATTTATTGCATGAAAGAATTCACTTTTTCCCATCCATACACCTTATAAGTTAGGAAAGGCACTTACTCCTCTTAAATTTGAAAATTTCTCTGACCTTAATTCAATTTTATCAAATTTTGGTTATTAATTGAAAAGATAATTTGTTAATGATTCCACCAAAATTTATCTTTTAACTTTAGTGACCCCCAAATTAATGAGATAATATTAATTTTTTTTGGTACAAAGGAAATTTAGAGATTGGGAAAGGGGGAATTTGGGGGAATTGAATTCTCCCTACTGCCACCACAACCTTAGAATCCAAGAGAGGGCCAATCAGTACCAATGAGATAATATTAATTAATATTATAATGAATTAAGTTCATTTTTAGATAAATGTTAATTTCTAACTAGTTACGCATTAAAAGAACATATATATTTTTACACATACATATATGCTTAAACGCATACACACACATACTAAGAGATTATTTGAGTCAAAAAGTAAAATTTTTTATGAATTTTTTAAAAAATGTTTAAAATTATTTGATTGATATTAAGAGATTATTTAATCTAAAAAATAGTATAAAAAGAGTAATTTCTTAAAAAGTAAGAAATTTTTTAGGCATTTAGTTAAAGAATCGAATTCTTAAGCTGTTTACTCAATCACTATACACACACACACTTTCTAGAAAGTTCTACTTCATATGTCATAGAGAGTTGGTTATCTATACCCTTTCAATAAGAATTACTTCACATGTCATTTATAAATAAAAATATAAAATTATTCCTAATTTATTTTCATTGATAATTACTTTAACCTTTTATTTTTTTTATTTTAAAAATTATAATAAATAAAATGAGTATTATATAAAATCATGTAAAATAAAAATTAAATATTATATTATATATAATTATAACTCTAAATAGAAATATATTTATTATATATATCTATTATATTATTTTATATCATTTATTATTTTTATATTCAATTATAAAAATAAAAATTATATATTTCTCATCTACTTTATATGAATTTGATTAATTATTTAACTAATATTTTTTTCATTGAAAGTATATATCATTTTAATTATATTAAAATAATTTAAGATATATAAATTAATTAATTAATTAATTAAAGATATCTTATTTTTTTATATAAACTGATTTTATTTTTATAATAAGTTAAAAATTAAAAAATTACTAATTTTAAAATTGCAATGGAAAGAGATATCATAAATATGGTTTAAAAATAAGATAATTATGGATAATTAAAAGTTATTAATATTTTTATTTTCTATATTACAACTTTGAAGAATATATAGTCATTTTAACACAATTTTTTAAGAAATTTAAAATTGAACTAAATAAAATATAGGAAATTAGTTCTTGAGAAGCATTAATTCTTTATTATTAACTAAAAAATTTTAAATATTTTATTGAAATTTTACAAGAGAATTTACTTTTTAAGAAATTCCACTTCCTATAAAAATTTATGTCTAATGTGAACCAAATGACTATTAAGAGATTGACACTTCTCAATAATTAACTTTTTGGATTTTGTTTAGCCTAGTGTTGAACTTTCTAATAAGCATTATTAAAATAACTAATATACCTTTTAAAATTGTAATATAAAAAATATGAAATATTGATAGCTTTTAATTTTGTTTAATTATCTTTATTTGGAATTATATTTCTAATATGCCTTTTCATCATAATTTTTTAAATTAATAATTTTTTAATTTACTACAAAAAATAAAATAAGTTTATATGAAAAGATGAAGTTGTGTTATATATATATATATATATATATGTCTATGTTAAAATATCTTAATATAACTAAAAGAGGATATAATTTTAATGAAGAAAAATATATGTTAAATAATTAATTCTGTCAAACTTATTTAAAATAGATAAGAGATGCAAATTTTTTTATTTTTAAAATTTAATATTAAAATAATAATAAATATAAAAAAATAAATAATATAATATAATAGCCATTCATAATAAATATAATTAAATTTCCTTTATTATAATAATATTTATTATATAATATTTAATTTTTATTTTATATAATATTCATTTTAATTATTATATAATTAATAAAATAATTATGTTTGAATAAATGTATTTATATTTTAAAATTAATAAATTATATTTATCATTAATAAATTTTATATAATTAAGGATGAGAGGTTCAAATGGTTATTAGATAAATTAAGTAGAGATAATTTTATATTTTTATTTATAAATGATATAAGAAGTTCTTCTTGTCATAGAATATGGATAAATAACTTTATATAGTTTATAATAGTTAGTAGCTAACTAAGAAACTTAATGATTTCATACTTTTCAGAAAGTTTTACTTCCCGTATTATTTATATGAACTAAATGAACTTTAAAAGATTTAAATCAACTTCATTTATTTTTCCTTATCTATATAATAAATGCATTCACTAATTGAAGTAATCGACAGTGATAAGAAATTGATTATAATATTTTTAATTATTTAATTATTATTAAATTAATAATATATTTTTATCCAAATAAAAAAAATAAAGATGGTTAATCTTCATGCAGAGATGTGGAGTTTTATATATATATATATATATATATATATATATATATATATATATATATATCTTTTTAAAAGTGATATTAGCCAAACAAATATTTTTATAATAAATTCAAGAACATGGAAATTAATATCTAATGATTCTATTCAATATCCACATAAAATTTACTGTAAAGTATCCTATACATTCCTCAACTTAAAATTCATACATATAACAATTTATTTTGATAATATATGAAATAAATAAATACTTCTTCATGTCATTTATTCTTCAAATAGTCCATTCTTTAACTATTTAGATTTTTTTAAATTCATTTTAATTATGTAGATAATTATTAGAATGGCTAAAAAGAGTTGCATAAAAATATAATTGAGAATAATTTTTATTTTTTTATTTTGTATTTATTTTTTTAAATATCAAAGTTCAAATATAATATTTTATAAAAAATACAGAATACTCCCTTCAACTTTAATGTAGTTGAATTTTACCTCTTTTACTTTAAAAATTTGTAAATCACTCCCTTAAATTTTATGGATTTAACATTCATTATCAACTTAATTAATTATTTTATTAAATTATATAATTTTTATGAAATTTTTAACAACAATCATAATATTATAGTATAGTATGTTGATTTATTTTCTCATTTTTTCACATATAATATGGTAATTTTTTATTATTTAATTGAAACTCTATATATCTAATTTAATTGCTATGAATTATATATTGCAGAAATTATTTGTAAAAAAATAGACTAAAATATTATAATATTATAATTCTTCTTAAAAAATGTCAAAAAAATATATAATTTAATAAAATAATAAATTAAATTGATGGTGGGTGCTAATTCTAAATTTTATATAATGTAAGGAAATGATTTTTAACTTTTCAAAATAGAATAGAATAAAATCTAACCATGCAAAAATTAAAGGGGATATTTTATATTTTTTCTTTTTTTTTTCAAAGTTCATGTGTAAAACTTCTAAAATCAAAACAAGGTTTTGAGATAAATTTTATTTTTTTGAGTTAGCTCGCATAATTTTGTAATATATAAATTGTAAACTTGTTAATGTATTCTGTCGTTCCTATCATAATTAAAATATATATTATACATAAAATTAGAACCGCAATAAGCCCATTTATATCTGCAATAAATGCATGCTTAAATTTTTAGGTTTACTTCATCCCATACCCTCATTACCCACAAGCCCAAACTTGTCTTTGTATCCTTACTCTAAAATTCAACTTGTACTTTAAAAAAAATTCAATCCAATCAAATTAAATTTTAAGATTTTTTATGACAATTTTCTTATATATATATATATATGTATATATATATTGGTAATACAATGGGATCAAAACTCAAAAGAAAAAGCAACTACCGAATCCAATAACAAACCTTTGAATTTAAGAGAATCCCAAAACATCATCAAAAAGCATAAGAGATATGTGAGGAGGAGGACTATAAAACAAATAAATTCTTGGCTCCGTAAAAATGCTAAAATTAATCATTCAATCTGTGCGAGGACTTCCCTCCGAATTTGTAAGTTTCACTTCCCATTCCAAACAAAGCATATCTTGCAAAATCATAGTTAAATGATTTCCCTTCTAAAAATATTTTAAATTTATTTGTATAATTAAAAAGTGATAGTAAATTCATATCTCGTATTTATTATGTTACCTTTTAGACAGGATTGTCCGAGAAAATTTATGTTTATATTAATATATATTACGTATATCTCGACTGACTTATGGGTACAAGGAATGTCACTACTGCCATACCCTTTACCCGTTAATTCGTTATTCATTTTTTTTTAAGTTGAACTTAATTTTAGTTTTTGCTCCCTTTATACTCTCTAAAAATTTTAATTCTTGAGAGCTTTTGATTTCAATAATATTTAATTTTTTTCATAAGTTTTGTGACTCCCTTTTCCTCTAGGAATAGAATCGTTAGATTCTTAAATTTTTTGTATAAACGTGTAATAATTTAACTATCCATATTATTAAAAAAAACACAATCAATTCCGCATTTAGCATATTTTTAGTTTAGTTGCAATTTATTCTTAGGATGTCAGGGTATTTTATGAAACTGATGTAATTTTTTTTATAAAATTTGCAATCTTTAGTATAAAATTTTCTAAGTGTTTAAATTATGAAATTGTAATTTTTTTAAGAATTTTTACAACGCTTTTATAAAAATTCATAATTATATTTATAAAAAAAATATAAAAATATTTAAAAATTATATAATAAATTGCAAACTTCTACTAAGAAGTTAAAAATTTATAAAAAATTGCAAAATCTTGCCAAAAAGCTTGCCAGAAGTAGTATTAAAAAGTAAATTGTTTATTTTTATTTATTTTTAGGTAAAAGGAAATTTTTTATCCTCTATTTTTTTATTAAAGTTTCAATCTTATTTCTTGAATTTTATTTGAAGCAATTTATCTTTTGTCTATTAAAAAAATATAAAATATTACTCAATTAATTAACATCGTTAGATTATCTAACGAAAGTTCTTATATGACATCTAATTTAACATTTTATATGGCACACATAAATTATATTTTTATAATAAAAAATATATTTTTAATTTTCTAATTTCCATTTAAATTTTAATGTTATCTTCTAAGTCCTATTTAAATCCAAAATTACTTTTAACTTTTCAATACTATGATTGCTTCCTTTGTAAAATAAGAACAAAATACCAATTTGTAGGATGATTTCTATTGTAATTAATCAGTGTAAATATTAAATAAATTCAAATAATAATTTGAAAATTTTTAAAAACTAATTGCATTCATATTTTCAAATTATTTTAATAATTATCGAGGATTTATAATAAACATGTAATGTTGTAAAAATTTATTTTTCAAAATTTAAAGTTGTATTTTTTGAAATTTACTGTGATCAGTGGATTTACTATGTGTCTCATACTTTAGTTTCAATTTAAAATAGGTTTGAGCCAACAGGATTGGCTCTATATAATTTTGGATACTAAAAAAAATTAAAATTTGAGAAGTCTTCTCCACAAATTACAACATGAAAAAGTCTAAGTTAAAGGATGAATTTGATTCAAATACAATTTAGGAGATAAGATTGAAATTTTAATAAAAATCAGAGAATTAAAATTACTTTTTTACTATAAGAATATAAAAATACGATTTATAAGTGTTATATAAAATGCCAAGTTGAATATTATGTAAATATTTCTCTTAAGCCGCTAATTAATATTGCCCATTTTTAGAAAGTTGTATAAATTTATTTTAAACAAAACTTAAGTGAAAATTAGATACCAATTATACCCTATTCTTATTTTTTATTTTTTATTTTTTTTGTTAAGGATTTTATTCCTTATTCTCATTGTTTCTGTAATTAAAATAGTACGTTCCGTATTAACTACATTTACCTGGTTCACCATATCACACAAGTTGCTACATCAGATTCGAGATAAAAAAAGGTTTATTAATTATTTATCGTCTCATATTTGTAAATTATACATTAATTGACATAACGTATATAATTTGTCGGATAAATACATCATGTAATATCATACTAAAAATTAAATTATTTATAATTTCTTTCATTATAGTCGTAAATTTATTTGTGATATGACCTAAAACTAAATATGCAATAATTTTAAAAGTATAACTACAGTCTACAAGGAGAATGGCACCAAAAATTTTAATGATAAAAACTACAATTAAACCTTGGAGGGATTACACAGTGTAAGCCATGACGGGCCTATTGGACTTTGTAGATTTTACATCCATTTTTTGGGCCTTTGTATTGCCAAAAACTTGATGAGAGCTTGGTTTCAACTGGGGGTAATAAAAAATTTCTAGTTCGCTCTTAACCGATCGAATTCGAAGTTAGTCTGTTAAGAGCGGTTAATATATCACTATCGGTTAAAATTGAAAGAAAAAATTTATAAATTTCGGGTGGTTGGTTAATTTCGGATGAAAATTCTTAATCGTAATTAACTGAACTTAACTGACATTAGTCAAAATTTATATTAATTTTTTTTAAAAATTGATATTTATAATTTTATTGATTATTTTTATAATTTAATACTTAATTACTTTTTATTATAGTTATATTAATGAAATTATGGTATTAATATGTGTTTATAAATTAATTTTAACATTTAAATCAATTTCTTTAGGCATTTTTGAAAAAAAAATTCAAAATTTTAAATCACTCTAAATCAAATTTAACTGATCGAAACTAAAATTTCGGTTAAATTCGGTTAAAGTTATATAATCGATTTTGGTCAGTTGAAAAAAAATACATTTCGATTAAGATCGGTTGATTTAAAAAGTAGCCTTAACCGCCCTTAACCGTAAGGATGGAAAAATTTTACGTTTAGGATTTGTCCTATGGAGTATGCTTGATGGGATGTGAATATAATATGAAAATTTATCTTATGAGATATGTTTTTAATCTAGTGTAAATTTTGAAATAGATGCAATATTAATTTAATTTGTTTTGTAAAACTCCATAATTTTAATATCATATTTTTTATTTATATAATTGTTGCACATATATATAATTGTGAATTTTTTAATAATTTAAATATTAAAAATATTTTATGATAATTTTATTTTAATTTTTTAATTTAATTATTATATTATATTATTTGTTCATAAAGTAAAATATGATCAAACGATATTTTAATTATTAAGATTGTTGTTCAAATTATGTGTGTTTTTAAACCTATGCTATTACACTATATTAAATACCATGTGTTGTTTATGTGTGAATTTTGAACATATGAATTTAAACCTTTTAATAACATTTTTTTGAATTTATAAATTTTTCCACAAAGACGATGTCCCAAATTGCTCCATCATGCGAAATAGGGCAAATTCGGAGTAAATAATTGCAGTTGTAAAATAAGATAGTATAAGATAGGTTTATCCAGGTCTTACCCCATTGCTATATATATTAATATATAACGTACTTTAAATAAATTATTAATTTAATATATAATTAAATTTAATGATAAATATATGTATTAATATATCAGTGATGGATAAGCTCCCCTCGATGGTGTGAACTTTGAAGAAGGGAAATAAAACTAAAGTAAATAGTGGAAAATGGAAATATATTAAAAAAAACTGAAACATATCATATCAAGCCCACTTGCTTTAAATAAAAAAATATGGCCTTGATCCTTTAATTTCTACTGTTTCGAAGTTTGAAATATAGATGTGTGAATTATAAGAGTGGATACCAATTTAATCATTTGCTTAAGAAAAGGTACATAAGTTGGTGATCAGCGGGTCCAAATGCAATGCACACACTTTTATATACTTAGCGACATGTGCAGCTTAAGTTGCATTTCGATACAGGATAAGTCTTCCGTCTCAAAACTGATTGTCACTTTGCATCGTCTAATAAAATGCGTGTGATTTTTTCTTTAAAAAAAGATTTATACCATCTAAAAAAAATATCTACATCGTATTTCAACGAACAGTTGCTTCTCATTTTATTCATTTTATTTTTTAAAATATATTTTATATTACAGAAGAGTTCAATATGTATCTCAACAGAAAGAAAAGGATGAAATATTATAATTATAAAAATATGTTAATAGAAAGTGTATGATGAAAACCAACTTTAAATATATCAATTACTTTATAACAAGATTTTTTTCTCCCTATTGTAATATTAAATATTATTTTTTTTCATTATCATTTTAAAATTAATGTATTGTGAAAATAAAATATTTTATATTATTAATAAATTTAGAAATGATATATTATTAAAAATAATAATTAAAATTTTATATTAATAATAAAAATGATTTTTTATTGATACGATAAAAGTGATACTATAAAATAATTTACAATTAAATCCATATTATATATTTTGTTAGATATTATCTTTCAAAGCACAACCATGATTCCTATCTCTATTCAGGATTTCAGAACAATTGCAGGTCAAAGTCAAAATGGTCGCGAGTTACGTTCCTTTTGGATTCTGGATGCGAATTACATGTGGCCATCCCATCCAAGAAATTGTGATGACAGTAACACTACGTACACACATGAACCCAATTTTGGATAATCCTACAAACTTGCCGTCCTAACTTCCGCTAATTGCACTTTTTAATGATTCACATTCCTCAAATCCGACATTTTTCCATCTGACCATTGCTCTGTCGACACGTGGATGATCTAAACAGGATTAGTCGCGTCTGATTACTCCTCTTCTCCTCTTTCACTTTACAGCACACAACGCAAGCTCCATGTGAAGTCCACCGTCTGTACTGAGAATCAAATCTAGCAACGAGGTGGAAGCCATCAAAACTTTTCTCTACATATTCTCTTTCTTAGGGTTTCGTTCTCTCTCTTCGTTTTCTTCTCATTCTTCCCCTTTTCAGCTACATTCAGTGTGTTTTTTTGATTCTGACACATCTAAAACTACGATCTCTCAGTTCCTGAGAAAGTGTGCATATTACAGAAATTCAAGTACTTTCACGATAGAAACCGTGGTGGACTCTGTCTTGTACTTCGATGACGAATGAAAATTTGCGCGAAGATTTTCCCGGGAACCTAAAAAGGAAACCCCATTGTTCGACGAATTTTTGTTTTTAATACCCTGCTTCCAAGTTGAGACCGCTTGGTCAGAAAATTCCTCGTTTTTCCAAGTTTCTGTTTACCATTTTTTCAAATAGGTTGTTGGATCTAATTGTTGAGTTAACCTGATGCCGAGGCACAATCGAAGCATGGATTTGATTCCTGGAAAGATCAGAAAACGAGGATGTTCCTCATCGGCGTCGTCTTCGTCCTCTATACTACAAAACTATAGGTTCAAAAGGGCCATCCTGGTGGGTAAGAGGGGCGGATCAAGTACGCCTGTGCCCACATGGAAGTTGATGAACTCGAGATCTCCGGCATCGGCATTGCGGGCTCTGGAGTCCCCCAGATATCCACCATCACAGACGGGTAGCAAGGCCAAGCAAGCTCCGATATCGGCGAGGAAGCTGGCGGCGACGCTGTGGGAGATGAATGAGATTCCTTCGCCCAGCGTTAAGGAAGCTTCCGATGATAGAAGGTCAAAGAAGGAACTGAGAGCAAGGGAAAAGTTGGCAAGGTCTATGCATTCTGGTTCTTTGCCTCCTCATTTGTCCGATCCGTCACATAGTCCTGCTTCAGAGGTAAGGTTTTATATTTTTCATGAATTTCATCCGGTTTCAATCCTGTTTTGGTTGATCAGAAGAACTCAGGAACCGATCAAAGACCTTTCCCCCAAATGGAAAGTAGAAAACATGTCTATATGTAATTTTTTTCGCTTATACAAAATGCTTTTGTTATGAAGAATTACTAAGTAGCCAATTAGTTTGCTAAGCCTTTTTGACATTCAATTTTGGTTCTTTCTGCGGTCTATGTACTTATAAAATTATGAATATGAATTAGACATTACTATTATCCTAGTTTCAGATGTCAATAATTATGAATGAACAAGAAAATTGGTATGCATTTGATTCAGCTGATAATGGGGCTGGATATCATTCATACTTAACGTTTGAAAATTTTATTTCCATGAAATTTTAAATTCTGTGGTTAAACGAATTTGGCATTTAGAATGTGCAACGAAGATAAAATTCATGATGGTATTGGCATATAATCACATTGTTTCTTACCAAGCACTGTCCTTTTTTCTCTCTCTTTTATTTTTTTGGTAGAGGATGGATCGATCTGGAACTGGTAGTCGCCACAGAAGAACTCCATCAATTTCTCAGAGGCTGAGACTCTCGGACCACCATGTTGGCCCTCTAGATTCTATTAGCAATGCCAGTGTCATGGAGGTATTTATTTTTAACTTATACAATTGAAGTTCATTTTTTTCCCCATCTTTCCTCCTTTTATTTTCCCCTATTTGATCTATCTTCATACAAAATGTATGGACATGTTACTTTTAGACATCACAAATCCAAGCATTTTATATTTAAATATGACATACTCAGACATTCTACATCTAACTAAAGCATACTTACAAAGTGATTTTATACTTAAATACATTAATGAGGTGATGATATCCACTTTAGCCATTGTAGTTAGAACTTATCCCTGAATTCTAGGATTGCTTCGGATTCACATTAATGCCGATATCAAAGGTAGGAAAAACTTCTAGTGCTACTTTGGTGGGTAGTTTGTATTATTTTCCTTTGAGGAATAGAATTCTAAAGAAACTATGGTAATTGATGCTAAACAAGCACCCTGCATATAAAAACACAGGAAGATGCAAGTTTCAGAGTATATTCCCCATCTCAACTATAAAACTACAAACACTCCCATAAATGCCTATTCATTTCATGTAGAAAACAAGTCCAGGTCTGTCGGTACTTGTGATCTAATTTTAGGGACAATTATATACCAACATCGAAAGCATCCATCTTTGAGTTTCAAATATTAGATGCTTCATCTGATGTAATGGCTAATATCTTCCAGATCCTTATAATTGATATTCACAACAGTCCCATGCAGAGGAAACATTCTTTGTTACATTGAAGGAGGAGGTTTTTTGCATTTTTTTAATTGGTGGGTTTTAAATTAAGAGTACATGACTGTTATGTTGTCCTAGCATGAAATGCATCTAGAATATTAATAGCCGAACAAATCATAAAATGGAGCTGAGCTCTCTATTTGTACATGGCAAAACTCTACCAATTACTATTAGTTAATATTTTATTCTGTTACTGTAGATAGAGATTTTCAGTTTTTGTTCATTGTTGAATTCATGAGTTTTTGATTTGATATTTAACCCCTATCTGTCATGAAAAACACCAAAGGGAATAATGCAAGTTGACATTTGACCTAGCCTTTTGTAACTTAAAAATCTGTCGACCAATATGTAATGAGCTTATGTATATCTGAAGGAGAATGCTATTTATTTTGGTTTTGTTGCAGATTGAAACCCGTTCACGAGCACATACTCCTACTTCCTCAACCATTGGGGTGAAGACACGTCTAAAGGATGTTAGTAATGCTTTAACAACATCAAAGGAACTACTGAAAATTATAAACCGCATGTGGGGCCATGATGATCATCCTTCTTCTAGTATGTCCTTGATCTCAGCCTTACATACTGAGCTGGAGAGGGCTCGTCTTCAAGTCAATCAACTAATCCAGGAGCAGCGCTCTGATCAGAATGAAATAAACTATTTGATGAAGTGTTTTGCTGAAGAAAAGGCTGCATGGAAAAGCAAGGAACAGAAAATTGTTGAGGCTGCGATTGAATCTGTTGCTGGAGAACTAGATGTAGAAAGGAAGTTAAGGAGACGGTTTGAAAGCTTGAACAAGAAGCTTGGGAGAGAACTGGCTGAGACAAAGGCATCCCTTCTTAAGGTGGTGAAAGAACTTGAGAGTGAGAAGAGAGCACGAGAGATTATTGAACAAGTATGTGACCAGTTGGCAGGGAATGTCAGTGAAGATAAATCTGAATTAGAGAAACTAAAGAGGGAGTCTGCAAAAGTTTGTGAAGAGGTCCAAAAGGAAAAGGAAATGATGAAGTTAGCTGATAGGTTGCGTGAGGAGAGGGCTCAAGTGAAACTCTCCGAGGCAAAATATCAGCTGGAGGAAAAGAATGCAGCCGTAGATAAGCTAAGGAACCAACTTGAAGCTTTTTTAGGAAACAAACAAGTTAGAGAAAAAGGCCGGAGTTCCACTCAGTTGAATGATGAAGACATCGCTGCTTATCTAGGCAGAACTCGATTTAGCTGCCATCATGATGACAATAAAGTGGATGATGGGGGTGAGGTTGATAATGGAGTAGAATGTGAAGAGGACTCAGCTGAAAGTGATCTGCATTCAATAGAACTAAATATGGACAACAGCAACAAGAGCTATAAATGGACTCACCCATATGAAAGCAGATTTGATATCAGAAGATATCCAATTGAGGAAGAACTTAAAGGGAGGAGGTCTACCTCTGGGAAAGCTTCAAGAAAAAGCACCTCTCTGCAAAGGAGTATATCGGATGGATTGGAATGGGGAATCCAAGCTGAGAAGATTCAAGATTCAGGAGATGGATTAGATTGGGAAAGTTTTGCTGAACTGGAGAAACAAGATCAAGGAAAAGGTTATGGTGAGGAAATGCAAGGCTATAAATCAGTGAAAGCTTTGAGGGATCAGATATTGGCCAGTTCCAGGCTAGGATCTCCCAGAGTTTATGCTAGTCCAACAAGGCAATTTAGCCAGCCTTGGCCATCGCGGGATCCCACAAACACCATTCAGGATAGATCTGCCATATTACAGGGTAATGGTCTGAAATCAAGGTTAGCAGAAGTCAGGGGTGAGGGCCAGAATGTAAGGAAATCAAAACGGTGAGAAATGACGTAACTTTCGCCACGGAACATCGCATGCGATGTTGATATCTGTTTGTTGTCATAGTGGAAGAAGCTTTTCTTGAAAATTTTATCCTTTTGCTAACCCATAGCTGCTTAAGCTGCAGCGCCGGTGTTTTTCTTTTAATTTAACAATACTGAGGTTGTGCTTGTAGAGTTCAGAACATTTGTTATAAACGGCGAGTATCCCCTGTAATATATGCCGAAGTTGCTTTTGAATTGTTTGGGTTCCTTTCTTCAGCAATCTCTCCCGCATGGTACGTCAGTGAATGAATGATTTTGCATTTTTCATTAACCAATTAGGGTGTATCATTAGGTATGCATGATATCTGGGACATATTTCAATTTCGTAAACTAGTATAAGTTTCAAAGATAACGTGTAGCATTAATAATACCCACTACACTCCTCAGAGTCTTGCTAGGGACAGCTGATGGAAACACGCTCAAGTCCCGCCCTTGCCCTCGTAACTTGTTACTATATAGGTTTAGTATAATCACTAGATGAATTTTAAAAAGTTACTTGCAGTGCGTATTGGGTGTGTCCCTATTGTTGTGTCTCAAAAACCTTTTTCCCCCTGAAATACAATTGTTGTGATCAACAACCGCTTGTATTTATAGACAAGGCATCACAAGCATCAATACTGTGGAAATAGTAGTTGCACCTGACCGTAAAAGGAGTAATTTCTGATATAATAAGATAATTCAACATGATTATATTATTATGTTTGTGAATATGATATTATCAGAAGTTAATATCTTAATTTATTTAAGAATTTATATTAAAAATTTTAAAATATTATTTGAAAAATAATTAATTAATAAATTATAAATAAGTATATATAATAAATATATAATTTTTTATTTTAATAAAATAATAATAAATTAAATTATATTTTATTAATAATGAAAAATACTTTTTATAAAAAAATAAATAATTAAATTTAATAAATAATTTTATAATACAAATTTTATTAATTAAAATTATTAAATAAATTAGAAGGATAATTTATTTTAACATGTTTAATGAATAGATTAACCTAAATGACATAAATTACCACCTGTAACTAATTGTATTCAACTTGTCATTCTACAATGCGTGGATAGAGAGGGTGGCTCTATAGGCACTCCTAGAAATAAAAGCAAGAAAGACATCAATTTACTAGCAAAACGGGAAGCTGAGCATCATAGTAAGAGATGGCAACAGCTGCATGAAATGCAGCTCCAATGAGAAGAGCCTCCTCATCAACAACAAAGTGAATTGGGTGGAGCGGCAACCCTGATTTGGCCGTCTCATTTTATATTCCAATTTCAAACTATGTGGCTGCCATTTTTTCTGAGTAGAAGCTGAAATCCTCCGCTGCCATTTCTGAGGAACCGAGTATGACATTGGTTCTTCCAAGCAGAGTTTCACCCACAATCTTTGCGTGTTGGTACAGCTCTCTGTCATTGATGGTTGGGGGATAAGGCCTCATTTTTTCCTCCATAAAGTCCACTCTGGCAGAGCATCGGTGCACAGCTGCTTGCATCTCTATAACTTCTGAAGTGAAGCTCCGGAAAGTGCCTCCAAATCTGATTGTTTCTGGAATTACATTTCCTGCTTGGCCGCCTTCAACAAACCCGACAGTTCTGACCTGGTATCCGATTGAATCAGTGCTGAACTTGAGCAAAAAATATATCAGTAATGTTTGTTACACTTCTCAGACAGTGCAACTACAATCTAAATTGCATGAGTTTTAAGAATTGAAACCAATGATAGTTCCGATGGGATGACACTAGTGTTACTACTTACACTCTATTTTACTTGTTTTCAATCACTTCCCATCCTATCACACCTGCCTTGGCTGAGCCTAATTATTCTCACTGGTATTATTATTTTCTCTATCTGTTCAGTTGTGCAGAAAGTGAGATTAATAATTTGTTTGTTTGGAAGTAAAGAATTTTCTAATTTTAGCTTGTAATTTTGGAATATAGGCGCCGTTGATTCTATTTCTTTCATTCTGTTGTCTCCTATCCAAACAGACACTATGCGAAATAAAAATGAATATAATAGCATTAGGCGTAAATTAAAAGCGCTAAAAGAAATGAAATCTGCAGCTTGAGTACCCTGGCTTCCAAGGGGTCAGTTTCTCTTGAAACTATATGTTGAAGTGCAAGTATGGCCAAAGAAGCTATCACAACTGGGTCTCCACTAGATTGTGGAATTGCAGCATGCCCAACTTTGCCTTGAATTGTGACTAGGAATCTTCCAGAGGCAGCATTACAGGACCAGGTCTTGATGCAATTGTCCCAGTTGTTTTGTCTGGCGAAACATGTAGAGCCAAAATGCCTTGGTCGCCATCAAGAACACCCTCTTTTAACACATGGTATGCCCCTGCTTTTCTCTCTTCTGCTGGTTGGAAAACAAGTTTAACCGTGCCCTTGAAGAATATGAAAGTTGTCAAATATGAAGTAAACAGATTTCAGACTTCCCGTCTTTTTATTGATGTAATAGTGTGCTGTTTCTCACCTTTAATTGGCGGTGTCTGTCTTGAAGCAAACTTGGCTGCTCCAAAGAACATCGCTACATGAGCATCATGCCCTGCTCGTGATTCCATTCTACCAAATTCCTTCCAGATGATGACATCTTCAATTAGATTATTTGACCAGATTATATTTACGTTAAAATTACAAGAAATGGTTGATAGTTTATTACATATGAAAAAAAAATGAATTTTTACATATTTGTTTAATTTCCTTTTTCTTTTTCAATGATTAATTACAGGATTAAATAAAATTTAGAAGTCGTATATAATTAAACATATACATATAAGGTCTTAATAATAAATGGTACAAAACCGTGTGCTAAACTCAAACTAAAATGGAAAATATGTAAAGTATTACTTTTTTAAATTTTGTAAAATTTAAAAATAATATTTATCGTTTATTTAATTAATCATTGTATTAGATTATGTAATTCTTTTCATGTACTTTTTAAATAAGAAATACAATATTATAATGTGTTAATTTATTTCATTATTTTTTTACACATAATTTAATTTTTATATTATATAATTAATAAAAATTAAATTATATATCAAATTTTAGTTAAACATTTATAAACAAATTGCTAATTATATGCAAACAAATGGCACATGTGATTCTTGTTCAAAAATTTTATAAAAAAAAATATAATTTGATAAAATAATTAATTAAATTAATGATAAGTATTAATTTTAAAATTTACAACATTAAAAAAAAGTAATTTTCAACCTTTTTAAATTTGAAAGGGGAAAACTCATGTCCTCTAAAGTTTAGTGCGATATTTTAATCTTGGACAATTCTAATATACCCAAACTAAAAGTCTGGGTATTGATACCTTGAATATATGGTAAAATAAAAACCATTAGATTTCAATGATATTAAAATGAATGGTTAAAATTCATAGTTAGTATATTTGTTTAATAGATAAAAAGTTAAAGATATGATATTTCTATTTTGAGTTATAAATTTTCTTTTAATTTTAGATCCATCCATAACTTAAAATAAGTAATTTGAGTGAATTATATATATGTATGTATATATATATATATATATATATATATATATATATATATATATATATATATATATATATATATATACCTCTTCATTATATAGTAAAATTAATTTAATAATTATTAATTTAAGTTTATTTATAATACATTGTAATTAAAAACTTTCAAAATTAAAATATTTTAAAAAATTATCACGTAATTATTTTAAAAATATAAAATATAGTTAATAGTTAATAAATTAAAAATCAAAACTTTTTACTTCATAAAGTTAGTTTTTATTTCTTCTTCTTTTTTTTAAAATAATTTTATTTATTTATTTCTTACATATTAATACATAAAAATATTTTAAAATATTTGATTTCATAATAAATTTTAGTATTATTTTGAATAAAAAAATCTAATATTGATTGATACTTTTTAAAGAAATAATACTTATACATATTATTTTTCTTACACATATACAAAATTAAATTTTTTAAACTTGTATAAAATATGTTAATTAAGTTTTATTTAAAAATTAAAGTGTTATGCATATACTCATAAAAATATAATATGTGTATTTCTTTTTTACCTTTCTCATCTTATAAATTATATTAAATACAAGCTTTTACAATATACATAATATCTCAAATAAAATACTTATTTTATTGATTTAATTTATTGTTATTAATAATTTTTATATAAGATAAAATAAAACATAAATGTGATGAAGTTGTTTTTCTATTCGTAATGCGTAAAACTATAAAGAAAATAGAGATTAACATTAAGAAAGAAAATACAACTAATAATTTAATGTATCAAGTTCAAAAATGGACTATTTGTATTATGTCAAAATTATAACAACAAATCACTTATATTTTTTAATTTCTAATTTTTAGGTAGAACATATTTAAACATACATATATAGGTAAGCATGTGTGTATGTAAGTTAGTTCTTTACTAACAATTTCTTGGTATTGTTGGATTTTATATATAAATCTAAATAATTTAAAAGAATATAAAATAAAAAATATTGTATTATATCATATTAAAAAGAATGATAGCATGATTTTTATTAAAATAATTTAATTAGTTAAAATTAAAAAGATTATAAAATTAATTAAATACAATTTTATTGTATTGTATATATGACTATATTTTCTTCAACAAATTTATAACAAATAAAGACTTTATTGTTAAAAAAATAATATTACCAATGAGATAATTAAAATAAAGTATTTAAGAGTATAGTATATGACTTTTTTTAATTTTTTGGAACAATTTTCTTTATTTAATATAGAAGTACCAAGTGTTATATATATTTATTTTAATATAAATGAGTGATCATAAATAGTGAAAAGTAATTTTTTTATTTTATGAAATGTTTAAATAATGAATAGTAATTTTTTACTATAATTAATTTGTTATTTAATTTAATAAAATACTAATTTTATTTTGTACTTTTAAGGTTAAATATATATATATGAATTAAAAAGAGAGAGAGAACAAATAAACATTTGAAGCACGAATTTTTTAAATTTGTGTAGACAAAAAAAAGCATTTAGCCTAACTATTAATTTGTTAAAAAAATAATTGAGGCTAAAATAAAATTAAAATAATTTTAAGATCTAATTTAAAAAATTTATTGATAGAGGGTTATTGACAACTTATTGAAAAATAAAAAAATTAAGTAATATTACTTTTATCATATACATTATTTATAATAATTGTAAAAGTTGTCATACATGTGATGAAAAATTTATGGGTCTAGGATTAAATATATGATAAATGTCCTCTATTTAAGGATAAATAAATGTATTATATAATATATTTAAAAGAATATATATTACAGGATCCAATAATTATTTTTTAGATAACAAAACATATTTAATTTTCTATAATAGAATTATCAAGCTACTTAACAAACATATAACTTTGGGTAAAATTTCAAAATATTAAGAAAAAATTCATAAACATAACACTAACAACATTTAGACATTACAATATATTAAAGGTGCTAGCAAATATATAATTATGACAAAAGATAAAGAAGTAGCATTTAAAAATATCCATGTAACAATTGAGTAATAATTTTTTAAAATACATTTTTAAAAATTAAAAAAAATAAGTATCAAATAATCAAAATTAAGTACTAAAATACTAAATATAAAATTATATTATAAAATTAAGCCTTATGTACATTTATTACAAATATCATAATAATATATACATAAAATATTTGTAAACTTAAATATAAAGGTATAAATATATTCTAATTTGATAATCTTAATATTTGTTTAATTAGGATTAAATTTATAAATTTCACAAATAAATTTTTAAATAAGTTTTGATAGTTTTAATAAATATAAAATTATAAATATAAATTCACTTGTTAAAATATTATTGATATATAAGTTAAAATATTATTGATATATAAGTTAAAGTATTAATATCCTAAATTTGACTTTGAGTACCCTTTAATTTTTTTTGGGGGGGCTAAAAGTATGTAATTAGCTCCCAACGCTTCTATGGGAAAGAAAAAAACCTGGATGGGAAGCCGCTCTGAGAGCGAACTAGGGCTTGGCGCCGGAAGCAATGACAGCCACCACGCCGGTCTTGGCTACCGGCGACGTGTACTCTACTCCGAGCGAGTCGAGCTCCGATCTTATGAGCTGACTCGTCGGAACCTCCTCGAAGCCCGATTCTGGATATTGATGGATTCTCCTCTGAATCCGGACCAACCAATCTAGAAAACTCGGCTCCCTCGCGTAATCTAAGAGCTCTCGAGTCAGCTCGTTGCACTCTGATTTCGGAGTTTCAGTCCGAGCCAATGGCAATGATAAAGTTGCAGATAGCAAAAATTATTAAGAACATTAGCTTCATTGTGAGGACCAACATCTCCATCTAAGAATTGCTGCTCAAAAAAAAAAAAAAAAAGGCAAAGGAAGTTCGTTGGGCACTCCAACCTATAGAAAGAAGGAGCTGCTTGGCTCGATAGGGACGGGGAAGGTAAAAGGAAGGGGAAACAGAGGGAAAAAGAATAAATACTCTGTCATTACATATTTTGTTGGATTTTGTTTCATCCAAACAAGAATTAATAATAATAATAATAATAATAATAATAATAATATTATTATTATTATTATTACACTTTTATTTATAATTATATTTATTATTATTCATTTTAATGTTAATTAGTATTATTATCTTTATATTATTAATTAATAATGTTTTATTATTTTTATTATTTATTTATTATTATATTATTATTAATATTTAATATTGTTAACTTATTAATATTATTAATATTTTATTATTAACTTTTTAAAATTATATTCATTATTTTTATTAATATTATTATCACTATTATTTTTACAATTATATCATTATTAATATTTAATATTATTAATTTAATAATATTATTTAAAGAGGTTGCATAATATCAGAATATCTATCTTATTTGACACAGAGAAGGGAACTAAAAAAGGGCATTATAATAATGTAGAGGCAAAATTAAAAAATCCGGTCCAAGTTTGAGAACTGTTGCCCTTTTTTATTTTTTTTAATTCAATACCTATCATAATGTAGAGACAAAATTAGACCGGATTGTACTTTTCTTTGTTCGCCTCCTGCTAATCAACAGCGTCCAACAAACACCAACTCTTTTTTGCCTCCCTCTCCAGCCCATGGGAAGTGCGTATGAGTTTGCCGACTCTGTTTCCCATTTTTCTATTTTAAATGTTTTCGGAACCCCAGGATTTTCTCTTAGTTTCCCTTTTTGTTTGCGCGAGTCCAGTTGCAACGATATTACTATTAACTTCTGTAATATGTAAACAGATATCTGCAAGTAAGTTCCATAAACGGCATCAAACTTGTGCAAGAATACTATACCCCATTTTTGTGCGTTCTGTGTATCTCTTAATTCTCGCTGGTACTATATTTTTTTCCCCTTGATTAGGCAACTAAAAACTAATAAAATACTGTTAATATCATCTACACTCTATCTACAGTGTATGCATTCCATTATCTATTTAAGTGTGATGTTAGAGTTGCACACATCATTTTGATAACAATTATTTGCTATATTTGGCATGTCACCTCATGTTGCATGAGTTGGTGCAAAAATTTATTCCTGAATCTTATTGAAGAAAACATTGAATATCAAGGTTAAAATTGAAACCGGTGTACAGTTGAAGTCAATAAATTGTATAGCACATTACATGATATAGACCATAATTCTATCAAAATACAATGTTTGCTTATTTGTTTTTTGAATTGTAGAATATATAAGGTATATGGATATCACTAATCTTAAAAATTTACGAACTATTTAATACACAAAATTTAATAAATCAACTGAGCCCTTTAAATCGGTGACAAAATCCTTTTTTACCATTAGTTCCACATCAAACCATATTTGCTAAGTAGTGAAGCAAGAAATTGTATAGCACACAACATAATATAAATCACAATTATATCAAAGTATAGTATATGCTTATTTATTCTTTAAATTTGAGAATTGACAATGACATCTAGTTCAATCGGACAAGAGCATGGCTAACTCAGTTTATGAAAATGTGCATCCTACTATTAAGGGTAAAAATCATTGAACCCTTAACTTAAGCTAACCTTAATTAGAAAAGCAATCCAATCAGTAAAGATTTTGATTGAACATGACTACTAGATGTTCGCCATTATGATTGAAGATTGGTTATAATAATGGCTCCCCATCCACCAAACTTCTGACTTATTCTTTAATGGTTGCACTCATATAAAAGAAGTTTCAGGTATGTTAAGATTAATACATAATTCTTAATACATTTTATCTAAAGATTATTATTAATTTAAGTATTGAAATATACTTGGTGGACCATTATCTATTACATATACTTGACTTTTTTATTTTTTATATAGGCAAAATTTAACTCGATCTAACTACTTCAAATTAATCAAGTAGTTGTAAAGAATATAAATGGTATACACATATCACTAATCTTAAAAATCTACAAACTGTATAATTCACAAAACCCAATAAATCAACAGAGCCCCTAACTGCAAAGTGTGACACACCTTGAATGAATTTAGAATGACACATAACTGAACCAACTATGCCAAACCAAGACAAAAAGAAAAAAATATGATTCTTCGAACACTTCAAAGATCCTAACTGGTGATGTGCTGGAAAGTATGTTTCCTAGAAATCATATCCATGGACAAAAAGTATAGGAAAGCAACTTTAGACTAAACAAGTAGCTATAAAATAGCAATGACAAAATAGGACTTCTTGCTATAATCTGTTCTAGTAATATTCTTATTCTACAATTTGACTTCCTTGTGTGCCTGTTAAGAACGAAGGTACAGACGTAGTCTGATTGAAATTTGTACTTAAGCACCAAATTAGATTTTGGGTTTGGTACACCAGATAGGTGTGGATGTGTATCTCCTAAAAATTTAAGGTGTGGGTGTATATCTCCTAAAAATTCACAGGACCCCACTTGGCATTTAATTCAATCAAACAATTTAAAGTGAATTTATGGATTTTGGTTTGAAAGTTACTTCAACGATGATAGGCCAACCATGATAGTTATTGTAACGAGTATTATTCAACATGATTTTTGTTGAGTTATATAGTTGATGAACTTCAATTATTGGATTGAGACACAAGTAGCTTGCCTTGACTATTCATTGAAAAATATTGTTTATTCAATAGAGATAACTTCCTTGTCATCCAATTAAACTCATGAAAGTCATGATTGCTGGTGTTGATAAGAATATGTAATGTAATATAAACTAAAAGAGACTTAAAATCTTTGTTAGCAAATTTATTCTCTTCCCCTTTGTAGTTTATGTTTGTCTTAACTATATTGATTTTTTGCATGCATTTTTTTAAGGGAGTTATGTTAGCATCTTAATGAATTACTAAAGGCTTCATCCATGAAAAGAGAATAAAAGAGGAAAAAGGTAGAAAACTATCCATATAATTTTCTTTTCTCATCATGAAAGTAGTATTGTGAATCATTTATTGTCTATGATGTAGATCCAATTTGAATGAGCAAGTGTGATATTGCCTTGAAAATTTCACATAAACAAGCTTGAAAAAAGTGAATTATCCATATCAGAAGACGTGTGCTGTGAATGATCCATGATGCTAAATTGAATAACCTAGAGTCCAAAAGGGTGTAGTCTTGTGTTCTTGGTTTAGAGTCATAGATAAATAATTAAATTTGAGGATTTGAATTCATCTTACTTAATAATTATATACTATTAGACAAAAGCTTATATCTGTAATCACGGTTTTCATAGAAAAAAGCCCTCCTATATTGTAGCTCTTCCTCTTTCATAATTTAGTTAGACACGTCATTAGTGGTTGAAGAAGTAAACTGCTTTATATTGTTGAAGAATTTAAGCCAAACATTGCTTGATTTGATCCTATTATTTGCTGCATTATGTACTGCTGCGCAAAGTCTTGATAAGCTGTGTAAATTTGAATTTCAAATTCAAAACGTTTTTAAGTTTATAAACTTGATATTAAGAATTATTATTTTGGTGGACATGCTTAATAATTTCATATTTTCCGTTATGTAAATAAAATACTATAAGGATTTTCATAATAAAATTGACTTTGCAAGAGATATTTTTAAATCACAAATTAGCTAACATGTTTTTGCAAATGGAAGTGGTTGATGCCCAAACAAAAAGAGAAAACTACAAATTGATATGTTTTTACTAAATATATTAACATTTCCAAGTAAATCTAATATATACCAAAATTGTCATTATAATCCATTTTATTTAAATGCAAAGAGTTACGAGTTATTTAACAAGTGTAATGTCTTGTGCCCAAACCAAGTCACAAAAAAAGAAAAAGAAGAAGAAGGAGACAATATTAAGCATTATTACATCATTAAAAATGTCCATTAGGAATTTTATTAAAATGTTCAATAATTCTTTTTAGTTAGTGTTGTATTTAATGTTACTTTAAGGATTTTACTTTTTATCATATTTGGAATTCAAATCCAAAATCTTGCTAAATGAATTATTATTCCTATTATTATAAAAAAAAGGCACTCGTATAATCATTAATTTTTAAATATGCATACTTAGTGTGAAATATATAAGTAGAAATACATAATATTAATTCACGTTATCAAGATTTCCTATCTTATGCTAGCAAATTTGCTAATTAGCATAATAAATTATGAAGGTTTTGAATAAAAAATAATTATTATATTAAAGGATGAAAGCTTCTCTTATTGTATTAGTTTGCTATTCTCCCATAAATTGCAAGTTATTGCCATAGGTTAATCAATTTTACATTTTGTTTGGAACGGTATGAAAATAAATTATAAATTATAATTTATTATTATTATTTTATTTCGAAGGGCCCAAGCCCATAAAGAAAAATAAATAACATGTTGATTTATATAAAGGACATGACTTTTTTGTAGAGTCTAAGTTAGATTATGGGCTTTGCAGTGTGTCCGTTGGTTAATTCTTTCTCATGTATGACTTAAAATGCTTGAACTTCTTTTCAACAAAATTATTGATGTGTTGATGTTAGTTAATAACTAGCTTATGTCCCGTCCAAATGGACGGACATTTATTGTTACTTTATTATTAATATAATAAAAATGTATATATAATAAAAAATAGAGAGATTCTTGAGTACAATTTTTTCCCATACTCAATGGTACTCATAACAAACATATAACCAGCACAACACAGGGTAAAATGATGGCTGTCAGTAACTAATTATGTTTGAGATATAATGTTCTACTTTGTTCTGACTTTTTCATTTTGAGATATAACCAGCACAACACAGGATATAATGTAGCATTTTTTCTTTCATCGCTTCTTTTATTCTACCTCTCCAATCTTTGGTTTAATGGGTATGATAAAAGTGTTTTTCTTTTCGGTTTTTCTTTTGGCTAAAATATACATAATCTTTTATATTATATTATATGTACAAAAAATTCATAATGTTTTAATATTGTAGAGAAAATGTGCTCAAGATGCGATGAATAAAATAAAAAATTTAAAATTATTTAATATAATTTATTTTAAATATAAATAGTTATTTAAACAATTTGATTATGACTAATTATTTTATATTTGATAATCTGATAATATTTGAATATTAACTTCAAAAGTAAAAATTATTACTTTCAACTCTTAATTTAAAATCAATTTTAAAATTGATTTAAAAGATAGTTTTATACAATCAAGCACATTAAAAGAAATAATAGCAAAAATTTCCTCTACTATTAGGAATTTGGAATGAGAGTCTACGGAGAGAATTTTCTACACAATATATATTTTTCAAATGTTTAACTGCACCTTTTAAAATGTCATATTTTATATGATGAGATATAATATAGAAAGTTACGTGTTTACTAACCAGAATAGTAAGAGAAAATGCCTCAAGAAAAAGAAAAAAAAGATTAAACTTTATCAACCTATAATTTTATAATTTTATTCCTTTTTACTTAATCAATTTGTTATTTTTAGTGTTACAATCTACCTACTTATACTTACCCGCCTAATTTTTTTTTTGTCAAAAAATTAGTAGAAAATTTAAGTGTACCTTATATAATTTTTACTTTTTCAGATTTTGACTTAATTTAATACTCACTCAAAATCAATTTAATCTAAAAAAATTTTATTTGATGCATTCTATTCAATTTTAGCCATCAATTAAATTATAATAGACAAATCTTCAATAGAATTAGAATTTTTATGATAATTTAATTCTAAATAAGCATTTAATTGAATCAAACTATAAAGAAGTAAAGATCATATTTAATATACATTTGCAATTATATTTTGGATAGAAAATAATATGTGAAGAAAATATTAACAACTAAAAATATAAATAAATTAAAAAAGGAACAAAATCATAAGTAAAGTATAATTTTTCAAAAAACTAATCTTATGATTATTAAATAATAATTCAAAAATAAATAATACATTTGGAAGACCAGATTTGAAAGAGAAAGTGAGAAAAGAGTTGATAAAAAATTAAAAAAAGTAAATTAAAAAAAACAAAATGATTAAGTAACAAATAATATCTTAAATAAGATAGTTTACCGACTTAAACAATTTTGCCATATGTCACTCATTCCATGGTTATTACCTATGAGTATGACTGAGTATCGTAAAACATTGTACCTAAGAATCTCCCTAAAAAATATTATAAAAATATTAACTTTTAATTTTTGTATTCATTTTATAATTATTTGTTAAAAATGGAATAATACTTATTTAAGAATAAAATATTGTATAGTGTTGAAATTTAATTTGCCATATTCATTTTACAATCACTTAATTTATAAATAACAAACTTTTATTTTATATTTCACACTTTGCCTCAAAGTTTTGAGCACATGAAACTTATGACAATCTGATTAAAAATCAAGCTAAGCTAAAATATTCATGATGATAATCTCAAAGTAACATTACTCCAAATGAAGGCCAATTCTCCATTCTCCTTCAATGTGAGATGGATCCCTACTTCACGATCCTACACATAGGCCATGAAAATTTAACAAATATTATCAGTAAAACTTTTTAAACCATTTCTATAAAAATAAATTTCTAGGAGAAAAGAAAACAAAATGAAATAATAATAATTATGGTCCAAATGACAGTTGCGAACGTACAATCATACTAGTTCATTCTTTTTTTGACTTGAGAATGAATTCAAAAGAAAACTCCAGGATATTTAAAACTATCCAATGCCCACAATAATGAAGTAATTTTTTTTCAAATCAATTTTCTATTTGAACAACTATAAATACTTAAAAGTAAGGCATTCAAAGCAAAACTAACATATACAAGAATCCAAGAAGGTGCCTAGAGCAAGTAAAGTTAAGAAGAGTGAACCTTCTGCATGAGTTGAAACAAATGTGTTAGAATTAGACTTTTAGGAATAATATCTTTATCAAATGAGACTTGAAAAATATTAGAAAAAGTGCCAAGTACATGGATTTTCCTTGAATGTCACTTTAAGTCTATAATTTCTACTCGAGGTGTTGCACTTTCTCATCGAAAGTTCATGTCTAAATATTTATAAATCATATAATAAGATTGTTGTTAGTTTCAATTAAAACATAGATATTTTAAAAAGGTTTTAACACCAATGAGGTGGAGAAAACTAATAAATTTCAAACTTAACATGCAAACAAAGCAAATTAATTAAGAGAAAGCATTGACAATTTCTTATTGTGTTAGTAACTTTTTCTAATAATTATTTTAAAACCAAGAGCACATATAGAAAAGCTGTAAACCATGGTAATATAATAACATAAGAACCAACATTAGAAATTATGTCATGCAACATTGAAAGGTACTTTTAATATTTATAGCTAATAAACATGTTTACTAATGCAAATTCAAGGAAAACTATTCTGTTCGACACCTACTTTTTAGTATAAAAATTAGATTACAAGGAAAAAAATGAATGTATATTGAGTGTTTTGCATTAAAAGTTAAATTCTCTTGTGATTATCAAACTTCAAGAACTTTATTGCACAATATTATAAATATTTCAATAACGAAACTTACGAAAAAGAAAATAATCTAAAAGTATTCACCTTCTTGAATCAAAGGTAGTAGGAACAAATTGCTAAAACATTAGTAATAGTGTCCAATATTAGTGATGTATCTTCCAAATGTGAACTTCGACGATTGCTTGCATCAAGAATTTGATAGAAAAGAAATATCATGTTACATTCACAGATCCATTAACCTTGCATTAATTATTACCCACTAAGACTATAACACCTGGAGATATCTTATTTATGATCTCACTTTCAAAAGAAAGCCCATTACTTAGAATTTTATGAGTGTAATCAATGGTTTAAAGTATTAAATTTTGTATAAGATAAAAAAATTATTAACATACAATGAAATAGAGGTTACAATAATAAAATGTATGCATTAAATTACATTTAAAATTTATTCTTATTTAATTTATGCATTATTATTTTTATTAGCAACACATAAGATTTGATTATAAAAAATATAAAATAAAATTATATATACATTTTTTATTATATATATTATTCTTATATTAATAATAAAGTAACAATAAATATTGTCCATTTGGACACGACATAAGCTAGTTATAAACTAAAACATTCCTTAAGTGCAAAGTGTTTACGTTCAATCGTTTGTACAAAATAGCAAACTATAAAGAGAGAAACATCTGTGACAAAAGAAACTATCATAATAAGTCACAAGGAAAGTTTCATGGATTCTGTCCAACCATTGGCAAGTGTAATAGTTTTAAGAAAGAAACTCCAATACTTGTAAAGAATGTGATATATTAGAAAACATGCAAATACACTGCAATCTTAATGAAAACTTTACCTCTACCATAGCTCCGTTTATCCATAGCAACTACATTCATTTGCAGCTTTCCTGAAATTTGACAACAAAAATAAAATAGTTAAGAAAAAGGGTCATAAACATTACTTGATAAAAATTAAATGCTAGGGAGATATACATAAGGATCTTTAGGATTAAGGATGGTGCTCAATAGAATTTACTGTGTGTTTCGATATGCTCCATCCCTAGCTTCAAGAAGTTTGTAGTGTGTTTCAACATGCTCCATGCCCAGCATCAAGTCATTTTTTTAGGCAAGCTAGTTCACATGTCACAAAATGAGTGAAAATAATATCATTTACAAGAATAATTGGAAGTGATGAAAAATTTTTAATATCGTATTTAAGTACAACAATTCTGAAACCTAAACTTCAGCCTGGTCTTGGATTGTTTCTACTTTTCAAAGTTAGTTATATATAATACTATATGAAGCACATAAAAAATTGACTCTTCTATTTTTTTCTTATCAAATGTTCATGTAGACACCATTTTTCTTATTGACAATTTTCATTTTCTATGGACTGCACTTGTAATTGAAATGTGTAGATAGAACTGAAAATAGAGAATTTAAATAAAAGTTTCCATAAAGAGATCCAAATAATTAGTTAACTAATAGTACTTCAAGTAGACATTTGTGTTCACGCTAAGAAAAGGAATACAACCTCTTGTATTATGCTGAATTAATTTCATGTAATCAATTTGAATAGTGCAAACCTACATAATTGCACACAAGAATTTCCTATTTAAACTTTAAAGCATCATATATACTAGTATAAATCTATAGTTTCCACAGAAAGCACCATCACCTTCATTTATCCATAAGATATTACTCTTAAATAAGCATGAACATACTAAAACTATAAAGGTTACAATTCCTGGAAAATGATACAAAAAATCTCCAGAGCAATAAGAAAGAATCTCATTTACCAAACATCCTCCTTTATGGAACAATAAGAATTAATCGTATAAGGGATCATATTGAAATGGATTCTCTTCTATATCATGAACCTTGTTGTATTAAATTTTAAAACTGTAAATGATGACTCTTTAGGGAAAAATGGTTCTTGATGATTTATGGTACAATAATTTTTTGGGAGGTTTATCAAAATCTTTGTGAAGTAGATGAGCTTCTTAACATAATACATGGTTAAATATGTTCCAAGTGGATGCAGTTACCTATCAAGGCTATCCAAACTCATCTAAAGCTTTTCTCAGAGCATTTTCAAACTTTTGCCATGCTTGAAAATCTTCAAGGTATTTCTCTGACCTCTACACCAGTATATAAAAGAAAATGAATATCTACATTGTTAAACATCATTAAAACAAAAAAAGTATATACAAAGAAATCTCACAATTGAACTCCATGCATGAAAATGGATGATCCATACCATCCTATCAATGATCAATAATAACACCACAAAACTCTAACAATTTGCATCAAAGTTGTTGCTCACGTTATAGTATCCAAAGGGTTCTTATTTCCCAATGACACATATGAAGCAAGAGAGACTACTATACTTTCTGTTTCTAGGAATATATCTTCAACTCTTAAAACTTTAAATATAACTTTAATGGTATTAAGAATGTTCCCTATAAGTGCTGGGAACTCAACTGAATAATTTATGTAGTTATGAAAGAATTTTTGGAATGACTTTTACAAAAAAACATGAAGCAATCCGCGTAAGTAGATTTTGCACATGAAGGACCTCTAGTTGTTCAAATTTTGAAAACTTTTCATCTTTAGATCCATCAGAAGTCCTTAAGATAAGGAATTTTATTGCCAAAGGCACATGACTTTTCAGTGCCAATAGAATTAACTTGCTTTCTTGCTTGATAATTGTAAAGGATTGGGTGCATTTAAAAAGTTTATCAAGAGACTCTTGTGCACACCTTCTTACTTGTAACAAAACATACACAATTATATTACTTGTAAACTGCCTCATATATAAGGAAACTTGTGGATTAAAATTGAGACGTTATCAAACATAAGCAAAACTTTTACATTCAATCATTTGTAAAAAGTACTAAACCATTTCTTCTATTCACTGGTATTGAAGTAAGTTATCACACATCTATAATTACATTCAAATGTATTTATGTATGTATATAAATTTGTTTGGTGTATTCAATTCAGCCACCACTATCAAAATACACCAAACCCAGATTGCAAGTAAACAATGTTTCATTTAAAATATCTTGATGTCAACAACTGCATAATCCACTCAAGCCATATTTGCATAGATTGCACTACATTACCCACAAATAAGAAAGCAAATGTAATGAAAGCACTCTTAATATCCACTTCAATGACAGAGACAAAAATGTTAAAAAAGCAAGGGTGAGCTTTTGTAGTAAATTCACAGCAATCCTTAAAATTTCAAAACCTAAAACTGAAAAGAACCCAGAACCCGACCACAGAGGGGGAATGAAAAAGTGAGCATTTTTTCAACAAATTCATAGCAATCCACAGCCTAAAACTGAGAATGAAATTAAGTTAACTTCTGAGGATGGCACTTTGTTAGAGATCCCCATGAATGGAGTAGTATAGGGGAGAAAAAATGTAAAGCAAACATGTTCAAATGCATTGTTACTAATCCAAATTCAGTCATTGATCAATAGTAAAAGAAACTTGTAATAATACATCAGCTAACCACAAAAACTAAAACTTAACAATAAGAAAAGAACTAAAGAATATCAACCTAATAGTAGCAGAATACAATAATTTAATGAAACTCAAGATGATACCAAAATATGCAACTAAATTTGAAATATGAATTTCCAATCCCAAGAGATCCAATTATACTGAATTCCAAAATAAATTAGATGATAATCTTCATTAGATTAATTATTAATTACTAATATGTTCATATTAATAATAATTAAGTACCAATTATTTTTAGATTATTATTACATTTAAATCAATTAAATATAATAGCAATCAATTAATTACCTCACCAAACCCCTTATGCAGCTCAACTTCTCGTCGGAGAAACTCCTTCTGGTGAATGTCAACACTCAACCATACAATCACTAAGCACAAAAAGGATGAAGAAAATTTAGATCTATTGTTATGAAAAAATTGCCAAAAAAAATAAAAAAGAGCATCAATCCAATGAATAGAAAATTTCAAAACATAAAAACAAAATCTCATTTGTCAGTAGAACCAAATTTGCAAAATTCATGAAGTAGAAATTTATCAAAATTTTAGAGAAAAGGATAAAAAAGAGTAGAGATAGGAATAACTTTAACATGTAAATCTAAATTTGTAAACATAAGCAATTTATGGGGATTAAAAACTAAATAAATAAATGAATAGGAAAGCGAATGAAAAATCGGATGGCAAGTACAAAAATGTATGGTTCCAATGCTTTAAAACTAAGTAACAATGCAGTTTATTATCACATTAGTACTTCATTAATATAATAATTAGAAAAAGAAATTTAAATTAAGTGTGGCCTATGCATAAAGAAAGCTTCTACAGAAAGCTTTCACAAATGTAGAGTTTTGACCTATAAAGAATTTTAAGAAGAGTATCATGGAAGCCAACAAAAATATGGCAGAAGCAGACCAAAGCAAGCAATATGAAAATAACTGATAGCATTCATCTTATTTGGACTCAATTGAAATTTGAAGTTTGGACTTTCAATCAAATAAACACTATATTACTTACCCCAATTTTTCTTCATGCATGTCGTAATAGAGTTCTTCACCTATCTCTAGAAGAGACGAGTCTTTAGGCAAATTAATTGCAGCAGATAAATTGGTTGTAGTAGAGCTCTTGACCGGACTACAATCGAAGTAGCCTCCTACCAAAAAGATGCACAAAAATATTATTAAAAGAATTAAAAGAACAGGAAATAAAATGGATAAATTAGTAAGAAAATAGGAAAACTTTTGGATAGTTTTTGCAAGAAGCTGCAATTTTGGAAAAGGAAGCAGCAGTAAGCAAGTGAAGAAATTAGTAAAGCAAATTAGGGGCTTCTGAAGAAGCTATTTAGAGAAGCAGAACCATGTGAAGAAACAAATGGAGCCAAAAAACCAAAAAGGTTGATGTTATTATTATTAAAAGAATAAAAGAAACAGAAAGTAATAAAAGCAAGAAAGAGGAATTTTGATGGATATTATTATTAAAAGAATGAAAGAATTGTTAAAATAAATATTAAAAGGATTAAAAAATTGAAAGAAATAAAGTAGAAACAGACAAAATAGTGTGAGGTTCGGCGAAAAATTTAGGCGAAAAAACTTGCATTATTATGTTGACATGTGGCAAAAGCATTACAACGTTTAAGTAAATAAATAGATTATGAGGTTTTCTGTGTGTGTGTGTGTGTTTTATTTTAAAATTTTGCTACAAGTGAATATAAAACAAACGCATTACAGAAAACTTGAAATTTTTTACTTTTACAAGAGAATAATAAGCATTATATTAAATTATAATGATAAATAATATGAACTTATTTTATTAATATGAATAATTTATTATTGTTGTGTCTTTTAGTAAGAGCTGGTTAATTCTTTTTCATGTATGACTTAAAATGCTTGAACTTCTTTTCAACAAAATTATAAATGTGTTGATGTTTAGTTAATAATTATAAGATTTTCTCTTCTGTTATACCAGGTGAGTGTGTATGTGTGTAAGTGTTTTTGTGTGTGTGTTTTATTTTAAAATTTTGCTACAAGTAAATATAAAATAAACACATTACACAAAACTTGAAATTTTCGAATTTTACAAGAGAATAATAAGCATTATATTAAATTATAACGATAACTAATATGAATTTATTTTATTAACATGAATAATTTATTATTGTTGCATTCATTTGATTTATCTATCATAAGGATTTAAATTTGATTAGTTATCAATGTAAATAAATTTTACATTATCATCCACTCATGTATTATTACATCATTAAAAATTATTAAATTTTTTTACTAATAGTAAATTTTTTAATTATTTTTATTTTTTAATGATGCGGTACTTTCCAATTTATTAGTAGTGTTAAATAACTGACAATGACGAATTGATCAAATTTTAACTCATCATAAATTACAATGTTAGAGTAAAAGTGTGTAAGGAGTTATTTACTTCATATGCAAAGTAAGTTTTAGTAGTAACTTACCTCTTAAGTGCAGTTAGGAAATGGATACGTAAAGTTAAACCCATTTGTATTCTACACATGCTCCCAATATGAAAAGTTCTAATTCAATCCTTATGGACCTAGTAAGCTTTTTTTTTAAATTTTTTTTGAAATATTTTTAATTTTTAAATAATAAAAAAAATTAAAATCATTGGAAAGTTTTATATATTCATCAATAAATTAGTAATAATGTAATTTATATTTATATATAACCTTAAAAAATATTATATATATACACAAAATATTAGATAAAATGTTTATAAAATAAAAATATAATTTACAATTATTTATAAATTAAAATTTTTGACCTATATAAAATTTAAAAATTTTAAAAAAATTATGAGCTAATTTGACCTATCCATAAGTAGACATATACATGAATCAGATTAGGGTAGGTCGGGTAGGTTTCAAGCTCAGTTAAGTGGGCAGGCCAAATTATATAAAATTTGTGACCTAAGCATCGCCTGAACTCAATTTTTTAATTGTATGGCCTGAAAGCCCAACTCGATTACTTGAATAAATTAAATTTTTTATTTTTAAGTAAAAAATTAATTTTTAAAATAAGAAATATATATTTAAAGAGATAATATGATATTTAAATATATAAAATATTTAATTATATTAAATTATTTTTTATATTAAAAATAATTAAATATAATTATTTTTTAATATATAATAACATTATAAAAAATAAATTAATATAATTAGATCCGGTTGGCCGAGCTGAGTTAGGCTATTTTTTTTATATCGGCTTGAGCTTAGTTCGATCAATAATTAGGTCATAAAAAAAAAGTTTAACAGACTTATCGAACAAAAAAAAAGAGTTAAAATCTTATATTTTTTTAGGTCGGGCCTACTGAATACATCTCTATCCATGAATTTAACTAGTTACAGCTGCATTTTTTAAGACCTCTAAAATGGAAGCTCGAATTCTTCAAAGTTCGCATGTTAATGGACCGCCTTACAAATTTTGACCTATTTCAATGAGTCTATCATTAAGAAATAGATTTATTTTTAAATTTTTAAGGAAATACTTAAAATTATTTGATTAGTAATGAAAATTATAAATTCTTCTTACTAAAGAAAAAATAGATATAAAACTTTATCTATTTTATGAGAAATAAAATTATTTAATAAATCTTATTTTTCTAGCTTATTAATTAATAATCAATTAAATAATTTATATATTTCTTACTTCTCATAAAATTATACTGTTAATATAACTTTTTTGTTCACTTTCAGTATAGTCTGAAAATTACAATGTCAATATAACTTTTTTGTTTACCCATTCGGTCACACTTTCAATTTAACTTTTTGGCAATAAAAAAGATGCCTAAATTGTAAAATAGATTCATGTCATTGTTTAATGCTAAGTTTTGTAAATTCAAATAAGCTTACAAATAAGTATCCTGACCACCTGCTCCCTTAATCAGCTCACAAATCGTAATGATAAGTTCTTATGCACTAAATTTAGGTATATATATTAATTGTTTAATGATTTAAATTAAATTATATATTTTTAATAAAATATTTAATTTAACGATTTATAATTTATCAAGAAAATAAATTCATATATAAATTAAAATTTATTCCATATACAATAGAATTGATCAATTTTAAATTTGTTGGCCCATTCCAATCACATCACATCACACCATATTTTTATAAATTAGAGATACCGAAAAATGGATAATTCTATGGTATAAATGTAACTTTTTGTTGTATATCATACTAGAAAAACCTTAACCCTTTATTTATGAGTAAAAGCATCTAAGCCCTTAATATATGGAAATCTAAGACCGGAATAGAGTTTAGCTCTCTTGTTTGTTTTTGAATTGTTTTACTTAAATTAGATTAGATTAGATATCCTCCATGTAACTAATAAAATGTTTTATATAATAAATAAAAATATTATTTTATTAAAAAAATAAGAAATATTAACAAATTTTATTTTTTTATGGTAAAAAAGATTTGACAATATTTTTATGAGATTATAATATATAAAGGATTGATAATATAAATTTAAGTTTCATTTATTTTATCAAAAAGTATTTTCTATAGGAAAATATTATTTATGTATATATTGATAAAGGAATGTTATACTACTTACATTGGTAATTAAAAAATGACATTTAAAGTCATGATAGCAAAGAAAAGTAAATTTTTTGAAATAAAAAAGTATTTTTTAATTTTTTATATTTAATATTAAATATATAAAATATTTTATTTAATCTTAATATTTTATAGTTATATTTTATGAAAAAAATTTATTGAAATAAATGAAGCCTTACTTTGCTTTAGAATTAAATTAAATTTAAATATTTATCAAAAATAAATTTAAATCTAAAAGACAAATTACATAAACAATATATATATATATATATATATATATATATATATATATATATTATAAGGATGAATAAATGATGTATCATAATTCCTATATACCACATACTTAATTGTTTATATTAACTTGTTATTCACTCAAATTAATAAAATAACATGTTTTCTTTAATGTAATTAATATTTTAAAATAAATATTCACATTTCAGTAGAAGATGTTTTAAAATTTAAAGTGCATAATTATATCTGTTAATAAGAAAATTAAAAATATAAAAATTATCATGTGATTAACTAATAGTTTAAAATAAAGATTCACCTCTTAACAAAAGATATTTTAAAGTTTAATGTGCATAATCTTCAATGGTAATAAAAAAAATTAAAAGTTTAAAATTTAATAGATCGCAAATAACTAACAAAAAAATTGCTTTTTAACCTTGTTATTATATATGTAAATATTAGCTTTTCTTGCTGTTAAAGTTACATTCTGAAAATAGTATGTATAAGTATGAGTTCCTAATTTACATAGACTAATTATTATTTTGCTCAAATTTTATAACTACAATTAATATTACCTTAATTTTATTTTTATTATAATTATTTATTTATTTCTTCATTTGAAATACTAAATAAAAAATAAAAAATAATATAATTAAAAATAAATATGTATTTTATATTATTAAAGTGAATTTTGATAATTAACCTCAATATTTTTTATATTTTAACATTGCAACCTAATAAAGGAATAAATAATTATAATAAAAATAAAAATAAAAAATTAATAGTGTTAATTTTAAATTTTGAGAAATGTAATAGTGAGAAATTAAATTTTGTATTTATTCTTTTTGAAAATTAAAATATATTGGATTGAGGAGGCACTAATTTTAATACGAGAAAAATTTATAAAACTTCTATTTAATTATTATATTTTATGGATTAAATATAATTTTTATACTTAATTAATTCATTATGGACTGGATACTCCTTAAAATAAAAAATTTCTGCCCTTATATTTTCTTTTCTTTTCTCTAAAGTAAAAAAATTATAAAAATATTTTATCTTAATTTTAAATTAATTAAATCAATTTCATTAGCGGTTCACGATTAAGCATAAGTATCCATATACCTACCTACGGCTTCAATTTTGGATAAAGTAGGTTGTCAGATAATATGTCCTTTTTGCATGGAGTGTTCAACCAGCAACAATATTATTTGTTATTTATTAATGTCAAGTCATACGCGCGTCACTAATCTATCAAAAAAGAAATTGTCGTATACTATACAACAAAATTGTATTTGTACACTTGAAATCTACCCCCAAAAATTGTTTGATTCTCGTGAAAAAGACACAAAATTGTAACTCAAGTGGCCAATGTTTGATTCCAAGTTCATATTTCTTCAGCCCGAGCCAGATCCAACTTTGTCGTATGTATTACCTTCGGACGAGTAATACAACAAACACCGCCGCCCCGTTCCACACATTGGGGAGTGAGTATCATTGGATCGAGTCTAAATTATCTCATTTTTTAATTATTTTTAAAAAATAAAAATATAATTTTATTCTAATTTTATTATTTTTTATTAAAAATCATAATTTTAAATAAAATTTATATTTTTATTTCTCTCTAATATTCAACCAACCCATTTCTTAAGAAATGATCCATTAAAATAATTGAATGTAACATTATTCTTTACCTCATGGTTCACGAGAGGAATTTTAAGTTACCTCTAAGAGTTTGATACTTATAGTATGATAAAATATAAATTATTGGATGATATTATTAACTCATTATTAAAATTTTTGATAATTTTATTCACTAACTTATATTTTGTCATATCACCCCATATATCAAATTACTAGAAATAACTTAACAAGCACCTGTTCATGATTATTTCATTGCAAAGTCTTTGTCAAGGTGTTATATGTATATATGTACATACGCATGTGTATATATGTACGTACGCATATGTATATATATATTACAAGAATGTAATTTTTTAAAAACTTATTTAAAAATAATAATAATTTAATATTAAATAAATATTTTTATCATTATAATATTTTATAATTATACTTAAAAAATTATTGAAACAAATGGAGCTGGATTGAAAGTCAATTGCACATTTTTCAAAAATTGAAAGTAGTTTGGATTGGTTGACTTGAGAGTAAAACGATATGCTCACGAGATTTCCAACTTGTATATATATATATATATTTAATATAATATATTTTATTCATTAATTATAATAATAATTAAATTTTTGTATAAATTTATAAAATTGACAATATTTTTATAATTTAAAATTGATTTACTGTTTTACATCATGATTAAATGAAAAGAATGTTGGAAGTATGAATTAAAATCATAAAATATATAATTGATCATAACAAAATTATGAGAGTATCTGGAGTATAATTTGATGAGGCCATGACTGATTTGAATGATGATGATGAGTAGAATTACAACCTACTTCGCCCCTTAGGTTATCCAGATAGAGAGAAAAGGGGAAAAAAATTTTAGGAGTGAGAATCCTTATTGTGCATCCACAATATAATAATCCTGATCTTTCTATTTAAGGTCAGACTTGTGATAGGAAATTACTGACCACTAAAGGGTTGTAGGTTAGGACCTCTACCCATATGGGCTTATGCATGATTCAACCTATCACGGATCATACACATTAAATCAAGGACCCAATTCTGTTCTATACTTAATGTTAAAATATAAAATTAATTACTTAAATAAATATTTTAATAATTAATTAATACTGATCCATATAATATTTCTAATAAAATTAATTATTTTATTTTTAAATACAATAAATTTTCATTTGGATAGCATTAATTAATTATTTGAAATAACTTAAAATTTCAATAATTAAGCAATTAGTTATACATTAAGTTATAAACTTAATTCAAAGAATGAGAGTACATAAAATCACTGAATCTAATAGGGAGACAAGTGATATAATATCTCATAATCTGAAGAGAACATAATAAAATTTAATCTTTCGACTACAAGTTTAGAAAAGAAACAACTCAAAATCATTGAATCCAATAGGGAAACGAATGATTTATATATATGTATAAAATATATTACCAATGTTTCAATATCTAAACTGAGTAATGACTGCAGTAAGTGGAATGAGACCATACAGAATCACTGAATCCAATAGGAGATAAGTGACGTAAAATTAATGTCTCATAATCCCAAAGGAACTAGATATATATAAGGTTAGTCTTTTGACCACAACTCATCATAAGAGAAACAACTCAAAATCATTGAATTCGATAAGGAAGCAAATGATTTATATATATGTATAAAGCATATCACCAATATTTTCAATATGAGCAATTACTGGTCACAAATATCAATAAAATAAAATAAGCATATCTCATACTCCCACTAAACTAAGGCTTCATAAAAAAATTTAATAAAACCTATATGAGTTACTTGATTTTAAATACTCCTATAGGTAAGCCTTAAGTCAATGAATCCTTAGTATGTCTCCACTAGGGCTGTGTTTCAATGTGAATCTGAGATTCAACAATCCTCTCTCTCTAACGAACAGAAGTTTAACATCAAAATATTCAATATGACTAGAATTCTTGTGGTTTTTGAGAGAAGCACATAGTAGGAGAATTATCACAATAAAATTTGGTAGAGGTCGTGATATAGAATTAACCAATTTCATGCCAAGTATCATCTTCTTCAACCATATAGCCTAATAAGTGACCTCATAACATGTGATAAACTCTACTTTCATAGTTGAGGTAGCTTATGAGTGTCTGTTTAACACTTTTTCCATGAAATAAGCTCCTCTAAACATCATAAAGATGTATCTAGATGTTGACTTATGATCATCTATGTATAAAGCATTAATCAGAATCTGAATAACCAATGCCCTCAAGTAAATTAGATAGTCTACAATTTAACATATGATTCTTAGTATCTTAAAAAATACTTCATTACTTTCTTGGCTACTTTTCAATGATCAATCCCAGGGTTACTCAAGTATTTTTCAAGCACACTAATAGTAAAAGCTATATCTAAAATAATGTAGACCTATGCATTCATAAGATTACTAATAGTGGAAGCGTAAGGAATCTTGTCCATTTCAACCCTTTCAATATCAGCTTGAGGGCAATATAATTAAGACAACGTATCGTCTTTCTATGTAGGCGTTGAACTAGATGCATAGGTATCTATTTTAAATCTTTCATGCACCTGTTCAATCAAATTGGCTTGGTACAAACCCAAAATTATATGAGTTCTGTCACGATGGATCTAAATTTCAAAATAAAAAAGACATTTTGCCAAATATCAAAATGACATGATAACATGCATTTTGACTCATCTAGAAAAAGATTGAGTTACTAGCTAGCAAAAGGTCATCAGTATAAAGTACTAAGATGACAAAATTACCACATTAAATTTATTAAAATTCCTGCAAGTACACAATATAATCATTTAGTATCGCAAGTCTCTGAACTCTTTGAGTTCGTCTAAACTCAATGGCTAGCTAACCAGGTCTTTCAACATGAGGATCTTTATTTATATGAATTGGACTGTCAACATTATCTCCTCTAGTGGTGAGGGAATCAAAATAGGTATAGGCAGAATGGTGCCCTTGTCACATAAATTGATAGCCCTAAGCATCAAACTCCCACTATCCAAGTCATCCTGCAAAATAAAATGTTCAATCAAACTTAATTATCTTAGGTACTATAAGTGGGATAATAAAATCTATAACCTCTTGATCCAATTCAGTACTCAATGGATGAACCCACTGATTGTTCTAGAGTTTAATTTCTTCAACTAGGGATTATATGGTCTCATCTCTACTTTACAACCCCACACTTAAATGTTTCAAAAAATATGAGAAATCTAAGTCTAATAACATACCTTTAGTTTTATCAATCTTTCTAATCTCTCTCTGAAAATTAGGCCTAAATGTCAATCCCACAAAATGGAAGAATTCTCACTCATTCTAGGTTGTTTATGCCTAATTATAAGATACAACAGGATAATTTTTCAAATTCAAATGATACGGATTATTTTGTAAGGTGGCATACCAAAAATAGCAAAATCATAATAAATTTTCTTTGTCAAAAGGAATAACTACAATTATTCAAAATGAAACTAGAAATCAAATTTCTTCTTAAAAAAAAGGTACATAAATGACATAATTCAAATTAAAAGTATCCATAAAGAAAGAAAATGATCCTATGTATTTAATTTTAACCCTACTTCTTGTTACTTCGAATACAGTCTCTCCCGTCTCACTTGGGATCTGCCTGTTTGTGAGTCACTTCTTGCTCATGCTTGTTCTTTAACTTATAACATTGAGACTTTTTGTGTCCAGGGATCTTGCAATAATTGCACTTGTCCTTAAATTTCTTTTATTGTCCCTTATCCTTATCACCATTTTTCTTAAACTTAGGCTTTTCAGATATCTGTGTCTCTAGTTTCTTTCCTCTTTTATTATTTTCCACTTGACCTATTATTGGAGTTCTGAGATAAGTAGTTGATGGAATATGGCTGTGGATTACTTTTTATAGTCTCCTCCTCTTGAGTTACTATAGAAATCATCTGGTCTATTATCCACTCTCCTTCTTGTGAATTATAAGAAGTTCTTAGGTAGGTATATTCAGCTGGTAATGACTAAAGGATTCTGTAGATCAAAGTACTCTCTCCTAGATTAATACTATATGATCTCAGCTTATTGTACTATGAATAATTTTCATAATGTGCTCTCTAATGCTCGAAACTCCATTATACGAGTGTTATTAAGCATGGAGAGGTAGTAGACTTTTTTAGTCTTGTTAAACTTCTTGAATTTTTCACCAACAACTTTCATGTACTTTACGGCAGTGTCCTTATTTGGGATACTCTCTCTAATTCCATTTTCAATGGTGAACTTAATCACTGCTAAATAGATCTGGTTCGATTCATACCATTATTTGTAATAGGTCTTATCTGCAGTACTAGACTCAGGTCAAAGATCAGCTGGCTTTGATTCTCTAAGAGTCAAATCCTCCTTAGAGATTAACAGGTACATGTTTAAAAACTCTTTCCATTCATCATAATTTGTTCCATTAAGAGTTCTCACCACAAATAATTGTTGAAAAATCGAGACTGATGAAATAGGATTGAGAAATTATTAATTATGCGTGCATAGCATAATTA
Organism: Sindora glabra; assembly: GCA_020226215.1. Taxonomy (NCBI): domain Eukaryota; kingdom Viridiplantae; phylum Streptophyta; class Magnoliopsida; order Fabales; family Fabaceae; genus Sindora; species Sindora glabra. Next base: position 19,189,106 of record CM035228.1, read on the forward strand.
TAACACATGATTCTCAATTAAACAAATTAGTCAAATAACTATATAATAAAGTGGTATCAAAATTACATGTACCTTATGATTTTGCTTGTACAATAGTCTACATAAAAATGTAATCAATATAGCCATACTGATAGGGTATAAGAAATATCGAAAACATTATAAACGCTGAATGCCTATTTTAAGGAGTCTAAATCCTAAAATTATATTAACAATGTCACACCGATAGGGTGTATCCATCATCAATGTAATGTGTTTCTAAATATCCTAAAAGGACATTATTTTATGGAAAATAGTCTTATTATATCCCTAATATATCATTGGTATGAAATAAATGACTTTAGGTGTCTTTATATATATAAAATTACATAATTAAGGGCTCAAAATTTATCTAATATATTTATGCTCATAATTAGAGAGAATGACAACTCACCAAGCCTAAAAAAAATATGAAGAATGTCCATAAATTTTTTTAGGCTAAAATTTCATAAATAAAATATATTTTTATACAGTTTAAATCTTTTCAAAATTCAAAATAAATATTTATTAATCTCAAAAAAATTCTGAAAAAAATGCAGAAAAGTAGAAAATTAGATTCTACACAATTGGGCCAAAAATGGATTTGGAAAACCCTCGCGCGTGTGCAACACGTGCCTACACGCGCTATGGCCCATGCGTAAGATTAGTTTCAGCATGCATGATCAAAACAGATCATGCGCTTCACGCGCTCCGTGCGCGTGCGCCACACAAATCAAAAGGTGTTGTTGCAGATGTCAGGTTGGTCAGGCACGTGGATATAACACGCTATTTGGCGCGTGGAATCATGCACAGCAGCAACTGGATGGCTTGATATGCGCGTTATTATCACGCGCTTTCTGGCGTGTGGCGCCTACGCGCACGTTGATCTATGGAACTAATTTTAGCATCAGAAGCTTCGTTTATGGCATTCCCTCTGCCATTAATGTAGTTTTAAAGCTTAAAAAAAATTATTTTAACCTCTTTTAATACCAGAAAATTATATCTAACCTATTTTTGCTACAATTCATGCATTACTCAAAAGGAATAGCTTCAGAACTACGCGATTTTTGTTCATAAATTTTCCAAAAAAAATTCAAATTGATATGTAATAATCATGAATTTGATACAATTAAATAACAGAGTAATATTTCTCATGCATATCAATTCATAATTCAATATTTAATTGCAAGAGAAATAGATCCAATTATTTCACAATTAAAAAAAATTCTCAATTCCAAAATTTTCCATTCCTTTGATTCACTAATGATCATAAAATTAAAATGTAATCCAGTAATAACATAATATTTTACACGTCTACACAATCAGAATTCATGATTTAATTGAAAGAAAGTTGATCCAAATTATCTCAAAATAAAAAAATCCTAATTTCAAGGGTTTCATACACCAAAAAAGAAAGAAAGAAAAGAAAGAAAGAAAAATTTATGAATTTTGTCAAGAGATTTAAAATTGCTCATAATCAGATAAATTCATACATCAACATTGCTCTGATACTAATTGTTAGAAATATGAATTAAAATTATAAAATATATAATTGATCATAATAAATTTATGAGCATATTTGGAGTATAATTTGATGAGGTAATGACTGATTTGAATGATAATGATGAGTAGAAATACAATCTACTTCACCCATTAGGTGATCCAGATAGAGAGAAAAGGGGAAAAAAATTTTTAGAAGCTGAGAATCCTTACTTGTACATCCACAAAATAATAACTTTGATCTCTTTATTTAAGGTCAGACTTGTGATAGAAAATTACTGACCAATAAAGGGCTGTAGGTTGGGACCTTCTACCCATATGAACTTATGCACTGATCTAACCTATCACAGATCATACACATTAAATCAGGATCCAATTCTGTTCTATACTTAATGTTAAAACACAAAACTAATTACTTAAATAAATATTTCAATAATTAATTAATATTAATCCATATAATATTTCTAATAAAATTAATTATTTTATTTTTAAATACAACAAAGAAAATTATTATTAAAAAATAATAATTAAATTTTTTTAATAATAGTAAAAAATTAAAAAAATTATTATTATATTAATATTTAGGTGGATGATAGTGAAAAATTATTTTACATCAATAATAAATTAAATTTAAATTCATATTTTTATAAATTAATGAAATCATTTTCTGGCGTACCAGATGAAATTTCTACAAAACTCGGAAGCAGTTCTTGCAAATATCGGTTGATGGATTCGGGAGAGATTAACACCTTTCAAAATTTTAATATCTTTATATTTATATACAGTAATATTAAATTAATCATTTTAAAAATTTAAAACTATATATGATATGAAAATTTGACCTTTAATCTCCATAATTAAATTTACTAATTCCCGTGTTCATTACAAGTCTGACATGGTGTTAGCATAAACACAATCCTTCCATACCTTTTTCTAGTTGTAAAAGACAAAATGTCCCTCTAGTTCAATTGGGTACGTCTTACAATAAAGTTGGAAAAGCAAGTATCCCCCTCATCCTTTTTAAGTTGAAAAAGAAAAAAAATTGTGCATCCTTCTTTCTGTCCCACTATGTGTTGAGATTAATATTTTGAAACGTAGGTCGGCGTCCCACCTTGTATTGAGATCAATATTTGAAACTTAGGTCGGCCAGCAATGGTGTTTGAATTGATTAACATATTTTTTATATTTATAAAATTATACATTATATATAAAAAAATAAATCCATTTAGTCTACAAATGTATTTTTAAAATACAATAAATAAATACTAATTTTATTACAATTATAACCATCCAACACAATTTTAATATTATTTAGTAAAATTTATAATATCAAAATTATACTTCATTTTAATTTATTAACAAATTTAAATTTATTAATATAATTATAAAAATTATATATTGCGTAAAATATAAATATTTGATACATATTATTCATAAAATAAAATTAATCGAAATTATATTTAGAAATTAGAAGTCAATGAACCTCATCTATAATTAAAGGCATGAATAAAGAAAAAGCTGGCATGTGAGATCCACAATGCAGGAAGCATATGTGCTTCTGGGTAAAGGGCCATTTCATTTGTTTGAGATCCGTAGGTTATACTTTGCAATTTTGTTGGAGTGAGTATAGATCAATCCGTCCAAGCCAGGTGTTACCGATTTGATAGGTTTATCGGTTCGATAGTAATTTTGACTGCTCAAAGCAGTTCAACCCTTTAAGCAAGTTTTTGGCATCATCTGACCGGATCGAAGTCCGGTTTTCAATTGAATTGGTTGAGCTAAACGGTTTAGATTTTAAAATATTAATTGAGATCTAATTTCAACATGTTACAAAATAATATAAAAAATAATTTAATATATAAATATAAAATTTTATATTCAAATTCAAGAATGATAAAAATAAAATAAAATATTTAAAATAATATCAATTACTCCTAACTGCCGAAGGAGGTATTATAAATGATACTGCTTGTTGGTGTCCTTCGGAGCACTGAGCACTTTGTCTTGCTTCCATCCTTCGTTTATCGTTCTGTCTGAAAGATGTCAAGGGCAGCTACTTCATCAATCTCTGCAGTTCCCAGAAGGTTATATATCATACTTATAAACTTTTTTCCCTCTATATCATTTTTTTTTTCACTGTTTGTCTCTTTGATTTCACTTTTGTTATGAGACGAAGAAGAAGTCAGCAGAAGGAGTATAGATGGCCTTCGTATATTACTTGAACTTTTACTTCTCAGATTAAAGCATTTTTTCTAGCTCACTGCATGAAGTTGGTGGAGGTTTATCACTTTGGTGCAATCTGACCTCTATTTACCAGATTGCTCCCAGTTAGTTGCAAAATACTGAAAATAAAATTTGAAACTCACTCCAAAATTTTTTGTATTTATTGGATGAAATTTTATAAACTTATTTCACCTCCTATGTACTTGATTGTTATTTTTTACTTATATTTAAAATTTAATTTTCATTTGTTTTATACATACGATCTTATTGTAATTAAAAAATAATTAAATAATCAAGAAGAAAAATGCTATTCACCTGTCATTAATATTCCTTCGTAGGCTGGAAGGCAAAGTTGCGCTGATAACCGGAGGAGCCAGTGGCATCGGAAAACGCACCGCCGAAGTGTTCACCCAAAACGGGGCCGAAGTCGTCATTGCAGACATCCAAGACGACTTGGGCCATGTCGTGGCCCAATCCCTAGGCCCATCCATCTGCTCATATGTTCACTGCGATGTCACCGACGAGGCCCAAATAAAAAACGCCGTCGAAACGGCCGTGAACACGTACGGAAAACTAGACATCATGTTCAACAACGCAGGCATAGCCGATCCCAACAAGCCCCGAATAATCGACAATGACAAGGCCGATTTCGAGCGCGTGATCAGCGTCAATCTCACCGGCGTCTTCCTCGGCATCAAGCACGCATCTCAACCGATGATCTCGGCCCGCACGGGCAGCATAATCTCGACGGCCAGCATCAGCTCCTACGTGGGCGGCGCCGCCTCCCATGCATATTGCTGCGCCAAGCACGCAATCGTAGGTCTGACAAAAAATGCAGCGGTTGAGCTCGGGCAGTTCGGGATTAGGGTTAATTGTTTGTCACCTTACGCGCTGGCGACGCCGTTGGCTACCAAATTCGTCGGAGTTCCGGATGAGGAACTGGAGAATGTGATGAACTCGCTGGCTAATTTGAAGGGCGTGACGCTTAAGGCGGATGATGTCGCAAATGCAGCAGTGTTTTTGGCGAGTGATGAGTCGAGGTATGTGAGTGGGCACAATTTGCTTATTGATGGAGGATTTAGTATTGTTAATCCGTCGTTTGGCATGTTTCAGTACGCAGAGTCTTGACTTTGTGTAATGTGTTTGAAGTCCAGATATTAATTACTATGATAATACAGGTAATGCTCTACAGATCCTCTGCTTCTTCTGGAGGGCATCAATATTTTATTGTTTGACTATATTATTTAAAATTTTTGAAGAAAGTGAATTCAAAACTAGAAAGGGTATTGTTACAGAAAATTCAATATCCTAAGGTTGAGTGTTTTTAATTCTTTTGATATTTGACAAATATAATTTAACAATAAAAATATTCAATTACTTAAAAAAATGAGTATCGTACTATGTAATTTAAAATCTATATATATTTTTAAATTGTTTTTATATTTTAAATATATTTTAAGTTTTATATTTTAAATATATTTTAAATTGTTTTTATATTTTAAATTAGATAGTACGATATTCATTTTATATTTAAGATTGAGTGTTTTTAATTCTTTTGATATTTGAAAATTATAATTTAATAATAAAAATACTCAATTACTTAAAAATGAATAACGTCCTATCTAATTTAAAATATAAAAACAATTTAATATATATTTTAAATTTCATTAACCACCATAAAATTTTGATAATAAATTTTCTTATTCCTCGATTACCAATCTTACTAACTACGCACTCCAAACTAAGCTCCAACTCAATTGATTTTGCTTTGCCAAATCCATTCCCAAATTCTGCATAAACCATTCTTCTGCATTCCAAGTGAAGAAATTGGCAATAATCGGAAGATGAACCATGTTTCTCTGTATGTGCACAACAAGTTTACACTTATTAGGGCATGCATGGAATTTTTAACATGATGGCCGCACCTTTAAAAATAAAGCTATACATTTGTCATGACCTGGGCACGTGACTAGCGTAAGAAGTTGTTATAGACAATCATCTACTAACTTAATCTATATATGAGAATTGTAACATGCAACATATGATGATACTTTACCTTTAAGGAGGTAAGATTTTTAGAATTAAACAGAGATTGTTATTATTGTATTATACATTAAATATATATGTACAAATATCTATTCCAATTATTCTAAGACTTACCTCAACACCAAAATACTCAAATAGACCTAATTGTAAACTTATAAAATGGGTGAAGGTCCATGAGCTTGATTACTTTGATCAACAAATTTAAGTAGATCAAATTATTCAAAATTTAGTTCATTTTAATTGGGGATTTATGTTGATTGATCTACTAACTTATAGTTAAAGGCTACAGATTCATGGACCAAACCATGGATATAAACCAAATCAAAATACCTAAATTTTGATCTATTTTGTAAGCAGATTCATATGAACCAGGGTCCATATGCAGCAATTCGATCTATACAAAATGATCCATTTTATAGGCTTACCTACTTCCAATTTATCAAACAGCAACCTAGTACTTAAGAGGAAAATTTCCTAAAGAAAGGATAAAAGAAAAAGGAAAAATGAGTTTTGTTAAAATTTAGTGAGTAAGCAATAAGTATTAAGAAAAAAATTAAAACCTATTTATACCATGATGCATAGTCTACTACCATTTCCTTCTTCTTTTTTTTTTGTAAGACATCAAGGTTTCATTTGAAAAAGTAAATGAATTTTCATACCTTTGCTAAAAAGAGAAAGGCATTCTAAAAAAGTAATCTATCTTTCAAGAAACTATTTACATGGACATAAACTATAGCAAGACCTAATCAAGGTCTCATTGTTCATTCTTGAATTACCATATTCATAAAAAAGATTCAATAATGCAATTAATGTATTCATTTCCACAATTTCATGATTCATTTGTAACAATTCAATAACATTTAATAGAAAAATATGAGAATTGAAAAATATGTAAATTTTATTATAATTCTCATCTATCTTGTCATAACCCAATTCTAATTATGATCAACATGAAACTTTATTCGTGATTTCCATTAACCCGAACTGTATTTAAAATCTACCTAGTCAATATTTAGGGAAAGCTTAAGAAACATCTCATATGATTACAAAGAGGATGATATTATTAAACAAGAATATATATAATTCTTAGTTCATATGAAGTTTAAATTATATCCACTATCTTACTAACCCTTTTTTATTCTAATGCAAATGATGACCTATGAACAGTTATAATACTTTATCCAATATTACCCTAGTCTTACTAAACAAACTTTCAGAAGTCCCGTTCATAAATAGTGGTGGGTCTCCATTACCTAATCTATGAAGGTAGAACACATATGGAGATAAATCTAATCTTAGTGAATGAACATTATAACATAAATAAAATGTAATTAATTAATATATGGTTTACTAATCAAATTTAACTTCTTACAAACTATACAAATAAACAAATTTATCATAACAACGCTTACATAAGAGCAAACATAATTCAATATGCATTTTTATTTGGATAACTAATATCATGAGTACTCCTTTTGTACTCATAAGAATTATTGCTCAACATGCATGTACATTGCACTACAAGGATATTATACACACATACATATACACACACACACACACACACATTACAATAAAATCACAATGAATCTCGATTATTAGATTGTAACCATCATATACATAATTTTTCATGTATATAAATTTATATGTGCATTCATGTCAAGATCATAAAATTAATGGATTAATCAATCAACACATGAAAAGTAAGTAAACCTCTTTTTAACTCTTGGGTAATCCTTATTCCTTCATAAATTTATCTTTATCTCTCTAAAATTTATCTTATGCCTTTATAAATGGTTTACTAGATCTAGTATATACATATCAATTCTCCTTTATCACAATTCTCATATCATAATGCATATCCTTTTGATACGGAGTCTCATACATATAATACTTTTTACATTTATCATATTTCTTATATGTCCCTTTTAATATCAGATTTCATATATTCATTACAATTCATAATTTATCATAACCATTTATTTTCAAATATAATATCCATAATATTTGTAAATGGAAATACCATGCCTCCATTACATGACCTCAAATATTTATTCAATAATAATAATAATCAATATATCCATTAGCACACACACATATATGCTTTGAATTTATTTGTCATAGAGTAAACATTAACATTGTCATACCTTTACTACAAGGCCATAAATATCTATAACATAATTAGTCTATAGTATTTAAATCATCTTAGATCTATAACAATACAATTGCATTTAAACCATGTTTATGCATTCGTATAACTTCAATTCATATTTCATGTTCTAAGATATCTCTTTTAATGTTACAAATCCCAATTTTAGTCTTTTATAAGTAAATGTGGGAGTGAAATCATTATTTGAATCATCATTGTATTTTATATATACTTACTCATATTACTACTATGTTTAACTTAAAGAACTAAGCATCAATGCATGTCACTATATTTTAATAGCAGGGAAGTAACGGTCAATTGTTTGAAGCTAAATAATCAATTGTTCATTTTTGGATAAGGATTTTGACAAGTTCCTAATGTAATGGTGAGCCATTATTCATCTATAATGCAAATAGTTTTTAATTTATTTATCACTTATTTTATCTATACCAAACCTATACTATTTCCTAAAAGAACCTTATTTAATCCATTTTCATCATTTATACACCATTTTCTCAACTTAAAATGCATTATTCAACACAAATCTGCCAAGCCCTAAATTTCATAAATCCAAATTATGTAAAATCTTGAATATTAAGTTAGAATGTTTATTCACCTACTATGGAAAAATGTTTGAAAAGTTAAATCCATCACTTTTTAACTTTAATCACTTAAAATTTTAAAGATTTTCATTAAAGCTTAGGCTTTCCTCTTTCTAGCTTAAAGTTAAGCTTTAATAGAACTTTAAAGAAGAAAGTAAATGAGGAAACTTAAGATGAATGGTAGTTTAATGATTTTTAGCTTGATTATATAAAGATTTTGGCAAAATCTTACTTATTCCTTCATAATTTGTTAAAAAAACTAAGAGAAGAAGGAGGAAAAGATATGTTGAGTTGGAAATGACTAAATGAAGAGAAAAAGGCAAAATTATGTTTTAAAGAAATAATGCAAGGATAATTCTATCCTTTGTCTAAAATTTCCTTTACACTCACTTATTTACTTTTAATCACTTATAACTCTTAATTATTTTATTCCACACAATTTTCCTTTTTTTCCTTATTAAGCTAATTCGATCTTTACTTACCTAAAATTTCTATTTAAATTGATTTGATTAAGTAAGTCCTATTTTCCTTACTTTTTTCATCACTTTTCTTAATTAAAATTTATTCTTTCCTTTATGAACTTTTGTACTAAAGTGTAGAGATTAAAATAAGCAAACTATTTTTGTTATCATAAACTATTTATTTTATTTTATTTCTTTTCCTTTTTTACAGAATAAAATTATAAAAATCTTAAGGAGGCACAACAATTCTTTATCTTTTACAAGCAAATACTAGATCCACTATTTAAGTTACGACATATATGTGATCACCTCTACCTTGATAACTTTCATGCCATGTAAGATACAAATAATTAATAATTGTTTCATTGCACATTTTAAGCTTTTAAGGCATAAAAGGGCTAATCTTGCCTTTTTAATTACACACTTTTCATATACATATATACATTCTCATATTAAGTTTACAGGAAAAAGCATTTTTAACTTAAAAACCCATTTAAGATGTGAAAATTGTAAAATAAGGTAAGGGAAATTAATTACCTAACCAAATAGGCAATTAATTGCTTATTCAATTATAGCTAGGCAAAAATATTTTCTAACTCTGATAAATTAATTGCCTATTTAATAACCTAGCTCTTTTCACTAGAGGTGAATTGATTACCCATTCAATTCATATCATGTAGAAATATTTCTTGACTTAAGGAATCAATTAGGCAATCAATTACCTTAAGAAATTTTTGCAAGATTCTTGCAAAATTTTTTATTCATTCACAATAAAATCATTATAAATTTAATCCTTGAATGAAGACACATAATCTAAACACCACATATCATTAGAATTATATTATATATACTAGATTCGATAAGATATTCATATCAAACACCATTTCAAGTCATTCAATTTCAAATTATACTAGTTTTTAGAAAAACTTAGCCTAAATTATCTAAATCATTCAAAAGTATACAATATCAATTAGAATACTTACTCATCTTTTATGGAAAAGATAATAGGTGGAGGAAATTGTGGTTCACTTGCTCTAATTCATCCAAAACTTCAAAAACCCATGTTAGAACTTTAAATTCCTTTTGAAATTTAAATCCTTTAATCATTCAAAATTCAAAGAGCAAATAAAGAAAAACTTTATAATAATGGACGCTTAAAATGCCTTATCTTGTTTAGAAGGAAGAGTATGAAAGATTGATGAAAATTTATGCCCTTATTTGCTTAGAAGATGTAGAGGAAGAAGAAAATGATGATGATGACGGGTAAAGGTTTTAGAGAAAATATGGAAAAAGGTGGCTAAAATGGGAAAATAGTGAAAAATGAGGCCAGTAGCCAAATTGAAAAGTTCCTTCATTTTCTTCTACATTCACACATACATATACATACTAACCTTTAGTCATATTTAGCTTATAACATTTTAATTTATTTTTTTTCAAATATTTTGTACAAAAAAATTCTATTCCATATTTTTTTTTGTATAAACAACCTTAAATCCTTATTTTTTTTTCCATAATCTCCTATTTTTCTATACAAGATTTGGGATTAATAAGGGGAATCAAATGCATTAGATAGGAAAGGATTACTCGCCTTAATGGGGTTAATTCCTTGGATGAAAAAGAAATCTTAAGAAAATTAAAGGAAACCACAATGACTAATAATCTCAAATTGAAAATAAAAAAAATGAATTGATGGTATCAATGTTCTTACAATTAGAATAAATTATAGTTCTACCCTTTGCATTATAAGATCTTCAAGTTCTTGGCTTAAGAAATGAGGAAAGAAAATTTAGAGTGGTTTAATATGTGTGTGTGTGTGTGTGTGTCATGAATGAAATAAAAAGAGATTTTGGGGAGGTTTTATTCTATCTTTAATTGGAAATAGGTAATTATCGCTTTTAGAAACCTAATTTCAGGCCTTTTTATGTATTGGCTTACTAAGTTTATAAACCATCATTACCTGTTTATTGGCCTCAATCATTTTTGTATCAAACCTTTCTAGAAAAAGTTATAACCTATTTACCAAGAGTGGATTAGTACCATTTTGCCTAGAATTTGCTTTTATTTCAAAAAAAAATTAATTAATTGGCTATGAATTAAATTATGAAATGGGAAATTACGTTTTACTTATCCATAGTTTTGTTCATTTTTACTTAACCTACTTATTTTTTCAAATATTACAATTTTTCCATCCAATTTTTAATAGAAAACTTTATAATAGGTGGGTTAAGTGAAACTGGGCAAACTCACATTTGGATAAAGTATAATTTCCAATATTTATGTAAATTGACATTAAGAATTATTTTAAATAGGGATGCAAATATATTAGTCATGTAAAGCATATAATAATAACATATAGTTTGTAAATCAAAACTAAGGAGATAAAGCTAATATATTTTTTAGTTTTCATTAAAAATATCGAATATCAATTTATATAAATATGAAAAAATTTATAATTTATTGCAATGTAATTTTTTTATATTCATTTAACTCACTTATTATGAAATATTTTGTTAAAAATAAGATAAAAAAAAGTTTAAGTGAACAAAATATTAACATTAAAAAATACAGGTAAGCAAATTGTAATGTTTAAAAATATAGATTAGAAAAATGAAAAATAGAAGAATCACAAGTACGTAAAATATAATTTTTCCTTATGAAATTTACATAAATCATAACCTTAAATCGAACTTTAAGGCGATTCATCAATCAGATATTTATACACCAAGTTATAATCAAAATATTATTGGATGTACAAAAATTTTGAAAAAATATGTCTACTTTTGAATTTTTCCTAATAATTAATTTGATAATTGTTTCATAACTTATTTGGTGATTCAATTCCTTTATTTATATCTAATTGTTTCCTAAATTCTCCAGGATTTAGATCACCCTACTTTGAAGCCCTTTTTTAATGGCTTTTGATGTAAACCTTCTACCTTACCTTCTTATACAAATTAATTCTTTACTTTTAAGTTTATAAAATCATAGTAGTTTATATTTATGAGGTTCTTTTATCATAATCTTTCAACTTCCTCTTATTTTAACTTAATCCAAGCATTTATACTATCTTTCATACTTATACATCCAAGCATTTATACTATCTTTCATACTTATACGATCTCTTTCATCCGTGCACTTTTCATAATTACAATTATAATAACTATTCTTAGAATAATTTTTTCTCTAAAATGTATGTTAATCTATTTACAAATATCTTTAGAAAATTTTAGGGTATTATAACGGAATTTCATTGTTGGTTTCTTATCCTTAAATGATATGATTTAATTTCTTTTTTTTAATATAGCTATTTAACTTTTTCTCATTGTGAATTTATCTTAGCTTACAAATTTCTATTGCTTCAAATCTAAAATCAAGCTAAAATGAGAGGACCTTATTTGCGCTAATGGAGGAAAATGCATTATGACATTTGCTAGGAAGAAATTAGATACATGTGAGTTATATATAATCTAGTTAAAGAATTTTAATGTATAAATATTAAATGACCTTTTTCACAAGTTGTTTTGTTACATAGTATAATTCTTTCTATTTTGTTTCTACCAATTAGTAGCAATGTTTGAATAATAATTTGATTACAGAGATTTAATTTGTGAAAGAATTGCCAATGTTAGATGTAGATAAGAAAACATTTCTCTTTAGACAAAGGCTTCGTTTGGCAAGGCAGCGTTTTTCGATCAAACGGCTGTTTGACCGAAAACGCTGCCTTTGCCAACGTTTTAAAACAGCGGTTTTGTTAAGGTCAAACTGCTGTTTTTCGGTCAAAAATGCCAAAAGCTAAGCAAAACGCTGGTTACCAAACATGGGCAAAGAATATTTCAAATGAAGTAGTTCAAGTAATGCTTATTTTATCAAAGAATAGTGAAAATAAAGTTTATGATTGCTTAGTTAGTCTATGAGCCATAATTTTTATTTTTTAATATTATAATTATGATTTATTATTCAATAAGGGAAAAGAATGTTAAGAAAATTTTCTAAAATTAGCATAAATTTCTTTTAATTTTAGAGGGAAACTGAATCAATTGGAAATCATATATTGATTCTGTTAGGATATCTAATGAAAAATCAACAAAAAATAGTTATGTACATCACTAATTAATCATAGAAGGATAAGTAACACATTTTAATATTATAGGAGGACAAATTACACTACTGTGAAAAGTACATAAAGGTTATAAGTAATTTACTCTAAAAAATATGTCAAACATTTAATAAAAAATATGAATTGATTACATATTCCTCTATTTTAATGATTTTTTTTTAAATTGAAATGATATTTCCTTCTTCATTTTACGGATATTTTTCTAGATATCAAAGTTCAAATGTCATATTTTAAGTGAAAAATTATGTGGATAATTATAAATTAGTACAACATGAATTTATAAACTAATCCCTAAATAGTACAGGTATAATATATTAATTTTTTATTGAAAATATAGTATTTTAAAATAATTTAAAATTTTATTGTTAAATTATGAACAAATCAATTAGACATACTTCATTTGAAAAAATCGATAACTTCTCAAAAATCAAAAAAGAATTTTTTTGGTAAATAAAAATATTTTTACACTAAAAAGGTATTCTTAAATACCAAATAATACATATAATTCAATAAAATATCAAAAATCTTACTCTAGCAGCCTGTTGCTAGAGTCACGGCAATATTCAAAAAGGTTCCATCCCCTATATCCATACATTAAAGAACATACATAGTAAAGAAAAATAGTGAATTAAAACAAAGCATATAAATAATTATAAAGTATATAAATAACTGCATTGAAATATAACTTACTATAACTATTGAACTGCTTCTCTATTTGCAATTTTTCTAGCATTGTCATCACAAAAAATTTATAGCAATGAATACCATTGAATGAGAACATGAGCAAATAAATAACAACAAAATATATGACTCACCATGACCGTGTGAACTACTTTTCCAATTGCCAAGTTTCTAGTACTGTCACCATCCATGCATCTTCGACATTTTCTGCTTCATTTCCCACAAGTTAATTTTTCCAAATAGAATTAAGTAAAGTTTATTATTGAAAATTAAATAAAAGTGCACCGAAAAGAAATTTCTAAATTTGGAAAAGAAATAACTATTATTTGATAAACTCAAACAGGAAAATTAGTGGTTTATTTTGAAAACATAATCTGGATTTGTAGCTGGGTCATATTATACAAAATTAAAATATCTTAATTTTCGTACAAATTTAAAAAGGCAATCTATCAAAATCAAATAATGTTAATCATATTAAAATATAAATTGATTCTATAAAATATGTAGATACATAGATTATTAATTTAATTTAGAAATACAAATATTGTAACATAATTTGAAAAACTTTGGTCAATTGAATGTTCCATAATCTCATATAAGTCTAGTTAACTGCCTCGTGAATGAGTACTATGATAACAATTGAAATAAATTAGAATTCATAAACTATCCTAACCTATAGACTAGGTTTTATATACTGCATATTATAATTTTTTTTTATAACACTATGTTTGAAAATTTATATACTGAACATAAAATAGATTTTTTAAAAGTTATAAACAGTATTTTGACAATTTATATATAGTATGTTATGACTATTATTACTAACATTTTCACATGTTCTCTCACACATTTTATCTAAAAAATTAAAAATAAAGATGGACTTGGTAGCACTTAAATAGTTTTAAGTTAGTGAAAAAAAAGTACATTGTACTTATGTAATTTTAAATTTTAACTTTTATGAATTAATATCATTGACACAAAATTTGTGTTACTTAAGTAATTTTAATTGTAAAGAATGATTAAACTATTTTTATACCTATGAATTAAAGTGATTAAAATTTTAGATAAATTAGTCTTTTTAAAGTTTGTGATATATGAATCAAAATTTTGTGAATAAAATGAAAATTAAGATAAAATAATTCATGAAAAGAGGGATGAAGAGGCTTATATAAGAGAAAAAAAAAAGGGAACTGATTATAAGTAATAAATGAAGAAGTTATATTTAAAAATTGAAAACATGGGGGAGAGAGAGAAAGAAATAAGTTAGTAAATATTTTAAAATTTGCATTAATTTTTTGAAATTTAATGATTGAATTAAAATTATAAAATTATCCTTTATTTTCTTAAAATTTGGAATATGTAAGTATAGGTTATTAAGAAAACAAAAAATGAAGTCCATCTCTTTTGAATTTTCTTTCTATTAGTATAGATAGATAATTATGCTTAGGTAGTTTTAAATTTTAAATTTTATCAATTAATTTCTTAATTATTAATTTATACAAAATGTTGGTAATTTTAAATATAAATAATGATTAAATTATTTTTTTAGTTATGAATTAAAATGATTAAAATTTTACTTGAATAATCATTTTTTAAACCTGTGATATGTAAATTAAAGTTTTGTAAAAAAAAATTGAGATAAGATAATACTTAAAAGAGAGATAGAGAGGGCTACATGAGAGGAAAAAGAAGTGATTATAAACAGTGGACTAAAAAGTTGTGTTTGAAAATTATATTAGTGAGTGCATGATTTTTAAAAATTATATTAACTAATTTAAATCTAGTAATTGAATTAAAATTACAAAATTATTCTTCATTTTCTTAAAATTTGGAACATATAAATATGGATTATTAAAGAAACAGGAAAGTGGAGCCCATCCATTCCCAATCTTCTTTCTACATAAAAATTAAAGTTAAATTATAATCAAGTAGATAGATTAATATTTCACTCTAAAATTTAAATTTAATTTTATGTTGAGATAGATTATACACAATTTAAAATATTATGACTTCTTTATAAATTAAAAAACCAATTAGCTAAATAAATAATGTTAATTTTGGTAAAAATATAAATAAATTCTACAATAAATTTTTTGTATAATGCATGTGATTTTTTTATTTTATTTTTAAAAATTAATATATTAATAGCACGTATATTAAAAATTTTAACATTCGATAATTTATATATAGTATTTTATAACTAATATTATAATTATGATAAAAATCAAAGAAAAATTAAAATTAAATGGAGAAATTGATATTTCAATTTAAAATATTAATTTAAATTTATAATAAATACAGTATTTATTTTTTTATTTATAAAAAATAGTGACTATTACATTCCTTAAATTTCATATCTAGTACTATTATTCCCTTATTTTTAGATTTGTTGTAATCATTCATTTCTTCATTAATTATGCCAAAATAAATCATGAAAATAAAGAATATAATTGAAAATTAAGTATATATTTGTTTAAGTCAAATTTATCAATTCACTTCAATAATTTTTATTTATTTTAATATAACAAATGAAGGGAGAAATAAATAATTATAATAAAGGCAAAAATAAATTATTAATAATCTTAATTTTAAAATTTGAGAGATGTAATAGATATTATCTTTGTAAATGAGGAATTAAATATTCTGTACTACTCTTAAATTCATATTAAGTCAGATTGTACGCAATTTATAATGTTATGATTTCTCCGTAAATTTTTAAAAAATGATTTACTTGGCTAAATCATATAATGTTAATTTTAGTGAAAATATCAATTGATTTTATAGGATATGTGAAGTTTTTAATTTAATTTTTAAAAATAAATATATTAAAATGCATTTGGTAATTTTAGATTTTATAATAATTCTATTACTAAATTTTAGAAATATAATTATAAAATATTGTTTTTAAATTTATATTTAAAGTTAAGATAATTTACAACTTCCTTTTTTATATTATATTATTATTTATTAAATAAAAAATTATTTCAGAATCCTAATTTCCTTAGTTTAGAATTGAAACAATCTATATCTTCCTTTTTCTAAATATTCATGGTTTTTTTTTCAAAATTTCAAATAAAATTTTGTTGATAGATTTCTTTTTCTAGAATTATAATTATAATTTAGATTTAAGATATTATTCAAAATTATTTGGAAAGGAAAACTTTTCATACAAAATTGTTCTGTATCCTAAAATGATATCGGTGACTTCTCTTGTACATTATTATATCAAATATTGATATATTTATTGATATTGATATTGATGGTTTTGATATATTGGCCGATTAATATATTGATATTGTTAAGTTGGTAATGATAATTAACTGCCTTTAAATATATTGGCAAAATAACAAAGATTGCGTTGTGTTGTATTGTAGGTAAAGGTATAAATAGAACAAATGATCTATTAAAAGTTTATACCGTTGAAGTTTAGTTTAACCTAACTTACTTATTTAAATGAATTATATCAATACTAATAAATAAGATAGATTTATATTTTTTAAATTCAACACATAGGCTTATAGAATTAGTTTATTTAATTTAATTATTAATATATTTATAAATTATTAATAATATAATATAAATAATTTAATACTTGTATTTATGTATAAAAATCTAATTAGATTCTTAAATAATTTTGAACTTTAAGAAGGTTTTAAATTTAGTAACAACTTTAAAAGTATATTTATATAAATAAGTTAATAGATTACATCAAGTCCAAATTTTAATTTTTTATAAGTTAATTGATCAAATTTAAGTCAATAATTTAAAATATAAATCTAACTTATTTAAAATAAAGTTTAATACCTGAAATTCTAATACAATTTGACCTATTTACACTCTAATCGTAAGCTGCGTGGCACGAATTTTGTTTATTAATCTTTCCTAACAAATTATTTATTTAAATCAGAAAAATTAAATTATTTATTATTTATTTTTTATTTTATTCTGTTTGGCACCATCCAATCAAAAAAGGACTCATCGTAAACTTGGGTCATAGATTTTGGAATGGGCTGAACTGGCCTCAAGCTCGGCCCCTTTGTTCCAGTTTTCTATATAGGTATCAGAAACCCTATTTCTCTATCGTTTACGTTGCGGCTCTCTCTCCGGCTCACCATGGGGCGAGTGAGAACAAAAACTGTGAAGAAATCTTCACGGCAAGTTATCGAGAGGTTCTACTCTAAAATGACTCTCGATTTCCATACAAACAAGAAGATTCTGGAGGAGGTTGCCATCATCCCCTCCAAGCGACTCCGCAATAAGATTGCGGGTTTCTCCACCCATCTCATGAAGCGGATCCAGAAGGGTCCGGTTCGTGGCATCTCGCTGAAGCTGCAGGAGGAGGAGCGGGAGCGCCGCATGGACTTCGTGCCCGAAGTTTCTGCCATCAAGACTGAGGGCATTGAGGTTGATCGGGAGACTCTCGATATGCTTAGCGCTCTCGGCATGGGTGACATTCCTGGGCTCGTTGAGGCTGATCCGGTTCGTGTGCAGCAGCAGATTGGTTTCGGCCGTGGCGGTTTTGGTGGAGTGAACCGCGCTAGGTACTGAGGGGTTTAGGCGATTTTGTTGTTTGGATTTTAGTTTTTATCTTCAGTGGTTTATGTGTTGATGGTTTTTTTTATTTTGCGTTAAGAACTGGATTCTGGTTGAGTATTTATTTTTGAGGACGTAATTTGTTAAAGTCTTCAGCTTTAGTTTTGTTTTTGAATGCAATGCATACAGTTTTGGTAATACTGATTGTTATAATAGTTTCTCTGAATTGATGACTATATTAATAATTTGGGTTTTGATCGCATATTTCATAATATTAGAGTTAAAATTGTGCTTTTGTGAAAGAGTTTAGATTTGGTTATTGCAAGTGTAAATTATGGTTTTCCTGCATTGGGTAAATGCTTTAGAGTGTTTAATTTTCACCTGGATCGAGTAAATGCTTTACAATGTGTTATTTTTCACCCATTGATATCTTTTTTTTTTTTGCGTTTTGTTGAATTTACCTAAGCTTTTATCATAGGGTTAGCATAATGGGCACAATGGAATAATCGGTTAATTGATTATTGAGTAATTAATTTGAAAATTAATTATTTGGAATGGATTTGTTCTCCTAAAAATGTGTATCAGTAATTTTTTTTAAATGTTAGCTCTTATTAAAGGAAATATTAATATATCAATTTACACACTCAATCTTTCTATACCAAACAATTCTTGCTTTCGAAGAATAATTATGGCAATTACCTATCTTCACCAAAATTTACTTTACTAGTATTGTTTATCTCAGTGTATTGTATTGAACAAAAAGCCAAGGGAATCGCTTGCGATTTTCGAAGTTTGATATTTGTTGCTTTTGGGTGGTAATTCCCAAATACCCTCGTCATTGTAGTTTATATAAAATATTTTTAATATTTTCAAAAATGTTTTAGAGAAATATTATATTTTCATATTTTGTTCAAAATTAAAAAAAGTAAAAAAATATCACATTTGCAGAAGTATTTTTAATTTAATTTTTTTTAAAATATTTTCATGAGATCTTAAAATATTCTCTTGTGAGGTGGATATTTTAAATTTTTATGTAGTGAGAATGTTGATAATAAAATAAAAGAAAATTATTATCTGTATATTTAATTTTCTCTTTTATTTATTATTTTATTAAATAAATTTTAATTTGAATTAAAAATAATAATTATTTTATTTTTAAAATATTTTTATTATTAAGAAATACAATGACATTAATTTTTTAATTGTAATTCTTTTTCTATTATTATTTTCTTTGGAAGATTATATATATATTTATTGTATTATATATCTCTTTCATTGAAGAATTATCTAACAAGTTTGGAATTTTTTTTTTGAAACAAGGCATATTTATACGTAAAAAATATAAAGTAATCATATTAATTTATTCTAAATAAAGAATATATTAATTGTTAAAATATAATGTATTAAATATTAAAATATAATAAAGTATAAAATATTTTTATATATATTTCAATAAATGTTAAATATTAAAATTTAATTTATTAGGTATTAAATTTTTATTATTTATATAATTTTAAATAAAAATATAATTTATTATATTATATTTTATAATAAGAATTTTGATAAATGTTTTTTTAAAATAATTTCAAAATTTTTAATAATATTATATATGAATCAAATATAGTAATATAACATATATAAAATTTTGATAAAATATTTTTTTAAAAATTTATAGTGAATTAAATATAAAAATATTACATTTCTATTAATTAAATTTTCAAGAATTATATTTCTGAGAATTTTTTTTCTTTTTTGATAATGTAAGATTTTACAAAAAAAATAAAATGTTATTTGTACTCTCTGAGCTGTTGCTCCTCTTCAATATATTTGTACTCACTAAGCATTCGTTCCTCTTCAATATATTTATAGGCAATGATTAGGAGAGTGAACTGAGAGTAGTATTATCATGCAAGGAGCCGATTCGTTCATAGTAATTAGGATGGAAGGCGATTTGATGTTTCTTCTAAAGTCTATTTTAGTTGTTGGAAGCTTAAGATGCGTGTATAATCAAACTCAATAATTTGTGAACCAAATTGACATTTTTAATTTTGGCATTTTTTTTTAATTTTGCATTTGGATAGTTTTATATTTTTTATTTTTCATCATGAGTAACTTAAGTGCCAAAATATAAAATGCTGTTAAATATTCAGTTCTAAGCCGTGGGAAGATTGTCCGTATCCTTGTAGAGTGCAAAATTGTTTTTCGTTTATGCTCCTGTTTGTCTTGAGCCAATGTTTTTTATGGAAAAATTTCATTTCATTGTATATATTCAAAGAAATATTTTATGTATATATATTTATATTTAAAAAATGGTACTTAAAATTATGGAAGTGGTGGTGGAGGTGCTTGAACCTAAATGCCTGTGCCCTATCAAAATGTAACAAAATGTAAATTTACTATTACAGACTCACAAAAGAATGGAGGAATTCTTAAGAAGGTAATTTTGCCTACTGGTGTGGAAGTGGTGGTGGAGGTGCTTCAACCTAAATATCTAGAAAATAAATTACAAAAGGAGCAATAAAGCATTCTATCTAAATAATATCCATAAAACTATAATTTTTATAAACATTTGATAATTTAATTAAAAGATAAACGATGCTCTTGCATGATCTTACTTCAGGTCAACCATACAAGACTACTCACATTATTATCATAAGAAGTAAAACTCAACTACTGGTTGCAACAAATGTGCAGGACTAAGACTTGCCAACAGATGTCAACAAAAGTTTTCACAAGAACATCATTCAACCAAGTATACCAATTAATTAAAATTCTTTGTTACTTCCAATCATTTTTATCTATTTACAAATCCAATTAGTAAGAGTCAATTTTATTCCTTCACAATGAAGCAAGTGAATATAATATATGTATCTTCATCCCTATATCAATAATTTTCATGCCATGCAAGAGACAAGCAACTAATCATTAGTCTTCAATGCACATTTCAAGCTTTTTCAATGTAACAAGCACAATCTTGCATAATCAACCACATAATAATTATAAATATATACAAATACTCACATTAAGTTTATAGGAGAATGACATTCTATATAGAAATCCTTTAAGATGTGAAAAATGTGAAACATGACAATGTGAATCAATTGTTTAATCAATTTAGGTCAAGGAGAGAGCTCTTGAACTTCATGAAATCAATTGTGCAATTAATTACCTAACTTTTTCTTTTATTGAGGATGAATCAATAGCCTAATTGATTTGGGACAAATAAATAGTCTCAGGATTCCACTAAATACATTGTGCAGTTGATTACCCATGCTTTTTTGCTAGAGGTGAATTTATTGCCGAATCAATTTAGGCTAAGTAGAAACACTTCTTAATCCAAAGAATTGATTACCTCAAAAAATTCTATAGGATTCTTACGAATCTTACTATTCACCCATCACTTGATGGCCTCCAATCTCTTCCATAACATAACATGAAATTTCTCAATCAAATCACCACATTTCATTAGAATCTCATCATATCATTTAAACTCCAATCTAAAGTTTCACAAATCAAAGTATTTCTAGCACAAATCCATTTCTAATTCTTCTTGGCCTTAGCTTACCAAAATGCAAATTTTATAACAAAAGTTTGGAGTTGGTAGAATGTTACTCACAAGTTGAAGGTAAAGGGTTTTGGAGTAGAATTTGTAGAGGATTGAGCAACTACACATCAAGAAGAAGAATTTCTTAAGTTAACAGTACAAACTCCCTTAAGTTTAATTAATCCTCTTTCAATTAAATCAATAGAAATTTATTTATGAAATAAAAGAACATTCAATAATAGAACTTCCTAGATGGAAAGGCTAAAGAATTCTTGCTTTAATCGATTGATGATGAAGAGAAACTTGGAATTGAAGAAGATGAGTGAAGAGGAGTTTTGAGAGTGAGTGGGAATTTTGGATAAGAAAAATGAAAGTAGAGGGAGGGACATGGAGGTTATGATATAAGGGAGGACGATAGCAGGGATAAAATGAGAAATAATATAATAAGACTCTTTGAAAATCTCTTATCCATTTTATTCTATGACACAAGACTATACATAAATTGAATAAATTATTAATGCATATCCTCCCTATTATTAAGTCATCTTTGAGGGAATTTATTCATATACAATGATTCATCAAGAATTTACACATTCACACGTCACTTAACAATGTAATTAAATTTTCAATGAACTTAGATAATTCAATGTCATAATTTAATTTATTGTCACTCTAAAAATTTTAAATTTGAATCAAATTAACAAATTATTGATCCTAACACTACCAAATGTAACAATCGGATTGTTAACTTGGAACATGAGCAAACCTGTGCGTTAAGTTGGAACATCAGTTGATTTCTTAACTCTGTGCCAAAGTTTGGGTCTTCCATACAAACAAAGATAATGGGTGTTTTAACAAATAATTAGGATGAAAAGTACAATCATCCTGCAATTATGTATGAGACAAATATGAAAAAATAAAACGAGAATAAAATAATTATTTTATAATTATAATTAGTATAGTTAGAAATGAAACGTATGTCCGATTCCATTTTATATTTCGTCCATCAAAGTAATTTATTTTAAATTTTATTATTAAAAATATAATTAATGAAATATTTAAAAAAATTGGAAATTGATATCATTTATAAGAAAAAGAATGACGTTCAAATATAAAAAAGATGTATGAAATAAAACTGTATAGAAGATATTTCAATGAAATGATTCATTATTTTTGCTATAAAATAAATTTAATTATGTAATTGAACAATCATTTTTTGGAGAATGAACATTCACATGCTATAATTGTTCCAAACGTAACATCAAAGATGTGTGCTAACAAACAAATATGCAAGATGCTGTATTCCATGACTGGATGACCAATATCAAGTGAAGCTCTCGGGGTTAAAAATGAAAAAAAGAAAGAAAGAAAGAACACAATACCTATCTTCCTTTTATTTCTCGCTGTGTAAAGGAATGTACAACAATCTCCGGAAAATTTACCTAGGAGTCACTGCTATGTAATAATAGAAAATATAGTATAGCAGTAAATTATTCGCTGGAATTTGCAAGCCCCACCATATTGAGCATCTGACGATCTTCCTTAAATCTCTCAAGTATGGTACCTTTGGCATCATTTCTACCTTGTACTGCACCCCGAGTCACTCCCCAGCATTCTATTGCATCTGGATAGATACGGTTGGTTTTGGAGAGACGTGGACTGCCAAACGTGGAACATGAAAATGTATGGCCTTGATCAAAATTTGCTGAGAGGAATAGACCAAAGTGATTAACTCGTCCTCCGAAGCCGATGCCATTTGGGATGTCCTCTGAACTGAAGTTGATAGCACACTACGGAAATTAAGAAAAAGAAAGATGAAAACTTAATAGACGGAGTGGGGAATAGCAAAGTATCATCTGAATAACGGTGCAAATGACATTCTGTTGGCTTGCAAATTGTGTGACAGTGAAGATCAGCTTCCTTCTATTCCTGGATTTCACTTTCATGTTCATCAATGCTTGAAACACACTTATCTGAGTCCAAAGTAACCATTTCGAAAATTTAAAATAACAAAAAAAATTTGATTATATTTGTGAAATTACTTAAATTGGTTGCTTTCTCATGGTCATATTTGAAGCCTTGAAAGTGCAAACAGCCCTTCTGTCAAGGGTGCCCCAAAACAAAAGGCATTTTGAAAGGGGGTGTCCTAATTTCATGCATAGAGAAGAAACCTCAGAATTATTCTTAGTAACTAAAGGCTTAACCTTATATAAACCAATCTAGTAGCAAGGTTGAATATAATAAGCAATGACCTATCTAAAAAGGGAATCTAAAAGCTTGTACTCAAGTATTCCGGAACAAGTAGTGTTAGTTACCCATTGTAGATTAGTGTTTGCGCCAGTAGGTTTGAATATAGATGCTTGTGGAAATAGCTGAAAAAGGTAACATTTCATATCCCCATAAAATTCAGCATGCCGCACCCATGGTTGAGAAGCATATCCTCCGTAAATATAACCCTCTTTATCCTTAATAATCAACACAGTTGGGCCTTCATGATTTCTGCAGCAAAATGGAGGAGTTATATATTTGAATGTACCTAAAAGTAGTCGGCAATGAAATAAATTTAACTAGCATGTATCAATTACAGCCTGGGAAAACAACAGAAACCAATAAATTAATCCCATGCAAAGAAAATTTTGCACAACCAGCCTCTCATAATATCATTTACAAGCCATGAACTTTAGCTAGGAAGAAAATATACAGAGAAGCTATTCCAAAAGAGACCTTAGGTTCTGCTGCAGGCATGCAAGAATGCTTGGATAATATGTCAATAATCCATGATCTATTCATGCCACACACTACCAAACAATTACTGAAGTACTCAATGAGAGGAAACACAATAGGTGACAAAGGTTTGAAATTCTGTTAAGTGTTCTGCAAGCTGTGATCGGTTTCTCACTTTCTAGCTTAAAATAACGACAGAGTCATGCATATCATGTATGCTGTTTCTTCTGGATTTTCATCCATTAGTTAATTACAACATGCAACTTAACACTGTCTTCTCTCTAGCTAAATTTTTACTTTCCTCTTCATGTGAGAAATTGTCACAGGCCAACTAATTTTAAGGAGTCAAATGCTCTCAAGGTAAAGAAATAAACTTACGATATGTTTCCCAAGAATGTATTAAAACTAAGACCATTAAAAGCACTATGATACAAAAGCTTCCATTGATCTAGCTCTTGCTGAGAAAGTGCCCCTCCTATATGCCATGCATATTCCTTTCTCAGTAGCATGCTATTAGAATCAATATTCTCGGGGTGCAATAAGTGGGGAACTTCAGAACCAGGTCTTCCTAAAAAACATACAAATGTGTCAATCATTAGATAAGAAAAAGAAAATGTGTTTATCAATCAAGTCCAGAGTTCCTCAAACTGATCCAGTGAATTAAATCTAAGAAAGTTCAACAAATGATTCAGACAAAGCATAACAGAATCAAACTATATATGTTTGTAAAGATAGACACATATCTACAAATGCAACACAAAAATAACCAAAATCAAAACCAACATGAAGCTGAAATCAGGAAAAAAAAATATTTTCCTGATGAAATTATATACAGAAAATTTAGGACACCAATAAAATACAAACACATGCTCAAGTCACAGATAATATATCAAGAAAATAAGTGCGTGTATCTTGCAGAATGCAGACCAACACTGTCAGTTACCAATCAGAATTCAAATCATCTTATAATAGGAACCAGAACTAGTACTCCTCCCCAAATCCCTGTCTACCCAGTTACCCACAACTTGGGCCAAGCTCAGTCGACCATGTTACAAAATAGTCTGTGCCATTATTTACCCAAAAAAAGAGTAAAGTTTGTACCATTGAAGCAAAGGCTGTCATTTAGTGCCAAAATTTCCTTTTAGGTCAATGAAAATTGCACTACAATGAATTTAAACTCCTAACAACTTCAAGTATTTGATGATTTTACCACCCATAATAATTCTAGCACTTTAAATATACCAATTCAAATACTAAAATGGAAACACAGGTTCATAATGCAAATTCAGGTGCAGGCAGGATACCTGCCATTAATTTAAGAGTACAAAACCCAACTTGACAAGTAAAATGCACCAAATTGGCACCTGATCTCATAATTCTTCTCTTATTACATAATTACCATGACAACACAAGAAAAGAAAACAGTGAACAAGCATTTTACCAAATACCAAAATTACCAGAATCAGGTGGCATCAACAAGCTTCCAAGAAGCTTCCTTGCAGATGGTAGATGGGTACACCAACTCCTGAAATGTTCAAAAGACATGCTTTTCCCAGAACTCCCTTCATCATGCTGTGAGAAAGCTTCGGAATTAAGAAATATGTTGACTGTGTCCTGAAGTGAACTTGATCTTGATCTAACTTCAGAATCCTTTATGCCAAATATACCAGTAAAGAGCTCAACTAGAACAGATTCCAAGTCAGACCTACATTTACAATGTCATGTGCGTCAAATCAAAACTAAATAAAAAATATATATACTGGAAGAAGCAAAATAATTCCTACATACACCTGTATAATTGGTCAATAATAATTTTTATATACACAAGATCTTCCAACATGTAAAACTTTCAATGTTGTCACAGCCATATCACAGAATATTTACATAATAGAGATGCATATCACATATCACCATTTTCCCAAAAAAGTATCAATTGCAGTATCATGACCATTGTCTATGAACTAGAACTAAGCAATGTAACTCAAATGATATCATTAAGGCCTTAGGAATAAAACATAAATTTCTTAAATAAGTTCTAGAGACGTGGCTATAAAAAGGGGTTTCAGAGACCAAGAGATAGAAAACAACTAATTACTTCTCTACATAGCAAACTACAAGTCCCCACACAAGGACCAGTAAACTAGCAAACTAGCTACACATTTAGAAGTGGAAAAAGGTCAGCCCTTAATGTCAGATTTGTTTGTAATCTTTTTAAAAGGAATAGAGTACAGGTTGTAATGTAAGTAAGAATTCCTCTACCTCCCCAAAATATTATCCCCAGATACATCTACAAGGCGAAAGATAAATTCTCCAATTTCATCTTTTGTTCCTTTCTCATAAGTAGCCTGAAACATGCAAAATAATAATAAAAAATATATATCAGATATGCGATGGTTCTCCGAGAGTTTTTTGAGCACCACAAATCCAAAATAAAAAATGTAACAGGCAAAAACAATAGTCCCAATTAATTCCTTTTTGTTTCAAAAGATGATACAGTATTTAGCGTATTTCATTTAAAAACAACTAGTAAATTTGGTGAGGTCACTCATTTAGTCTTAGGGGTTTCCTTTATACACAAATTTTATGATACTTGAAGAAGTAATCATCTTTAACTGACATAGTAACGTAAGTAAACCCCATCAGTAACTCAAGTAACTATTTTCGTAACTGTTGTTAGTATTAAAATCCGACTATCTTTAACTGTCGTTTACATCATGGCAGTGGTTGATGACTACCTGCAACGATTACGGTGAAATTTTATCAGAATTCATGGATATAGAAAGAAACAGATATGTAAGTATTATGATTTTGAAACCTCAGCAGGTCAGGTCGTGTGTTGTCTAAAAAGAATGGTTAATCACTGGCCATTGCCTTGGTGTGGAAAAGTCCAAGTTACTATTACTAACTACATGTACTAAAATAATTTACTTCAATTACTAGTAAGGTTTACGCAAATTACAAATTACTGATGAAGTTAAGGATAACTACTATTCAGAAAGTATGACAGAGTATAACAAGACGTGAGAACTGTGCAATAACCTTGGTTTTATCACGCATGGGGTGGTAATGAAAAGGCACACCACTCAGCAACAACATAAAAATAAGAAAATGCTAAGACTTCTGTGCAGTCCCATAACAACAACAGCAACCTCAAAGGGCGTCTATTTCTATCAAAAATATTATTTTTCTCTGTTCAGATGAATTCCCATCGTTGGCACCACAAAAATTATGATGATGGAATCAAGAACTTACTTTAGCAATAACGAGGTCTTCAAAGGTTAGTTTTTCATCCTTGCGCTGTTGAGAAACTATGTCAAACAGTCTGGCCCCAAGAGGGCCCTGAACTCCAAAATACGACTGCAACAGCAAAATCCATTTACTGATGAAGCTAAGTTCAGAGTATTCAAATATCAGAAACTACAGATAACGGAGAAATTAAAATCACACCTGAAAGACATTGGGAGAGATGTATTTGCCATTGCTCTGTGATTGAGCTGCCAAAGAGTCGAACACAGACCTTAAGTCTTCTAGTTCCTTCTGGGTGAAAGCTCTGCAACAATTCGTTTTCTCAAAATTATGGCACGAATTATACTTTTCTAAGAAATTGATTAGGGTTCAGAAACAGTAAAGAAAACCTTGATGCTGAAACATATTGCGGATCAGATGGAGGTGACTGAACGTTGCCCATACCTTCTTCCTTCCCTTGGATTCCGCTTCTCTCCGCTTTTGGGTCCAGAATTTGTAGTTTTTCTGTGTTTCCATGGTACGTCCTCCATTTTTTGATATTTAACTCTAGCCCCTGAACTTTGGAAATTTAAGCACAAAAAATGGCAAATTATATTAAATTACCCAAAAATTGAGCTTAATTACATTCAGTGTCCATCGCTTGAGATAAATTAAGTTGAATGTGTGAAAAAGGTTTCCCAGTTTTTGTTGATAAAAAATGTTTTTGAATTTGTTGGTTTTTGTAGAAAGGAAAAAATAGACTTATTGGGATGTAACGATTAAGATATAGCTATTAGATTATATTCTCTCAATTTTTTATTATTTATTATAATTAATCAATTTTATAAATTTTAAAAACAATTTATTTTATTTATTTTTAATAAAAATTTTAAATTTATTTTTTATTATACACAAAATTTAAAATAATTAATAATAAAGAGAATTATAATAAAATAATATTTTGATATATTTCAATAAAAATAATAAAATATTTATTAATAAAAAAGAATGAAAGAATTAAAAAAATCATATTTAATATTTAGTTGAAATTCTAAAGTGACAAATAAAAATAAATAAAATATTTTTTTAAAATGTGATAAATAATAAAAAGCATAGATAGCATTGTCATAGGAAATTGAGATAAAAAAAGTAATTTTAAAATCCTAGTAAATTGAAAAAATTATACTTTATGTATTTGTAATTTCACCTTTTTTGCATGAATATTTGTAATTGTAAATATTCCAATTCATTCATGTATACTTTTAATCATTAATACTTTACCTTATAAAATTATTTTTTATCTAAAATTTAACAATAAATTCATATGTGTGATATTTATTTTTTTAAAATTTTGACTTAATTTGGTGCTTAATTAAAATTAAATTAATTTTAAAAAATTATATTTTATACTCTTTATTCAACAACCATAAATTAAATTATAGAAGTCAAATTTATGATGAAATTAATTTTTTTCTTAATGATTCGGCTTTGAATGAGTGACAAGTTAAGTCAAAAGTTAAAAAATTAAAAATTATATATAATATGCATGAATTTTTTTATTAAATTTTAGATAGAAACTAGTTTAAGTAACAAAATGTAAATAATTAAATTGTAAAAATTAAAAATCACATAAAGATTAATAAAAAAATGGCAAAATAAAAAATAGATAAAGTATAATTCTTTCAAATTAATATTTTTATTTTCATATATAATTGTATGAAAATATTTTTATATAAAATATTAAAAAATTATGAAGAAATGATATTAAAAAAAATTGCAGTTAAAAAGTTAATGCTCTTGAAATTATAAGGGTAAAATAGAGTTGACATAGGTAATTAAATCAAAGTTCGGATAGGTCAATGCAATTTGCGCAAGATAAAAATCCAATCTTTCCTGGGTAACTTTCATAGGTAGGTTACCAAAAGAAAAAACATTGAAAAATCATAATCATAAATAAAAATAAGAAATACAAATAATAACAAACCGGGAGTTGAAAGGAAACAGAACTGGAGAGGGGATGAAGAGATTGCTTGAAGAAATCGCCCAAAAGCTGAAATGTGCCGTAGTTATTCTTCTGGCGCTCTAACTTGTAGGTTAATCTCCTGCATTTCCTTCTCTTGTCTTCAAAGGTTTGCTATTTTCTTCTAATATTTACTAATTTCCAGCATTTTAAGTTTTCAAACTCGCGATATGGGTTTACTTTGCTCTGGTTCTAGTGTTCAATGGCCTACGGGCTTTTTTCCCCCTCCTTCGGTGTCCCATTTTTTTCCAAAGCAAGCAACTTTAGGAAATGAACACAGATCTAGTGCAGGGTTTGTTGCAGGAGTAGGAAATGCTGCACGAAGCAATGGCCGATGACAATGCACAATTACCTGGGGGCTTTATATAGGATTTGTCCTTCTTTACGAAGCAAACAAAAATTTCCAACTTGTTTGCTTGCTAGTTGCCACCTAATTGTTCTCAGTAACCAAGCAAAGCAGAAGTTTGTGCAGACCAATGATCTTGTTAGGAGGACTAAACTGGAAATATATCTTAAGTTATAAACCCTTCTAGGTGGGGTTTTAGTTCTAAAAGTGAAGAATAGTAAGCTTGATTGGAAACTGTTGTGAGATATTAGTTTTGTTGTTGGATCCAATTCATATGGAAGATCTCTGTTCAACTCAAATGTGTTTCCCATCCTTGTTTAGAGGACCAAGTGGAGTATTAATCTATCTTTTCTTACAATTCTTGAATATATTTCTGTTAAGTGCAAAACTTGATAAGCATTCGTGCTTCATGCTCGGTCTTCAACATTACATCTTGTCACCAAATTCTGTGACATGATAAGTATCACACACCCTATCCAGAGAACTGTCGTCAGACTGAAGCAATACTACTGTTAATTGTTGAACAGGATATATAACAGTTGTTATAGCAATGTCTAAACCCTGGGTGCTGGTTTGTTTGCTGTTGTTGATCGTTTTCACATCACATTTTGACTGGAAGCAGCAATATGGCAATGAAGTTGAATCTAGTGCAAACGCCTCCCAGAAACTAAAATACTTTCCTGAAAGGGATGATACTGTAAAAGAGAAGGTGAATATTCATTTTCATTGTCTCTCATTCATTTTGTTTAGATTTTGTTGAAGTTTTTTAAGAGAACGAAACATAAATATGCTCTGCAAAATTTTCATGCCAGGCTAGTGCATTAGGATGCACTAGGTCCCATTCACAGTAGAAATTGCTTCTATTTTATCTCATTCCTTTTCATTTACTGGACATGATGAAAGGAAACTCTCATAGATCTCTCTGCTTGACTTTTTCTTAATGAAAGAAAAAGGAGAATTTAATGTAGTTTCTCTCATATAATGAATTTGCTATCCGGTGACTTTTATTAAGTAATTAACTCAGTGTCTGCCGTTTTGTTACTGGTGTGGCAAAAAATGTTGTATCACATATAAATTAAGGTCTTGAAATTGTAATATGAATGAAGATAAAGAGTTCAATAAACTTTTTCAGTAAAATCCATCAAGTCTTTTTCTGTCATTATCACTGTTGTTCCTTCTAGGAAGTTACAATACAGCACCTTATTTGTGGTGATTTCATTTTCTGGGCATATTTCCTTTGACTTTCTTGCCATAACTTCCATCTAGAAAGTACGTATACCATCCTTTGAAGCAGTATGCATTAAAATGGAGCTTCTGGGTAGAAAACCTCTATAATCCAATCACTGACAAATGGTGGAACTCTATGCACTTCTAGAAATAGTTTGCAGTTTGCCTTGCACTTTGTTTTCTTCTTCTTCTTCTTCTTCTTTGGATGTGCTTTGCCTAGTATCTATCTGTTTCTCCTTTCAGGGTTTAGATTTAAAAATCATCATGTTCTATCAAACAAGTTTGTTAATGTCAGCTGACTACCTTGCAGATTATTCTCTCACAAGAGAAAAATATTCAGAGACTTAATAACCTTGTTCAGAGTCTCCGTGCACAGTTACTACAATGCAGGGGTGAAATTGAGGTTACAAATACTACCACAGCTTCTCTGGCAGAAGCCGCAGAACTCCTAGCTGACCTTGAGTAGTAGCCAGTCTTGGAGGATTAGTTGTGGATAGCATGTGTCAAACATCATTAGGCTGGGTGCATGTAAGCAAGAAAACCTTCTTACTTTTGTTAAGCAGTGACTTTGAGATGGACAACATCACCGATTCACAATCAATTCCCAGTACAATTTTACATTTGACCTATATCTTGTGATATATATTTTGTTGAGTAAAGTACATATATTTTTTATTTCTACCTAATATGGTTCAGATTTGTATTCACTGTATTGATCAGATGTTAAAGTTTTCTAGTGCTTGAAATCTTGGGTGAATTATTTACAAATTATGATAGATTTGATTTGAAAACAACTTAAGATAAAACAAAATGGTATATTGTCCTAGAAATATATAGTTGGATTTTTATCAAAGAGAGAAAAAAAAAAGTCAAAATTACGTAGTTCAATGAAATAAACAAAATCAAATACAAATGGAATAAATCGTATATATTGAAACATCATTCCTTAAATGCTATGCCAATCTATGCCATGGAAAGTTGATAATCAGAGGTACCAAATTTTTTGCTTCTGTGCTAGCAAACATGTTCAGCATTTGTTTCGGGTGTCATGAACGTGTCTTGTTGGGTTTGCATGTCAAACCATTGTGGAATTTCTCATCCATCTTATGTTCTTAAAGTGCATAGAACAGGTGATTGAAAAACTTTCCATTTCCATTTCCATTTATCCCTTGATTAACATACTTAAAAATTAGAATTCATTTTATTTTGAAATGAATTATTCCAAAAAATCATATTTAAATTTAAATTTTTTAATTTTTATTTTATTTACATTAGTGCCATTTTAAAATTTTATAAAATTGGATAGGATTTGGTAAGAATTTATTTTATATCAAATTTAATATTATTATTAGATAATTGTGTCCTTAATTTTTTCAAGTTATTAACAGTTATTTCTCAGTTTTTTGACCGCAACTCTTAGTGTGGG
The DNA here is from genome assembly GCA_020226215.1 of Sindora glabra. Taxonomy (NCBI): domain Eukaryota; kingdom Viridiplantae; phylum Streptophyta; class Magnoliopsida; order Fabales; family Fabaceae; genus Sindora; species Sindora glabra. The sequence continues at coordinate 19,221,945 of CM035228.1, forward strand.
AAAATAATTTTCCTATGTCTTGCGCCATAAAAAGTATTTTCCTAAATGCTTAAAATTTTTTTTTTTAAAATTGATGATTATGGGAAGGGGGAACCTGTGATCCACTGGTCACGTTGGTTACCTCTCATGATTTATTTAATTTAAATATTTATTTTTTTGCTTCAATTTAATATCATTTTTTTAATTTTACTTATTTATAATTTATTCTGCTAATTGTATTTTATTTGTAATTTTGACTTAATTTATATTTAATTTAATTTTTTACATTTTGAATGATATTTTGATACTAATTATTCAAGATTTTAAATAATAATTAATAATTAATAATTATATTAATTCTCATAATATTATAATATATATAATTAAAATTTTAATAAATATTAAATTTTTACTTATTCTCTTGTAAACTCATTAGATGGAAGATTTAAATTATGAATTTAAAATTTTAAACTATGTTTATCATAATGTGATGTATATATTTATAAAAATATTTAACTAAATATGAAATTGGAATATAATCTGCATCATAAAAATAAATATTTTATTAGTAAATAATGTTAATCCATAATGTGATACAATTGGATTTATAAAAAATTAATTACATAGAGATTATATATTTTTAAAAAATTGCTAAATATGAATCCTAGTATTATAATATATTATTTATTTTTTATTTTATCACATATAATATTTATGTTATATAAATAATAAAAATAAATTATGTAAAAAAAATTTATTTAGGGATTTGAAAATAATATGTTGAAAGGGGACCCTGTAATTGATCAGTCGCGCGGGTCTCATGATCAGAATAGGAAATTTTTTAATTCATTTAACCTTAATTGATTTTTCTATTTATTTAATTTGTACTTTTATTTATTTATTTGAACCTAATTTTTTTTAAAAAATTGACCTAATATTCTTAAAAAATTAGGTTCAAATAAATAAATAAAATACAAATTAAATAAATAAAAAAATGGTTAAAGTTAAATGAATTAAAAAAAATTATTCTGATCACGGGAGGCCGCGTGACCAGTTGATTACGGGGTTCTCCTTCAACACATTATTTTCTAGTCCCCAAATAATTTTTTTTTACATAATTTATTTTTATTATTTATATAATATAAATATTATATGTGATAAATTGAAAAATTAACAATGCATTATAATATTAGGATTCATATTTAGCAATTTTTAAAAAATATATAATCTTTATGTAATTAATTTTTTATAAATTAAATTGTATCACATTATGGATTAACATTGTTTGCTAATAAAATATTTATTTTCATGATGTAGATTATATTCTAATTTCATGTTTAGTTAAATATTTTTACAAATATATACATTACATTATAATAAAACATGGTTTAAAAATTTAAATTCATAACTTAAATTTTTCATCTAATAAGTTTATAAGAGAATAAGTAAAAATATGATATTTATTAAAATTTTAATTATAAATATTATACTATTATGAGAGTTAATATAATTATTAACTATTATTCAAAATGTAAAAAATTAAATTAAATATAAGGTAGTCAAAATTATAAATAAAATACAATTAGGAGAATAAATTATAAATAAGTAATACTAAAAAAAATGATATTAAATTAAAGTAAAAAAATAGATATTTAAATTAAATGGATCACGGGAGGTGGCCCACATAATCAGTGTATCACGAGGTCCTCCTTCCCATGATCATCAATTTTTTAAAAAATTTTTTTAGTGTTTAGGAAAATACTTTTTACAGAGCAAGACATAGGAAAATTGTTTTCCTATACTAAGGGTTGCAGTCAAAAAGTCATTATTTCTCTCTCTTTCTTTGAATTTTCTATTTGTTACTCTTTTTAAGGATAATATTATAAATATAAATATTTGAAATAAATTTTATGGATTATAATAAAATTTCAAGAAAAAAAAATTATTTTAAAGTGAAATAAAATTATATTTTATATAATTTATCTCAAATAAAAAATTTATTTAAAAATAAAATAAAATCATTTTTTTAAATGAAATAAAATGAATTCTATTATTTAATGCGTCAAACAAGGGATTAATGATATTTGTTAGGTGTTTCTCTGCTTTGGTAATCTTTACTCTCACAAGTTTTATCGAGTAATTTAAGCTTCATTTTTCTTATCATTGAATTCTACAGTTCCGTGCTGAATGTCAAAACAGTTGAACAAATCTATTTGAACAGGACAAAGATCTCTGATGTTTTGTTCGGAATCTTGTTTTATCTCTCTTTTCTGGTCCCTTTTCTGCTATAATGTAATCAAACACGAGTAGTTGCAACTTACTGATCTTCACACAGTTTCTGTTAACTTCAATCTTGTGGCTAGGGAGTTTGAATAGATTTATATCTATTACCGTTTCTGGAATCTCCATATTTCATGGTCTTTCTTAGCACCCCGTCTGTTCTTGCCAACTGCAAAGAAGAAAATATAGCAGCTCCTCACCCTCAAAAAGTATTTATATACCCCAATCATAACATGGTACTTACTAAGCTTCCCTTAAGGATTTGATATTCAAAGTGGCGTAGGTAAAATATAAATTATTAGATAAAATTATAAAAATTTAGTAATAATTTAGTAATTTTATCCAATGACCTGTATCTTACCGTACCATTCCAAATACCAAATTTTTAGAAGTACTTTATAATTCACCTCATAACATGTGTCTTTATTCTACCGATAAGAAGAAAATAATTACAATTTTCAATGTTTTGAAATTTTGAAAAATACAATTACCAAATACCCAGAATTTTTACGAAATTGACCTGTAGACAATAAAACTAACAATTTGAAAATGACATTACTAGTATGCCACTAAGTTCCGAGTCGAGGAGTGCTATTTTTACAGGGAGTGATGGGTAATGAGTACAAATACTAAATTTTTAGAAGTACTTTATAATTCACCTCATAACATGTGTCTTTATTCTACCGATAAGAAGAAAATAATTACAATTTTCAATGTTTTGAAATTTTGAAAAATACAATTACCAAATACCCAGGCATTTGAATTTTACGAAATTGACCTGTAGACAATAAAACTAACAATTTGAAAATGACATTACTAGTATGCCACTAAGTTCCGAGTCGAGGAGTGCTATTTTTACAGGGAGTGATGGGTAATGAGTACAGAACTTTTTTGTATACTTATTCTTACTCTCCATTTCTTTCCCCTCAACAAAAGTTGAAGTTCAGAATTGACTCAACCTTATTTGTCCGAGAAAGTGGATGAGAGAGTGAAAATAATATTGTTATAATCATTAATAAACAATCTTAAACGAGACAAAGTAGTTTTCATAGTAACGTATTGGACTTATAAAGTTATCAACCATAAATTGCGTTATTTACTCATATCAACTAAAACTCCAATTGCCTTACGTAACGACTCAGGATGCAGTTATATCAGTAGTTGGAAGTCTCTCAGGGAAGAACAGGATCACATGATGCTCTTAGCATAGACAATCAAAATTCAAATGTAATAATTCCCATGAAAAGCTCCCTCCTTCTCGTGTCACTTTCTTTGATGTATTTGTGATTTGTGATAGGCCCGCTTATCTGTTACAATTCCATCTTTTTCACAGGACTTTATCTACATTTATGGCTCCCCTACCTTTGTCATTCTTCCATGCTTAAAAAATTTATGAAAACTGTCACATTATGCTTTCACTTTGTCACTCAAGCGTACCCAGCTGACCCCATCTTCAGCAGCAGTCTGTTATGAGATTTTTATCCTCATCTTTTGGGTCTATTTAAATTAAGTAGATGTCAAAATTGGTGGGTGGAATTTGCATATTTGATATTCCGTAGTTCATACACTGTTCTACTTCTTTCGCTGTGGGAGGATTAACTTCCACGAAAATTTATTCTCGGACAGAAAATTTAATATGTAATAAGTGAAATATAAATTAGATTTATTAGTTAATGGTTTGAGTTTGAATTTATTTATTGAGTATTCAATAAATTTTAGTGTCTTTTTTGAGGATCACAATAAATCCACATAAATAATATACTTTATAACTTGTCGGTTATATTAATTAAGAAAGAAAATAATTTATAAGTCTAAAACAGATCAAGTTGGAATCTTCAAATCAAATCTTGTCCAGATTTCAACAAATTTGGAGTGGCGAGAACGTTGCCATCACTATCTGCAATCACCTATTAAGCATGGCCTAATCCAAGCAAGGGATTACAACAATAAATTACGTTGTTGATAATAATAAGAGAACACATGAATTAGACCCGAAGGAACGACGGTGTTTGTCACCAAACACGTTTTTGGTGTTTATAATGTTAACGAAAATGCCACTTGCACCGTACAAATACTGAACCCTAAATTTACGAGGAAGATTAATTAAATTAAGTTAAAAAAATACTTAAAATTAATTGTTTTCTTATTTATTTATTTTTCTTATTTTTATAAAAATTCTGCATCAGATAGAATAAAGACTTTACATTCAAGAGTTTGGTATAAATAGTTTGAGTCTCGCATTGCTTAATTTTGATAAGTGATTTTCCTATGATTAGAATATATATGTATCTCATTGGAGAGTTTTCTTCATCAAATATTCAATTCAAATATTAATAAAGTATTTGATCCCCATATTTTTATTTATTTCTAGTGCGCTAGAAATTTTATTTTTTCAACTTTCCATTTTTGCATTTGGTGACATTAGAGCTCATAAGATCCACAACATGCTTGCTAACTCAAGAGTAAATGCCAATAGGATTTGTAGATATGATAAAGACAAATACATTCAAGATGTTGTTTTTTCCGGCTAACATATCAATCATTGCAAACCTACAAATTCAAGAGGGGAAACCATTCGTGAAGGCTCTGAAGATAAAACCCTTGGCATGGAAGACATCTAAAGTGTTCAGAATCATATTATTGGTGAAAATAGAAGGCAAAAGCCACATAACAACTATCGAACTAACTATCATTAATAAAGGCCATAAGTTTTCAATGAAAATTTAGACTTTAAATATAAAAAATATCAAATGATGAGGTGGCACGATTCTAGAAATGAAAACTATCATGTAAAATTTGATCTTTCTAACTTCAATGGCAACTTCAATATTAAAGACTTCCTAAACTAGACATATGAGGTGAAGAATATCTTAAACATGTTGAACATTCTAAATAATAAAAAAGTGAAACGTGTTACGTACAAACTCAAAGGAAAAGCAATTACTTAGTTGGTCTATCTATAAAACAACAATCAAAGTGAGGAAAAAAATTGTAAGAACATGATGCGAGATGAAAAAAACTTCTTTAAGAAAGATTTTTCCCTCTAGATTATTAACAATATATCTTTCAACAATACTAAAATTGTGTTCAAAATAATCAAATTATGACTCAATATAATGAATAATTCTTCAAGCTTTCAACATGATGTAACTTAGTAGAGATAGATAACAACAAATGACTTATTTTATTAATGACTTAGACTTCAAGATCAAAAACAAGATGTTTTTTACTTCAATTTGGACAGTTAATGGAGCACACAATGTGGCATTAAAGGTAGAAATGTTGCTATCATAATCATTTTCAAATTCTTTAATCATGCATTCATATTCTTTAACTCATGCCTAAATAAGCTAGAATAAACAAAAACTAAATACAAATGGAAGAGTTTAGCTTTCAAATTTTAATCAGTAAACCAATGTAAATGCAAGTGAAATAATGAAACTCATAAAATCTACACAATCAAATACAATAGCTAAGAATCATTATGCCAAACGTATGTTGAGCAAATGTTTCAAGTGCAATGAACTTAGGCACCGATCCAATGAATATCATGCACGTAAATCCATTAATATAGCAAATTATAATGAAAATATGAATGAAAAAGATGATAATTTTGAAGGTAAAAATTTGGAAAACATTGAAATTGCTAATGAAACAAGAAAACATGTATCTTGTGTGTTTCAGAAGTTATTATACACTTTAAGGTAAGAGTATTCATCTTAATGTAACAAGATATTTCACTTAATGTTTAGTCAATCAAAAAGCATGTGATCTAATTATAGACAATGAAAGCTATGAAAATAATGTATCAAGTGCATTAATCAAATATCTAAAGTTATCAAATAGAAGATTATCCCTCATCATACTAAATTGAATAGGTTAAAAAAAGGCTAACAATAAAAGTGATAGGAATCTACAGAATTCTAATCTCAATTGAAAAAAAATTATAAGAATGAAGTTATTTTGATGTGATCAAGATGGATACTTGTCATATTTTACTCAAAAAACCATGGCAACTTGAAATAGATGTAACTTATCACGGCAAGGATAATATATATACAATTTGGTGGAAGACAAGAAAATCGTTGTTCCTTCCATTGAAAAAAGTTAGACATATCTAAAACTTCAAAGGGAGAAAGAAAATCATTTCCCATTATTTTCAACTCTAAGGAAGAATTTGTTAAATGCATGACCTTTGTACCTATTGTCAAAAGGGAAGAAACTCTTGATGCCAATATACCACCCTTGATGCAACCTTTGTTGGAAGAATTCAAAAATATTATTTTAAATAATTTACCTAATGAACTTCTACCAATGGGGTATGTTTAATGTTACATTGATTTGATCCTAGAAACAAGTTTACTAAACTTACCACTTTATTGCATGTGCCTAATAAAGAATAAAGTATTGAAAGAAAAGGTAAAGGAGTTAATTTGCATGGGATACATCCAAGAAGTACGAGCCTATATGCAATTCCTACCTTGTTAACACCTAAAAGTATAAAAGTTAGCATATGTGTATTTATAGTCGTGCCATCAACATTGGATATAATTTTTCAATACCTTAACTAGAGGACATGTTAAATCAACTCCAAGGCTTAATAGTATTTTTCAAAATTAATTTAAGAAGTGGATCATCAAGTTCACATAAGGTCAAGTGATGAATGGAAGATAACTTTTAAAATGAAAGATGGCTTATATGAATGGTTAGTGATATTATTTAGACTATTTAATGCACTAAGTACTTTTATATGCCTCATAAATCAAGTAACCAAGCCATTCGTTAGAAAATTTGTTGTTGTCTACATTAATGACATCTTGATATATAATAAAAGCATAAATGAGCATGAGAATCACCCAAGAAAAGTTATGAATGTTCTTTGTGATAATATATTATATATTAACTTGAAGAATATAACTTTAAGATTGAACACTTGATCTTTTTAGCATTTATCATAAGTGCTCAAGGGTACGTGTTGATAGAGAAAAAGTGTGTGTAATTAAAGAATGGTTAACACCAGAGAACATCAGTAAAGTTAGAAGCTTCCATAGTTTAATAATATTTTATCAAAGGTTCATTTGAAACTTTAGTAGTATTGTTGCACCAATCATTGATTGTTTAGAAAAAGTAAGATTTCAATGAACTCAGGAAGCTAAGAATAGTTTTGTTAAGATAAAAAAGAAGTTAACCACGGCTCTAGTATTAGCATTACCTAATTTTAAGAAGTTGGTGTTGGATGCAATGCAAGTAAATTTTGAATTAAGGGAGTTCTTTCACAATGAGGTAGATTAATCATTTTCTATAGTGAGAAACTCAATGAAACATAAAGAAAATGATTGAATTATTTGTAAAAGCTATATGCAGTAGTATAGACACTCTGCCATTAGGAACACTACTGGATTCCTAAAGAGTTTATAATTTACTCAAAATCAAATCATGAAGCACTCAAACATTTTAAGAGCTAAAAGCACTTAAACAATATGCATACAAGATAGGCTTTATATTTGAAGTAATTTGTATATATGATGAAGCACAAATCAAGAATTTCTAACCATGTTACAAATGTTTTAAGTAGAAAAGCAACCCTACTTGTTACTCTTAAAGGAAAAATTGTTAGGTTTGAATGCCTAAAAAAATTATACCAAATAGATGAAACTTTAAGGATATATGGGAGAAATACTTATTGAAGTAGCTAACAAGTGACTTTCATGTGTTAAAAGGTTACTTATTCAAGGAAAATAAACTTTGCATCCCAAAGATGTCTCTTAGAGAAAAGATCATATATAATCTCTATGGAAAAGGCCTTAATGGACATCTTGGAAGAAACAAGACAATAACAAATGTATAATAGTGATACTATTAGCCTTAACTAAAGAAAGAAGTGAGGAATCTTGTGCAAAAATGTCCTATTTGTTAAGTTTCTAAAGGGCATACTCAAAATATAAGATTTTACATGTCACCACCCACATTAAATGATATTTAGAAAAACTTGCTAATAAATTTTGTGCTAGGCTTACCCAAAAGACAACGTGGCATAGATTCTTTTTTTGTGGTGGTCGATTTTAAAAAATGACACATTTCATCCCATATTGCAAAACTTCTAATTTTATGTATATTACAAGACTATTCTTTCATGAGATTGTCATACTCTATGATGTTTCTTAAACTATCAAATTTGATGGAGATTTTAAATTCCCATCATATTTTTAGTTTACCTTTTAGAAGCAATTTGATGTAAGTCTAAATTTTAGTAGCACAATTCATCCACAAGCTGATAAACAAATTAAGGCAATAAATAAAACTCTGAAAAATCTTATTTGTAGCATTTGTGGAGATAAACCAAAGTAATAAAATTTTGCACTAGCTCAAGCTGAGTTTGCCTATAATAGTATAAAATATATTCAATAGGATTCTCATCTTTCTTCATTGTTCATAAGAAGGTTGCAACACACCTATTAGATTTGGCTTAAGATAAACCAAAGTAATAAAATTTTGCACCAGCTTAAGTTGAGTTTGCCTATTATGGTACAAAACATAATTCAAAACTTTCTTCATTGTTTATAAGAAGGTTCCACTACACCCATTAAATTTGGCTTAACTACGTAAAGTTTTTGATTTGAATATAGCTGCTAACTACATGATAGAACAAGCCTAATCTATTCAAGAAGATGTTGGAAAGAAGATTAAAGTCTTAAATGCAAAATACAAAATAGTAATAGATAAGTATAAAAAACACAAAATATTTTAAGAAATAGATATAATTATTGTTTTCTTAAGAAAAGAGAGACTCTTGATTAGAAAATATAACAAGTTATAACCAAAGAAGTATAAGTTATACAAGATTATAAAAAAATCAATGATAATGCTTATATTATTGATTTGCTTGATTATTCAAGAAATTTACAGACTTTCAATATTATTGATTTGTATGAACACTTTCGTTCTCAAGAGTTAGCATATCTAGAAATTAACTTAGGCTGAAGTTTTTTTCAAGTGGAAGGAACTAATGTAAATGCTAAATCTTTTAAATTTATATAGAAGTTGATCAAATTAAATTTAAGAAGAAGTCTTGAAATTAGTCATTTTACTAGTTGTTTATTATTATTATTATTATTATTTTTATGAAGTCTCATATCGAATAAAACAAAAACCTTAAGTTTAGAATTTTAATATAAATAATTTGAGTCCTACATCATTTAAATTTGGTAGGTGATTTTCCTACAATTAATGTACATATATATCCTATTAGGAAGTTTTGTTCATCAAAATTTAATTTAAATATCAATAAAATATTTTATCATAATATTATTATTTATTTCTAATGCGTTAAAAATTTTATTCTTTCACGTCCACTTTCTGTACTATGCCACGCACTTTTCAAAAGAAAAGTAAATGATCCCTCTCCTCTAATAAATAATGAGATTCATATAATTGTAGACCCAAAATTCGGGAGATGAGAGAATATGAATGCAAGATAATGAAACTAATATTACTCCAATGTTAATCATGGACACTAAAATCTAGTTTAGTCTTACAAACTCATAACAGAGGAGTAAGTTTGGACCTGGAGGTGACTGCAGCTGCATTCGAGGCCCATTAACTTTGCTGATTAAGTCTCAAAAGAGATGCATTCCACAGGACAATCACTTCTTTTATGTGCAAAATAATTTTTTTTAGTACAAGGGAAGTACATTAAATAGGGAGGGAGATGCTGAGGGGGGATCTAACTCCCACCCCTGGATGCCACGACCTTGAACGCACCAATGGAGGACTAGCTGAGCTGGCCCTCAGTAGCATTTAGTAGCATTATGTGCAAAATAATACACAAACAATTCTACCGAAAAAAAAAATATACAAACAAGAGGGCGTGTTTCAACCGAGAGCACTATTGAATTATAACGATAAGCTTTACATTCATAATCATCATTAAATCATGAAATTATATATTTCCTTCTTATCTGTTATTATTAATTAATTTTATACATATTAAAAAAATAATTTTATTTATTTATTTTTAATAAATTTTATAAAATTATCCTCTATACATAAAAATTTAAAATAATTAAAAATAGAAAGAAAAATATAAAAGAATAAATACAAATTAGTTAGTAGTATAAAATAATAAAATATTTATTAATAAAAAAATAAATTTAAAATAATATTTAATATTTTATTAAAATTTTAAAATAATAGATAAAAAATAAATAATTTTTTTAAATTACGATAAAAAAAATAAAAGGAATAATTTTTTTTAAGTTATTACGTGATTTTAAGCATCTGACCATCAGTATAAAGGACTGAATAATTTATCTTAGAGTTTAAATTGAAACCTTCTGTAGATGTAATAATTGCATATCAGAACATAGGCTTATGATGCCAGATTAATTAACACGGTACTACACTGCCAATTCTCATAAATAATATAGTCAGACATACAGAAATATTAACTTTTTTCCCCACCGATTTTGATTTGAATAATGATACTTCGATTCAAGAACTTGAAATTAAACTCATTTATATATAATGGACCATATCAAAATTATGACTATTAAATTTAATATCTAAAAGTTAAAATTAAAATATTAAAATATATAATTTTTTAAAATAATTATATGATGATTTCAAACAATCACATGAATTTTATTAATGATTTAGTCCTTTTGATGGTCACTATTCATATCTCTCACCTCATATAGATATATTTATCTCATTTAATATATTTTATATATACAAATACATATACATACATTCCTTTTTCTCCTCCTAAAATTTACATTTTTTTTTCAATTTTATCTCTGTAAAAAATTAATTTATTAAAGTTTTTTCTTTTATTAGTATTTATTTAGAGATTAATTTTCTTCAATTTCATCTCTCTAGAAATAAAATTGAATAAATTGAAAAAATTAATATTTTATATAATACAATTGATATAAAATATTTGATAGAAATATATTTTTAAAAAAAATTGAATTTAATGAGAGTTTACTTATGTAAGTAAATTCTATACATAAATTATTAACCATTATATTAGAGATTAATAATATTTATCTTTTTTAATAATAATAATATAGAAGATGATTTATTGCTGCAACGTAGTAGTAAACTTGCAGACAACCTCAATGATGGCTTTTGGGGTTAAAATATCTTCAGAAAATTGTGAAGGCGGAGAATCTACGGTCACGTGAAAGAGAGGGGGGGGGGGGGAGATCTTGGGGTCTGAGAAATATCTTTTGGCGCTTACTGCGTTTAATGGCTGCATCGAAAGAATTCTCGTTGAAAAGTGAACTTGATTTTACATACGCTGCTGCTTCAACAAAACGCATCCCCCATTAAAGTTCATTTATATTGTATGTTTCATCGTAAATGTGCAATTGATGATAATTAATCATACCTCACATATTCAAAATAAAAATATTATTTTTCAGGTTAAATTAAATTTTTAATTCTTATAATTTGTTTCAACTTATAGTTTTGTTCTTATATTTTTTTAAAAATTAATTTGATCCTTAAAATTTAATTATTTTTTAATAGCTCCCTGCGTGTATTAATTTGAAGATTTTTGTTTACAATTAATCGACATGAATAATATTTATGAGTTTATTTCATCCATTTTTTAAGTATTATTTTAGAAAAAGATTTATTTTTATTTATTTGTCATTTTAAAAAATAAAGATTGTATTTAGTATTTTTTTTAAATATTACTTCTACTCTCCAAATAAATATTTAATAATCTTACTTATGAATTGACTTTTATTATAACTTATCTCCCATAAAATTAAGATTATTTATTATCTTTTTTAATTCTTATATATTAATCTTAAATTATATTTAAAAATGAATGGAGAAAATATATTATTATACCATGACATAAAAATGAAAAAGAATTAACAATATTTAGCTAGTACGATGAAGAAGGCTAAGTTCAAAGGTGTTTCAAGTTTGATAGGTCGTAAATTCGATCCTTCGGAATGCTTTTGTTGGAAGAAGTGAATAAAAATTCATTAAAATGATAAATTATTGTAATTTAAAAAAAATAATACTCCAACCTAGACGATGAAAACGATTTCAATGCACTCGCAAATATATATGATTGAAATTATGGTTCTTGATTTCTTTTTCTTTTTTTTTAATAATTTACCGGAAATCATTTAAATGATCCGACTTTGATCAGTGTAAGGATCTAAATAAATCAAAATAGGCACAAATTAACCAAGTCCACACCTAACCCTTTAATGAAAAAGGTGAACTTGAATGGCCTTAATATGCATAGCAGATGCATTTGACTTTGCAGAAGAGTTTCTGGTGAGCTTAGTTGGCACAACAAATGAACATATGTTAATGCGTCACTCTTCTCCATAAGAGCAATCAAAGCAACTAAATGCATTTCAAGCAGAGGAGCTTCAGAATTCAATTCAAGCATTCATCAATCAATTGCTTTTCAAAATTTATGAATTGCAAGTGTTGTTTTTTGACCTTTGTTTCGTATTGACCCTTTACTTCAGACAACTCTGCAATGTACTAAATTCTGTATTTCCTCCTTGGCAGTTCTTTTTTTGGTGATAAACTTTTAAGGCCGTTCTTTGTACCATGAAATTGCCTTAGATAGATAAATTTGAATAGCATGAAATAGAACGGAGTGATTGTGTTACAATTATATTTTGTATGGGTAGGAATGGAATAAGCATTGCATTCCATAATTATCAAAATAATAGCATTGAAAGATGCAAGAATTATATTTATTAAAGTAGTTCTATAATAAAGAAATATTAGGTCTAGTTATAATTCATATTAGTTTAAGGATGAGATAATTTAACTAGTCTTAACTAAAAAGAGTTTCTATTTTTATTTTTATTTTTTACAATTCGAAGCTCAAAAATATTTATTTACAATAAAAAATATCTATTATTGTGTGTAATCATGTCAAGAAAGCTCCAAATGGATCTATATTTGTGGTGGTAGTAGAGAAAGCTTAACCTAAAACTTTGTAAATAAAATACGGAAGCATAAATTCAAGACTTAATAAATAAACATTGTAACATATGTAAATTAGAAATTAAGTAAAAGTTTACCAATCAAATTTATCTTTCTTTACTTATAACTTAGCCATTACACAAGTCCATAACCAAACATTAGTAAGTATGACAGTCTTCAACACAAAGTAAGGGCATATCCTCACATCTTGTTCAATCAAAGGATTGTTACTCAATGTCATCACAAAACAATACATAAAAAAAAAAGTAAGTAAATTAAGTAAATCTTTTTGTAGCTATGATCTATTCTTGTCTCTCATAAACTTATCTTTATTATTACAAGTCAACTCTATCTCTTACAAGTTATTGTTGGATCTAGTATTTGATTTGCAAATGATGTTAATACACCCCTATCTCAATTTTATCAAACATTAGCATGATTCAAGCTTAATTATCACAAGATAACTCAGATCAAATCACATTTACATATGTTAACACTATTATACCTCTTTGCATGGCCTCACACTTTCAATTTATCATCATTTAATATATAATAATTTTATTTTAACATCAAGGAACTTAGGATATATTATAACACTCTTAAAGAAATTTATTATTGAAGATGCAAAGGGTAATAGTCAGCTATGTGCTGTTGGAGAATAAATTCTTGGTGCATAATCAATTATGGATCTTAAAAAAGCAAATTTTTAAGTAATGGTTGATTATGTTCAACCATGATCTAGAGAGGAACTCTTTCAGTTATTGTTGACTATAAACTTCCTTAGACTAGACTTTCATGTAATAGTTCATTATATATTCAACTATGATCCTCTAAAGAGCAATTTTTCTAATGATACTTGATTGTATGGTTGATTATGACCTTATTTTCTGTAAAACTTCATGTAATTTTACTACTAATTCAATTTTAATATCTCAATTTTCATTTTATCAATTACCATTAAGGATGGAACAAAAAAATTGGGAGGAGACATATGCACATTTAAAACACTACTTTTCTATGTTACACTTAAATATGAATTCGAAAAAATAGATAATATTTGTTAAACAAAGGATTAGCAATTTTATAATAAAAATTACAAATTTTAAACAATTTTATAATGCAATATTAATAGAATTATAATTTTTTATTATATGTAAAGCTTATATAAAATCGTAACTTTTGTTAAAAAAAATTATATGATTTATACATTAATTCCTAGAAATTAAAAATATGAAATATAATTATTCATAATCTAAAAGAAAAACTAATAAAAATTTATAACATTTATGCATATGAATATAAGTTTTTCAGTACCATAAGGTAATGATATTATAAAAAGATCTTTAAAATACGATGCATAATATTCACTTTTTTAATCTTTTTTAATTGTCCTTGCTTTTCCTATCTAAATAACAACAATCCTTATAAATTATGAATATAATTATTATCTATTTTAAATATTTCCTTTATTATCTTAATATATGCTAAAAAATTTTATATATAATAAATGATAAATTAGTAAAAAAATGAAATAATTTATTACTTTTCTTAATTCTTGTGTATTCAAAAGGAATTGAGGGAATTACTAAAAAATTAAATAGAAGGAATATTTTACTTTATTTTATTTAAATAGGCTAATATAATTTTAAAAGGACTAAATATATAATACAAAGAAAAATGTGTGAGAAAATACTAAGGCTTAGGGGCCATGCCCCTCCCAAGTATTAACGTGGTTTTACCCTGATTATCATACTCAATTCACACACTATATAATGCAATCATATCATAATCTTCTAAAAGAATTAAGAAACATGGAAAAACCTAAATTAAATTAATTTAAACCATTTAATTTATTCAAGTTTTAGTTAGAATGTTCATTCACATTATACAAATAAGATGATGGGATGGTGGAATTGAAGTTTGTTTGATTCTAATAATATAAAATCCTAAGGGTCCAAGTTAGTGCTCAAAATCTCCTTTAAGCCAAAACCCTTTAATTCATCTAAATTCAACAAAGAATGAGGGAAAAGTGCTTAGTAAAGATTAAAGTCGAAGAAGTTTTACTTTGATTAGATTGAACAATTAGAAAGATTGATAGAGGTTGATGTTTGCTTAGATGAGGGTGAAGAAGGATCTTTGAAAAAAAGAGAAGGGATGGTTGATGAAAAAAAAGTTGAGCCAAAGGTGAAATTAAAATTGTGTCCTAAATCTCTTCTATACTTTATTATTCAACCCTAATCATATTTAAGCTTTAAATATTTTACTTCTCCTATTTTTTGCTTAATTTCTTATATAAGGTCCTCATTTTTATTTTATTCAATTAATTATCCCTTACATAACACTTTATCCCATATTTCATTATAACTATTTCCATATTTCATTATAACTATTTCCTTTCTTCACATAAAATTTTTATTTTTAAATTTAATAATATTAATTATTTATTTATTTCTTATACAAAATATCTTGAATTTATAAGGGGTGTAACACATAAACACTTAAACTAATATACATATTGCTAATAATATGATTTAGCATTGATACTCTAACAATAACATCATTTGTTGTATTAGTATCTATAAAAGAAGGAGGGGTTAAACTTGCTTATAAAATATTTATTGAGTTCTAAATAAAGTAATCCAATTAAACTTTTTAAGTAAAAGAATCCTTATAAACCAAGGCCCATGAAATATTCCTATTTACAAACAAAATATCTAGTTGCTACCCATTGCCTTGCCAAAGTAGATTTTATAGGACCTAACCTTGCTATAATGGTGAAGGAGACATCTCAACTTGGGGATTTACAAAGTTTAGCATGAAAAGCAAGTTTGGAGCTTAGTGAGTAGATATTCTAAAATAAAATAGTCATAAAATGATTAGACTTACCAATTAGATTTACCCTTCCATGCTTACAACTTAGCTCGTACAAATTACATAATTCAATCACTAGTAAACGTATTGTTATTGGATATATATAATAATAACAAAGCTCACATTCAATTTAATTTCATATCTATAATTTGATATCATTCAAGAGTATATACAATAGAAAAATCAAATAAATCCTCTTATAACTCTTATCCAACCTTATCCCTCACAAACTCATCCTTGTCCCTTTAGGTCGGCTTTATCCTTCATAAGCATATTCCAGATCTAGTTTTCAAATTACATAATCAAAAGTCTGCCTTTGTCTTAATTCTCATATGACATGATACAATTCGAGTTCGATCATAACAAAATCAATTCATGATATCACCATGCCTTTTTGCATGACCTCAATTTCTCTTTCAATATCATTAATATCAATATCAATTGCTTTGAAACCTTGGTGATCAAGTAAAAATATATAGGTTATAATCAATTATGCAGTCCCCAAAAGTAATTTTATAAAGATATAATTGATTATATAATGGATTATAGAGGTCAAGTGACAAAATCTTTATGTAAATAATTGATTGTGCCCTTCCAGAGAGCAAGGCTCTCAAACATAGCCGATTACATGCCTCTAGAGGTTAAATCCTTAGGGTTATAATCTATTATAACATGATTTTCTACAAAATTTTCTTCAAAAATGTTGCTTATTCATGAAAAATTTACCTAGAAATCATCTCTAAGGGAAAATTCCTTATATATTTCACCATATATAGTAATCATAACCTTGTACAAGCTATATCTAACAAGAATTCAAACCAAAACTCTCAATAATCATATTTTCCTCAAGATTCCACATAACCAAGAAACTTAACATTTATCAAGTTCAAATTATTCAATTCATTCAAGGTTTAATTAGAATGTTCACTTACTTTGAAAGAGATATTAGTTGAAAGAAATTGTAGGTTGTTTACTTTTGATCATTCAAAATCAAAGATTTGAAGTTAAGGTTTTAAAATCCATTTTTCTAAGCAAAAATCCTTAATTCTCCTAAATCCAAAGAGCAAATGGAAAGGAAAGCTTGCATAAGATTGAAGCTTAAAACAATTTACTTTGTTTGGATGAAAAAGTATAAGAAATTTGCTTTGGATTGTCGTTCCCTTGCTATCTAAAAGAGAATGAAGAGAAGGAGAAAAAAAAGGATAAAAATTTAAGTGCTTTTGTGTAAAATATGGGGTTGGGGATTGAAATGGAAAATAAAAAAAGATAATAAGTTAATGGTAAAAATGAAAAAATACTCTAATTTTCTTCCATACTCACATTTACTTATATATATAACCTTCATACTTATCTTCTTCTTTTTTTCAGCTATTTCACACAAAATTGTTACTTTAAATTTCATTTCAATAAATATTTTAAATTTTTAAAAAAATGTGACAAGTTTAGACATGAAAATGTTAAAAAATTGTGGATTTTGTTCACTGCTTATTCAATTTAGTCTGCTTGAACCAAGGATTTAACAAATCAAATTACTTCAAATCTATATTTAAACAGACTTACTTTTCAGAGTCTTATTTTTTTTGCAAACTTATAAATCTGTTTGCAAACCTAAATTTATTTCAATGGCTTTAATAAGAACATATTATTATTCATAATTTTGTAAATTTTTTTTTTTGTGGCAATGGTGGAAACAACATTGATTATGATAATGATAATAAATAGTAGTATTGGTTGTGATAATGGTAATGATAGCGGTAGTATTATGATAATTGTAGATAATCGTTGAAGTAAATAGTGGTATTATGATAATTGTTGAAGTAATAGTAGTAGTGAGAGAAATGGCTTTTTTTGTTTGCATTGGAAAACGCAATTGGATATCAAGGAAATTTAATGGGAATATTTTCTTAAAATTAGGCAAGGATAACGGATTCCACTGCATTTGAATTAAATAAATAAGAAGGGAATTAGTTTTTTTATTCTGATTTAATCCCTTGACATCTTCCGATCCAATATTTTCTTTTATAATATTTAAATATTTAATCAATATTTAAAGTTCAACATTAATGATTATAACGGTACATTTCATTCTTTGAAGTTTAATTTAAGAGTTTAAATTTGATCTATTATCATATATCATTGTAAAATATTTTACATTATTAGTAAAAGAGAAAAAAGATATATTATTAAAAAATTATAAATAACTAAAATTTTTTTATTGCAATGAAGAAGTTTTACTAATTTTTAATTAATATAATAATATATGAATGAATGATAATATAAAATTAATTTATATAAAAAATAAATTAAATTTAAATCCTTGATCCAAATTTAATATAATAAAATTAAAAAATATTTTATCAATCGAGAGTATTTAATTTAAATGATACTTGATATTCCGTTGCAATGAGGTTTCGATTCTTGGTTCTTAGTACGTACATTTAATGATTTAACTATCCTTTCTATTATAAAAAAAAAATTCTTTCTCAAGTCTTCCGGGGAGAAATACAGATACCATATAGTAACTGCGGTGAAAATGTGTCAAAAATTAGTCTATTTGAAATCCACTCAATTTATGTCAGAATATCCAAACCGATATCAAAGGTACATAGACTGTGGCTCTCTGGTACACATCTGATATCTGATACGGGCAATAAATTAAGTATGAATTTATTTGAGAATAAATCTTAGATGTAAGCTATTATCTCAATGGCACCAACCCAATCTACATGAATGAAGTTGGCTTTTCTACTGCATTCATCAACCTCGCAATATCCTCCCTAAAGCAGCATCCAAACAGCCCCTAGCAACAACAATACTCTGCATTCAATTATCATACCAACCGCTTGAACAAATGGAATAAAATACATGTAAAAACTTCAAGAATCAAATCCACTTTCTTTGGTTATTCAATTAATTAGACTATGTGTTTCCGTTTAGTAATAAATTAATTATCAATCTTATTATTCATAAATTAGTTTTTTTTTCCTAAAATTCGTATGCCATAGCTAATGAAATGACTTCTATTCAAATGTTTATCAATTGACAAACATGAGGCAGCGATTCGAATCCTCATCCTATCATTTTCTCTTTCACTTTCCTCAATTAAGTGCTTTTTCATTGATAATTGTAGGTGTCTTGATTGAAATATTTTTGAAATAAGGATGACTCTTTCTAAATAATAAAAAAATATATTAAAATTGCATTTTTTGAATCTTTAATATATTGAAATTTGTTATGTATTTTTTTTTTTTGTTAAATGAAAGTAAGAAGCTATTTGATTTACGTAAAAAGCAAGTTATCACATGAAAGATTAAATTTTTCAAAAAATAAATTTCCTGAAAAATTTTTAAGAAACGTTGAAAATTTTTTAATTGAAAATAAAAATTAAAAATTTTCCCATCAAGTTCATCTTATTTAAAAAGAGAGAGAAAAATAGATAAATAATTTTCTATATTTTATAAAAATATTACTTTCTTTGTTTTGTCAATCAATGACCAATCAAATAATTAATATCTCTTAATTTTCATGAATTTATATTTTTTATATAAGTTTGTAACAGCTGAACAATATCTTCTCTATGTTATAATTAAGTCACCTTGTACCCGCTGAAGCTGCACATTAAAAATGAAGGGTAAGCCAATTTGTAGTCTACATATTTACTTGACCTTCTTTTAGGGTGCATATTTATTTCACATTTTGTAAATCAGTCAGCTCACATTAACTCAAACAAAATTAAAAGAGAAGAAAAGAAGTTTCCAGATTCAGATAGAAAACCTCGAATTAGAATTCTTATTAAGTAAATTTGTATTTAAGGTTGCATTTCAAACAAGAAAATTAAAGCACTCACTAACAATTCTTGATGTTATCTTTGGTAATGGGTAATTGAAGTAACTGATAAATTAATTTATAATTGATAAGTTAATTAATAATTAATAAATTATTTCATAATTAATGAGTACATTTAACAATAATTTTTTTATAATTTTTTATCATATTTAAATGCTTTTAAAATTTTAATTAAATTAATCAATTGATTTTTTATAAATTTTTATCTAATTTAAACATCTTTAATAATTTGAATAAGTCAATTAGCTGATTTAAATATTTCATAAATAGTTATTTTAATTAACTTATTAGCATTTCAAACAATCATTTTGAAAAAGTTAAAAATAATAAATTTTTAAAATAACTAATTTGTATTTAATATAAAAATAATTTTCTTGCCTATAATTATAAATTTTTTTTACATTTCCATCATTACTATATAGAGAAAAATATAATATATATAATAAATTATAGCAATTTATTTTTTAACTAATAACTAATTAAGTATAATAAATTATATTAAAACATTTAAATAAAAAAATTATATAAATATCATATCATTTTTATCAAATTGTATAAAAAAAAGAAGAGAATATTTGTTTTATTTCATAAAGAATAATAGAAAACATATTGAAAAATTATTTGACTTTTATTAAATGATATCTTTTGAATTAATGAATAATACATATTAAAAAAAAGAAACAATAGGATGATATTAATTGTGAAAGAAATGTTGTTACACTTAAAATATGTAATTCCGTAATATCTTTAATGATAAACATATGGATCTTAAATTTAAAATTAAAATATTTATAAAATAAATTATAATAGTTACTACATTTACTAAAATATTATGAGTATTTTTTAAATAAAAATTATAATTATTTATTTTTTAAAAAATAAATGATTATAATAAATTTTAATAATATAATTTTTACAAAATTAATATAATGAATAATATATTATAATCTAGAATATTATTCAAGTAAAAAAATACTCAAATAAATTATAAAATATATACATATTTTTATATGTTATTTTAAATAAAAATGACTAATAATAAATAAATAAATTATTTCATCAAATATCTTTATATAGTTATCTAATACTATTAACTAAATAAATTAATTAATACAACCAGTTATCATTTGATAATTAATTCAATCAGTTAATCGTTAATGTAATTAACTAATTATCAAATAGGGTCAATAACTATTTGAATTAGCTAATATAATCATTTAATCAAATTAGTCAACTAATTTATATGTTTTTAACCTATTGTGTTAAAAGTACTTAATAAATTAACTAAAAAATATAAAATAACATAAAAATACATGTCAATATAAATAAATATATGAATTAAATTAAGTTCACATTTATTTTCTAGATCAATTTATATTAATGCAATAAATATATTAAAATAAAATTTTAATTATTTAAAATTTAATTAATTATATTTGAGATATTATATATTTATATAATTATGTACTTATTATTTATTTATTTACTATTCAAGGATGCATGCTAAGGTACTCATGTGGTATCAAACTCATACTATTGTGGTAGCATTGAAAACCATTGGATGAGGTTATCATACTCTCATCCAATAAATTTCAATGCTGTCACGTCAGTATAGGTTTGGTACTATGTGAATACCTTAGAATTCTCCCTATTCAAGAATATAATTATTCAAAATATAATTAAAAGCATAAATTCTTAATTAATTAAAAGAGGATAAATTAAAATAATAATAAACTATAAGCTATTTATAGTAATTTATCAAGGCAATGTTTAGTGCAATAAATAACCTAAGTTATAATTTATCTAATCAATAAGTTATAAGTTAGTTTTTAATATAGTGTTTAATTTACAGAATCTTACATTTCTAGAAAGTATATATTCTTGGAAATGTAATTCATGAGATTTTAATTAATAGAAATAAAATATTCTTATGTTTGATTCATTATAAATTTTCTTAGGAATATTTTGTTAAATTCTCATTATATGTTATATTACTATATTTAGTTCATATTTGATATTATAAAAAATTTTAAGATTATTTTAAAAATATCCTTATCAAGTTTTTTATTATAAAATATAATATGATAAATTATATTTTTATTTAAAACTACATAAATAATTAAAATTTTTAATATGTAATAAATTAAATCTTAATATTTAACATATAAAAAATTATTAAAATATACATAAAAATATTTTATACTTTATTATATTTTAATATTTAATGTATTATATTTTAGTAACTAATATATTTTTTATTTAGAATAGAATTTGGATGCTACCCTTGGAAGCAATTAGATATTATAATCCTACCTACGAAATAAGATATGTATAAATTGATTTATTCATTGTTTTGCACTTTTTACCTTTACAAGATGTATTTATCATTAGTCATATTATTATTATTATTATTAGTAGTAGTAGTAGTAGTAGTAGTAGTAGTAGTAGTAGATTGATTTTCAAAATAAAATAAGTATAATTTATTTAAGTTATTATTATAATATTAAATATACTTAACATTTCTTCTTTTATAAAATTATAAATTTTTACCACTAAATCATTTCCATAATTATATTTCATATTAGTACTACATTTTATATTGTAGTTTTTTCCTAATATAAAAATATTATTATTTTATATTTTTATGTATAAATATGCCTTTTTTAAAAAGAAATTTCAAGTTTATTATATCATTCATCAAAGAAAGAAATTATATGTATAAATAAATATATTAAAATAATATTGCAAACATTAGAAATAATAATAAAAGGAATTACAATTAAAAATTAATGTTATTATATTTTTTAATAATAAAAATATTTTTAAAATAAAATAATTATTATTTTTTAGTTTAAATTAAAAATTATTTGATAAAGTGACAAAAAAGGGAGAATTAAATATGAGAATAATTTTATCCTTCTATTTTAGTATCAATATTCCCATCTCATAAGAATCTAAAATATTCAATTCTCGCAATAGGAATAATTTTCATCTGGGGAAGGTTAAACTAAAAATATTTTCAAAAATGCGATATCACAAGTATTTTTTTTAAACCTTGAACTAAATATGAGAATATAATATGTCCTTAAAACATTCCTAGAAATGCTACAAATATTTTGTGAATCAAACATCTTTTAAAAGTGTTTAGTGTACTAATAAGTTTTAATTTAATAAGTTATTTTACGTAATTTATAGCTAATAGCTTATTAGTTTCTTTTTTCCAATTTTATCCTTTTTCTTTTAATTGATTGATAATTCATACTCTTAAAATTAATTAAAGTTTAGATAATTATATCTTATTTTGAATTATATATAAATAAAAATAAGAACATAACTAAATATATAGTATCATAAAGCATAATTAAATTTTAAATATATATTTTTATTGCATCAATATAATTTAATCTCAAAATAAATATAAATTAATTTACTTCATATGTCTAATTATATTAACATGCCTTTATATGTTATTTTATATTTTCAATTAATTCAATAACTAAATTGACTAAACACTTTTAATGAAATCAATTATTTTATCTACTACCAACTATTAGTTATAACTTAACTTATTAGTTACTAACTTAATTATTAGTTATCACTAAACTCATCTACTACTTGCACTAAACATAATATAAATTAGAGCTTGCTTCTTTAGTAAGTTAATATGCTAAATATTTATGAAAGTTAATTTACTTTCTATTAATTAGATTAATAAATTATAATTTAATTTGTTTATTATATTAAATATAACATTTTAAATTAACTTATTTATTATGGTATACACAACTTTGATCTAATGTGAGATCAAACATAAAATGATTTGATCCTTAATTGTTGTAGATATAAAATCCCAATATAGTGTCCATTAACGAAAGTCTAACTGTCTTTAGACTTGTTGTGGATTTATTTGTTTAGTTCTCTACCGTTGAGCGATGGGAGCGCTTGATGAAAAGATGATTCTATTCAAACAAATTAAATTCCATGACTTATGATTTCACACACGCACACACATACGTATTTATATAGTTAATTGTTACTTGTTATATCCATATATTAAGATTAGCCATCTTCATTCTTTCAATTAAATAAAAAATTACACTATAAATTTAAAAATAATAAAATAATAAAAAGTATTAAAATTAAAAAATTATATATGAAATTTTGAATTCATTTTAGAGTTCATATCCTCTAAATCATGAAAAAATATGATTAATTTGTCTCAGAAACAATGTAGTAGGAAAACCACGTTAGCATTAAAAATTCAATACTACTCTTATATAAATTTTGACAAATGTATTGATTTTCTTATAGAAATTAATTGTAAAATACATCTCAATATATTAATAAATAGAAATTAATTTTGATATTGAAAATTGAAAAATAATATACTTGTAAAAAATGTATAAAAATAGCACTGAGTTTTCGATTTTAATTTAATACTAATTTTTTTCCAATGTACTAAATACTTGAAAATTAAATAAGAGTTGATAGAAGTTGACAAAAATTAAAAATAAAAAATAAAATTTTATCAATCAAATATTTAGAGACAAAAATAATTTTTTAAAGGACTAAATGTTACTCTTATCATAAATTAGAGACTCTAAAATCGCGTAATTTATATAAAGTATTAACATTGCATTTACCCTAATTACTTATTGATAACGAAATCTGTAACTTAGGAAAATCTTGTCTGGGTAAAGACATTTTTTTCCTTCTTTTACGTTAAATTCTTAATTCAAAATTAAGGTAAGATTTATATGGAATATAATAAGTATATGTGTCATTTTCTTTCCTTTTTAATATGATTCTTATCCTTTGAACTGCTTATTCTTATTTTAATAATTACTAAATAAAATGAATAATCATTTCAAAAATTGAACATTAATAAATTTCTCCCATCTTATTTTTGAAATTCAAATTCTCATCCATTAATAAATAAAATCACTTCAAAATTAACATACTTTCCATTCCATCAACGTTCTATTAATTCAACTGCTCATTCTTTGACCTTGGCAAATCCCATGCACTCAATCATTCACTTTGTTTCATGGTCAAAATTCCAGCAAGATATCTACCGACCATCTGATCTGTAATGACCAAAATCGGAAGCTTCTAGTTTTCTTTCTTCTGGGGTATGGTCCAAAAAATTTCCAATTTACATTTTTATTATGTCAAAGATTGGGCTTGACATTAGTGTGTTGCATATCCATAACATCTTAGAGATATCTAAAATTATAATATCAGCAAAATAATAAAAAAAATTGCTTTCAAGGGTTGATGGATCCATAAAACTAGGGTCAACCCTTGCTTTATGATACAGCCACAATCAAGCCAATTATTAAGCCTTTGGAATCGTCAAGTAATCACACTTTTCTTTGCGCCTCACCCTCTAATTATAGATGACAGTTCATAGGGTAGAAGAATTTAACTCATCCAGGTCATAAAAGGTTTAAATAATATGTTGAAAGTTTTAGGTTTAAATTTTGAATTTCTATACCATCCATTAATATTATCAAAATTAAAGATGTTAATTTTATAAAAAGTTTAATTTTTTAAAAAATTAAATGTTTTCACCATCATATTATTTTTTCTTCAAATATTCATGTAAATAAATTAAAATAAAAAATATAAATTTTAATAATTAAAAATAATCTAATGAAAAAAATATGGGAATTTCTATCTCTTAAAAGATTGAATATTTTCATCATTGGATTGCATTTTTTCAAATTTCGAAATAAGTGAATTGAAATTAAAGTATAAACCTCAACGTATTATAGACAATCTAATGATAAAAATATTCAATCTTTTAAAAAGTAAAATTTTTTATAATAGTATCCTAAAGATAGTAAGAGATCAATTTTCTCCTAAAATTATCCAACTAACTAACTTTTTGTTTGGTATAACTAAAAATAAGATTTCATTTCATTTTTCAATAATTTTTTTAATTATGTTTAGTTTTAAGCAAAAAGAAATTTTACTTTAGATCATTTTCAATTTCCAATTTAATTATATTTTTGTCATTATAAAATTTATTCAATTTAATAAAGATTTCACTAGAATTATTTTTATTTAGTCTAAAAAATATATTATATAAAAATATTTACCCTTTTTTAATATTGCATTTATTATGATACTATTAAAATATACTTTTTAATTTATTTCATTTTTAATTCCGAGTTTAATTATATTTTTACCATTATGAAATTCATTTAATTTAATAAATATTCCTCTAGAATTAATTTTATTTAATCTAAAAAATATATTATATAAAAATATTTACCCTTTTTTAATATGATACTATTAAAATCTGCTTTTTAATTGATTTTCATGTATTTTTTACTATATTTCAAATAAAATAATTCATTTGTAAATAAATTAAAATTATTATTTTTAATAAAATTATCAAATAATATAATTTATTTATAATTAAAATTATATCATCTATATTAAAATAAAATAAATCCAATTCTAGAAAAGCAACCTAAGTTTAATAAGAGAATTTATTACTCTGTTTACTATCCTTTAAGTCAAGTACGTTAGAAGATTTAAAGAAAAAAACTGTAAATTTATTAGACTTGACATAAATAAATAATCTTTTAAATTTTGTCATCTCTTTAAAGCCAACGAACTCACTATAATTTCTCGTCCATCTTTTGAGGTACAAGCATTGGCTGCAAAATTAAAGCCCGCTATTTGCAGGGACTACGCATTATTGCCCCCCACCAGCCTCTCTTGTGCCGTGGCCCGTGGTGCGTATGATCTTACGAATTTAACACATTGCTTCCTTCCACAGTCAAACTTTGACGTTTTTCGGTGCCTTGAATTCTCTGGAGTTGCTGAAACTTTTCAAAATTCAAATCTTTTTACCTTTTTTTGGTAATAAATATTCTTATATTTAAATAATTAATTTTATTTTGAGACTTAATAAAAAAAAGCACTTATCCAGTGCGTTTGGATGAAATATTCTTCGGAGGAAATGTGATTATATAAAACATTTAAATTATTGAAAAATGAATCTTTTGTTTACATAACACATCTTCGATCGAGTAATTCAATCTTACAAATAACCGAGTTTCAAATCTCACCTAAAGAGTTGGAATTTCAAATTCCAACCTGGCCAATAAAGTTCGTTTTACATCAAAATTTTTTAAAATTAATTTTATTTTAATAGAAATATTTTCAATTTATTTATAAATAGATTTTGATATTTAAAAATTTTAATAAAAATAATAATTTTAATTCATTTATAAGTAAATTTTTTATTTAAAATATATTAAAAATGTATAAAATTCAATTGCAAATTAGATTTTGATAGTATTATGATAAATATAATATTAGAAATAGATAAATTTTTTTAACATATAATTTAAATTAAATGAAATAAATTTTAGATAAATTCTTACTAAATTTAATTAATTTCATAATGATATGAATATAATTAAAATAAATATTATAAATAAAATAAAAATTTTTCTTATTTAAAATCAAATATTATTTTTAATGAAATCTATTAAAAAATAAAATAAATTTTTATTTTTAACCATGCATGCTAAATGAGAGGTAAGATTAGGTAAACAGGTTTAGATATTATAATATTCACATGTGAGTAGACCATTTAAAATAGGTTAACCTAATCTTAAATACTAAATCTTAAATCCTAAACCCAATCCTACCAGGTTAACCAAACGAGTAAAAATTATACGTCGAATCAATCACAAATTAAGCTACTTTTTTATTAGGCTGGGTCTAGGCTGGATTATTACAGTACCAATCTTAATCTCAAGTCAATATTTATCAGGTGAGTTCAAGCAAATTTTTATAATTCATTATATTTTATTATTATTATCGTATTAGCTATTTGTTTAGTATTAATTTTACATCATTAATTAATTAAAATTTATTATTTATTTAATATAATTATATATTATTATGATCACTTAAAATTTTATTATATATATCAATAAGTCATATATATTATATATGAAAATAAATATATATTATTATATATTATATGTTTATACTTAATAAAATAAAATTTATACTATATATTTATATATTATCAAATATATATGAATAAATAATATATTAATAAAAATAATTATAATGATTTATATATAATAATAAAAAAATAAATAATAATGCATTGTATTATATATATATATATGTATATAATATATTTAAAATTAATATCAAAATTATTTATTTAAAATTTTTAAATAATTCAAATTTTAATATTAAAGTACTAATTTAAATTTTAATATAATTATTTATTTTCATAAACTTATATAATATATATTGACAATATTAAATATATAAAATTATTAATTTTGATATTAAAAATTATTAAATACTGCTCATATATATAATTTTAATATATCAAAATTATTATTTTAATATCTATATAAAAATTAAATATATAATAATAAATTATTTATTTATTATTTACTATTATTACCAAACTGATAAGTTAACCCAACAACTCAGTGAATTAACACTTACCAATCTCAATCCTTTATCAAGTCAAGTTAATCAGTTCCAATTCTAGTTCCTTACTAAGTCGAGTTACTATTATTATTTTTTGTATCAGTTTCAGTTTCAAATTAAGCAAAATTATACTAATTTAAATTAACCCGTTAAACCTAACTCATTTTGACACTTCTATGTGTGAGTATTGTTATCCAATGGAGATATGATTTGAATACTAAACAGAATTCTCTTATTGGAAATTTAGATAATATATTTTGCTTCAATTATAATTTGGTAACATTTACTTTTTTATTTTGATAAAAAATAATAATATAAAAAAAATTATATTAATAAAAAAATTAAAATATCTCTTTTTTAATGATAAGTTAATAAAAATATTATAAATAAAATAATGTTTTTATCAATATTTATTATAAAAAAATAAATTTCAAAGTAATAGTAATAATAAATTCTTTTGATTTTCAAATGTTTGTGCAATTAGGAAGGTAAAAATTTATCAACACAATCCACACAATGTATTTCTCTCAATAAAAGAAATTGAAATAAAGTTATTTTCATAAAATTATCTGTAATAGTAAGTATGTGCCTTCAATTTTAAACATGCATGCACGAGAAGCTTTGAGTTTGTTTGTTTTTTATTTTTGAAAACAATTTTTTTATTTTTCTATTTTAAAAATAAAAATTTTATTTAATGACTGTTTCTATATTTTTTTATTTTACTTTTTCCTCAAATAAAATGTTTTTTATTTATTCTACAAATTGCTCTTCATTATCTTATTTTCTTAAATATAAAAATAATTTTTAAAAATAATAAAACAAAAACATATTCAAATAAATCCTTTATTTTACTTTAGATAACTCAATTGGAAAAGGAAAGCGAGCTTGTGAGTTTCCAAAACTCCATCTCGTCAGGATTACTTGTCTGTGAAAATAACCGAGGTTGAATCAACAAAGATATCTAGAGTTAAAAACCGAGAGAGTTTTAAGATTTTAATAATGGTTGGAAATGAAAATTCATGAAATGAAATAAAAAAAATTGTATTCAAATTAATATTTCAAGATTTATAATAATTTTTTTGTAGTTTAGTGTTAATTTCTTTTGTCAACATTAATGGTTGCATTAACTTATTATTATCTTCTATTATTATGTCCGAAAATAATGAGATTATAATATAATATATTATTGGAATAAATATCATACCGTGCAAAGGATGGATTACTACTGCTATGAGCAGGTAAGTCTCACACGATATGGAAAGATATTTTATTTTATTTTTGGGTAAATAATTTTTTATTTTAAAACAAGAAATAGACGTAAAATTTGTGAAAAGATTTCAAAAATTTTAAATATATCATCTTCTTCATTTTTAATAGAAAGCTCCATCATTGCTGTTTTACGATTAAACTTCAATCTATTTTCTACTGTTAAAATAAGAAAAATTTATTGCTGAATAGTAAAATAAATTTCTCCTCACATATTGCGAGACATATATGTATCCTCAATGACATATCTAAAATTTTTAACTTATGAAGTAGTGTATATATATAATAAAAATATAAAAATTTGATAATAATAGAAATAAATTTAAAATATTAATCTTATCAATTTCATTTTTGTATTTTTATATATTAATGCATGTAGCAAATGAAATTCGAAATATTTTAATCACAATTAAAGTAAATATCTTTTATTTTAACTAAAAAAAGGAAGTATAAGAATAATCTTCTATAAGCTGCGAAAGCAAGATGTATAATCAGTGCAGACACAAAATTAAAAATAGTTTGTTCGTCCCCGTTAAGATTATACATGTAGATCCACCCACGTGTCCTATGTTAGCGATATCAATTTTGTTTTGTCTTCAATTTATGCTTTTTATGCGTGTACTATGCAAATATTTTTAATTCTTTGGAAGTCCTAAAAATTCAAGTATTATTTTTATTTGTATGGTGACAAGTAGATTAAGGTTTCGTTTCGCGTAATTAACTGATAAATTAATTGATAACTGATAAGTTAGCTAATAATTGATAACTTATAACTGATAACTAATAGTTGATTGTTAATAAACTAACTAAAGTATTTCGTAAAATTAACTATTGAACTAGTTGAAATTATAAAATGACATAAAAGAATATAATTGATAACTGATAAGTTAGCTAATAACTGATAACTTATAGTTGATAGTTAATAAATTAACTAAAGTATTTCGTAAAATTAATTATTGAACTAGTTGAAATTATAAAATGACATAAAAGAACATATTAATAGAAATATATATATAATTAAAATAATTTTTATTTATTTAAAAATAAAATTATATTAATGTAATTAAAAAGTTTAAAATAAAAGTATAGTTTCTAATATTTTATAAATTTATATATTTATTTACTTATATAATTTTTATTTTATTATTTATTATAAAATTATAATTACTTAAAATATAATTAATTATATTTTATAAAAATTATTTAAATTTATATTATAAAAGGTATGAGTTGTAAATTAATAAAAAGAATAAGGATAGATTTGAAAAAAATTTAAAAAAGGGGTAGCTTATAAACTATAAGCTACTCTAGATAACTTATTAAATCAGAACTTATAAATTATCTGAAGTAGTTTATAAGCTAGTACGAGAAACACCTTTGAAAGTTAACATATAACTTATTGACCAGGTCAATAAGTTATAAGTTAACTTATTTATTGCACGAAACGGAGCCTAATTATTTTTTAAATTTTAGTAGATGTTAAAATATTCTGTTTATTAAAATATAAGTAGTATTGAAATTTTAGAATTGAAAATATTTTCAAGTACTACAACCACAATCAATTAATTTTTACCCTTTGTTGTAGTGAGAAAAATATGAAAAAAATATATAAAAATATTTTCTCATTATTATTTGGAAATATAGAAAATAATTGGAATAAAAAGGAAAAAATATGACTTTTTATTTTATTTAATTGAAAAGTAAAAAAATAATTTATTAAATAACTAAATTACTCTTAACGTAAGTCAATAAAGTTGTCTACCAAATTTCGCGAAAGAATTAATTTTATAATTTTGAAGTTTTCTATCCACTTTTTTTACATCTCTTTGATTTCAGATGTATTTTTTTTTAAACTCTTTTCCTTCCATGTATAATTTTTAATAAAAAGGATTTACTTTGAATCTTCTTCTTTCCATTTTTTTCTCATAAATTCAAACAAAGGATTATGATCATTGGCATAACTTGAATTTAAGACATAAACAATAAAATAAAGAAGAAAATAAACCTTATCACTTAATCTAGTAGTTTGACTAATTTGCCCTTTGATTCTAATGTACAATTCTATTGCATTTTTCGGAACTAAAAACGAAACGCTATACGAGATCTAAAAGTAAATTTTAAATTTTTTTTATTTGTTAAAATAAATTTATATAAATTTATTTTATCATTTTAAATTTAATGATAACCCTCGACTCTTATTTAAAATCTAATTGCCAATCCCATTCCCAATACATATATGTCATTATAGTTTCTGTTTCTGAACAAAGTGAATAACGGGGGATAGTGAGAACGATGTTCTCATAATCATAAATGAATATGGGGGAAAGTATTATTACGTAGTTATCCAGTATTCAAAAAAGGGAAACAGTGGAAGAAGATGAGGATGAATCATGAAGTTGGCTTCACCAAGTTTTGGCTTTTGGTGGCTCTCATTAAAACCCATATTACTTCCTATTTAATAAAATAACCCAAGTCATCGGTTTTTGCATTCATTAAGCCATGATCCCTCTTATTCAATACAGCCAACAAACAGCTGGGTTCATCCAATTAATTAAAATTTAATTTGCAGAAGCAAACTAAACTATCAATCTTGTTTCATGTCAAAATCCGAATTAAGCACTTGCTTGGGAGGAATTGTATATATGAATATCAATATATATAAGCCATAATGGGAATTATTAGGATGAGTGAGATTATCATAATTTATATATGAAATGTGGAAAATGTTGTTAATTACCCTTCTTTTTCTTTCTAAATAAAATAATTTAGAAGACTTTGTGGCTAATATTTTTGTACCTAAAAATACTGTGACAATATTATTGAAGATACTTATGTGGAAATTATCAATATTTTTGTTTGACAATTCTGCTTATCAATAAATATAGTAGACTGGTCTTGATTCGGTTTCAAGCCTCTGCATTGAATATTTTCAAAGTACAATGATGATTCTTTTGAAGGATTTATAAATATGAATTTCCCATATTCTCCCCACCCCACCCCCCCACGCCCGCCTTTATTTTTAGTGCGACTTTTATTTATTTGCCCTTAATAAAAAGGGCAATAACCTTTGATTTGTTCCTGAATTTATAAGATATGAAAACCTTGTTAGAGGATGGTAGAGGAAAATCTACCATAAATTCCCCCATAATTAAGTAAATAATTTTGTAAGAGAGAATAATATAAAAAGATAAGATTAAGAATGAAATCCCCGGATGCGTACTTGTGCTTATATAAATAAATAGATGGTACTTAGACTGAGGTGGTATAGGGCGAGTTAAAAATTAAATAATGTAATGAACCCTCAAATTTACATAAGTTGATCAATTATATGACTTAATCTAATGGCTTATAGGTTGTTAATGTGAAATGAGTCAATTATAAATTGATCCAATCAATTTTGAATGAACCAAATGTTAGAATTTTATGATCTATAAAATATTTATAACATTCATAAAGAAGAGTACAAGAATTGTACAAATAAAATAAAGAGTTTTGAGTTACCCGACTCTCCTACTGCATCTATAAGATCAGATCAAGAAATTTGTAAAAGATGAAAGATGATATCAATTGGCTGAATCACTGCCCACACGTTCTCAGGTAAGTCTCAGATAGAATTGTGAAAATAACAAAACTGCAATTTAATAGGAGACTGCAGCTCACCTTATAAGGAAATGTGTAAGGATTCAAATCTTAATTATAACTCAATTAGGATTAACTGACCCACCACAATTAACCTAGAATTAGGGTATATACACACACTTTATAATTATAATATAATATATATAGTCTAAGCATTATTATTATATTAATGACATTGGATTATTATTTAATTCATCTATATATTAAAATGTGTTTGTCCACTAAATTATTTTACAATCTCCCACTTAGATGATCACATTTTAATACATAATTTTGAATTACAATATGTGGTCACATTTAAATAATATCATTAATAGAATTCATCTCATTACAACTACAGGTTAAATATGAGATTTCATTAAATGTATACCCGATCATCTGATAAGGTTGAAAAGATATACATATATGAAATACCCATTCCAAATGACCAAAAAACTAAAGTGTGCATATAATCAAAACATACAAATGATCCATGCATCCATTCAAGATGCTTTACAATGTTTTGAGACATGGTCTTAATGTCTCCTTATGCTGTCATAATACAATAAGTGCATAATGTGATAAAATGGCAATATTGTAATATCATAAAATCTCGAGATCAATACAATTTCAATTTTAAAATACATAAGTACTCCCACTAACCCAAAACGTCAAAAGATTTAATAAGGCTTATACCTAATATATGTCTTTTAAATATTTCTATAACTAGGCCTTTGGTTAATAAGTTTATAAGCATACAGTTTGTCGAAATATGTTCAATATGAGTAAGATGTTCGCATGTCTTCTCTCTCACAAACTAATATTTCACATTA
This sequence comes from Sindora glabra, assembly GCA_020226215.1. NCBI lineage: Eukaryota > Viridiplantae > Streptophyta > Magnoliopsida > Fabales > Fabaceae > Sindora > Sindora glabra. Next base: position 19,256,093 of record CM035228.1, read on the forward strand.
AAATACTGTGTGAGCAGAACTTTTATTGTTTTGAGATAAGCTAACAGCAACAATATTATCGCAATAAATGATTAAAGATTTTGAAATGCTTTCAACTAAGCAAAATTCAGATATAAAATTCCTTAACCATACAACTTCTTAAGTGGCTTCATAACAAGCGACATACTCTGTTTCCATAGTAGATGTTACTGTTAAAGATTGTTTGACACTTTTCCACGATACAACTCTTATTGTATGCATGAAGATATATCCAGATGTTAATTTTTTATTGTCTAGATAGCTTGCAAAGTCAGAGTTTGAATAACCTGTACAAATCACTTCAGTGGACCTTTTGTAAATTAACATATAATTCTTTGTATCCTGCAAGTATCTCATAATTTTCTTGGCTGCTATCCAGTGTCTTTGACTAGGATTACTTAGGTACCTCCTAAGCACACTAATTGCAAAAGTAATATCTAGGCGTGTACATACCTGGGCATACATCAGGCTACCAATAGCAGAAGCATATGGAACCATAATCATTCTAGATTTCTCATCATCATTTTGAGGACATTAGGTTTTGAAAAACACTTCACCCTTTTAAATAAGCATAACACTATACGAGCATGAAGCCATATTAAATCTTTTAAGCACTTCATCTATATATGACTTTTGAGATAAACTAAGCAAACCCTGGGACCTATCACGATGAATCTCTATGTCAAGCACAAAAGACGCATTTCCAAGATCCTTCATATCAAAATTCTGTGATAGTACTTTTTTATCTTATTCAAAAGATTCACATCATTACTCATAAGGAGAATGTCGTCAACATAAAACACAAGGATCATAAAATTGCCTGGACTCATCATATAATAGATGCATTAATCCACCGCATTCTCCTTTAATCTAAGAAAGGACATAATCTTATGAAATTTGAGATACCATTGCCTGGATGCTTGTTTCAGGCCATATATTAACTTATTCAATTTATAAACTAAGTGCTCTTTTCCATTCTCTTGGAAATAATCCAGTTATTTCATATAAACTGTCTCTAATAGGTCAGCATTAAGGAAGACAGTCTTTACATCTATTTGATGTAGCTCAAGATCAAAATGAGCTACCAAAGCTATTATAACTCGAAATGAAACTTTGGTCGAGACTGGTGAGAAAGTCTCCTTATAATCAATTCCTTTTTTCTGCATGTAACCTTTAGCTACTAATCTGACTTTGTATCTTTCAATCTCACTTTTAGCAGTCCATTTGGTCTTAAAAATTAATTTGCACCCAATTGGTTTATATCCTATAGGTAATTCCACCAAATCCCATACATTATTCTTATACATTGAATTTGTTTCATCCTCCATGGCATGAATCCATTCTGAAGAATTAGAATTTGAAATAGCTTCTAAGAAGCTAATAGGATTAGAATTATCATTCACATCAAACTTATGTTTTTGCAAATAAATCGCATAATCATTTGTAATTACTTGACAATAAGTTCTCTGTGATCTTCTTAGGGGAACTTCCTTAATTATATTATTTAGTTCATTCACCATTTGGATTGGTTCAATCATAAATTAATCTGGATCAATTTGCAATTCTATATGAGATGGTTCAACAAAAGGCACTATTAGAGGAACAACACTTTGTTTATCAGCCGTTTGAAAGACATTGCTTTGTTCTTCTCCTATAGAGATCTGAGGTAACTTTCTCCCACTATTCAATTCATCCTCAAAGTAGACAGCACGATTTAACTCAATAACTCTTGATGAATAAGATGGGCAATAAAACCTACTTCTTCTTGAACTAATGCAATACCCAATGAAATACCCACCAATTATTCTTGCTTTAAGTTTCTTAGTATGTGGGTTATAAGGTCTAATTTTAGCTTTGCAGCCCCAAATATGAAAATGTTTCAAGCTAAGCTTCTTATCATACATCAGCTCATATAGAGTCTTTGGCACAAATTTGATCGGAACTTGATTCAAAAAAAATTTTGGCAAAGTAGAATGAGTCGGCATACATCGTATCATCTCCATAAGTGTTATGTTCCTTCGCTCTGCAATTCCATTCTGCTCTAGTGTGCTAGGCATAGTGTAACTAGTTTCTATTTCACACTCTTGTAAATATTTTACAAAAAGATCAGGATTTCTTTCAGTTTTATCATATTTGCCATAAAATTCACCACCTCTATCTGAATGTATACATTTGATTTGCTTTTCTAATTTTAGTTCAATTGCAATCTTGAACTTTTTGAAGGTTTCTAATGCTCCAAACTTTTCAGAAAGAAGCTCCACCCATCCAAATCTCGAATAGTGATTAATGAAAATGATAAAATACTTGAAATCTCCCATTGCATTGGGTAAGATTGGCCCACACACATCAATATGGATTAATTCTAGAGATGTGGCTTAATCTTTTATGTCAAAGTATTGAAGATGTTTCATTTAATCTTGGCCTTTTATTTTCAATAACTGTGCTGATGGAATTTTCAGAAGTATTATCCAAATTAATTTTATATAAATCACTATTCAAAGTATCAATTCCAACAACATAGGAGTCATAACATAACTTAAAATTAATATTTCCAAATAAACATGAATATCCATCTTAGTCTAAATAAGTTATAGAAATTAAATTCCTTCTCATAAAAGGTACAAAAATAATATTTTTCAATTCTAAAACATGACCAGTGGACAAATATAAAGAAATGACTCCTATGTGTTCAACTTATACTTTGTCTCCATTTCCCAGTTTTAAAGTTGTTTCACCCTCACTTGGCCTCTTCAGATTTCTTAGCACTTGCAAGCAATTAGTGACATGGATAGTGGCACCAGTATCCAGCCACCAAGTGTTAGAAGGAACTTCAATACTATTAGATTCAAAACAAACTAGAGCCAAAGGATTACCTTTCTTATTCTTTTCAAGCCATTTCATGAATTTGAAGCAGTCTGTCCTTTTGTGCCTATACTTTTTTTAAAATTTGTAGTTTCCTTTGAACAAGGCTTTCTTAGGCTTATGCTGTTGTTCCTTCATATCATTCTTCTTCCTTTCATGATTAGATTTTCCCTTATTGTCCTTCTGGAAGGGCCTATTTGCTTGTCCTGAACTCGAACCATGAGAGATAAAATTCATCAATTGCATCTTTGTTTTCTTCATATCGTCTTCTGTTTGAGTCACTATAGAAATCATTTCATTAATGGTTTATTCTCCTTTCTAAGTATTGTAAGATGTTTTTAGCATATCAAATTAAGGAGAAAGTGACTCCAAAGCTCACCAAATTAAGTAACTATCTCCCATATTGACATTCATACTCTTCAATCGGCTATAATAATACACCATTTTCATTATATACTCCCGAACACCACTTATTCCATCATACATAGTCTTCTCCAATAAGGATGGATAATGTCTTTTTTTGGCTTTATCAAACTTGACATATTTTTCGACCACTGAATTCAGGAATGCTTTTGCCTTCTGACTATTAGGAATACTCTGCCTTATAGTCTTATCCATAGTGTACTTTATTATCATTAGATAGACTCTATTGGAATGAGTCCATTTTTCATGTTATACTCTTTGAGTAGGAATTGACTCTTCATTGATTTCTGGTTTCTCTTCATGCAAAGTCAGATCAAGATTGGATACCATCAGATATAATTTCAAAGATTCCACCCAATCCTCATGATTGGTCCTATTTAAAGTTTTCACAAAGGTCAATTGCATAGGAACAGTAGCTGAAAAAATTATTTAAAATTTATGAAATTAATCATAAATTAACAACATGGCATGTTTGAACAATAATCATGCTTAAATTTTTCTCATAATTATGCAATTATTTATTGTATAATACTATGATACTTAATACCGATAGGGTATAAGTATCACAATATAATACAAGAACTACATGCTAAATTCTTAAAACCTAACACCGATAGGGTATTTAATAATTTTAGAAAATTAATATATACTTCTAATACTTATGTTATCACCTACTAGCTATATTAATAGAACTATACTGATAGGATATAATTATCATTAATATAGTGCTCTCCTAATTTTTATTATTCTAAAATTTAATTACCATAACATTAATTAATCAACATAATATATATATTTTTAATAAAACATTACAAGAAATTTTATGTAATTAACCCATGATAGGTAAGTTTAATTATACAAAATTTAAAGGTTTAACAGGAACAGTTATAATATTTGTATAAATTAAATAATTAATTGCATATTAATGGCAAAAATTAAGAAAATATGCATACAGTATATAAATCATCCAAAAAAAATTTACACAGTACATAATTATACAAAGATTACACGGTAAAAATTTTAGGCTAAAATTCAATTAAATTGATACTAAAAAATAGAATAAAAATTAATGAAAAATATTTTATTTTCAAAAAATTATGAAAAAATTAGGCTCGGAGAGTGAAGCACAATCATATTTTTATTTTTTCAAAATTATATTTGGAAGGCAATGCGTGCATTGCACGCACCAGTCATGCGAGTGGGCATTGCCTAGAACCTAGTGCACACACACACTAGACACACATACATGGTGCGTGCAGTACACACGCCACACACAACACACACCAGACTCACATACATGGTACGTGTAGTACAAGCGCCACACACACAAATATGGCGCGTGCATTGCATGCACCCCAGCCGCGATTAGGCTTCGCCCAAACGTGTTGTTTCTACTTCTTCTTCACTCGTTTCAATCTTTCGAGTTTTCAATGAAGCTTCCAGATCTGGGAAAAAAATTGTAATTTAACCCCACCCAATTCTTCAATTTTTAATGTTGAAATTAATGAGTTTTAATCCTAATTTAATTTATAATAGTATGTATCAATTAATTCCAGAAAATTATGCATATATTATGTATTTTTGACTATAAACTATTATGGTTTTCTTCTTTATTCAACATTAACATCTATTTAAAGCTTATTATCACAAATTAATTTGAAAGTTTTTATTCATAAATGTGTTTCTAATATTTCTACAATTTTATATTTCTAGAATTCATGTAAAACATTCAACAATTTTCTAGAAGTTTAACAAGTCTTCGTATCTCCGAAACAAATTCAAAAATTATTATCAAAATTAATCCTCAAATCAAATTAACAACATTCTGATAAAAAAATATGAGACGATAAATTTAAAAATAATATCGCCATAATTCTTTCTGGTTTATTATGGCTAAAGCATACAAAGAATTCGTACTAGGTAAAATAAAATATCAAAATATAATTTGTACAATCTGATTCATCAATATAGATTCTATGACTTTGATACCAATTGTTAGAATTTTATAATCTATAAAATATTTATAACATCCATATAACCATAAATCCATAAAGAATAGTACAAGAATTGCACAAATAAAACAAAGAGTTTTGAATTATCTGACCCTCCTACTGCATCCATGAGATCAAATTAAAAAATTTATAAAAGACGAAGGATGATATCAATTGGCTGAATTACTGTCCACTTAAGTGAGTCTCAGAGAGAATTGTAAGAATAACAAAACTATGATTTGATGGAAGACTGCAGCTCACCTTATAACGAGATAGGTAGGAATCCAAACCCTAATTATAACTCAACCAGGATTAACAAACCCATCACAATTAACCTAGAATTAGGATATATACACATTTTATAATTATAATATAATATATATAGTTTAGGTATTTTTTTTATATTAATGACATTAAATTATTATTTAATTCATCTATATATTAAAATGTATTTGTCCACTAAATTATTTTATACCAAATAGATTGGAATTGAAAGATCGAGAATAAAAAGAAAAATATTATATTTTACCAATAATGATAAATTATTTATAAATTATTGAATATGTGACAATATTTAGTTGAATAATAGTGTAAAATAGTTTACCACATTAATTCATCAAAGTCATGCAACATAAGTATCCAATTTCCTTTAAAAAAATCCAAAATCTTATAATACTTAATAAAAGAAATTACTCATGAGGGATGGGGCAGAAAGTAAGGAATAATTAAACATTTTATGCAAAAAAAAAGTAGTTATAAAAGGAAGAGTTGCAATAAAATCTCATGTAAAGTTCCTTTCAGATGATATGAGATCAATTAAACAAGTAAATACAAGCAGCAAATAATGCAACAGTACAAGATTTCTTTTCCAAAATTATCTTTGTATAAACTATTTTCATTTAGAAAAAGTACATGACTGATTAAGTAGCAATAAAACAAAAAAGAAGATGACATGATTGTTTTCTTTTAATTTGCATTTGCATTTGGATGGTACTTCTAAGTTATTGGCACTGTTTCACAATTAGCTAATTTAATTAATTATTAATTAATAGTTAACTATATCAATTAATTTGATTAACTGATAATATTAACTATTTGAATAAAAATATTTAATAAAATTAGTTATTTTTTATTAATTGTTTACATGCAAAATGACATATAAGCATCTGTGTATACTTTATGATTTATTTAAATATTTTTTATTTAATAATATTTTAGATTTATCATATGATTTATCAAATTAAATTTTCTTCTAAAAGATAAATTATTATAATTTATTATTTATTATATTTCTTGCAAATAAATTATTTTGTAAATATTTTATATAAATTAATAATTATTATTTAGTAAATTTATTTGATCTTTTTTTAATAAGGATATAAATGAAAATAGGTATATTATCTAAGGATAATTTTATATTTTTACAAATTAATTATTAATAAGTTAATTGAAAGTGCTGAATTTACTAATTTTTTTAAATTAGTTGATTAATTTTTTAAATTAATTGATTGAGGGTCAATCAACTAATTTAATAAATTATTTGTCAAATAATTAAAAACTATCAAATTAGTTAAAAATTAACTAAAAAACTCTTTACGAACACTCTCATCGTATGTTGATTTATCAATAACAATAGTGACACAACTTGTTAAGCTGTTATATATAAATTGTGCATTTTTTTATGTTTACAATTTTATCACCTTAATTACCTATATATGCTAATCGTACAATAAAATAAGATTTAATTTTGATTCATTATTAGCATAAATCAACCTTATATTACTTTCTCAATAAAAATTATTAAAAAATTTTAATTATTATTTTTTAATAATATATTTTTATCTCATTTGTTGACAATAAAAAATATTTTATATTAACAATGAATTAAATTTAATCTCTATGGGATAAGTATCCATCCTTTTAGAAATTAATCGTAATGGAAAAATTGGCATTAGCGGTCGCCTTCAACTCCTAAAATTCAACATCCACGAATAGTAAAACTTTGAGGATGAAAATGTGTTGAGGCAGAGTTCTAAAATTAAAATTAATAATAATAATATGTTTAGATGATAGAAATATATTTTGCGATGTTAAGTGATTACATAATGAGAAAATAACTTATTTCATTAAATTTAATAAGTGAAAAGAGTTAAATGTACAATTTATAAAGTTGAAAAATCCTATTTAACAATTAAATTATTATACTATTAGTTAATTTATCTAATTAATTATTAATTAATAATTAATTATATTAGTTTATTTATAGATAATATTAATTATTTAAATAAATATATTTAATAAAATTATTTATTACTATTATTATCTAGTGACATTTAAAATAACATATAAGAGTGTTAATATATTTTTTATTTATTTGAGTGTGTATATATATTATGTGTATGAATTTATCTTATTAATTTTTCATTTTAATACAAAAAGAATTTAAATTTATTAAATAATTATATAATAAAAATTCTGATATATTATATTAAATATTATATTAAAATATCAATTTCATTATATAAATTCAAAAAATAATAAATTAAATAATTATTTATTATATTTATAAAAAATTATTTCATGATAATATTTATTAGATTAATACATGTGCAAGAAAAAGTACGCAACGGCAGAGTCGTTGAGTACCAGGCACTCAGGCAGTATATATAAAAAATATGGACTCAACTCCTCACATAACGCACTTAGCAAAATAACGAGAGGAAATTATTATTATTATTATTATTTGATTTATATATATATATATATATATATATATATATATATATATATATAATGAATGAATTTGAAAATATTGCTCCACTTTTTTTAAATAAGCTAATTAAAGATTAATAAATTTATTGAATTAATTATTTACCAAATAATTAAAATAATTAATTGATTAAGTTAATAAATTAAAATAATAGCAATTAACTAAAAATTAATAAAAAATTTATTTACTAAATGCTGTCAAAATCATAATATCCTAAAGATAATATGTTTATTAAAATAGTTAAAAAAGATTTGAGTTTAAATTTGATTTAGTACAAAATATTATATATTATTAGTCAGATATTACATATTATTTAAAAAATAATAATAAATAAATTTTTTTATTAATGATGAGAAAATTTTAATAATTTTTATATTAATATAATAATACATTATTAATAATATAATTTTGCATTTTCAGTTGATTAAATTTAAATCCAAACAGTTTTGCATAATTTATCCGCACATTTAAATCTAATAATTTGTTTATCCATATGCATGAGGTGCAGAATTTTTTGAAGGAAAATGATATTTCCATTTATAGCAAGCGGCAACATATCATTAAAAGCATATTTCATGTATAAGTGCCACGTTGGCCATAGACTTCCATTTAAGGAAATGAATCTGCCTCGTGAGTCATTACTATTTTTTCTCTCTACTACATTTTATAATTCTTTGACCTAAAATTTTCGTTAGTTTCTTCTCTTACCCTATGTTTGTTTGGATATATTCAGAAAAAGTACAAAAAAATAGCAGAAAAAAAGAAAAGTAAATATATTAAAATTTTTAATTCATGATTTGAATGTATAAAAAATAGATGGAAAGGGTTTAGGGAATAAAAAAAATTATTTTTTTATTAACTTAATTGAAAAGTAAAAAATAAGAGAAAGAATTTATTAAATAATAAAATTGATCATATTGCGAGTTAATAAGATTGTTTAATAAATTTTACAAAAGAATAATTTTGTAATTATCAAATTTTTTCTCCCTTTTTCATATTTATTTGTGAGAAAATATTTTGTTAATTTCTAAAAAAAATTTAACTTTTTTTATCACATCAATTTTTTCATAACATCCAAATACTAAAAAAAATTATTTTTAATCTTTTTTTCTTTTCACGTTTTTCTGTAAATTAAAAGAAAGGATTGATAAATAATGGAAAACGGTTTGAATTAAAAAAAATAATTGTGAAAAGAAAATTTCAATAGTTCTTAACAATTTGACGATTACAATGTTTCCATCAGGTGAAATACATGACCAGTCTACATTTTTTCAACATTTCTTATTTTCTTTGAAATTTGGCCTTTTTAGTGCGTTTGATTCCAACTAAGAACATTCCTTGAATCAATGATGGAGACAATGATGGGCAGGGACTCTAACCTTCTAGAAATTTTTATGTTTTTATTTTATATATAACAATTTGAATTATTTTAAAATATAAAAATTATGTATACTTTATAAAATTTGACACGCTTGGACCCTTCAAGTTAAAATTCTATATTTTATTATTAAATTTTATATGTATATCAAGAGACTTGTTATTCCTTAAAAACTTAAATAAAAATAAAAGAGATAAAAAAAGTGCTCCCAATTTTTTTACATAATAGATCAAAGTCAGCAATTGTGGGCGGACAGCGATTCAGGAACTGTCATGTAGCAGCCTCCTTTTTCTGTTAGTTTGTTATTTACACGTTTTTTTTTTTCCAACATTGTTATGTATAATTTGACATGTCAGATTTTAAATCATATGAAATATTTTAATTAAATCTCTAATTAGACATTAGAATGTGAATAATAATATTTACATGGCAAATGCCAGTAACGATTTTGGGATTTTGAAAACGTTATTAAATATTAAATAAATATTTTTAACTAATTAGATTAAATATTTTATTTTTATTTTTAATAATATAATAAATATTAATATATTAAATACTTTATTAAAATAAAAATAAAATATTTAATTTTATTAATTAAAAATATATATTTAATCAGGATTGATTTGATTCAGATTATAAATGAAATTGTAAATAAATTATGCACACGAGTAACATTATTGATTGACATGACGATAAATCACGGGCAAAATGTATGGCAAAAAGCGTCTTTTCTTGTAATAATGTATGAATGTCACCAAAGGACTGAATGGGTCCGCGGTGAATCACGATGAACTTCTGTAATGTTGTTGGACATCCTCCGTACTTGCCATTCTTGCGACAGATTCAAAAATCTCAAGGATTTTTAGTTTTATTGTGGCATTGGTATTTTAGTACCAAAAATATTATAAATAGAATTTAAAACTAAATTTATTTTTATATTTATTAAATTAAATTTTATAAATTTATTTTATTATTTTATGTTTAATAATAATTTATAATTTTATTCAAAATTTAATTTCTAATTTCATTTTTAATACTTATAATATTGTTGTTTTAGTATTACTTCCATTTATTTATTTGCATAATATTCTTTTATGTTGAATTTGTGAAAATAATGATTTAATACTATTAGATTAATCACCTCGGTTGTACTTCAATTTTTTTTTTGATAAATGAGATGGTTTGATATTATAATACTAAGTAATTGCTAAAATTTAAGAGATGCTTTCTTTATTTTTTATTATTTGTCACAATTAATAAATTTTACATATATTAAAAAATATTTTAATTTGTTTATTTTTATTAGACTTTTTAATATTATTCTTTATGCATAAAGTGCAAGATAATTGAAAATAAAAAAATAAATGTGATAGAATAAATATAAATAGGTGAAAGTGTAGAATAAAGAAGTATTTATTGATGAAAAAGAATGATAAAATTAAAAATAAGAATATTTAATACTTTAGTAAAATTTTAAAATGATAAATTAAAAATGTGACGGAAGGAGTAGTTTCTTTATTTTCCAAAATACATGTGAAACTACTAATATGATATAAGAAATATTCCTTTATCTCTCTTTTTATCGATACAAGTAGCATATATTTTGGTGGAATTAGAATCTTCATATGTGTAGAAGAAAACTTTTTTTCCTTAAAAAATATACAAGAGAGAATCATTTACTGATACTGAGAAATCCATTCAATACATTAGATGCACTGCTGAATCACATACCATTTCTAAATTTCACAATCCAAGAAAGAATTATCATTTTTCACTTTCAGATGATCGAAGGGATAATATATATTCCATTATCTGCATAGAAGAGAAGAAAATTTGACCACAAAACCATTTAATCCTTCTTCTCCGCAACTCGGCCAAATTTCGAACCAAAAACAACTAAATTTGGCGTTACTATCATGATAAATAGTGAAGGTCATGTCATTTAGTTTAGTTGTTTTCCTTCCATTGAGGTGGTGCGGAATACATTAAAGAAAACATTGAAGTTCAGCAGTTACACTTTGTTTTCCATTGTTAATATCTCAGAAAAATATATGGTTTGCCATTAAATTTCTTTGGTGGGGTTGGATTTTTTAAAATATGGGATTACAGCTTTAAAAGCCGTTGTGGGGGTTCTTGTGTGCTGTGAATTGCTCTGAAACAGTCTTAAAACACCGACTCCTAGCCTAAGCAATGAATGAATGAAAGAAAGGCTCTGCACTTTGTAATTGCAATATTTACTCCAAATTTCCCATTCCTGCATGCTTTTTGGGATTTTTTCCAACAATTAATACATTTCCTGGCCTCAATTTACATCTCTTCTTCTACCTCAAATACTTCAATTCAATTCAATTTTCCAATCACTCTCTTTTCTCTCTCCTCTCTCTCTCTCTCTTTCTCTCTCTCTCTCTACACACCCTATTCCTTCCACCTCTCTCCCAAAATTAAATTAAAGCTTTAATTCACCTCAGCCCCTTTGATTTTCCCTTGTATAAAATGGCCTTCAGGGTCCATTTTTCCCCACAACACCGATCACTTTTCTGGTGCCGGAGCTTGTTATTCTTCAAGCTTCGCCACTCTCTTTCTTGATAATTCAAGTTCCCCCCCCCCCCCAACTTCCTCCTGAATTAGCCTCAGCTTAGCCACAGTCTCCTCAACCACTCTTTGAAAAGGTGCATCATAAATACCACCAAAAGTTTCAATCTTTTTCTTTCCAATTTCAATTTTTTCCTTTAGAAATCATTTGGGTCACTGAATTTGATCTAATTTTTCCTGTTTTCCTTTTTCTAGTTGCTGTTTCTGCAGAAAACAGAGGAAAGGCTATACCATGAGTCGCAGGAATGGAAACGGACCAAAGCTCGAGCTGAAGCTGAACCTGTCTCCGCCAAGGGCTAACCCAAGGGTGCAGTCGCCGAGCCGGTCGGCCACTGTCTCACCAACATCCCCACCGAGCTCGTGCGTTTCATCAGAGAACCAAGACGACGACAACAACCAGCAACACTGCAACAGCCCTGAAGCAACTTCCATGGTGCTGGTGGGCTGCCCTCGCTGCCTTATGTATGTGATGCTTTCAGAGGATGACCCAAAGTGCCCCAGATGCCAGAGCACTGTTTTGCTTGACTTTCTCCATGACAGCAACAATTCTAACTCAAGGAAGGGTTAGAGTTAGGCTCTGCTCTGTTTCTCTCTGCTGCTAGATGAAGGCCAATATTAGCTTTTTCTTAATCCTATTTAGAATTTAGTTTGTTTCTTTCTTATTTTCCCTTGAATGAGTAGTGCTATGTGCGCTCTGCTTTGACAGTCTTCTCTATATTATGAGTGATGGAAATCACAGTAAGTTTTGGGAATAGCAGGGGAGGGAAAGACGGGGTGGAGCGTGAATAGCACTATTTCTAATTATAAGTAGAATGAGAAACTAATGGAAATTTTAGAATGTTATGGGAAGTATGTGTTTGACACAACCTGGGTTTAATTTTCCTGCTTTTTAGCAGCGGACGATGTAATGATGTAATAGGGTTGGGGCTTAACCTCATGCTCTGGTATGCTACTTTACTTGTTTAATTAAATGGTAGGTGAAATCAACCTCAGTTTTCCTCGAGTGTTTGCTTTTTCTCTTTCTTTCTTTTTTTTCTTTTTTCCCAAATACTAATTGCACATTAGTTGTTCTCGAGGTGTGTTTGCCTATACCTGTGTGAAAACTAAAGTGAAATCACTAACGTGCAATTAGTAATTTTCATTTTTTATTTTATCATTATGATGCTTTGGTTTCATCTTACAAGGCATGCCAACTTAGCCACCACACAGGTCAAAGAAAAATTCTAGTATACACGACGCACAAATGGAGGATTCTTATTTAACTAGAGAAGAGATAGATGAAAGGGGTAAATATGTGAATCTCTAAAGGTGGAGCCCATTGCATGCTTAAGAGTCTATCTGAGTAAGGATATTCTGAACATACTAGAAATTCTCTAGGTGAAAAGAGGTTAACAGAAATAGCAACGCAGTTTTACCAATTACAATACGTAGTAGATCCTGTGTACTTTACTACTGTCAAAACTCAAAAGGAATTGCAGGTTCAGGCCCACATATAGGGCATGAACTCATGGCCGTCAGTAAACCAACGTAACAGATGTTTCAATACTATGTGTTCTATAGGTTTCAGCACGGACCCCATGTGCTCCTCCGAATGTGTTTGGTGTTCAATTTTCTTGCAAATCGTGGCTTTTAGGTTTGAATTTTATGATTAGAAAAGCAAATTAGGGGTCTAAGTCAAAACCTTATCATTAAGGGTTGGCAAGAGATAAAATTGTTTGTAGACTTTCTTGTAATTACAGATTAACAATATGGAGAGCCCTATCACCACCGAAGCAAAATCAATTTCTAATTTCATCGGGATGGCCTAACATGATCCATAGTGACCATGGCAAATTTTGCCAATTATAGATCAAAGGCAATTCTTATTGATATTTTAATCCCCATCGTGATAAAAGAAAAAAAAATGGATCTCAAGTCCTCCGTATTGGAACCACCAATGAACTTGGGCTCAAACATTATAGAATTTTTGTTATTTTGTCCTGGTCAGGTAATATCTGAACAAGTTTTCAACCAACATTCGACTAACAGTCATTGCATCAATAATAGCATGAAAGTTGTATGTCGTGTAGCATAAGAAAAACGTAGTTTGGGCAAAGAAGAGAAGGGTAATGAAAGTGAATTAAGGATGGGAGAGGGTGGGTTGGGTAGTTCTGAGCATTGAAAAGAAAGGCAATTCTATTAAGACCATTAAAAACACATATAAATGCATGAGTAATTGAGACGGTTGATAATAATGAGGGCGTATTACATCAGATGATAAATGCCCACCCTATTTTTCCATCCCCTCCTCTTCACTCTATCCCCATCCATCTTCTTTTGCTTCGTGCCTTCCTGACTTCGCTTCACACACTTCTGAACTAAATGCCCACCCTTCAACTGCCAATTTTCCATTTCCCTCTTCTACATCGTGTGAAGAGGGACTCTTGAAGGCAATCAAGACCAATTCTGTTCTATGGTTTGTTAATTTTACAGTGAAGGTATAATGAGAATCGGTTGACATATTTCAAACAACTTCTTGTGAACTCCAAAGAAACAGTTCATCCGAAAAAGAAACCGAAACAGGGAGGTTCAGATGTGTAAATCTTATTCTTCTATAAATATTCCCAGGTATGCCATCAATACAGCTTAAGAAAAACTAAGGTATACAGCTCATGGGAAGGGAAGGGGGTAATGAAGAAGAGGGGCCACAGGCTCAGAACCGCAATCACTGATAAGAAGCTCGCTAGGCATTGGGGTCGGATAAAGGATTCTTCAATGCTTTAAATAAGCCATCAACACGTCATGTGATGAGAACAAACTTAGGGCTGATAATCAGAGCCGTCATTTAGGCTTTGTTCATTTTTCAAAACATATTTATGATTAAAAAAAAATAATATCCAAAGTTATGATAGCAAAGAAACACAACTTCCTCTTTAAAAAATGAAAAGTTATCTTCCACCATACTCTTTACATTTAACACTGCAAATCTAATCTATTTTTTTCCTTCTTAACATTTTATAACTACATTCCTAGAAAAGATGCTTTCCACTAAAATAATCGTAGCCTTAATATAAGAATCAGGACCAAGAGTATCCTGAAGACAAGTTCCGGAAACCATGCAAGAAAAACAAAGTATGATACACTCCTCAACTACATTTCATCATCACGGATGGAAAAGGAGAATATATACCTTCCATTTCGGCAAGATGGATGCGGCTCTTCAACTTATGTCTCCTTTGTAACAATAACATTGGGTGAAAAGAGAGAAGCCATGCAAAACACGGAATCTCAAAACTATTGAATATATTAAAAATTAGCACAATAAATTTCAATACCATTTTTCCATTTTGCTAGCACATCAAATATATCCGCTAAACAATACCAATTAATATATTGTACTAAAAAAAACAAGTCAACACCATATTTGACCTTGTGTCATCAATATGTACGCATCCTCTACATTGTGTGCTAATAGAGCTGATCAAAATAATATAAAACATTTAGGATATCTCTTTCCTCTCAACCTCCTAATGTCCCAGAGCTGACTAGGCCAAACCACAAGGGGAGATATATACACAACTATATGGAGTACCGCGTCCCCTCCTCCACGACCAAAAAGAACGACACAATAAAATCTCTATACTAAGTTACAGTTCTCAGGTCAACTGGCTAATCTTGGATGATGAATAATGCCTTTTTCTCCATCTCACAGCCAACCTGCAACCAGGAGAAAAAAGCTTACCAAATGTTCCTTAATTTTAATAAATGCCCATGTCACAGGAAAACAAAGCCATTACTTCTTCCATATAATATCTGACAAACACCATATTTATTAAGCATAAAAACAGGCTGAGGGCCTGATTTTCAAGATAATTACACTATACGGAGGCATATTCATTATATGCTTGGGTTAAAAAACTTAAAATCCTTCATTTGATCGTTCATGGGTTAAAGAACTCAATCCTTCAAGTGACTGTTCAGAACATTTCAGAGCACCTTTGGCACCATGCTTCTGATGCATATGAATTTCCTTCCTTACAAAGACCATGGTAAAATAGAAAAAGATCAAGAGGAGTCTGGCACTACCATCAACCCAGGATTAGCAGCTTCATATGACTATACCCACACAGCACCAACAGTTTCGTTCTTAAACACTGAAGATAAGAACAGAGTTTCAGCAAGCAATGCCAAAAGGGGAAAAACTTTCTTGGGAAAAATATTGGTCCAACTAGAACTCTAGATCTGTATAAAATCTAATCTACCAAAATCCTACTTATATATTTCCACAGAATTATGTCACTCATACAGTAACTAGGATATTGTCGGACTATTTTCTCCAATATTTTTACCAACTTCTGATTTTTCCAGTTGTAAGATTGTCATATATATTTAAAACTTGAGATTCGGTCAAAGAATCTGGTTGTCCAAAAGTAAGAAAGGCATGGAGAATGAGGTGTTCTTATACTCATATTAATTTGGGGAAAAAAAAAGATTAAAATACTTTCCTCACCACTAACTTTATGTTTATGACTTTAGGATAGCAATAGACAATTTCTTAATCCATAGGATCGCATCCTGATATTCAGAAATATTCAATTAGGTAAAGTCATTTCACATTCCTTTGTTCTCCCTCTTGGCCTCTCTCCCTTAAAGCACTCAACATACAACTAATGTTATACATGTTTGTTCTTGAAATAAGACTGCAACAGAAATATGTGGGGACTAAAAGTAGGTAAAGCAATATGAATTATGGTATTAATTTCCATAATTACCTGGGAAAACTTCTTGAAAACCTTTACTAGAAAATCACTTCTGAATTCTAATGATATAAGTGTTGAAAATAAGAAAATCAGATCATGAGGATAATTCATACTAAAGGGGCATCATCAGTAGCAGCAGTATCAAGAGTTCTCAGGATTGAGTTCGCCCCATCCACTACTACTTCTAATATACTTATCAATAATACCAAACTCCTGATTCTGAGCAACCCGCCTTGCATAATTCTCAGTTGAGATGGGGCCCTTCTTCAACCTCCGGTAGTAAATGATATGCCAAGGCCACAGCCGAGCAGAACCAAAGAAGGCATCTGCCGTCAAATTTTTTTCACCCTCATCTGGAAGGTCTAGGCCATAGTGCTTAAGAACTCTGAACATCTCCTCTGAGGATATAGTGGCTGAAAGGTCAGAATGACAATTAATGTGAGTTTCTGCAGCTGGCATATCATTCATTGCCAGTGTTCCAGACTGCTGAAAGTCCCCTGCCTCTTTCAATCTGTCCAAGGAAAAACTCCCAGCAGTAAATGCACCCTCATCTGGCAGTGGCTTAGTTACACCTATTCCTTCATTTGTTGAACAGGTGACCCCCTCCACCATTCTGGTGCACATTGCAGTATCTCCATTGACCGCTATAGATGTATCTTTAGATTCAACATTCATCAATTTCAAATTGTTGCCAATCTGTTGTCCCTGCACATCCAAATGATCCAAGGATTCCAAAGGAGCATTAATTGATGAGACTTTTGAAGTTAACTGGCCTTTGTTTGCAGATGACAGTATCGGCTGATCAAGCGACACAGACAAAGATGTAGGGGAGATGGATCTCCTAGAATTTGGACTTCGAGCTGCAGAAGGGTAAGATTTTGAGGACTGTAAACTTGAGGACAAGGAATGTTCTGTAGAAGACACTGGTCTTGATCTAGAACGTGAACTAGACCTTGGCAGGGACTTGGATGACTGAGACGTTGAACCTGATGGAGTTCCAGTGTAATCATGGTGCAATGAGGACATGATTGACTTCCTTGCTTTCTTAGCTTTAGATCTTTTAGGAGCTTCAATTTCCTTACCACTTCGCTTCTTTCTTTGAGGCTTATCAGTTTCCTTTGCTACAGGAGACAGTTCATTATTTGATGGCATCTGAAGATGTCGTGAAGCAAATACTTTTCGCTCATTTCTCTGTTGCCTTGATGACAAAGTATCCCTGCTTGACCACAGCCTCTCACTGGAACTGTATTCAAATTTACTGCACCCATCTTTAACTTTATGCTTTTTATCTGTCTTGTCATTTCGCCCACTATCCGACTTGTTGTATTTCCCCCCTGAGGCAAATCTTTTAGGACAATTACGCATAATGTGACCTGGATCACCACATCTAAAACAAGTTTGCGGGTATTTTGAGTCATTACGATAGTTTGAAGTTGCCTCAACAATCAGTGCTCTCCCCATGTCTTCTTGGGAGTATCCTGCAGGAGAAACACCAGAAACACCTATGTGATTATTTTCATCATGTTTCCTGTCATAACCATGGTAAGACTCATAGCGATCAAACTCCACACCATCATCATTACCATTGTCAATTGATGGGTCATGAATTGGCTCACCCCATCTACCATTATCTTCCAGGTTAGAAATAACTCCACCAATGTCATCTGGAAAGACTCCCCTATGATCCCTTTCTTCCTCAACATAACCCCTAAAATCATCTTGATATCTCCTCTCTTCACTCTGCACATCAACAGATTTGTCCCTTCTATCATTGCCCATATTGAAATTACTCCATCCATTTGGATTTGCTTTCCTTCTCTCATAGCCTACCCTATCAAAATCTCTTGTGTGGTGCAACTCGTGTGTTCTACCACCACTTGGAAACCTTTGAAATGGCCTAGGCTGTTTATTTGACCATGTAAGAGTTAGTGGCTCCCCACAAATATTTCTTCCTTGCAGTGCTTTCAAGGCTTTGCCTGCATTAGGAGGGAAGTCATATACTACAAAGCCATAACCTTCTCTTTTCAACTCAACATTGCAGCGTCCAAATCTTCTAAAAGCATGCTCAAGTTGATCTTTGCGGGTGTGTGCTGATAGATTACCAATATACAGAGACATCTGGAGAATTTACGCAAGGAAAAAGAGAACAACAGTTTATAATTAATAACATATTAAAAAAAAAAAGTCATAATAATGAAATAAATGGCAAGGAAATCGTCACAAATCAAAACATAAAACTTCTTAGAACATAAAAATATGTTCATTACTTCAAATGATAGAAAAGATTCTGTAGACTATTTAGGTGAATATAGGTCAGCACAAGCAGCTTTCGGTATCAAGTGTCAATTGTTCCTAAATGTTTAAGCTATTAAGATAAAGGGCCATGAGTAATTTTATTACAACTCTAACAGTATTAACAGCAGAACCAATAGAAACATCTCAGTAACTGGACTCCTAATCCAACAGAAATACAGGAGTAACTTCTTTCCTTCTGACTAACTACCAAAGGACATAGAAGAAGAAATTCACAAAATATATGGTCAACACCAAAAATTTTGAAGATAATGAGGATAGAAGAAACAAAGGTAACAAACTGAAATGTTCCACTCATTCCGGTAAGAAGAAAATAAGTAAACCAACAAGGCTGAGCCAAACAATGAGTAACACCCGTTGGCACTCGCATTAATGTCAGCTATAAAAATAAACAGAAAACAAGTCAATTTTCGGGGCCAACGAAGGGATCATCGGAAGGGGGCAAACAAACAAAAACCGACATCAGTAGAAACGATATCTTGAGTCCTTCTGAACACTACGATACAATCATAAGATGAACACCATTTCTTTCCCGGCTTACCAGACTTCACTAAACCCAAAAGAAACAAAAGCAAGGAAAAAAAAAAGCTGAAACAGGAATTTCATCAAACAGGTAAAGCCCATGATTAACGAGAGCCAAGAATCTGGGGAAAAACTCAAATAACAAGCCAGAAAACAGGACCAAAATGCAGTGATTACCGGTTAAGGGGTCGAGAAGACTGAATCTGAAGTGAGCGTAGTTTCTGTGTCGAATGCTCCTTTAGCTTCTGAGGTCGACTGGCTTTATTGACTTGCAATAGCGTCAACTGAACCCTGGCCTGCCCAGCAGGTACCCCTAATTTCACTACCCCGAACGCGTTATTCATTTTTAAGGATTGTGCAACAGAATTTCGGTGGGGTCGATACTAGAAACGACAAGAGTCCCGACAAATAAAACGCTAGGGTTGTGCCAGGAGTAAGATGGAGCTCCCAAGAGTTGCGATTTGATTCGCTGACTGAGAAGACCATGTCACGACTCGTGGGCATGGAAGCACTTTGTTTCAGTCACGTGCTTGGCACGCCCTGTTTGCTAAGTCCTAATTAAAGGTGTACATGAGCCGAGCCGAGCGGGTTTCGGGTCGGGCCACCGAACCAAATTATATAAAATTAAAGGCCCAAACCTGGCCCAGCCCGATTAAATTTTAAAAAAATTTGGTTCGGCCTGACCCGAATTTTAAATGAAAAAGCTTGAAAGCCCGAAAAATATAATTTTTTTTATTTTTTAATAAAAAAAATTAAAAAAAATTATATATATTTGAAGAGATAATATGATATTTAAATATATAAAATATTTAATATGTTAAATTAATATTTTTTATATTAAAAATAATTAGATATAATTATATTATTAAAAATAAATTATTATAATCGGGTCGGGCCAGACCTATCGGGCTTTTTTTGCCTTGACCCAAGCCCGGCCCAATTATTAGTCGGGCCATAAAAAAAGTCTCATTGGGCCTATCAAGCTAAAAAAAAGAGCCCAAATACTCTATTTTTCAGAGTCAAACGACCCTCTAGTCCGAATATGTTATGAATAAAGGGTACGATTGCAATTATGCCACTGTAGTTTGATTGGTTTCTCTTTGATTCCTCAATGCATAGGTATTTTCAATTCTGTTTTCCCTCTCCTTTGGAGTCTGGTTGGAGAAGTGAACTATTTTTGAAAATTTTAATATTTTTTAGAATGTAATTTTTATGAATTTAATTTTTAAAAGTATAATATTATTATATTTGATTTATTTAAAGATATTATCATATCATATTTTTATTAATTTCTATATTTTTAAAAAAATTATTAAATTACAAAAAATATTTTTGTTAAAAATTAAATAGTCAATAACAATAAATAATAGTGAAAAGTGATCAACGATAATTAATTATAATAATATGTGGTGGCCAATGATGATCTTTATCAATGGGTGATAATTAGCAATAAATAATGACCAACAAAAGTTACAAGCGATAGATAATAACAATAACAATCACATGTGATAGGTGTGTAGATTTGTAAGACGGGACAGTACGAGGCATGAGGCAAGGCGCAATGCAGTGCATAAGCCCACATTTAATACAAGTATTTTTGGGTAGGATCGCAGGGACTCGTAGGTAGCCCACATTTCTTTTTTTTTATATAATTAGAAACAATTCAATTATTAAAAATGTGTATGTAAACAATTAAAAATTGAACTTTAAATGATAAGGAAGGCACGTTTAAGGAAATATTACATTAATTTAGATTAAAATTTTAATTTTCTTTTATAAATTATAATTATCTCAATAATTTTTTTATTTTGTGTAATTAATTAGTCAAATAAGTCTAGAAAAATTATATTAGGTTATTATACATTAAATTAAAAAGGTTTATAAATACTTAAAAAATTAAAAAAAAACTCGTGTAGACCTAAGGGGCCCGGGATCAAGTCTACACGAGTCACAATTGGTGCGGGCTTGTTAGCATAAGCTTGTAATGAAAATAAGTCAAGTAAAAAAAAGATTGAATCATCCCGTACCCACGAGTTACCCACAAAGCCTAAGAGTCTTAGGCCCATTTTACATCTCTATGGGTGTGGCCAATAATTAATAATGGCGATGACAATCACCAACAGTTGGTAGTGGAAAGATAATGGTTAATGACGATGAATAATAGCCAATAATGATTAACTACTTTAGGTAATGATAAATCAAGATGTTAATAGTGATAAGATTTTAATAAAATGGTGTATAAAATAGTATTTTCATATTATTAAAACATTCCAATGGTACGGAATATAAGATACTTATCTCCCTTATTAGAAAATTTTAAAGAAATCTCAAGTTAATGATATTTTGAAGAATATTTTTTTAAAAAGTTAAACCAAATATAAAAATCTCACATTTCCTTAAACACATTCCTAAGAATGTAAGAAAGATTCTACAAACCAAACATCGCCTTACACTTCACCATTAATAAACAATTGAGATTTATATTATATTATGTTTCAATGAAAAAGAATGAAAATAAAAGATAAAATTACTACTCCTTATTTGGATTTTTTTATAATTACAAGGGTCCTAGGCCCTTACATACAGAGACTTTCTTTTTAGTAATTATAAGAGCTTTCAACCTAAAATTTTATTTACCTAATTCAAATTTATGTTTTGATGTTTCAATGGCATATTAATGATTACGTGTATTAGTGATGATGGGATTTGTCAGTTAAAGGTGGCATTTGATGTATTACATGACATGAATGAAGAAAGGAACGAATTTAGGGTTAAATGAACGATAATTTCATGAGAAATCTACAAGTTTCAAACCAATAGTCGAGTATATATTCAAATATGTAGCCTCGAGAGTTTTATAATCAAATATATAAGTGATTATGGGTCTTCGAATGCCTTTTAGAAGCTAATACTCGAGTATAAATACTAGAATTGTTTCCTAGAGTTTGATATTCAAATATGCCAAGATAAAATTGATGCATAGATTTCGAAATGTCATAACTCTTTAATCTTATGCCCATTTTTAATAAATCATCTATCATTAAAAAGATTAAGTTTTCACACGAAAATTTTATGTATATTTTAAGATATTATTAAACTAGTGAATAAATGTTAGAAATTGTAGATAGTAAAAAACTTAATGCTTAAGATTAACTTGTATAAGTCATAATTACTTTGTATCTTATTCATTTTAAGTAAATAACCATTCCTCAAAAAGTTATTTTAGTCTAGTTTCATATGAAATAAATTATATAAATAACAAATCTGTAATCTTTGAGTTATTCATAAGATACCTTTTAAAGGTCAAAACTAAGACAAATATATAGTATACTATACTTAGTTTACATGAATAGAACATAGCATACAAGCACTTAAATGACAATTAGTAATTATTGATATTAGTTAATAATGGTTAAAATAGTTTTTTTAAGCTAACCATTCTTCATTATAAATTGCTTTTTTCCAATCGAAATTAACCAATTGCATAACCTTAACTAAATTTAATTGATAAATTCAATTTCAATCAGTTAATTCGATTTTAGCCAGTTTAAAATTTGAACTTTTTTTCTTAAAATGCCTAAACAAGTTGATTTAATAGTTGAAATTGGTCTATAAACACTTATTAACACTATAATTCCATTCCATGAGTATAACTATGATAAGAAGCAATCATGTACTGAATTATAAAAATAATCAATGAAAATTTAAATATGAACTTTCAACTAAAAAAATTAATATATATTTTGGTTAGTATTAGTTTATTACTGTTAATTGTAGTTAAGAATTTTACACTCGTAATTAATCGATCATTTGAAATTTGAAATTTTTTTCTCTATTTTTAATTGATAATAATATAGTAACTGCTTTTAATCGATTAACTTTAGGTTCAATCAGTTAGTTGAAAATAATTTAAAGATATTTAATCATCCTTAATTAATGTAAAATTATTAAAGTGCTAGTTAACGCACTTATGATAATGTATTATTATTATTATGTGTCAAATAAGAATTATGAATAACTTGAATTACGAATAATGCTATGCTAGGCATTGAAATGAGATGATGAGGGTGAATTATACAATGATATGATTATTACACCAAATTTATGTAGCAACTTGTGAGAGGTATAAGGTAAATTTTAGAAGGATAATGATGGAGTTTGTAATGGATTCAAGGTAGACTTAAAAGTCATGAGAAGATTTACATACTTTCTTTTATTTTTTGTTATTTTATACTACTATTGTGATATGGTTGATATATGGAACTACTAATAGATATATTATTTATTGGTAAAAAATGACTTTCCCTTACAAATTGGGTTGATAGTATAAAACCAATAAAAAGGAAAATGAACAAATATAAGATATGTTAAAAATTGTAACATGATGTAGTGTGGATATATTTATTGCTCCTGATAGCATAGATTATTCATAGAAGGAAATATCTCTTTTACTCTAGTGAAGGTATAAAGATGTAGTTATAAATTAAAGAAGAATCAGTTATGGTAAATAGATATGTACTCATGTTAATGAATAAAATATTTACTATTTATTCTAATTTAATAGTATTTTTATTAAATTCTAAATGATTACTCATTAAATTTTCATGAAACTCGCTTCTTTTTTTTCTTTATTTTATTTTATTTTTTTGATCATTCCCTTCGAGTGTTTAGCAACCATTAGATAGGATGAAAAGTGGCTTCGCTTATGAGTTTTAGCCCTAAGGCATACACTAAGACAATTGGATTCGTTTTATATGTTGATTCACTAGTACATTTTATGTTTAAATTCTTAAATACCATAAAATTTTTAAAAGCATGGCATTCTTGTGTGTGAATCATTACATAGACATGTTTTAGAAAGGTTGGTAGTTGTCATGACTACTGACATCAATCACGTGTTACAAGCTTGGATCAAGTTAGCCTATGGATTTCAACCTATTTCATCGACTCTAAAATCTACTAACACCTTTTACTAATTATAATGCCACGAACCTAATCTAATCATGATTGATGTGAAACAGAATATCCAATTTTTATTAGCCTAATCTGATTTATTTACCTGATTCTTGAATAATTAGTTAAAGTATGTAACAAGAAGGAAGGTAAATAGTTAAGAAGAAGAACGATTTCATTTATAAACAAAGGTACAAAATGTAAAGAAGTTAAAGTGTCTTATATTCCTTTAAGATAAGGATAGACCATTTTAACTAGCCCATTAAGGGTTTAACGTACAATTTCCTCTACCAATATCCTATATATGGAATAAAGTCCTAAAAGTTATTCAATCTACAAATATATAGTGTTACCAAACAACTAAACCATAGAGCTTCCAGTAAGAACAGCTCAAAATAGTGGAGGTTCAACCTATGTATATGCAAAATAAAACAAAAAATTGAGTATAGGATTTAGTAAATAAATACTCTAATATAAATAAACATAATAGTATAATAATCTTATCTATTGGACCATCCTTTTGCAAAATTTCTCTCTCACACACACATATATATATACACATATTCACATTTCTAAATTCAATCTCATGCAACCACTAAAGGCTCCAACATAACCATATGATCACAATTCTACAATAATAAAATGGCTAATAATATTACGAGTCTTATTTCATAACACAATGTATAATCATTAATAAATAAACAAATAAAGCAAGTAAACCTCTTAGTGACTTTTGGATTAGCATTATATTATTTATAAGCTTATTCTTATTAGAGTTATGGAATAAATATGCCAAACTAGCTCATGGATTAACTGTTAAATGGGTAGGGCCAAATTTATCCATCTTTTTCATGAGTTTCTAATATAAAAGCCATAGTTTAGTCTTTACAACTTAGGTTAACACAAGGATTTTTTTTTATTTTTTTTTTAAAAATTTAACGTTTAAATAATAAAACATTAAAATCATGCAAAAGTATTATATATTTATTTATAAATTAATCATAATATATTTCAAATTTATATATAATCTTAAAAAATATTATATATAAAACATAAATCATAAAATACCCATAAAATAAAAATATTATCTATAAATCATTCATAACATGACTTTACATAATTAAAAATAAAAAATAGGAGTATAATTTTGTATTAATTAAAAATATTAGCTTATATAAAATTTAAAAATATAAAAAAATAAAAAATATTTCATTGGTCATCCAATTTGTCATCAGGCTTTCATAGGCTAGGCTGGTTGTGACTCATAACTTTTAAAGCCTCCAAAATGAAGCATAAGTCTTTCGAAGCCCATTGGCTAATGGGTCAACCTACCTATTATAATGATTCTAATCCCTATGCCTCTCAAATTAACTTTATAGTCTCTACAAACTTATTATCAGGAATTCAACATCGTATCTCCCATCACATATCTCATATCCCAAGTTGTAGTATGTTACCATTATATAATGTGAATACTTTCTTTCTCTTCTTTTTATGTTAATTCAATCCTTTGTGTTTTTAGTTGATAAGGAAAAAAAAAGAAAAAACAATACCCATTGTAACAAAAATTATATAAAATTAAGCAAGTTTGCTTAATAAATATAAGAATTTGGATCTCTCATTTTTCTTATTTCATATTCTTGTCATTTTCTGAAAGATAAAGATAGAATTTTTACTTTAAGACTAACTTTTTTTTTTCACTAGAACCTATAATTTCAAGTTAAAAAAATTATATCTATCTCTTTCTAAAATTCATTTCATTCTTTTCCTAAAAAAAGGAGAGGATCTCAATTCCACTTAAAAAATTGAACAAACATTCTAAGTTATCTACTTTTTCACAAATATAAATTACATTTTACACTTTTGTGAAGGAATTCAAAACTAAGAAAGAAAAATGTTTAAACTTTGAACAAAAAAAATGAACTAATTGAAAAAAGAAGATATTATCAAATTAAATCTAAATCTATGAAGCAAGAAAATATTTATCATTTGACAATTGAAACAATCATATAAGTCTGCCTTCTGAAACTATATTTTTATCAATATCATTATTCAAAGTAAAAATTACCTAATTCGCTAATAAATTTTTCCACTTTTATTTTTCTATCTATAACCTCTTATGCTTAAAAAAAGTAAAGCCTTACAACTCCATAATATTCATCTTAATTCTTCATTACTTTTTCCTTATCTATCTTTACTGACTTTTACAACTTAATATTATTAAAACTAAGCTTGAAATTATATTTTACCTTAAGAAAACAAAGCTTAGATCTATAAATCATTTCAACCCCATAATTCAAAGTATAATAAACTCTGCTTCCCCTTTTATCCTTTTTTACTTTTCCAACATTCTTCTTAGCCTAAAACACATTTATGTGTTTTATTAGTGAATTTATGTAACTCTTTTTCTTGAGAGAATTGTTTAGAGTTTGAATTGTAAAAGGATAGAATTACAAAAATAAAATTACTTTTGAATCTTGAAATGAAACTTCGTAGTCACTCATGAACTTGGTATAGATGCTTTGGATTAGAGAAAAAATAAGTTTTATTACCTTTTCTTCAAATTCGTGATTTGGGTTTATTGAGAAATTTATGAAATTAGTAGGCTTTATTCTTTTTTTTTTAATTTAGAACATTGACTTCAAAATGCCCTTTATTTTTATCAATGGTGGCTTAAAAAATAAGAAAAAAATTAAGAAGAAGCAACAATGTAAGTGAAAGATTATGTAAATTAGCTCAAAAGGGATTGTATGATAATTCTTATTGCAAATTGGCTTTTTAGAGTTTAAAAGAAAAAACTTATAAATGTGTGACTATTTTTTTCACTTTTATGGCCCTAATTGAATGCCATCTAAAATTACTTCTTAGATTTGCCGTTTGTGGTGTTCCAAAAATGTAAGGAGTACAAAAAAAAAACTTATTTTTTTAAACATTCAAACAAGAGAAAAGAAAACTCTCTATAAACCATCCATTCTCTTATTTTTCTTTGTTTTCCATTCCCTTCCATTATCTTTCATTTCTTTATCTTCTCTTTCTAACTCTTAAACACAACACAAATTTGGATTAGCATTTAAGCCAATAACTTGTAAAATATATAGAAGTGGTATTAAGGTCACTTGATGTTATGGAATGATACTTTTGATCTTATGTTTTGTGGGTTTCAATAACTTTGTTATAAGTGTAAGTTGGATGTTGTCAAATGCAGCATCGAAAATAACTATTAATAATAATTCTTGATTCATATTCAATTTTGAATATGGGAATATCACATATTTAGCATTTATCAAAAATTTTGAAAATTGAACTCTTTTGAATAATGCATAATAATTAAAAGAATTAGTTAGAAGTTAGATTACATCACTCTTTTTTTATGGTTTCTCATTTATACTTTTTAAATTTTTAATCATATATTTGTAAATTGAATATCAATTAGGAGTGCTTGATAGATAGGCTAAATTGGATTAAGTCTATATTTATGTGGGCTCAATTTGTTTAGGCTTGATTTGTTAAGGCTTGCTTTTAAACAAGTACATTTTGGGTGGCTTAGACTGATTTGTAGACTAGCCTTATTTTTTAAAAAATATTCATTTATATTTTTTAATTTATATGCATTATTTTTTATATTTTATATTTATTAATTTTATTACTTATTTTTATTTTTGATATATAATTATTTTGAGCATTTATATTTAATTTTTTAACAATTGAATTATATTTTATATTGAATTATGATATAAAAATAATTAATAGATTGTTTTCTTTTTTAGAATATAAATGTTATTCAAATTGATAAATATAAAAAATTTAAAAAATAATTCAACTTGTTTAAACCCAATAAATTAACTTAGTTCATTTTGATCCATGGTCCACCACGCTAAACTTATTTAGGCATATTTTTTAATAGGCTTAATTTTTTTAGTTCAGTCTATAAAAAGCTTGTAAATCGCTCCATTTATCTTACAAGCCTAAAGCATGTTAAGCACTCATAGGACCAACACCTTTGAATCACATACTAGTGCATATATTTTTGTTAAAATTGATGTAATTTTACAACATATAATACATGTAAAACAAATTTTTTTACTTTAAATGAACCATTTTTTTGGTATTTAAACAATTAATGAGCAACTTTTAAATAGTATAATCTAATTTAACCATGATATAGATAAAAAGTTTATTTATTAACCAAATATATTAATATCATCTTTGGATTAGCTAACATTTCTGACTTTATTTATTTATGAATTTTTGTTGTCATATAACTTTCTTGAAATAGGTTATGTTATACATATAACATATCTTATTTTTATTCTCTCATTTAATTACTCTATGAATTAAAGTTTGTCTATTTATAGCGTTGCATAAATTAGCTCATAATATATCCTTTCCTATTCTTATTCTTACAAAAGAGGTATTTCATTAAATTAACAAAGGACTTTTAGGAGGGTAGAATCATAAAAGTTGAGACATAGGAGCTATATTAATTTCCAAAAACAATATTGACCTTTTTTAAATACTAGCAAAGGTATAATTTCATAGTAAATAGGAGAATTATTTAAAATAATATGCTAAAGATCTAAAATCTCCCTATATCTTTTATGTATATGGCATCCTTCCATTACTAAAGTTGATTGCAAACTGAATTCAAGTTAAGAGTTAACTTTAGAAAGTTTAATATCTATTTAAAAAAAAAGGTATTATAAAGTTTAAGGATGATTTATCCAATATTCCAGAGTTGGTCATTTTGGTAGTGTAGGAAAGTACAAGGGAGTCGAAATTAAGGTTAACTATGAAGCTTCATATTTCCAAATTTTAGTAGAGAAAGTTAAGGTTAGAATTTAATATTAGAACTCTAAGTTCTTATTTAAGGCAAGAAAGGTTAGTCTGTAATTTTGTCCTTCTCAACTACTATATGTCTATCTCTAAACTTTTTAAAAGTACCTTTAATAATTTTGAGAAAGTTGCCTATAATTTTCTATTAGGTGGAATAAAGCCATTTAACCTAAAAAGTGGGAAAGTTTGGCCATTAGAGAAACTAATCTCATAAATTATTCCTTATTTTATAGCTTTTCTGGGGATCTCATTACCTAGAAAATTAGTTTGTGAGTCAAAGTTTTAAAAAAGAAATGCTTAGGTGTACCTCCTAGTTTCTATCATAACAAAGTTTCTTCTCATAATTAAAAGGCCTTTAAAAGCATTACCTTTAATTTGCATAAAGACATTTGTTAATTAGTGGCTAATAGTATGAGAATTTCTTTTTAGTTTGGTAATTGGGTTGGGGATGGTCTTTCTAGGAAAAAAATTTGTGAGGCCTGTGCTTAAGAGAAAAAAGGATCAGAAAATCTCTAATTTAATTAGTAGTAACTTTATATGACTTTACTGATTTAACTTGTTCCCTTCTTAAGGGTTTAAGATAATAATTCATGGAATTCTATTCAATTTTAGTAAAAAAGAGGATAAGATATGTTAGGCTTTTTTAAAATAATGGTCTATGTACTCTTAAAATGTGTACCTCCAACTATGTACCCTAAAACTTGGGTTTATTGAAGATTTAAGGTGGCTGTAGAAAAACCCGACTTTACCTAAGATTTAAAATTTCTTTTGGCTATGCTTCTTTGAGAGAAATCTCACTAAGAAGTTACTCATAAAAAAAGAGGATTGATATGTCTTATGGTTATGTTTTATATTAAGTGGAAATGGATTTCATCTCCCATATTTTAAATGAATGCCCTATTGCCATGTCTATTTGATTTGAAATACAAACCCATATTACTTGTTAGTTTTGATTTGATTTGATTTCTTTGTTTGGATCAAATCTATCATTCTATCAAATTATATGCACATAGAGGATCCTATCCCTTAGGCTAATGTTTACTTCTTTGTTATGTGAAGTTTTTGGGATAATAAAAGGCTATGAAATGTTAGGCTATTATAAGGGCTACCAAGAATACTTCTTTCAAACTTATTTAAGAGATTGCTTGATCCCTCCTCCTTAGGGTGTTTTCTCCTAAATTATGATTGAGTTGCATAAGGCAATCTTGGAAAGGTTGGATGTGGTGTTGTGACAAGAGATAGCTTAGATTATTGGGTGGTTTACTATAAAATAAAGATCAGGAGTAACTTTAAATTTAGTGGTTAAATTGTATGACCTTAGAGGTAGGCTACAATTAGCTTTGAATAGAAATTTATTACCTGTCCAAGTTAACTTAGATATTTTTATTATGCAAATAATCTATAATAATAATTCTCTATATTTATTGTTTGTAGAAAATTTAGAAAAGGATTACAAGCATCTATTGAACTTAGCAAAGGTGTTGAAGATAAACCATTCTTACAAAGAGACTAATAACATTATAGGCTTTTTAGGCAAAAATGCCATATTTTTATATAATTCCTTATGTATTTTGAAGAACCTTCTTATTTGATATTTTGTTATGTAAGCTATAACTTCATGGGGACAATTGTTCTTAAGCTTTTCCTTAGTATCTAATTGCAAATGAAACTTGGTTTAATTATAATTTTAGCTTTTCTAATATTCATGTTGATATATTGAAATTCTATTTTAATCATCTTAATTATATATACTTTACAGGTTTTTTTATCAGAGTAAAGAAGGAAATGCCTATAAGGCAAATAAATTTTCAACATGGCATAACTTGTCACTTTTTTGCTTCTTTTTTATTTTTCTCTCTTTCTCTTTTCCTTAGACTCCATTAATGCTACCTTCTCAAAGATTTCCTCTACTTTTCAAGCAATTTGTGAAGCCAATAAAAGAAATAAAAAATGTATATTAGTAAATTGTAAAGACTAATTATAAAACAAGCTAAAAACTCAAAGAATACATACAAGAATTGAAATGATTTCCTTCAAAATGCATATATTTGAGAGCAAATCATTTTAAAAAATAACTAAAAATCAAACTAATTAAGCTCACTTCATTTTTTAGGCATTCAAATGTAATTAGAGCCCATCGCAAATGAACCGGAATTAAGAATAATTGAATTTATTAAAATATCAAGAACAAAAATGTTTTCCTTTAGATGCACGAAATCTTTACAACTAGAAAATTAAAAGCCTTCAATGATATAGCTACAAAGAAAAATGCCAAAAATTAAACTAAAAAAATTGAATAAACCATCGACATTACTTTTTTAATCTCTCTCTCTCCTTTTCTCTTTATTGTTCTAAAAAATTTTCAAGATCTACCTATTTAGACCAATTACTCCCTTTCAATGTCATATGCTTCTGAAAATTGAAGAACATGATGAGATCTATGATTTTGGTTAGTAGCTAGACTAAGGGTTGGATGAAGTTAAGTAGCGACACCGAAATGTAATAGAGTCAAGTTAATGAAATGATGGCTTAATAAGATTACAAAATGATGTTGACCTAAAAAAAGAAAAAAGAGAGAAAAGGAAGAAATTGAAAACGAAGAGCAATAGAGATACTAGCTAATGAAAGGAGTGAGAAAAATGCTAAAAGGTTTAGGAGTATTGGATAAGGGAGAAAGTGAAGGAAGAGGGGAAGAAGAAGAAGAAGTTCCACATTAAATATGAAATGGCTTTTCAAATGCCATCTTCAAAAAGGAAGTTTCACATCTACTATTCCATTAATAATTTAATAGAAGCTTGCATTTAGGGTTAAAATTGTTCTAATTTAAGTATTATAGGGATAAAAATAGAATTTTATATTTTACAAAGATCAAACACAACTAAAAAAAGTATTGGAAGGATTAAAAATGTAATCAACTCATCAAATTTCCTATTTTATCAAAAAGAAAAAGGGGCAAGAACATTAAAATAGAAAATCTAAAATATCTAAAAAGAAGTACTTGATTAGCATAACGAAGCATTTTAGGCGTAGGGGTGTCAAATCAATCATGGAATGAACTATTAAAAATTTGATTAATTTTAATTACATTGATTTGTACAAATTGAAATTTAGATATATTAATTCAAATTGGACTGAATTACCAATTTCACAATCAAAATTTTTAAATTTATGAACTGAATCAAACTATTTAAAATTTAATCTATTTTTAATGTGGGCTTACATGGAATGATTTGTTTCAGTTTTATTCACTCATTTGTTGCCAACCTTACTTAGGGGGTTGAAATTGCAAAAATTGAAACGTGGGAGCCATATTCATTTCAGAAAATAACAGGGACCCTTTTGAAATATCAGCAAACCTTAGGGTGCGATTTCTCTGCATAAAGATACAATTATTCAAAACAATGGGCCAAAGACATAGGAATGGAAAGTCTATAATGTCCAAAAATACCACTCATTCTCACGAATCCCTATTGCCCTCCCTGCCCCCTTCCTCTCCGCATTTGCCTTGGTTGCCATCCTTCGCCCAGATTCTCCCTTCGTCTTTCGCTTCTGCTATCTTCGAAAAGCTCGATACCTCCGATCAGATCTACAACAACAACAGCAGGAAAACTTCTGCAATTCATCCATGACGCTTGGCTCAGGAGGATCGAGTGTCGTGGGTGAGTTCAGCACCCTATAGCCTTATTCTATTACCCAGTTCTTCATGCTGGGTTATTTTGCAAAACTTTCCTTTCGGTCGAGTGATTTCTGTCGTTTGCTTGTTGATTTTGAATTTTGATGTATGATGCTCGATGTGACTTTATCTGAGTTGTGTTTCCATGTTTTACATGACCCTGATCACTGAAGCTTTAAAATTTCTTAATCTAGAACTGCAGTTTTCTATCTGGGATTTTATTGATTAAGTTCATTGATTATAATCCTGATTCTTCGTTGGACTTCTAAGATTGCTTTTAAGTGGATTCGGTCGTTTTTTTGTAATGTTCAATTTCCTATTACCGTGGTGTTAGTGTTGAAAGAGTTCGGATTAGTTTGCTGATCATAAATCATAAATTCATAATGGTTTCTCTTTTCTACAAGTCTTCAGCTAGAACCATGCCTTATCACGTTTCCATCAACTGAATATCTTGAAAGTTAAGTCAACAAATCTATGATACAACAATTCTATTGATTCTTATGCCATCAAATATCAAAAGAGGAGATTGCTTTTGTGTATTGCTCTGTTTTTGTAAGTTTTATACGAAATTTCTTTACGTAATGACAGATGTTAATAGGATAAGGTGAAATATATCATCCTTGATTAAGTGGGCCATACAAATGTTGGGTACCATATACACAATAACATGAATGATTTGATAGTGTAATGTGGCTTTCACAACACATCCTTTTGTTAAAAAATTTCTGCAATTCTTATGTTTGGCATTTTCCAATTCTCTTGTTAAAATTTGAAGAGGGGATCATATATGGGGGTTGCTGTGATATGTACTGAACATAATTGAACGCATGAGGCATGTGATTCCCGATTTGATAGTTTTCAGCTTACTGAAGTTGATTCTGTGATTCTTGTTATATTTCCAAGTATTCATCATCAAATTTATTTACATTTCAATGTAGTACCAAGGAATTTCAGATTGCTGGAGGAACTTGAACGTGGAGAAAAAGGTATTGGAGATGGCACAGTTAGCTATGGAATGGATGATGGTGATGACATTTACATGCGCTCTTGGACTGGCACCATCATTGGTCCCCATAATGTATATATTTATGTCACCTGACCTACATTTAGTTCTATGCTTTTACCTAAACTCAGATTGTATATGAGGAATGAACATCTATGCAGCAATTAATTTGATTTTTCAAAATTGATTTATGATTGAGTCACACATTTTGGTACTGAGGACTTAGTTTCATCATTTTTATGTTTGTTTCTGCTAGTTGATACTAATGGAGCATGCATTACGTGTTACCTCACGGCCCACAACTTGATTTGTTAGCTGAATATAAATTTCACATGGCAGTTTTTAAGAGTTGGGATAGATTCAGAGGAGCATGAACTTTTTGCATATTTGTAGATGCATGATTGTCTCTAGCGCTATGGTGACTCTTGATTGTGATTGTACACCTAAAAAATGCATAATTTTAAAATTTTTACAAATCTGCGCATCAACTTTTGGTTATAGTAACTGATGTTTGTGTAGAACCTTTTGTTTTTGTGTGCATGCTCATTCGTATTATTGCTTGTAATCAACGGGCTGATTGTGCATTCTACAACTGTCTTATTTCTCTCATTTTTCTTTTGTCAGAGCGTACATGAAGGAAGAATTTACCAATTGAAGCTGTTCTGTGATAAAGATTACCCGGAGAAACCCCCAAGTGTTCGGTTTCACTCACGGATCAATATGACCTGTGTTAATCATGAAACTGGAGTGGTATCAGTTTAATTTGATGACATGTTATATTTTCGTGCAATGGGTGCTATGGTGGATCGTATACACAATGCAGTTAATCATTGTGGATAATACTTTGGAAACAATTATCACCCTCAAGATCTGTATTGTTTTTTATTTCAAATTTCTAGTTAATGATAAATGATGAAAGATATATTAGAAGCGATATATATATATATATATATATATATATATATGTATGTATGTATATGCATCTCATCATTTGGTCTTTTTTTATTATACAATATCAGGGTCACTCCATCATCCAGTTAATTTGTCATGATTACATCAATCGATTTTGCTAGATGCAATCTAGACTCACAAGATTTGCAATTTCAACAGGTGGAACCAAAGAAGTTTGGTGTTCTTGCAAATTGGCAACGAGAGTACACTATGGAGGATATACTGACCCAGCTGAAGAAAGAAATGGCCGCGCCACATAACCGGAAGCTGGTCCAGCCTCCGGAAGGCACCTACTTCTAGCTTCCAACACCAGACCATATTGCATGAGCAATATGCAATATTTAGTGTGTAATGTGATGTGGATCCTTTGGAATTCAAGAACATGTAGGGGAATGCCCCAAGTTCCCTGTCTTTTCGCTCTCCATAGCTTCATTGTTGTTTTTGTTGTCTTTGTTAACTGTGTTGAAGGAATGCTGTTTGATTAATGGGATATTATCTGGGTGTCAAATATTGAAAGCAACTTCAGATTAGTATCTCACTTAGTAAACATGTCAGTGTTTTGTCATCCTTGCCTTTTTGTTTATCATTTTGCCAGCCTTGTATGTAAGTCCGAGCTAAATGGAAAAGGGGTCAAAACTAGAAAATTGGTTTTTCTGGATCATACATGGGTGCTTGCTAACGTACTTCTAGGGGTTTGGTGTTTAAGGTGATGTGGTAAAATATAGGCCACTGGATGAGATTTTACAAAAATTTTAATACTGATTTAATATTCTTATTTAGTGATTTGTATTTTGCTACACTACCTCGAATATCAAATTCCTAAAAGCATCTTCGAATTCACCTCATACATGAGGCTGTCTAAAATGAGGCTGTCTAAATGAATTGGTATTTTGGAAGTTCGGAAGTGTTTTAGTAGGTTTTTACCTCTGAAAATCTTAACAAGCTAGTGTGAATTAAGTTTGTTTGTTTTATAAGAAAATGACGGTTCTTTTCAAGTAACTTTAGGTTGTTTTAAGACCCATACGATGTAAGTTTGAAGAGGAAAGCAATGTATGGCTCTTCTGTTCTTACCGAGTATTATTGAACTGTCCAATCAGCAAGTTATGTGAAATACGAAGGGTTTACTTCTTGTGATAGTATATAATGATCCTGAATAAGGGAATAAATTATATTCCTTTTTTTTTAACACACGTTTTATTTTTTAAAAAAGATATATATTCATATTTTTTTTCTATTTTCTTATGAAGTAAATGAAGAGGAAAAAAATAGGTTAGGTTATATGAAAAAGGGGAGGAAGTATAAATGCATCTAGGCAATAGGATTTTAAGGGCTCATGCCATAATAATAATAATAACAATTGATTCCTTGAGTATTTAGTTCACTTAAATGTTTGGTTTATGCCTAGTACAACATGTTCTTGTTATTTACCCTTAGTTAACTATTCCACTTGAAATATTTTTCCCCTTCAAAGATCTGTTAATGTTATTTTTCAAAAACTAAATATATTTTCTCCTTCCACAATATATCCTTCGCCACAATTTTTATCATTTAGTATATTTTTTATTATCACTTTTACTCATTATTTACTATTTATTATTATCACCTACAACTACCATTATTTAATTATCCACTGTTAATTACTACAATCACTTTTTGCCCATTATCATTACTTATTGTTGCAACCATTAGCATTAATCACTATATAATTTTATTTCATTCACTATCACAACTATTACCATTTAATTTAGGAAAGAGTACATTTTAAGCACTTGTAATATAACTTATTTGCAACATATTTATTTGTACTTTTATTTGTACTTTAAAGTGTTAAAGAGGTCACTTATAATTTACACCATTGACACTTTACCTACTTATATTTTTCTTTCTTCCAAAAATAACAAAATTTAAAACATACTTTTCACATGCTTATGTTCTTCTTCTGTATTTATTAAATTGAAATAAAACTCCAAAGATTTAATTATATCATCAATTTTGCCATTTCTTTTCCAATATCAAATTTTAACACCTCAATTCTAAAAGAATAGATTGGGGACAATGGGTGAAATTATAAGCAAATTAGGATGAAATCATATCATATTGGGGTTAATAAAGAAGTATGTGATTTACATGTAATAATTTTTGTTAGATTTAGACAAAAATATAATACATGTGGGTAAAGTACAAAAAGTGCAAATCATAAGTTTGTTCTTTTTAAGACTTTAAATCACAAACAGGCAAATTTCATATAAAATCATACCACAAGTGAATAAAATACATTTTTTTAGTTTATTATAATTTTTATAATTTTATGTTTTTAGATTTTATTATAATTTTATTAAATATTGATACACTTCTTTTATAATTAATTACCTCTTATGTTTTTGTATAGATGAATCAAACAACAAGAGAAGGAATTATAAATAATGTTAGCATGATTTCATCTCTAACTAAATTAAACAATTCAAAAAAGGAAATGATTATTTTACCCATATATCTCTTTCTTTATTTAATTTGATTTTCACATATTGAACCAAATCTCTCCTAATTGTAACCAAGGTGAGTTATATATAGTGCAGAATTATTAGGTATTGCACTTCAATCGTTTATGTCTTTCTTTGAAGTTTCAAAGGGTACAAATGCAGTAATTCAAACATTTTCTTTTTATTTTTGGTAATTATCATACAGAATGATGTACTTGTCAATGTTTTGGACCTAACTTTGGGTTGCTTTTGACTTTGCTAACTAAAATGAAAATGGTATAATTTACTTCATTTTTTTTCATTTCTAAATGATAAAGATATAAATTTCATATTAAGATTTACTATTTTTTTATTAGGACGTATTTCAATATATATATCTACTTCTCTCCAAAGTTCGCTTACTTTTTTAAGAAAAGAAAGGGATCCTTCTCTAAAGGTCTTGTCTATAACACTAGGTATAGGTATTGATAGCTAGATCATTTGTTACAATATAAGCCGATTAATTTTAGGCATTTTGAGCTCGCAAAAGTTGGTCACTTATGTGAAATGGTTATATTAAATTTGCATTCTTAACCCAAAAGTTACGTTTAACTAAAATTATTTTTAATAGTCTATTGGGAAAGATAATAAAAGAAGTGGGGAATGGATGAACGGGAAGGATACTTTGCTTAAAAAAATAAGCACTAGAGGAAGTTTGTTATGGGAAAGGAGTGGTTCCATCCAAAAAGTGAAAAGATAGGGAGTTAGGGAGTCTACAATACGGAATAAGTGTTTCAAGTTGCAAGAATAGGGCTTATAAAAAGGATATGGAAGGCTCAATCATGAATAAAGCTAAAGAGGTGGGCTTAAACATGCCCTCATGGGCACCATGAAAGTAATAGTGTAGAACTATCAAGGAATTCACCATGCCTCGAGAGTTAAATTCCTAGAAGTAATGGTTCAACAACAATGTCCTGAATATATTTTTCTTTATGAGACAAAAACAAATAAGGCAAGAATAATGGATGTTACAAGAAGAGTTCGAATGGATGCTTTTGTTGTTTTAGATGTGATTGGACGAAGGTGGAGTTTAGTTCTAATATGGCATTAAGATTTAAAGTTAAAAGTGATTCAAATGACCGATAAGTTTATTCATTGTGCATTTCGAAATGTGGGTGTAAGCAGAGTTTAGTTTCCAACATTTGTGTGTGGCTCACCATACTATGATGATTGTCATCAGCTATGGGATAAGTTATATGACATACAAGAACGGATGATGGAGCACTAGATTGTTTTAGGAGATTTCAATATGCTACTTTATTAGAATGATAAGAGAAGAGATAATGTGGTTGAAAATTCGAGCAATATGACATTTAGTGTTCGTTGCTCATATAGGCGCATGGATTTAAATTTTACAAGAGTTCCTTTTATGTGGGATAATAAATGGAAAGACTCACAAGTTATAAGAGAAAGGTTAGATTAAGCAATCTGTAATGAGGTTTGGTGGGGCTTGTTTCCAATAACTGGTTTAATCCATTACATAACCTTAATTTTTAATCATCTCTTTATTGTTCTGGACATTGAGTTTGATAAGGATAAATGCATTCGACCATTCAGATTTATAGCCTCCTCGTTTAGGGACAAATTATATTTGGATGTGATAAAGGAAGCTTGCAATATAAAGTTAATGGATCCACTGCTTACAAGCTGGTACATAAAATATAGAACTCGTAAAGGAAGTTATCATCATGGAATAGAACTTACTTTAGGTATTGTAATTCTGAAATATCTAAAATTCTAAAGGCTTTAGCATAGTGAGTCAACTTGAACTAATTACTCAAAATAAAGAACGAGAGCATAGTTTAAAGAAGAGTTTAAATGAATAGTTAGCTAGGCAAACTATTCGCTAGCATTAAAAATCGAATGAGCAATGGTTACACAATGGGGAAACCAATTCTAGATCTTACCATTTGTATACTATGGTTAGAAGACACTGAAATTTTGTTTCAAAGGTAAGGTTACCCTGAAGAAAATAGATTAGAAGTAGGTATGGTCTAAAGCGATATTTTATGTGAGGGTTTAAACACTTATTCAATTTGGATGGAAGCCATTTTCCACAAAATTTATAGAGTGTCATCCAATTAACCGTTATTGATGAGGAGAATCAACAAATGATTGAGATTTCAATAGAATTGGAAGTTTGGGAAATATTGAGGGATATGCCTGACTTAAGAGCACCAAGCCCTGATGGAATGAACACGTTTTTATATTAAAGGGCTTGGAGTGTTGTTGGACATTAGGTTACTATATCTATTCAAAAATCTTTTCGTTTAGGTTACATGTTATGAAAGCTGAATGAAACATACATTATGTTGATACTTAAAACTGGATAAGCATATCCTTTTGGAGAGTTTTAAGCAATTAACTTATGGAATGTTAGTTATAAGATTATTTCCTAGATCTTGGCTAGCAGAATAATGAAAGTGTCACACAGAATCAATTTTCCAATGCAATTAACCTTGTGTATAGAAAGTGGATTACAGAAAATGATCTTTTAGCTTAAGAAATTATTTATATTTTCTCAAAGAAGAAAGGAAAAGTTAGTTTGATAAAGTTGAAATTAGACTTACAAAAGGCATATGATAGCTTGGAATGAAGCTTTGTATTGTAAATGTTAAAGTTGTTTGGCTTCTTTTCTATATTTGTCCAATAGGTTAGGCAGCGTATTTATATTGTTTCATTTAAAGTTTAACTTAATAGTAGTCTATCTTATAGTTTTTCATCTCAACTCAGTCTAAGGTAAGGTGATTCCATCTCACTATACTTATATATTTTATACTTTAAGGTTTTATCCTGGTTATTATTAAGAGCAAAATAACAAGGTTAACTTTATGGAGTCATGTTATTATCAAATGGCCCTTAAATTAATCATCTAATGTTTACCAATGATTTTATGGTTTTTATTAGAGCAAAATCAAATAAGGCAATTAATTTATGGGATGTCATAGATATGTATGAGTGTTGGTATAGTCAAAAGGTGAATATAGCAAAATTTAAGGGTTTTTCTTTTCAAAGAATGTTAAAGCAATAAAATTATGAGGAATTAGCACAATCAATGGGATTATCTTTTTTAAAGACAGATGCTAAATACTTAGGTATTCTTTTATTTCTTATTAAGTCCAAGACAAAGATTCTAACTTCCTTATCAAGAATGTGAAAATAAGACTCACAATGTGGAGGAAAAATGTACTGTCATAAACTAGACATATGGTAATGATCTCATCTGTACTATAATAGTTATCTATTTATACTATATCCACACTGAAAATACCTTAGCAGGTCTATTTTAGAATTTATGCAGTTTATTGAAGGTTTTAGTGGAATATTAAGGATGATAAAAATAAATATCATTGTCTAAAAGCTTGGAACCACTATTTTAAACCCGAACCAGACTAGCCGATTCAACTGGGAACTAGTGCCTGGTTTGGTTCGAGTGAAAAGTGAAACCCAAGAAGGTAGTTCACCTACTTTAAACTACTAGAACCTAGAAAATACTGAGAAACTTGTTAAATCAATAACTGGTTCATACGAGTCTCCACTGTGCACTCTAGTAAAAAATGTACTAGCATGAACTAGACATATAGTGACGATCTCATTTGTACTATAATAGTTGTCTATTTATACTATATCCACACTAAAAATACTTTAGCAAGTTTGTTTTACAATGTATGTAGTTTATCAAAAGTTTTAGTGGAATATTGTGGATGATAAAAATAAATATCATTGTCTAAAAGCTTAGAACCACTATTTTAAAACCCAAACTGGATCGGATCGGACTAGCTAGTTCAATTGGGAACCAGTGTTTGGTCCAATTCAAATGAAAGGTAAAATCCAAGAGGACAGTTTACTCGCTTTGAATCATCGAAACCTAGCAAATACCCAGAAACCCATTGAACCAGCAACCAGTTCAATCGGGTTTGAACTACTAGAACCTGACAAATACTTGAAAACCTATCGAACTAGCAATTGGTTCGGATAGGTCCCCAATATGCACTCTAGTAAAAAATGCACTGTCATAAACTAGACACATGGTAATAATCTCATTTGTACTACAATAGTTGTCTATTTATACTATATCCACATTGAAAATACCTTAGCAAGTTTATTTTAGAATGTATGTAGTTTATCGAAGGTTTAAGTGAAATATTGGGGATAATAAAAATAGATATCATTGTCTGAAAGCTTGGAACCACTATTTTAAAATCTGGATCGGATCGGACCAGAACAGCCAATTCAATCGGGAATCGATGCTTGGTTTAGTTTAAGTGAAGGGTGAAACCTAAGAGGGTGGTTCACCCACTTTGAATCGTTGGAACTTAGCAAACACCCAAAAATCGATCGAACTAGCAACTAGTTCAAACGGGTTTCCACAGTGCACTGCAATAAAAAATATATTCACGTAACCAAGGAGACTTGAGCCTGCACCCCTCTCCTCGCACAAGAATAACGTTAGTTGTTAGACTAACAGTATATTTTCACCATATATGTGTCATAAAAAATATATATACTTGATATGATATTATATTCTAACAAAAAAAAGGAATAAAATATATTTATTATATAATACATTATATTAATGAAGTTTATATTAAATATAATTTGAAATTATACTATTTTAATTAATCTTATTATTTTGAATATTTCTTAATTCCATTTAAATTATATTATACATGTTACCATAAATATTAATAATGCAAATATATTTATTTTTGTATAATGGTAACGTACAAATTTAAAATTTAGAAAAATCTTGTATTCTTAATGATTTAAAAATATTAATTTCATGTATATTTATAAATATAAAAATACATTAATCGGTTTAACTATCTAGTTGAACCAATTAAACCAGTCCGACCTTCATCCGCTCATCTTGCCGAGTTGATGGCTAAATCAGGTTTTAAAACATTGCTTGGAACATTATTTGTTTACTAAAGAATTAGAGTGGTCTTGAATTTAAGCTATTTAAGAGTATAAATAAGGCATTACTAACAAAGCTTTATAATATATAGGTTTAATGCTTTCGGTCAAAATATTGGCGTCAAACTAGATATGTATTGGATAAACCCAAAAAGCATGGATTTTAGGCATGGAAAGGAAAATTGCAAGCTAAATGTTTTATTTTAAAAACTTATTACTTTTTAATAAGGAATGAATAGTCTGTTTGAATCATAGAGGATCCTTAAGTACCTAATGTTCCTACCTTTATTCCATAATTAAGAAAAGGTTATTATTTGGGGATTAAATTGATAATGGTACAATTATTTCAATTGGGCATTCATAATTAGGATGCTAATGCTATGCAACATTTATTTTCAAAATGGCTGAATTAATTCTTAAAATGGCTATTATGGAAAATCATAATGACACATTAATATAGGCAAGAACTACAATAAGCAAATTCCCTATTAAGTTAGCATATGAAGCTGCCACCTCTTACTCTATATCGTACAATCTTCTTAAAATGTGGATGCCTTTATGGAATTTCAACATTCATCTGAAGTATAAAGTGTGTTTATATATGTTTATGTTTTTATGTTTTTAAAAAATTATTTTTAAAAATTATTTTTGGATTGATGAAAGGGCAAGATTAGAATATGATTGATATTATAAATAAGGAGATATTTTATTTAGTTACAAAATTAATATCCAAAACAAAAAAATAAGTTTAGAAAATAACTAAAAGTTATTTCTATTTTTTTATTTATAAGTTATATATTTAGAAAATATTTTTTAAAAATAAATTCTAAAAATAAGTTATTAAACAAATTCTTTTATTTTTTAAAAATAAAAAATAAATTTATTTTTAAAAATAAAAAAATAGAACCATAAATTTTCTTTTTTTCTTAAATGAGAATTGGATCAAAGGTCTTATCCACTCGAGAATAGTTGAGTCAATTAATGAATGTTGGTAGCCTATTATGTTGTTTATGCCTCATGGCTATTGAGAATAAGTTGCATATTATAGAAGGTCTCGAACTCAAATGCTTATGCTGGTTTTACTTCAAAGGGATCAATATCATGAATTTACAATTGGCCAATTCTATGATACCTTAAGTAAAAAGTAAGAGGGGTCATACCTTAAATGATGTGATCAATTTGCATCCGTTGAATTGTTACTTAATGAGATTTGTGTATAAATCATTTATTTAAATAATGGATAAAGAAGTTATATAAAAAATATTTATTATGACTAAATCAAATTTTTAAAGGTACCCATGCATTTTTGGTTGGGCCACTTCAATTAACATTTTCTTTTTATTGAACTAGACATTTTTGGAAAAGATTTTTTTTTCTAATGATGATAAAAATATTTATAGTCAATGATCTTATTCAAATGGATGAATATTATCCAATATATATTGCTTAAATTAGATTTAATTCTAATTATTAAATGTCTAATTAATCTTTAGATCATTTTTAGGTATCATATTGATTCATTAATA
The DNA here is from genome assembly GCA_020226215.1 of Sindora glabra. Classification (NCBI taxonomy): domain Eukaryota; kingdom Viridiplantae; phylum Streptophyta; class Magnoliopsida; order Fabales; family Fabaceae; genus Sindora; species Sindora glabra. Next base: position 19,300,076 of record CM035228.1, read on the forward strand.
TTAATTTATATAATATATAAATTTATTTCTTAGAAATATTTAATAGATTTTAGATCTTTTTATGGTATCACATTGAATTTGTTTGAATAATATATTTTATAATTAATATATTTTTATATAAAAATTATTATTATTATTATTATTATTATTATTATTATATATAAGAATATTATGATAAATTATTTAAGATAAATAATTTTAAAATATTTAAATTTATATTAAATTATAAAAATATTTTAAAATAATTTTTATGATTTTAAAAATTAATTTTTCTTTCAAAGATCAATGCACATAATTGTGTCAAAACATTAAATTTTATAAAATTCTTATGTTTCCGTTGTCACCTATAAGTAATATTCTCAATATGATTAGGCTCTTTTAAAAGCAAAATATATTTTTTAAAGGATAAAGTATAACATTACAATCCTTGATAAGAAAATTAAAGGAGTAAATAATTATAATTTTTAAAAAATAATTTTTAATTAATTATCATTATTAAATTTTAAACCTTAATTACATATAATAATATTGCACTTTAACCTCTAAATTATATCTTGTATTTTAAATGAATTCAATATTATATAGGATTATTGATCAATTTCTTTGAGTTAAAAATTGTTAGATTTCAAAAATAATTTGTTTCTCATTTTTAATCATGAATTTGTTACCAAATAAATTATTTTTTATCAAAATGTTTACAATTAATTTTAGGTTGTGAAAATTAATGCATCTGATTGTATGATTAGATTAAGTTTATTAAGAAGGAACCCAATCAAAGTGCTTTATAATGGAATTGATGATTTCTCAAAGTACCTTATAATGGAATTGATGATTTGTTCTCACCTTTTTAGTTAACATATTTTTTAACTAACTAATGAGCCTTTGCAATGTTATAAAACTAACTACGAAACCATTCTTTCTTAACCTTTATCATTTATGAATAATTCAATTACAATTTTTACTTTTTATTTATTAATATAATATTATATATAATTAATATTTTAATTTTTTAATTATTTAAGTCCTAACATTTAAATAACACAAGTCTTACATAAAGGAATTTATAAGTTTTTTTATATGTAAGTATTTCTATGAATAGTTAAACACATAAACAAAATGCAGTGAATGGAACCAAACTTTGAATTGATTCAATTAAAAAATTAGCTCTATATATATGGAAATTGATTCAATTAAAAATTCAACTTTATATATATGGAACAAGCCATTAGAAGCCTTGGGCTTAATCTAATATAAAAGGATCAGTTTTTAATTATCAAAATATTATTATGCATTCTTCAATTTGACATAAAGTTGCTGTGCCCCTTTAATTCTAAGTGGTGGTCAAAGAAAAATATAATAGTGTCAATTATCTATTGGCCTATCAATCAAGGTACCATACTTGTCTTTTTAATGTAAGGTATGAAAGAAGCCACCCATAATTCTTCAATTTTTAATTATCAAAATATTATTATGCATTCTTCAATTTGACACAAAGTTGTTGCACCCCCATAATTCTAAGTAGTGGTCGAGGAAAATATAAAGGTGTTAACTATTTACTAGCTTGTCAGTTAAGGTACTATACCTATCCTTTACGATTTGAATTAATGGAGCAAGTCCTTGCTATCATTATTGTTAGGTCAAATAAATTGCATTGCTGTACAACTAATTATAATGCTTTATTGCTATATTTACAACAATTACTCTAAAGTGCCTCTAGGAAACATGCAATCGAGTGATTCATGAAGGAATAGGTGTTGATTTGAAAGAGTTATTTAGTTCCATACACTTGGAGTACTAGGGCAAGAAAAGAGGATTATAGGATTGGTTTATGACTTGTACAGCTTATTCAAGTCCTTATCGTGTGTTCTAAAGGCCTAAGCCTTTTGAACCTTTTTTCCCTATGATGTGATTAAGAGCAATATTAATGCATCCTGCTCTAAGTTTAAATTTACTATAGCTACAATGGCTTGAAATAATGAAGGGATGATACTGGGACTGTGTCACGATCTAACTAGTCATGATTAATATAAATCCTATAATCTGTATCTATATGTTTGCTTAATCCTAATTCGATAAAATTACTTCATTATATCATTAAAAAATATTTACATAAAATTTATACTATCTAATATTCAAAATATTAATAAAAACAACTACAAAATGCATGTTTCCTATTGTAACATAGTTTTCTATAAAACAATATGGCTGTTTAACTCTATCTGAACATTCTTACCTTTAAATTGTAAGTGGTGGTTGCAAAAGTTCAACTTGAATATTTATAAAATAATTTAAAGAAAATAGTAACACTTGAAGTTCTAATAAGTAGATAATTTACTTATATAATTTGCTATAATTTTATAAATCACATTTCAAACATAGATTTCACATTTCATATTAAACAATGTAGTATCTCATATTGGTCATAAATAAATAACATAATCAAACATGATTCAAATCCTTCACATTTAAAATAATTAATAATAATAATAATAAATAATAATAATTAGCTCTTGTGCCTCTCAATCTATCTTATCTATTTACAAACTCAATCTTATATTTCTTGATATTTTATTAGTCACAATCGAGTAATCCGGATCTAGTATAATATTTCAAATCAACATTTTATCATTGCATTTTTTTATTCATAACATTTCATCATCCCATCATAATTTGTCATCACATTTCATCATTTCATAGCTCATCTCATTTGTCATCACATATTTTGTATTATCACAACTTAATGTTTCATCATGTTCTTTATCAATATAATTTCATATTTCATCACAATTTAATATCTAATCACATATTTAATATGTGTGTGTAAACATACATACACAAATATATTATTTTAGCATGTTGATTTTTTCATAGTTCAATTTAGTGGTGAAAAATCAAGGATATTGGAGTATAGTTGTTTCAAAATAAAGTTGTACTCAAGTATCATATTGAAGGATGTGAAGGTAGAGACACAGGGCTATAAGGATACTCAAGTATGTTACTTGAATACATAGCCTAAATTTGGCAAGTATGTATTCGAGTATTATACTCAAATATGGGGAGGCAAATAGTCCAAGTTCCTCCAATATTTGAGTATAATAATTGAGTATTGACCTTCAAGGTGTAGTATTTGAATACCATATCCAAGTGTTGGTTTTAGAATTTCTAGATTTCATCTAAAATTGTAGATAACCTAACAACCCACACTCAAATACTTCATGGAACGAGAATTGATCATCATACTCCAATTTATGCAATTTCCTAGTAGTATTTCCAACTCAACATCAACATACTAACCTCAATCCATCATATTTCATAAATCCACTCATAAATCAACTAAAATAACAATTTATTCATTAATATGTAAGTAGATTATCTACTTGCCTCCTCATATATTGAAGAAAATGAAGGACTAAGCAATTTGGAGGAAAATCTATCCCTTTAACCTATAAATATTCATTTACCATTTAGAATACCTAATTCTTTATTTCTACTAACAAGTTTTGAGAATCCTAATTTTAAAATTGCAAATTTTTGGAACCATATCTCATTAGAAAAGGCTTTGATGATAATCCTTAGAGAATTTTATCGATTTCCTTGAGAGTTGAACTTAGATATGGAAGAAATATTGAGAAATGGGTTGAGGGACTGAGATTTATGGTGTCTTCAAAGAAAATAGGGAAAATTGTGGTGAATTGAGTTTTTGATGATGATAAGGGTAATTTTATAATTCTTAAGGCTACTAAGGGCTTTTTGAGTTTTTTAAACCCTGAACCTTTTCCACACAACTTAATTCAATTCTAATTTCACATTTATTTATAACTAATTTTATTATACTCATTAAATTTCATTTTCCATAATCTAACACCTCTCCTAAATATTTTCATAACTTTTCTAATTGTCAGCAGGTATAAGTATACAGTATTATTAGATGATTAACTAAAATAAAATTTTAAAATTTTAAAAATGTAACAGTTCATGGCATGAAATTTTCAGTAGTACATCTATTCTCAATGCTGGGTTATCAGTGATTCACAAAGGGCTCTTGATAGTAAATAATTCCAGTCATCATCATCTCCGAATTGAAAGTGACTCAAAGATAGCAATTGATGCATTGATGGAATTGGCACTATGTCCTTGGAGAGACTTGACTATTTTTTAGTTTATTAAATCGCTTTTAAATTCTGTTGATAATGTCTCTTTACGCTGGTGTCCAAGGTCTCGTATTGGGCTGGCACGTGAGACAGCAAAGTGGGTTAAATGGGTAATTTGAAGTGGATCTGGTAGCTTATCACAAATTCCATCTGCATCAGACTTTGATATGACTCATATGCCTTTTAATAAATTATCTTTTCGTAGGAAAATAAAATACTAACTCTTTTGATAAATGTTTAGCCAAAAAGTTAATCACGTGTTATTGGGTTGGTCAACTGGGCTTTTGGGATGATGCTATCAAAAACATTCCATTATATTAGAAAATCGGGCTTGGGGAAAAAGAAATCAACCCTAAAATGTATTGAGAAATTTTGAGAGAATATTTACAATGTTTTACATGACCCAAAAAAGTGATGTAAATATTTGCAAAAAAAGGTCATGTAAATGATTTAAAATTAAAAAAATAAGGAAGGTGAATTAATTTGAAATTAAAAAAGTTAGACCAATAGGGGAAATTTAATTTGAAAATATATAAAAACGGTTTTATAGATTATGATATTAAACAGAATCACGTAAATAAAATAGAATCACCTATAAGGGTTAGAGAAGAAAATATTAAAAATATATATAATTTAGTGTGGGGTTGTTATCACTTCTATTTATTTATTCACATTTCTTTTTGTTAAGTAAATCCAACGTTTCATGTAGTTTCTTTTTAAATTAGTTTTAGTATTTATATTCCAATTTCCAGATTATTTCTATACATGCATTTACCATATGATTCACGCCTTATACATCAAGCCTCTTAACTTATCTAAGATTCTTATGTTATGTTTGGTGCAATATTAGAATAATCATTTATAATTGTATTTGGTATGGTTAGGATTTCATTTGATTTTTATGTTTAACATATTAAAATAATGTAGAAATGAAATGAAGAAACAATTAATAATAATAATAATAATAATAATAATAATAATAATAATAATAATAATAATATTCTCATTACATACCTTACTAGTGGCATCATAAAAATCCTGAAATCTCATCAACAGCCTATTAACCATACATCAAATGTCATCATAGCAATAACAAAATATATTACTATTGTTAGTAATAATATTTACTTAATAAAATAACATTAACAAAAAAATTACCATCATTTAATAAAATTTTAATAAACAAGTAATAATATTATATCACATGTTAGATAAATGAACACTTAAAATTATGTAGAAATGCATATGGGTTCAGAGGGTGTTTGGTAAAAAGTTTCTTAATGAGCTTTTAATTAATTTCATAGTATTTAGCTTGTTAATCAAGTCAATCAACTAATTTAACTATTTGACAAATAATTTATTCAATTAACTCAATCAACTAATTTGAAAAAATTGGTAAACTTAGTATTTTTTATTAATTTAATGATAATGGGCTTGTAAAAAAATGAAATTATCCTTAAATAATATACATATTTTTATTTATATGTTTACTAAAAAAAGATCAAATAAATTTATTAAATAATAATTATTAATTTCTATAAAGCATTATGAAATATAATAATTTATTTTTTAAAAAAATAATAATTTTGAGAAATATAATAAATCTTTAATTATATTTTAGATTTATCATATTTTCAAATAAGTATGACTCAAAAAATTACTTAAAAATAAATTATTATATTTCTTAAATATAAATCATATTATAAATTTAAAATATTATTAAAGTAAAACAATATTTAAATAAATTATAAATATCTACACATTTTCATATGTTATTTTGCATATAAATAATTAATAGGAAACAATTAAATAACTGGTATTATCAGTTGTTTGTTCAAATCAGTTAATATAATTAATTATTAGTTAATATTTAATTAAATTAACTAATAATTAATTAAATTAGCTAATTCTTAAATAGGGCCTAAATCAAATTAAGTTGTGAATCAACTTAACTCTTAGTATTAATAATAATAAATGAGAAATAGTAGTAATAATTAAAATGACTATAATGATTGCAGTGAAAGAGATGCACCTCATAATAATAATAAATGAGATAATGATAAATTGAGTGTTGATATATTTAAGTTTTATATTTGAAATATTCTAGTTTGATAAAGTTTATTCAATTTTTAGCACAAATTAATTAAATTTTTAACAAAATTGGATGCACTCAAATTTTTATGGAATTAATGTGATTTGTTTTCAACATAAATCACAATAATTTATTGTGAATGGAATCTTAAGAATGCAAAATTTCTTTAAAATTAATTAGTGCAATGCTCATCATAGTAAAAAATTGTGTTTACCAAGTATTTAAATCCTTAATCCCTCCACTCCCTGTTATTTTTGTTACTTCGATTCAATCATGCGCTTGCATAGAATCCCTCATTCCCATTTGGCATAAGAAACTCTGTGTTTTCACTTTTTCTTTGAAATTATTTATTCACTTTCATTCCATTATTCATATAATTTTTTTTGTGTGCTTGACGAAACAAATATTTTAGTTTATATTTTATTTTTAATTAATAAGTTATAAGTTAATTTATAGAAGTATTTAAGGTATTAGAAATTAATAACTAATGAATTCTTATTTGATAAGTTTTATAAAGTAGTATCAAACTTATAAACAAATAATTTTTTTTTAATTTTTTAAAAACTTTTCCCCTTATTTTAATTAAATAATAACTTATTTTCTAATTATATAAATAAATATTTTACATATCTTCATTAATTCAATATAAATAAAATAAGTAAGTAAATAAATATGTGATACTATAAAATATAATTATTTAAATTTTAGATAGTTACATTTTTATTTTGAATATTTTGATTATATTAATATGATTTAATTTTAGAATAAATATAAATTTATTTAGTTGATATATAAGTATATATATTTAGTTAATATATATATTTATTAATACATTCTTTTATCTCTTTGTATATTTTTTTAATTAGTTCAATAATTTTACCAAATATTTTTAATATAATCAACAAATTTCTCGATTATGAATTATCAACTTTTAACTATCAATTGCTATTAACTCACTAGACATCAACTAATTATATTAAACAAAGCCTTAAATTAACCGATTAATAAGGTTTAAGTATTGCAATAATTGAAGCCTAGCATAGATAATAAAGGCCTGAGCAAAAATTGCTAAGAAGGCCCCAACATAAACTCATGGACTTCTCAGATTCGACACGCAAGATTTACCAAGTCCAAGACCCAAACAGACAATAGCATGAGGGATTATTTTTTATGCCGTATGTCACTTTTCTATTGGCTATATAGTATAGGTATGGATACCTCATTTTTTCAGGCAAAATATGTTAGACGTCAAATTTTGTTGAGGGCCGGCAGCTTCTCCATTAATAAAGGGTTGCCGGCGTGAGTTGGGGTATCCATTGGCGGGGTCATCAAATTTTAGATTGAATTTTTAATATATACTTATATGATATATAACAATTTAAGTTTGAGTTCAAACCTATTTAATTTTTAAAAAATTTAATTTGACTCAGTCCGATTAAATTTATTAATGATCGAGATTCAATTTAAGAATTTAATTATTTTTATTTTCATCATTGTCTTAAATAAAAATAAATTTCTATATAAAAATATATATTTTAAAAATAATAAAATATTTAAATATATTAAATTAAATATTTTTATATTAAAAATAATTAAAATAATTTTTTAATATATATTATATTATTAAAAATATATTTATAAAACTAGACTAATTAGGAGTGATTCATTTCCTGTTATCATAATTTGAATTTAATATAAATATTAATTGAATTAAAAAAATTAATAAATATTTATATTATAAAACAAATCTTAACTTTATAATTTTTTAATCAGACTTATCAATCAGGTTAGTCCCCCGACTTATGCCACGAGGGCCAAAATTTCCGTCTCCAAAATGTGAAAAATCTTCATCCTTATATTCACTCACGTGTTTCGTATTGCCATCCTTCATTACTTCTTAGACATTTCTAACAAATTGGTGCGTGCGCCTGTGTGCATTCTGCAAATTCTGTAAAAATGAGATTGGGTGAATCAATTTAAATCGGCGTTTTGTATAAAAAGTAAATTTTTCATCAATTTTTTTAAATATATAATAATCATTTAATTCATATAAAAAAGAATCGTTCACCGAAAGTCTTAAAAAGTAAGTTCTTTTATAAATTTTTTTAAAAAATTCAAAATTATTTGATTAATAGGAAGAAATTCTTCATATTTAAAGAAAAAAGTAAAAGTATAACTTTATCTTCTGTAAAACTTTTAAAAAAAATCTCACTATTTTAATATAACCGATAAATAATTGACTAAATAACTTATTTACTCCATCCTTTGTGATTAGCAGGCACTCACCAGCTTGCGAATTAGGGACCCGAGATCCGGAAGGATGCAAACATCTTTGTTGTAAATGCGTGCATATATATAAATAAAGAAAAACTCTGGACATTTTACCTTTAATAATGTAATTAATGGTTAATGGTTAATGTTCAATTTTTGTCAACGTTCTCTCTTTGGTTGGCTTGACAAAATTATTATAAGAAATATAAAATACTCTTTTTAACTTTTAATCTTAAGGTAGTTAAATTTTATTTCTTTTAACTTTTAATAATTTAAAATTTGTTAAGGATAGAATTGAGACAAGTTCAAGCTTAGTTCGAACTCACATTGATATATTTTTTAATTAAATAAATAATAAATATATATTTTTAAAAATTATAATATTTAAAATAATTATAAATATTATTAAATGGACTAATATCTTATTTTGATATTTGTAAAATTGAGTTTATATTAATTTAATTTTAATTAGATTAACTCAATATTAAATATTAGTTCCTCTACACAATAATTGAATAACTTTATTTTATGTACGAAAGGATTAAAATTTAATATAAAATTAATCTTTTAGAAATTGAGTTGATATAAACTTTAGTGAGGAAACAAATTGATATAAACTAATTTTATAAAAATCAAAATAGAATTTTAATCTATTAAATAAAATACATTTAAAGTTATAAAAATAAATTACGACCCTAATTATATATTATATTATATTATATATAAATATATAATAAAAAATTATACTCAAATTGCTCATAAGTTAAGTAGGTCGAACAAAAACCTAATCAAATCAAGTAATTCAAATCAAGTGAAATGAATAGTAAAGTTATTTGATTCAAGTATCATCTCTAAAGATAACACATTTAATTATACAATATTTAAAATTAATAATCATAATTCACTCAATGGGCCATTTTATCAAATTATGTGCATGAACTTTTTGAAAAATAATAACAATATCATATTATCTTTAATAATCTCATCATTTTTCGCATATAATTTTTAAAGAAAACTAGCAAATAACTATTTAAAAGATCTAATGAATATTAAATTAGTATTGAAAATTTTTATTATATCAAATTAGTATCAATTTCACAAATTTCACTTCAAATTAGTACTAAAATATTTTTTTATATCAACTTAATACCTAAAAGATTTAATGTAAAAAATATTTTAAAACTAATTTGATATTTATCAAATCTTTCAAGTATCAATTTGGTGATTTCCTATAATTTTTATGTTATATAATCAATAAAAATTAAATTGATTATATATAATTTTAATTAAATACTTGAAAATGAATTAAGAAATTATGTGGAAAAAAGTGGTAAACAATATATAATTATATTATTATTCTTTTTTAAAAATTTCATGAAAAAATTATGTAATTTAATAAAATAATTAATTAAGAAAATGTATTAATTCTAAATTTTGTATAGTTTAAATGTGTGATTTCTAAATTTGTAAAGTTAAACCACCTTAAAATTAAAAGGAGTATTTTGTATTTTATTAAATAATTATAATATCTCATAGTTATAGTAGTAGTAGTAGTAGTAGTAGTAGTGATAATAAAAATATTTGCAATTATTGTCATGTATAACTAGTGTTGTGTCCGTATCAAGCATAGAAGATAAAAAAAAAATAGAGTTAAAACATGATATATTACATATAAATTTTGATAAAATATATTTGCAAAACAAATGCAATATAATAGTAGTGAGAAAAAATAAATTATAAAAACATAATAATTGTTAACAAATAATTTATATTCAAAAGACCATGAGTGAACCACGATTGATAAGTTTAGTAAAGAAGTTAGGCTACTATGACTAAGCCAAGACAAATCCAAACAAGGAAAAAGTTAGTTTTCTAAGAGAAAGAGTGGTGAGTTATAATGATAATATCTTGAGGAGAAATATGAGGAAAACTTTAGCAAAAAAGAAGTCCTATAGAAATATGCTAGTAAGTGGAAAAGGTTTTTAGGAGAATGATAGAGAAGAAAAGGTCTCTGATAAGAATAATATGAAAAAGGATAATGATTTTTATGGCTTTATAATGTATGAAGGTATGAATGGAAAAAGATATTATCTTACCATTATTCCCTCTTCGTTGAAAGAAGATAAAATGAATAAACCTTAGCGTAAAATGCTTATTACAAAATTGTTAGGTAAGAAAATAGGGTTTTGTATACTAGAAATCAAACTTAATTAACTTTATGCAAAGGAAGGACTTCTAGATTCTAGATATAATTGATCTCCTTGAGGATTACTACCTTATAAAGTTTAATGCATTTGCAAACTATAGTTTTGCATTGATGTGTGGCCACTGACTTCTTTTTTTACCATTATTTGATAATTAGATCATAGAACTCGAAGTTTAATCCATCTAAGGATAGTATTGAAAAAGTTACAGTATGGATTTGAAATCCTAATTTTCCCTATTCATTTCTTTAATAAGAAAATTTTAACCTTCCTTAGAAATTATATGCTAAGAATATTGAAAGTAGATATAATTAAAATTAAGTAAACTAGAGGAAAATATGCTAGAATTTGTGCTAATCTTATAAAGAGTTGTTATTAGAATTTGTTATGCAAGAAAAAATATATTGGATTCAATATGAAAGTGTATATATAATTTATTTTAGGTTTGGAAAATATGGCCACATTATAAAAGTATGTCAAAGCAAGTGCAGGAGGTTTAAAAGGAAATGATTAAAGATAAGGAAATGGTAGAACAAAATAAGGAAAGTAAGAAAGCAAAAGTAAGATAGCTTTATAGTGATTAAATAGTAGTGTAATGCTCTCATTGGCTAAGGAGGAAATAAGAAAGTGGATGAACAAAATTAGGCCAATCAATAAAAAATAATAGAGAGCATAATTGGGATCCTAATAAATAAAATTCAATGATATTGATGAAGAGATAATAAGTAAAGAAAATAATGTAATTAATATTGCTCCAATAAAAGTTAATCAAATGAGCCATTTGATACTTATAAGTAAAAATAAGAATATTAATGTGTAAGTCAAAGCAAAGTTTTAAAAAAGGTGGTGCCAAAAAACTAGAATTTAAATACAAAAATCAAGTCATATGCATAATAAGGTGCCACTAAAACTCATTTTACATGCTTTGAATGGGCTATGAAGCCTAATTTAGTACAAAGCTTGAGTCTTAAGCTAATATAAAAACTCACCCAACAAGATCAAGTCCATGTAATTTTATCTTTAAAGCTAGCTTCAAATCTTATTAATTTATTGCACATTTCTAAAACTAAAAAAAATAAATATATGGAATTATATAATCTAAGAAACATAGAGTGCAATGAAAATGCTGTAAGTCTTAACAAGAACAAGCTTCCTAGCAAAAGGTATTGAGATGCCAAGGATGATGATGATGATGCTAGAACGAATGTGATAAGAATAAAATGTAGTACTAATGAAGGTGTCGACGAGATGGGTTTTATTTAAGGTCCATTAGGTTATTATCCTTATAACTTAAATTTTTACTGATGATAAAAAAACCTTAGCATGGAACTGTTGTGATGTAAGGAAGAAGTACTTTCTAAATTAACTACATACTAGATTAGGCTTTTCTAAACTAGATATTCTAGTTTTGCTTAGTACTAGAGTTATAGTGATTAAAGCTGAAATTATTTTTAAAAGGGTTAAATATGATAAGTGGGAGTTAGTTAATGGTGATGGATACTTAAGAGGGAATTAGGTTGCTTGGAAATCTCGTATAATATCCATAAAGTTAGTTTGCAATAATTTCTAGTTTGTTCATATGAAAATTCTTAATAAAAATAAGGAAAACTGGTATCTTACTATAGTATATGCTAGTCCAAAATAGGAGATAAAGATGTTATTTAGGATCAGGTGGAAACTATTTATAATTCAATAATAGGTCCATGGTTCATTACAAGAGATTTTAATGACATTAAAGAACCTTGTGAGAAAAAAAGAATATGGTCCCATTCAATTATCATAAGGAAAATCCATTTAATGAAAGAATAAATAATTGTGAACTCTTGGAAGTGGAAATGTAAGGAGGAAAATTTGCATGGAAATGTCCTAAACAATAAGGGTATGAGCAGTTATTTAAAAAAGTTCGATAAAGCATTTTGCTTAACGGAGTAAGGAATGCTGTTTAGTAAGGTATATGTTTGAGTATTTCCAAGGACTTGCTATGATCACTATCCTATATTAATCAATTTATATTCTTTAGGTGGAAATAATAAGGAATGACTATTCATATTTAAAGTGGCTTGGTTGATGCATGATAATTTTCAATCAATTTTAGCTTAAAAGTGGAATAGATATGATTTTACCATTCAAAACATTCAATATTTAAAGCTAGATTTAAATGGATTGAATAAAAATATCTTTAGCTATATTAGAATGAGGAAAAACTAGTTCCCTGTGCAAATAACTAGCATTCAACATTGCCAAGAAAGGCATTCGAATCCTTTTCTAAGAAATTTAAAAGCATAATTACAAAAGGATTTATCATAAACTTTACAATAAGAAGAGATATTTTGGCACTAGAAATTGAGAGCTACATGGTTCACATAAGGAGACAAGATTCTAGCATTACCATTCTAAAACCATTCTTTGTAGAAATTGAAATAAAATCAAAATGTTATAGGACCATAATGAATGTTGGGTATATGATAGGGAAAGACTAGCAAATCTTATTTGAAATTTTTATAAAAATTTCTTTAATGATGATCTTAACTATTAGTTGTTTATAAAAACAAAAATAGTATACTTGCTCTGAATGAAAGGTAAAACCTATCTCTAAAAGAAGGAGACTTATATTAAGAAGTCCAACAATTAATTTTCTTTATTAAGACAACTAAACTTTAAGGAGAGGATGGATTTTTAGATTTTTTTAAAATTTAAATGTTATGGGTGATAAAGTAATTTCTTTCATTTAGGAAGTTTTCAATGGAAAAGATATAAGTGATGTGGATAAAACTTTAATTTATTTTAAATGTTGATAAGTTAAAGTTTGTAAATTAGTTTTGACTTATCTTTCTTTTCGATATTCTTTATAAATATATGACTAAGATAATTATGAATAAATTCAAACACTTATTGCCAAATTTAATTTTTTTGTTCCAAGCTAACTTCATCCCTAATCGATGTAAATAGGACAATATAATTATTACCTAGGATTGATCCATAATATGTGTAAGATAAGAGGAAAAAAGGTCTATTTACTATTCAAATGGATTAGAAAAGGCTTATGATATGATGAATTGGAATTTTATAAAAATGATATTGACCTAGATAAATATTGATCAATGTATGGTGGATTTGATTGGGAAGTGCATTTAATTGTCCTCTTTTAATGTTTTATGGAATAGTAGCAAAACTACCTTATTATTCCTATATTATGGAATTCAACAAAATGATCCTTTTTCACCTTATTTATTTGTTCTGTACATGGACAAATTCTCATATATTATTTGTAAAGCAATGGATAGCAAAAAATGGATTCCTTTAAAAGCTAGGAGGAATGGACCTTATGTCTTTGATTTTATTCTTATTAATAATTTCCTTTTATTTGGTGAAGCCTCCTTTAGGCAAGTGAAACAATATAAGATGCCTTAATTTTTTGCTAAAGTGTGTTGGTTAATATTTTAACTAAGCTAAAACAAATATTTTTTTCTCTAAAAATGTTAAATAAAGTTGTGGTAATAGATTTTAGATAAATATGGTTTTAATTTGCCTATGGACTTGAGAATGCATTTAGGAGTTCTTTGAATCCACAAAAGGGTCACAAAAAGTACTTATAATCTATTATCAATAAGGTGCAAGATAAATTAGCAAGGTAAAAAATTAAATGCCTTTCGATGATAGAGACGGTGGTTCTTGCTAAAATAGTGTTAAAAGCTTTATCGACTTATATTATATAGGTAGTTGCTATATATGCTATTACTTTTCATGAAATTGAAAGATATCAAAACTCTTTCATTTGGGGTGATAACATTATGGAAAGGAAAATGCATATAATAGCATAAAAAGTATTCACTATACCAAAAAAGGATGGAGGTTTAGGATTTCACAATCTTAAAGCTTTCAATAAGGCTTGTTTAATACAATTAATTTGGAAAATTACTTCAAAAGAAACAAATTTATGGATCCAAGTCTTGAAAAATAAATATTTAAAATGCTATGATTAGTTTAAGTAGGTTATTGTTCAGAACTTAGATTTGTTAATGTAAAAAACTTGGGTAAACCATAGAAATATATGGTCACTGGTACAAGAAAAATCCTACAAAATGATGACTCTATATCCTTTTAAGAAGATATTTGACTTAAGGATTTTATGTTAAAAGAATATGTTAAGATGGAAATTCTCTTTGATTTAGTAGCTTTTAAAGTGAGGAATTATGTTATAAATGATGGCTACTAGAATGTGGCTTTTTTAATAGATAACCCATAATATTATTATTATTTCACTTCTTTATCCTTAATTAGGTGTAAACAAATAAAGGTGGGAAAAAGCAGTTAGTGGGGAGTTTAGTGTTAAATTCATATACTACATGCGAGTAAACTAAGTTAACATGCGAGTAAACTAAGTTAACTAGTAGATTGACTATTTTTAGAGGAAGTTATGGTTTTGGCTTGGTTTAGAAAAGGTAAGATGTTAAAAAAATTTGGTTGTGACTTTTGAATAACAAGCATCAAAACTTGTTTTTTAGCATATCAAGCTAAGAATGGTTCTTACTTAATTTGACTATATAGATAAAGAGAAATAAGGAGTTGAACTAGGTGGTTGTGTAAGGGATGGCTATTTATGTCATTTGGCAATGGCATAATGAAAGTTTATTCAAGCTGTTATGTAATAAGCTATCTAATATTTGTTATTTAATTTTAAAACTTTGTGGAGGAAGTTGCTAAAGCTTGTGTAATAGACTATAATAAGGTAAATTCAGGGGTGAGTTATTCCATCAATATTAAATGGACCTCACTTCAAATGGAATGAGTTAAATTAAATTGTGATAATACTTCTAAAGATAACTTGGGATTTAAAAGATGTAAGGGATTTATTTGTGGTAACAATAGTAATTAGATTAATGGATTTTATTACAATGTGGGTATTTATTCATCTCTAGTTATAAAGTATTGAGGTGCTTTTCATGGCTTAAATTTGGTTTGGCAAATGGGTTTTCATAAGATTATTCTTAAGTTAGAATCTCGGGCTTTGGTAGAATTATTAACATTTAAGGAATATGGTTCAGTAACTTTCACCT
Source organism: Sindora glabra (assembly GCA_020226215.1). Taxonomy (NCBI): domain Eukaryota; kingdom Viridiplantae; phylum Streptophyta; class Magnoliopsida; order Fabales; family Fabaceae; genus Sindora; species Sindora glabra. Next base: position 19,315,851 of record CM035228.1, read on the forward strand.
CCTTTTTCCATCATTACGAGATGTTACTTTCTAGGAATTGACATGTTAGGATATTCCATACATATAGGGAAGGGAATTTTTGTATGGATTGGCTTATTTCTTTCAACTTGAAAAATAATTTAGGGTTATCTATTTTAGATAACTCCTCGATATAGTTAAACTATTTGAGTCTTGGTAATATCATTAGAGTCATTACTCCACAAGTGATTGGCATGAAGTTTATTTTTCATTTATAGGCTTTCACCTTGTTTAGTAAAAAAAAATTATATTCATTTCTTGAAAAAGACAATATGTTTCACTTAAAATTGATTAAATTGACTAAAGTATAATTAGTATATGTTTTAAACCATCAATATGTGAATTATAAAATTAATCTTAAATGTAAATAAAGATTTTTTAATATAATTATATTTATTTTCATAAAATGTTTTATATGTAAAAAAATGAAATTGTTTTATGTAGTGAATGTTTCTTGCAATTAACTTACTTTAGATGTCTATATTGAGATGTTTGAAATTAATATTTTTCAAATATTTTCCATTGATTTTAATGAATATAAGTTAAAATTTATTCTCCAATAATTACATATTTATCTTTTTGTTACACTTTTAAAGTTTAAAATTTTAATTACTCACTTATCTTTTACATTCTCATTAGAATTTTTGAATTTTATGTTGTGAAGGGGTGATTAATTAATTAATTCCAAGGGTGAAAATTCAGAATAAAAAAAAACTATGCATGGAATGGATAAAGATTAATAAGAAAATTATAAATAAGATATTGAGCAAAATAGAATTAATTAACTAAATAAGTTTTGAAATTTTTTTTTAGATAAATAAAAGTAAATAGTTTGAGTGGGTTTAAAATAAAAGATTTGTATGATTTAGTAGGAAAAAGTGTATTGAATAAAGGATTTAAAGATTATAAGTGATTAAAAATGAGAATGTTAATACAAAAGAAGTTTAGGATAAAATGACAAAAATTGCCCTACCTTGTTAAAGCCTAAAATCAGCCCCCAATTCTCTATTTCTAATTTATTTCCAAATCTTAACTCTTTCTCTTTATTGTCTTCCCTTCTTTTACAATTTTTTTTCAATCAAGTTACTAAGGAGTAAATTTTTATCAAATCTTTCATACAAGTAAAGTAAGATCTTCTTAACAACTAAATTTTTTATAATTTTCTTTAAATTTGAAAGGGTTTGAGCAATCAATTTAAAAAAGAGATAAATGAACTTTAGCTCAAAATCTTTAGGATTTTTAGATGATTAGGGTCAAAAGATATCAAATCTAACTTCCAAAGTCCTCTTTTTTACTAGATGAGTTAACATCCTAACCCTAATTTAATAGTTAAGTTAATAATTGTTGATTTTGTTAAGGTTTTAGGTTTTTAGTGAATTTTACTTAGAATGTGTTGATTGATGTTATTTAAATTAAGATTGATGTTGAAATTAGCACAAACTTAATATTATAAATGGGTATTGATGGGTTAGTGATGATTGGTAATGAATAAAATTTTCTAATGTTATTTTTTTTAATTGTAAAAGAATTACAAATGAAACCTTGCTTATGAGCAATAAATATGGAAAAATTTTAACTATAAAGGTTCCACAAAATTAAAGGATATTATGGAGGAGGTCAGAAAGAAGAGATCGATTGAACCTAAATGGATAGGGGATGTTGAGTAGCAAGGACTCTAAAGGTATTGTAATGAATCCAAATGGGCCATAGGCTCATAGGTGTAGGGCAATCATAAGAGTGCAGTAGTCATAAGCTTTTTCATTGGGGCTCTCTTTTACGTAGGCTATCCGTGAGAGCAATCCCAAATGCTTGAACTCTTTTTTTCTTTTTGTGGTCCTTCAAGCATTTAAAAACTTTTAATCTAACCCAATCCAACATCTAATAGCCTAATATAATTTTTTTATTCTTACTTGAAAAAGAATCTAATTGGTCAATCACAATTTACTACGGGTGTTTAACAAGCTTAGCATCTATATGAATCCAATTTGTTTGGGCTTGTTTTATTAAGGCTTGCATTTTAAGTAAGCACTTTTTTTACTAGTTTAGTCTGCATTGTAAGCTTGTAGGCTGGCCTATTTTGTTTTAAAAAAATAGTTAACTCATAAATTGGCTCACACTCCTTGTGAATCTAGTTTGTGTGGACTGGGCTATTTAGGTTTACTTTTTATAGGCTTATTTTTAGTAATTTTAGTTCTTAAAAAGCTCCCAAGTTGATTTGCTAAACTGATGGGCTCAATACCTTGAAGCATTTTAAAATAAAAAAAGATATTTTTTTAATACAACATAATTTAATATCTCTTGAAGACTTTATATCTTCTTTTACATTTAAGGCTTAATCTCTAATTCTTACATGTGCACATTTAGTAGTTTAATCATTTTTACAATTAAAAAATTAATATGGGTTGCTATTAGACCTTTATAGGTTTAACAATTTTAATTATAGGTTTATGCATGTAGGCTTACCCTTGTTTAGCTTGTTTTACATTTCTAGACCCCAAGTTCATCCAAAGGTTTTAGTAAGCGACAAGAAATAAGGCTTTGAATATAGTTAGGTAAGGTTCATCCTTGCACACTAGAGATTTTATTCTAGTGGTAGAGCATCATTTTTGCATGATATGTAACTCATCCTAAATTATATTTTTTGTACTTATAGTTACATATAGCTTTAAGTATAATAATAATTGCATTAAGTTTTTCCCTTATTATACACATAAATCGCTTTAATTTGGATAGGAAGGACATTGTTATTGGTGATTTTAACCATTTGGGCTTCAATTGATTTTTTTAGGATAGTGTATTTGTGGCTAAATATTTAATTTTAAGATTATATATTTTATATTTATATGTCTCTTTAATTTTTAATTTTAAATATCAATATTTAATTATTTATGAATTTTATATTTATATATTTTATTCACATTTAGAGCCTATTAAGGACTAGAATTATTATTTTTGATGAGATTTTCAATGATTTTTTTTTATTTTTGACGAAAATTTTGAAAGAGATTTAATTTAAATCTCCTCAATTTCTAATGAAAAAATCCATCAAAAACAAATTTTCGATATTAATTCTCTATCATAAATTTTTTAGAAATTATGATTTTTGATCCAAATTTTGTTGTTTTTAACGGAAAATTTGATTGAAAACAATAAAATTTTTAATAATAATTTAACTTTGCATGTATGTATGAAGTGAATTATCCATTCTATCATTATATCTATCATTACATACACACACAATTTTCTTATGTACTTGTACATATGTGTTTGAATTTACAAATGAAAAGTTATAAATCGTATATTTCTCTTGAATATGAGAGACACTTTCGTCAAATAGAAAATACCCGTAGCTTGATAGAACAAAATAAAGAGATATTAAAAAAGTATTGAGTCCTAAGATAAGGATACAGATATTAATACTAATCATAATTCTTCTATTTTTTACAACTAATATAGTATACATACAAATCTATATATTATAATTATAATAATACTATATTCTTTTAATAATAATAATTTAACAAAAAAACTTTTATGATATATCACTACTATCAAATTTAATCATTGATACGTCATTATAAAATATAAAAAATTTGACTTTTGAAAAAAGTATATCGATTAGTGATTAAATTTAATATACATTGTTATACTAGTAATGGATCATACTTAACAAATCAAGGAAAAAAGTATCAATAGATAATAACATTTTCTTAAATAATAAGGAGATGTATATTATATATAATTATTTAGTATTAAAATTGAGCATTAAATTTTAATTGTCAAATCCATTGGCTCCTAAATTCATAGTTTTATCTCAAACACTTAATTTAGTTAATAGTAAAATTTTTTTATCATACAATGTTAAAATTTATATAATTTTAAAATTATCTTTAATTACAATAATAATATATATTGTATATCTAATTATTATAAAAATAAAAATGATATTAAATATATCTATTCAACAAAATTTTGTGGAACACAGAAATACTTACCGAATGTATTCCGTAGATAGTCGCGGCTGATCAAAGTTAGTAAATTTTCACTTGATTTACATCAAATATATAAAATCTAATTTTAAATTTAAATCTATTCAATTGAGTGTTGAAATAATATTTTTAGATATTCACTAACAAAATTATCATTTAATTCACTATTCAGAGTAAAAATATAATTTTAATTTTAAATCTCTTTAATTAGATATTAAATTAATATTTTTAAATTTAACAGTGTTATATAGATAGAAAAATAGATTTTAAAATTAAAATTTGAATATAAATTAAAAATTATTATTAAACATAAAATAATAAATTAAAATTATAAAATTTAATTTAATAAAATAAAAAATAAGAAATAACTTTAAATCTATATTTGTTACGTACAAGATTTTTGTTTCAAACCATGCCCTCACTTTGGCAGAAAACTTTCCTATTATCTTACTTATTTTCTATCTGCAAAAAGATTTAGAAAACAAAAAGAAAAAGGTAAATAGATGGGGGAAAATTAGTGCTCAAGCTCCATCTCTCCCAATTTATATACCCGTAGAACGCGAGGAGACATAATAGTTCACTTTATTCTGATGTGGAATACCCGAAGCCATGTTCCTCTCCGACGAATCGCCGCCACCGCCGCTTAGATCCGTTGTCACGCGATCGGTATGGTCCTCCAATCTGGAAGCGGAGATCCAATTGATCCGATCTGTCATCGATTCATATCCGTGCATCGCCATGGACACTGAATTCCCCGGCGTCGTCGTTCGCCCTGACGCTGGAGAACCCTACATCCGGTACAGGCAATCCACCGCTCACTATGCTGTTCTAAAAGCCAACGTAGATCGCTTGCACTTGATCCAGATCGGCCTCACTCTCTCCGATGACGAGGGGAATCTTCCCAACCTAGGCACGAGCGATTTCTATATATGGGAATTCAATTTCAAGGATTTTGATATAGCCCGAGACGCCCACGCTCATGATTCGATCGAGTTACTGAGGCGTCAGGGAATCGACTTCGAGAAAAACAGAGAGTTTGGGATTGAATCAAAACGATTTGCTGAGTTGATGATGTCTTCAGGGCTTGTGTGCAATGATGCTGTGAGCTGGGTTACTTTTCACTGTGCTTATGACTTCGGGTACTTGGTCAAGTTACTGACACAGCGGAACTTGCCGGATGAGTTGGCTAACTTCCTTCGCCTGGTGAGAGTATTTTTCGGGGATAGGGTTTTTGATGTGAAGCACCTCATGAGGTTCTGCCCGAACCTCCATGGTGGGTTGGACCGAGTTTGCAAGTCGTTGAATGTAGAACGAGTTACTGGAAAAAGCCATCAGGCTGGGTCAGATAGCTTGCTGACTTTACATGCTTTTCAGAAAATCAAGAAGATTAACTTTGGCAAGGAAGATGAGCTAGTCAAGTACGCGGGGGTCTTGTATGGTTTAGAAATTATCTGATATATCATGAAATATATTGCTTGTAGATTTCTCGTTCTAAAATCAAGTAAAATTTGTATACAGTTGGATTATCAATGTGATAAGAAATTTTTAATTTTAAATATATTTATTTGCTACTCATATAGATATATATTGTTTTTTTTTTTTCTTCTTCTGACTTATATGGGGGTAATAGCTGGAAATATGCACATTGTGGTACTGGCGACTGCAGTGGATGTTAGGCAATGCATTAAAAGATATGTTTTACATTTTATTATCATCCTCGAGGTTAAGATATTTTGAACTGAGTCGTGGAATGCATTCCACTGGATAGCTTGTAGTTGATTTTCGTTTGGGCTTTCGTAATCTAAATTCTTTATACAGAGGATGGTTAGATACTAACAATCAGTGAACTTCTACTTATACTTTTGTAGAATATGATCAATCATTGATTTTTTCAGCTTCTTTTGCTTGGAAGGAAGCAACTGGAAGTGAAGGACTCTTAGTCAACTACCATCCATTGTGTGAGGTTTATGTAGATAGTTTGCGTCACAAGGTTGTCAAAACTGCATAGGATGGATCATGTGATAGCTTTAGACTAGCAATTGTAGGTGTTTCTGCTCCTTTTTGTTACTCTATGAATAATGAAAAGCAAATAACAAAAACAACGACCAAGCTTCATCCCATTTGTTGGGGTTGGCCATATAACGAAGAGCAAAGAAGAAATAAATGGCAAAACACTATTGAGTTAAATGGGTCTTCCTTTTAGTGTTAGCACTGAGGAGAGGATTTGATGTGGTACAGAAGTGTGGACATCGAAAACATTGTAGTTGAAGATTGAGAATCCGGGCAAATAATTCTGGAATCCACTAAAACAGAAGAAAAATTCTTATTGGAATAGAAAATATATGGTGTAGTACATTTTACATAGTGATGCCTTATTTAGAGGCAAAAAAAGTCCCTCGACAAGTAGATATCACATATATTATCCTACTAGTACACTAATTCTATGTTATTTTTCCTAAAATTATTTTAAATAATAAAATAAAATTCCTAAAAATAACATATTAAAAAAATTACATGATAATTATGAAAATCTAAGGTTAGTTGTGATTGATCCATCTTCTTTGTCTTGCATCATATCCTTCTACTTCAGAAAAACATGTCCTCGAGTTTATAGGTTGATATTGAAGCCCACCATTGCAGATGAAAAGATAGTTTGAATATTTGGAGATTTTAAAATTTTTTGCAACTCGCCTCTTCATGGTTTGGGAAATGGTAGTCCAATCTTCTTGCATCTCTATCTAGTTTGTTTGAACAATTAAATGCTAAATAGAAATTTGAACCATGCAGTTCAAATCCGATAAAGTCAATATACTCTATTCTTAGTTCATGGTTAGAGTGCAATCTTCTTTTGTTTGAATTTCTTCTTATGGATTGAAAACCATCATCTTCGTGGCCTTCAATAGGTGATTCTTCTGCCATGTGTGGAATTTCATCTACCTCCTTAATGACTTCTTGTATTTTTTACAACATCTTCTTTTGTACGGTTGTAATTAGAAAATTGCAGTCCTGAGAATTGAAAACTTTGCTGTTGAGCTTTGGGTAAATAAAACTAAATGGAGACTCAACATAATTTTCAAGATAAGAATTAACTCCTTGATCCACTTTATATAAAATTTCATCATAATCATTAAAGAAAAATTCTGCAGTTAATCATCTTTTCATATTTGGCCAAGAAAAAACTTTTCTCATACCTTCTCAAACTCAATATTTCTTCAATTGTCCTGACCAATCTTCTGTGTCGCCTATTAATTTGTAAGATGCAACCTGGACTCAATCGAGATCTAAAATTTCTTTAATCTCAGAAATATTTGAAATCTACCAACCAATTAATAAATTCCCATTTGAAGATATGTCCATCAAAATAAGGAATTTATTGAAAATCAAGTGTAAAAATACCATTCTGCTAGTGGCCTTTGAGATGACTGCTTTGTAAACAATACTGCTACAAGCTATCAAGCAAGGTTTGTCCTTGCTTTGATACCATTTGACACAGGATGGAAGTGATAACATAGACACTAGGTAACGTTCTAGTTTACGATAAAAAATCCATTAGGAAAATGACTCTGGAATCCACCAAAAAATAAGAAAAATTCCTTTGATACCATTGAAATAAGAAATATATGGTCTATCATGTTCTACATGTTGATGCAAGCATGATAGAACTTCCTCAACAAATAGATGTCCTTCTAAAACACTTTTAACACTCCTAACCCATACAGTATCAGGTATAGGATTCTAATTCTACATCATTTATCCTAAAGCCACTTTACATAACTAAATAAAATCTTCAAAAATAATATATATACAAACATTACATGATAACTATGAAAATTCAAAGGGAGCTGTGATCAATCCATCTTCTTCGTCCTTCATCAAGATTGAAGTTGGATTACATTGATTTCATTCTTTCCTGGTGTTGTCATCATGATTATTCTCGTAAATCAGGTCCCTGTATGTGTATGTGAGAGTTTAAGTTATGATGAAGGGTGAAAGATTGAAACAAACACAAGGAAAGAGAAAGAAGAATTGGATGTTTTGGGTTGACTTGGTCACTGCATTATGATCATAATTTGATAAATTTAACTGCTACTATCACTTGTAGAAACTGGAAACCAACGTTTAGCATTAGATGGATAGTAAAGAAAGAACAGACATATGCTGAGTTTACTGTTGAAACTCATTTCTCATGATTTTGGGCAGTTGTTATTAGTTGGTAGGTATAACACATAAATAAGTGTTGCAATTTATCTTGCTGGATAAAGTAGACACTGGCATGCATTTTGTGTTCTTATGACCAATTGTTATGTCTTGCCTGCATTGCGGCTTCTGTTTCTTCACCTTATGGACACTGGAGATTTATGTCAGTATCTTAGCTTGTGACTATATAAGAGGGAGGATGAGATATGGTTGTACAGCGGTGTTTTTGTTGGCACATGTTAATTAAATGGGTTACTGCTCCTCCTTCCTTCAGGTGCATGAGGCAAGGCCTATTACTGTGCTTAATGGATCCTGTGTTTTCGTATCTTTTATTTTTATTTTGTTTGCTCAGTTCTTAATATTTGTAGTTCTGTCATACTCTTTTTGTATATCGAATACATCTGGTTGCTGTATGAGCAGGGGAAGGACTGTTGCATCAGCGTTGTCAGCTTGAGCAATATATATCTTCATCCTGGTTTCTATCTTGAGACATAATGTGGCCATTGCTTATGACTAATGGATTTATTTACGTTGTAGAAAGGGGTTTTGCAAATGGGTGGAAGCAGGTTTGATTTGATTGCTACAAGAGGATTTGGTATTGGACTTTTTTCTTTTTGGCCTTTACTCATTCCAGGGTGAGTTGATTCTTGGTTTTTCTATCATGGACTCTTGAAGAGTTAAGTTTGCCTTGTTCAGTAAACTATCTATATAATGTGAAGTTCTGTTTTGACATAAGAAAATTATTTTGGAATTTTCAGCATTGTAGTCTAGTTTTTAATTTACTGATCTATCTTCAGCTCTTAATTTTGAGCTATTAATTACTAGGATCCATACTATTCTCTGTTTTCCTGTATATACTCATGGTGATGGAGATGGAGATGTCTGGAGTCCCTCCCAATGAAAGACCAAATAAGGTGGGCAAATGCGTAAGTTACCAAGGGTCAATACTGCAGCACTGACTTAACACCAAAAGAACTTCTGCAGTAATTTATTGGGATATGGCTTTGTAGGATCCTATTTGTTCTTTGTCCCTGCTGTTCTTTTATTGTTCAGTACAAACATAGGACATTTGACAGCATCATTGATACTAGTGATGACTTTACTCGTTGAGCTTGAACTACAATTGCATTCCTGATGTATGGAGCAGTGTTTCTCTATATGTCTATTTTCAATTTCAAGAATGATTTCTTTTCTGCATTGTATTGTTATAGCTCAAATAAAGGACAACACTTCAAGAGGCGCACACAGATTTTTAGCAGGTGATCTAACTCATGTCTCCCACTTTCGAGCAACTATGATTTGAATGGGTTTCGCCCTCTGGTTAATAATCCATCCGGCCTAATTTTATGTGGATTTTGTGAGTTTACATAAGTTCTGGTTCATGTGATGCTGACTTGTTAAATTGTCGAAGATATCATGAATTGATACTAACTTTTACAAAGTTCTTTTGTTGGTTATCTTGATTGCAGAACAGTTTTTCCCTTTTATGCACATATACATAAGCAGATGTGTGCTGCTTGGTGTGAGGCCCAGCTGAGAGAGTGATTGGTTGTTATTTTGTATGAAAATTTGGAAGCCCTTGATATTATAATCGGATTACTTGCTGAGAGTTCTGGCTTTTTGTTGGCTATATTTTTTTCTGATGTTTTCTTTTGTCTGTGCTGCTGTTTGAACTCACTTCTGTTGTTTGTGTTGTTTTATGCTAGAATTTCATTGTACATCATTTTACTCAAAAGACATTATGATTTGTCTAGGAGTAAGGGAAATGGAGGCAAAGAAAGGGGAATGAAGGGTTATTTTTGGTATTTAGTTAATTTCATGGAATATAGCCGTTTACTTCTTCTCATTCCCCTTCCTTCACGCAAATTCAAATATATTTATTAATGTGAGATCTGGCATACACTGTTGACCATGAACTTTTGATTATAACAGAGTTTGAGTACAACTTTTCACCATGGTCTGAAGCCAGTACCTTTGTATTGCAGTCCCAGATGCGACTAGAGTCTAGTTAATTAGAAGTTCTTCATATCTATCATGTTCGAACACCGAGAATGCATTTTAAGGATCAAGCAGATCTGAAGGGAGTTAATCGATTCGGTATGTCATATTATAGGTTTATAGGCTGCTAGAATTACATGTGATATTATCTGAAGGATCTATCTTCTTTCACATCTTCAATTTTCAATTTGAATTTAAAATATTACACGTATGTGTTTAATAATTTAATTATTTTTATTATTAAAAAAAAATTTCCAGAGTTGCATTAATTAGGATTTGTACTTGGATTATGCAGTTAGTTATATATCTACCTTACAACAAGCGCGTCTAAAGAAGCACAGCTTTAAAGTAATGTTATTGGCCTGGCTCATGAGGAAATATTTCTAGTTTTATAGTGATTCTCAGTATTATTGCATTTGTTAAAATATATTAGTGCTGTACAGCACTGAGATTTCAGTACTACATATTTTTGTAGAGGGTCGTTCGAAAATGCGCTAGACTAGATATATTTTTCTAGAGGGGTTTTGGAAAAATGTGGAGGGGTGTTGAAATTTTCAGCACTTACTTTTGGAGTCTTGGCGTTGGCAACCCTTGTAATTTTACTATATTATCCCCAGAAAATTGTGACCTAACATGCTTAAATTTGTTTAAACTTGTGAACAAAGCTATTAGTACCGTTTTTGTTCACAACACCTTTTATATAATTTAAGTCAAATTGACCCTACAATAACATCATGTAATATGTGTTTAATTGAAAATTTTCTACTATTACTATATTAGTGTCTTTGTATTTTAATGATCCGAAAGTAATTCTTATTATGGCATCTAATTTAAGCATGATGGAAATAAAAATGGATTTACTAAAATACCATTATACTAATTGCCATTCTGGATGGACTGATCCTTGGACTTAATTCATTGTCGGTTTTGTTTGCATGTAATTTTTATGAAATAAGTTACGATGTGTGTTGTTTTAAACAAGGATGTATCTCTTAGTTAACTTTAATGAATTTAAGTCCATTTACTTGTGATTTTGTAAAATTTAGCTCGCAGCTTATCATGTCACATTCTTATTCTCCGAAACAAAAAAAAGTATTTGTGGGACTGTGTACTTTAACCAAAAATATTGGTGATGGAAAAATAAGTTTTAGACTCAATGTCAAATATAAAAAATTTGATGAAAGATAATTTTCTTTTTAAAAAATAAGAAATTATTTTTTCTATTATTATAATTTAAAAATTCTTGCACAAAATATAAAAATATATTGTATTCGCACATTTATATATAAAATAAAATAAAATATTCCTTAAAAAATACTCTAAAAAAACAAAACACAGAAATTAACAGTTGTTTTAGGAGTGGAATTGCAGAAGTTAGAATGTGGAAGTCATTTTCATTTTTCAATAAAATGGGGAATCTTTTAAAATATGAGAAAACTTTAGGGTGCCATTTCTTATTTCACTGTGTACGAATGCAATTATTCAAAAACTTTGGGTCAAAGACATGAAAATGGAAAGTCTATAATAATCTGTAATATCCGAAAATACCACCCATTCTCCCAAATCTGTATTGCCCTTATATTCTTCTTTATTCTCACCTTTGCCTTCGTCGCCCTCCCATCACTCGGATTCTCCCTTCGTCTTTCTCTTCTGCTATCTACTCTATCTTCGAAAATTTTCGATACTTCCGGTCAGATCTATAACACTAACAGCCGAAAACTTTTGCAACTCAGCCATGACGCTTGGCTCAGGAGGATCGAGTGTCGTGGGTGAGTTCAGCACCCTATAACCAGCGTTTGTAATTTAATCCAGTTCTTTAAGCTGTGTTATTTTCCAAACTCTCTTCTAGGTCGACTGATTTATGACGTTTGCTTGTTGATTTTGAATTTTGATATACGATGCTCGAGGTGACTTTTTCTGGGTCGTGTTTCCATTCTTTATATGACCATGGTTGACTGAAACAGTTTAAAAATTGCTTAATCTAAAATTGAAGTTTCCTATCCGGGACTTTATTGACCGTGAGTTCATTGATTGTAATCGTGATTCTTCGTGTGACTTCTGAAACAGCGTTTTTTGTGGATTCAATTGTTCAATTTCTATCTAAAATGTTTAATATCTTGTACTGTGGTTTTGAGAGAGTTCAGATCAGTTTTATTATCATAAGTCAAATTCATAATTTCACTCTCTTTTTTTACAACTTTGCAGCTAGAAACAATGTCTTATCACGTTTCTCATTACCTGAATATTTAGATGATATAATGATTCCTGTGCTATCAAATATCAGAACCGAGGATTGCTTTTGTGTAATGCTGTGTTTTCGTAAGTTTTATACAAAATTTTATGTAATGACAGATGTTGATAGGAGAAGGTCAAATATATCATCATTGATTATGTGGTCCCTACAAATGTTGGGTCCCATATATAGTAATGTTGCTCTCGCATATCACAACCTCTTGTTAGAAAAATTCTGCAACTATATTTTCCTGATTGTTTGGCATTTTCCAACGCTCGTGTTAACAATTGAAGAAAGGATTGTATCTGGAGGTAGTCGTGATGTGTATTGAACATATTAAGATGTATGATGCATCTGATTCTCGAATTGATAGTGTTCAGCTTAATGAAGTTGATTCTGTGATTCTTATTATATTTCTGAGTACATATCATCAATGTATTTGCATTTCAATATAGTACCAAGGAACTTCAGATTGCTGGAGGAACTTGAGCGTGGAGAAAAAGGTATTGGAGATGGCACAGTTAGCTATGGAATGGATGATGGTGATGATATTTACATGCGCTCATGGACTGGCACCATCATTGGTCCTCATAATGTATATATTCCTGTCACTTCAACCACATTTAGTTCTATGCTTTTGTCTAAACTCATTGTATATAAACAGTGAACATCTATGTGGCAACTAATTTGAATTTTTCATAATCAATTTATGCATCAAATTTGCACATTTTGGGACTGAGGCTTTAATTTAATCATTTTCATTATTTTTTACTGCGAGTTGATACTAGCTGAGCATGTATTACGTGTTACCCCACAGCCCACAACTTGATTTGCGAGCTGAATATCAATTTCCCATGGCAGTTTTCAAGCATTGGGATTAGATGCAGATGAGCATGAACTTCCTGGATATGTGTACATACATGATTGTCTCTTGAACTGTGGTGACTTGTGGTTATCATTGTGTCAATCAAGAATTCACAATTCACTAATTTTTACTAATCTGCACATTTGCTTTTAGAGCCGACCTTAATTAGTGGGATGGGACTTTGTTGTTGTTGTACATTTGCTTCTGGCTATAGTAACTGAATGTTGTGTATGAGCTTATGTTTTTTTTGTGTACGCTCATTCTTATTATATCTTGCTATTAACAGGCTGATTGTGGGTTCTATAATTTTCCATTTTCTCCATTGTTTCCTTCTTTCAGAGCGTACATGAAGGAAGAATTTACCAATTGAAGCTGTTCTGTGATAAAGATTACCCAGAGAAACCCCCAAGTGTTCGATTTCATTCACGGATCAATATGACCAGTGTTAATCATGAAACTGGAGTGGTATCAGTTTAATTTGGTGACATGTATTCTATCATGCAGTAACTGCTGTGGTGCATAATATAGACAATGCTTTTAATCTTTGTGGATAATATAGGATATAAATTTCATCCTCAACATGAATACTGTTTTTATTTTGACTTTCTAGTTAATGAGAAACACTGAAAGATCTATTAGAAGGTGTATATATGCAGTTTAGTATCTTATAATTTGGTTTCATTTTATACAATATCAGGGTTACTCCATCACCCAGTTTTATTATCATGATTATATAAGATTTAGTCTTTTTTGCTGAATACATGCTAGACTCACATGATATGCAATTGCACCAGGTGGAACCAAAAAAGTTTGGTCTCCTTGCAAATTGGCAACGAGAGTACACTATGGAGGACATACTGACCCAGCTGAAGAAGGAAATGGCAGCCCCGCACAACCGGAAGCTGGTGCAGCCTCCAGAAGGTACCTACTTCTAGCTTCCAAGACCGTATAGACACCAGATCATATTGCATGTGCAATATGCAATATATAGTGTGTAATGAACTGTGGATTGGAATTCAAGAACATATAGGGGAATGCCCAGCGTGCATCATCTTTTCCTCTCCATAGCTTCAGAGTTGTTTTATTGTCTTGCTTTGTTAACTGTGTTGAAGGAATGCTGTTGGATTAATGGGATATTATCTGTGTGTCAAATATTGAAAGCAACTTCAAATTAGTATTTCTCTTAGTAAACATATCAGTGTTTTGTCATCCTTCCTTTTTGTTTATCAATTTTCCAGCCTTGTATGTAAGTTTGAGCTAAATGGAAAAGGGACCAAAACTTGAATATTGGCTCTTCTAGATCATACAAGGTGCCGTTCAATGAATAGGTATTTTTGAAGTTCAGAGGTGTTTAAGCAGGTATTCACCTCTCTGAAAATTTTGACTAGTGTGAATTAAGTTCATCTGTTTTATAAGAAAATGGCTGTTCTATTCAATTAGCTAAGATAGGAGGTTGTTCAGGACATATCAGGCGTAACTTTGAAGAGAAAGCAATGTAGTGCTTCTTGCTGACTGTTACTAAATTGTCCAATTAAAAATCATGTGAAATACTAAGGGTTTGCTTGGTGGCCATAGAATATAATGACCCCACATGAAATAGTTATTTGGGTGTTATACCTCCGTTGTTTAGGTCTCTTTCAAAGGGCATACACCTAAAAATTTCATACGTTCTTTTTATTTTTGGTAATTCTCATGTTTTCAACTAGCTTAGAGTGAACTTGTCAATGTTTTGGACCCAACTTGGGATTGCTTTGGAAGCTTGTCCCTTTATCAGGGAGTTCGGGTTTATATTGTTGACCCTGAACTCATTGATTATAACAATGTTTGAGTACAACGCCGATGCAGCTATCTTCTATTCTGTGAATAAGTGGATGACAATGGATAGAAAACGAATACCTGTATAATGCAGTCCCAGATACACAGAGTCTAGTTGAATAGAAGCATTTAAAATATATCATGTTGGAACTCTTAAAATACTTTTTCAAGAACCTAGCAGATCTGTATAGGGTTAATTTATTCAGTATGTGAAAGTCATACTGTAGGCTTCTAAAGTTGCGTCAATTAGGATTTATACTTGGGTTATGCAGTTAGTTACATATCTACGTTCCAAATTATTGTGTGTAAAGAAGCGCAGCCTCACAGTAATGTTATTGGTTTGGTCTTTAAGAGCACCGGGACCTGTGTAATTCTACAATATTACCTTAGTTAAAATGTGGGCTAAGAGGCTTTCACTTGTGAGTGGATTAACTCTCAATCTACTACTCCTCTTATGTAAAGTCATTTTGGTCCTACAACAGGTGAAACCGATTTGTTTTAGATTATGTTTTCCCTATCATTCAGATATTTATCAGATAAGTTGCGAATGGATGGAATTGTAGTAGTCATTTTCTTTGTCTTGTTGATAAACTAAGTCATATTGGTGGTGAAATTTTTTTGACAATTGATAATACACACACACATATACATACATACATGCATGCAGAGAAGTCATCTACAATTGAGTATGAATCAAAATGAAGCAAAACGGTCTCTTTCAAAGTGGTCAAAATGTCATTAACAAGTTGTCGCATGGACTGTGACTTTGTTCAATATCAGTGGTTTTTGTTCCATTCAATTGGATGCTGTCTACCTGTATATTCCTTATTTACATTTCTCTATATCCCGACAATGTGTTAACACAAACGTTGAGAATGTTGTGGTCTTTGGTTTTCATGTATAGTATTGACGGTGGTCTAAAATGCAAAGGCAGACTTTATGCCTCTGGGACGCACATCATGGGATGGGTCCTCTGAGGTGACTGTGTACTGTTCCTTTTTTAAAGGATCCTACTTTTCTGAAGACGGCTTCTTACTTAACTAGGAAACTGGGAGATGTCGTCTGGTGTGTCGAGAAAATATGTCCATGATTCAGTGTTTGAGAATGTCGTGACTATTATTTTACCATGAATACAGCAGGTTTGACATTCTCGTCACTCGCATTCATTAACAATGAGATGTATATTGTTGGGCTCTAAAATAATGTAAAGGACTCATATATTCATCTGATTGTGAAATCGGCGAGAGTTGTACAACCAATTACACATTTTTTTCACCACAGGTTGACCCAAACTGAGCTTAAATAAATTTGTTCTGTCGGAAAATATCTTCATACATGTCAGAAATGAATCTTTCATTGACTTGTGTTCATAATTACAAGATTACCCCCCAAAAAAAATTATTTGCTTAGTGCTAAATGCTAGATTGTGTATTATGAGCTGTATAGATGTCATTGAAGTCGTTTATTTGACTCTGATATTTTTTTTATTGTTGTCTGACAAAATAAAGAGAGCATAATAAGATCAAGTGGCTTTTGATTCAAATGCTGATGTCTTTAGTTCTTAGAAGAGTCGTCACCATGAGTATGGACTAGGGAGGAGGAGTACGCCCAATAATGCAGATTTGGTCATTGTCACTTTTCCTCCTGTTTGTGGGTTCTAGCATGTCTTCAATTATCACTTGTCGCATGCGCGAGTGTCCTGTGCTCCGAAAGGATAACCAGCCAAGATTGAAGAAATAATGCCAAATGAAAAGGTGCAAGATAAAAGCAGGTGTGTACAAAATTACGCGTCATTCGTAGTCAAATCATGTTTTATCACAAAAAAATACCCACTTATTTGGAATTCTTTTGAGGAAAGCATTCCTATAAGCCTGTTACTCGGGATTTGTACACAACATAAGTTTTTCCATACAATCATAATAACATCATAATATGAACAAGTATAATTGTATAAACAACGAGATAAAAACTATTTTCTTGTGCATTCAAGAGAGTAAGAAAAAGCTATGCGTGCAATATTGGTAAGGAGTCTCTTGAATTGATCGCTTGATCTTTTAATCATAAAAAAGATCACAGAAAACAACTGATAATCTCTAGCGATATCCTCAGAAAGTTCCACATGGTGGTGAGAAAGAGAGGCGACATCAAGTCAAAAATCTAAAGCCACAGTTCAAGCTCAATTTGATATAAAAATGTCAAACTCAAAATTTACTCGATTTAATTTGATTAATTATGTATAAGTTCTTAATTAAAAGTGATATTTCTTGACATGATTATGGCAGATGGAATTTGAGTTAAAGTTTACAAGACGTTGAATATTTAAAAATTAAACTCGTTTGGATACTACAAAAAAGTTTTACTTACAAAAAAATATTACTTTTTAATTAAAATTGTATAGCGTATATTTGTCATTTTTTATAACCATGTTAATCTTTTCACTAACTTTATGTGACATGTTCGAAATAAATAATAAAACTTGCAAATCTACGAATTATAATTGAATGTCGGCAATGTATTTAAGCATACTAATACCAAATCAAAAGATCACCTTATACTAAAAGTTTTCGGATACAATGGATTAAAAAATGATAAATTGAATACAGAGATGGACATTTTGTTTATTTAATCTATACTTTATTTTATAATTTTAAATATATAAATTTCGTATACACAAATTTATTTGGATTGAACATAGAGTCAAATCTAATCGAGCTTTCGTGAACGAAGCTGGAGAAACTTGCTTTCACTGCTGCCCCCTGTTGGAAATGACAGCCCCACCTACTCTTTCTTCATTCCATTGTACTGTGCAATGAGGCTCGCTTTCAGTTCTGCGGAGTTTGGAGATGAGATCAAACAGGAATGGCCCCCAACGTTGTTTCAATCGTGCTTGGATATAACATCGATGAATAGTAATTTTTTTTTTAGTAATAAGAGTAGTAAATCATTTTATACACATGAAATTCTTTGAATTTGAACTTAATATCTTAAAATATGGAGAGGGAAAAACCCTGACAATAATATTAGGTATTATTACACTATTAAATATGCTGGCTAATCCTTGATTATCAAATAACAATGGACCTCCTCAAATTCAACTCAAGTAATACAAGAAAGCTAGCTCAACCTTGGCCCCTGAATCCACATTAGAAGAAGTTTAAAATACAACAACAAAACACGCTCGCATTTATAATAATAGTAATTTTTCAAAATTCACATACTAATTATATTAAATTTAAGTAATAACAAATTATAAGAGCGTGAATTGAATACATCTCTGTAATGAATGTTCAACAACACCCATTAACATTCTCCCCCGACACAAATTGGCGGTGCATGGGATGGTCGATTTCAATCTTTTATGCATGCCACTGTAGCGCAAGGAATATGAATGTGACCAATTCTTGGATGTTTAGAACACATCAAAATATGACGACCCAAGTACTTATGGTACCCCCCAAATAGAAGACATCAAAATATGAATATGATCCATTTAATTGGGGTCCTCCCAGATTGAACGTGAAACACAGCCAACAAATTAGGGATAAATTGCTGAAGCATCTTTGTTTTACAATTTTCTTTTAATCATCATATCATGTGGATGAGACGTATTGCTGAGTCTCTTTCAACTAAAGGGTCTCAATCTGCCAGCCATCGTGGAGCATGGACCGTTTCATGTGTGGCGTGGGAAGAGCTTCCATCTCTCAGATTATACTGGATGCCTTTTTTAGTTTGCACTCGGTATCTCTATCTTTTTTATGAGTCATGAAATTAATTCATATTGAAGGAGCAGTACATAATAAACTTTTCTAATAAAAATGTCTCCGAGAATCGAATTTAATTTTTTTTTTATTGGAGTTGAAAGATTAAATCCTAAACCAATCAATTATTGGTAAGACTTCCATCTCTTAAGAAATATATTGGAATTTTTGTTTTCATTCAATTAAAAAAACTAATTATCAATTTTATTAAATTCACGTGTATTAAGAATTGCATTCTCTTTTTATGTTTTTATGTTCTTATTCACGTTTATTAAGAATTCCAATTTTATTATAAATTGTGTTTTGATATATCTTTGTTTTCTCTGTTTTTATGTACTCAAAAATTATTTTTGAAAAATATTTTTTATTTTAAAAAATTATTTTTGAATTTAAAGAAAACAAAGAATGAATGATGTTTAAGAGAGTAAATAAGAAAATATTTTATTTAATTATAAAACTGATATCAAGAATAAATTAAAAAATATTTAAAATTTATTTTTATTTTTTATTTTTGAATTATAATTTTTAAAAATAAATTTCAAAAAACTGTCATAAAATTTTAAAAAAAACTTAAAAATAGAAAACTTTCCCCAAAAAACTGTAGAAAAACCTGCTCTAATCTCTGTTTGGTGTTATTCTGTTGGTTTTGCTAATGGAAATTCACTGCTGATACACAAGTTGGCACACCAAATGACATAACTAGAATATAAAACATATTCTTATTCATATTTAATTCCTATAATTCCAAAATAGCCTATTTAAGTT
Organism: Sindora glabra; assembly: GCA_020226215.1. Classification (NCBI taxonomy): domain Eukaryota; kingdom Viridiplantae; phylum Streptophyta; class Magnoliopsida; order Fabales; family Fabaceae; genus Sindora; species Sindora glabra. The sequence continues at coordinate 19,335,489 of CM035228.1, forward strand.
GGTCTTTAATCCCCTTATTTGTAATAATAGTAAATCATTCTGCTTCCAGAAATGGTTGAGTGTGTATGAGAGTTACCATCTTATTCTTTTACTCAAGATTCCAACTATGCCTAAGAAAATATAATAATTTTTTCAATATCAAAAGACTATTGATTAATTTTATGTTACCTAAGATACCAATATGTGTGTCCACAAGGAATTTCTGTTACCAAAATAAATACAATTAGTGTTATGGGCTCTCAGAAAATTAAAAGATAAAATTGTTCGGAAATATTTTTAGGAGATAAGAGGTGTGAATTAGATAATTTGAAGTAAAATTTGATCATTTTAGAATTATTAATTGGTTTAGTTTTCTAAAATTTTAATAAATTTTTTTAAGTATTTTAAAATCTATTATTCGTTGAAGTAATAATTGCACTGTAAGTTATGTTTTTCCCCCTTGTCATGACCTTTACTACACCATCCAAACTAGTAAAGTAGCAGTCTCCTTGGTGTGACAGTTGAGGAGGGTTAAAGTATGTTTTTTCAGAAACCTATTTCCGTTTCACCGTACTTTGAAAACATATTACTAAAATACGTGCAAGTGCCGGAGGCGCCAGGGCGGTTGGCGCTCGTGGGACGGAGGCCCCACTTTGGGTGGCGCCTCTGGTGCCCTTGAAGGCGCTGTTCAAAATGGCGCCCTCACTCCAATTTTCCTATTAATTTTGATGCCATTTCAAAATTTTTAAAATAAAATTTTTTAAAATAAATAATGTGTGATTGTTACTCAAAATAAATTTTTAAAAATAAATGACTAATTTCGTAATTATATTTGATATCATAAAAAAATATTTTATTCCACTTTGATATTTAATACATAAATTTATTTTAGGAATTAAATTAGAAAGTAGTTAATAATAATATATTTAATAAAAATAATAAATATTTAGTAAATAATTAAATATTATTAAAATAAAATGTAGGATTGATAAATAATGATTACATTATTTATATTAATGTCTCTCAAAATTTGATCCCATGACACTTAATATTTATTATTTTTCAGAATTATATACTTCCACCGTTCGGAATTATATTATTACAAGTAATTATTTAATACGTTATTACACATAAACAAATTTATTGAATTATTCGATAATATTCTTTATATACGAAGTTAAAGATTGTTAAAAATGAAAAGAAATATAACGAAATAAATGTTTCTTTGTATTTTGTATTTATTCCAATAATATTCTTGCTACTTTATATTTTTTCAATAAAATTATTTTTATTTTGTAACAAAATAAATACGAAATGACGAAATTGAAGATAGTTGAAAATAAAAGAAAATGTGGTTATTTCGTTACAATAATATTTTCATTTTGTAATGAAATTAAGATTAGAACATGAATTAATTCCTTTTTATTTCGTCACAATGATAAAATATTTTGGCAATGAGAGGCAAAAGTACCGATTTATTATTTTTTTAGAAACTAATATTCGTTTTACCGTTTCTTCGAGACATTTTATCAAAATAGGCACAGCGGCGGAGAGACGCCAAATGGCGTGTCGAGGGACGCCAGACGAAATGGCGCCGTTAGCGCTCGAGGGAAGGGACGGCAGGCGATATGGCGCCTTTTGTCTACGGCCCCCTCGCTCCTCATTTATAAGTTAATTACCCAGTGACCGTGTGTACTGTGGATACAAACTACTTGGATTTTGGTATTGTACATGGCCAGCATCCTCATCTACCTGGACAATTGTGCTACGTGGTGTGACGTCAATATTTGGTGGACTCAACTCATAACGTATTGAATAAACATAACATTTAATGTCACTTATAAGGATGATAATTATTTTTCCTTCAAATATTATAAGTAATATTATTAATTTGTTTATATTTATTATAATTATTTATTCATTTCTTCACTAATAATATTAAAATAAATAATGAGAAAAAATTTAATTAAAAAATAATTACATATTTCATATTATGAAGATAAAATTTATTAATTTTTTTTAATATTATTTATTTATTTTAACATGGTAAATAAATAAAAGAATAGATAATTATAAAAATTGTGAAAATAAAAAATTAATAATGTTAGTTAATAATTTTGAGAGATATCATTATCATTACTTTTATAGAAAAAATTAAATATTCTAATTATTTTAAAGTTTATTATTTTCTATTATTTATATATTAACTTAAAATTTGGGAGATGTGACTCGACCGCCCTCAGAGGCGCCATTTGGTTTGGCGTCTCTCCGCCGCTATGCGTATTTTGGTAAAATATTAAGAAAGATAGGTAAAACGAAAAATAATTTCTAAAAAAATAGTAATTCGATACTTTTGCCCAATGAGATGTGGAACATGGAATAATCTTTATCATTAGAAAAAAATAAATAGACATTGTTTTAAAAAATTTATAATTAATTTATGTTTGTTAATAATTTATAATAATTAAAGTTATGAAAATAAAATACTAGAGGAGAGAATAAAACTCTGATTAGAAGGATGTTATTAAAAAAATTGCATATATTTGATGTGTTATATGAGAATTGAATTGATTGTGTGTTTGTGAGAAGAATTGGTAATTAAAATCGATATAAGTACCTACGCAAGAAGATAAAAATATCGTAATAATCAAAACCATCATAAATGTTGATGGTTGCTAATAAAATAGTAAGATAGATGTGCATGAATATACAATAAATATGAAAAAGAATGCTAATGTCTACGTAGGTGATGTCCAGTCCCACATCCAGGATCGGTAATGTGGCGGCCATATCTACTAACCCTCTGCGCAGGCTTGGGAGTCATATCTCCGGTGTCTGTGGCTCCTCTACCTCGAGCTTCCGCTCTGCCTCTATCTCTGGTTCCCGCTCTGCCTCCACCTCTACCTCTATCGGCAAGCACTGAGTTATCTGTCATCATGCCACCAAGTCCTGATCCCTGATCCTGAGTATGTAGATCAAATGCAGGACAATATGACTGTGATGGACCAGCATCACTGGAAGGAAAGACATGGAATGAAGATGAAACTCCTGGTATATGTGGAAATGCCTGGAATGAGGATGGAACACCAGGAGTAAACTGGTACATATGGGATGACGACAGACCATATAGTGCAGCCGGGAACATGGTGGAGGATGAATGATCATCAGGTGCAGTAGGGTACATATGAGATGAGGCAGTCATATTAGGCATCATGATCATGGTCTCCTGGGTAATCGATGGTGGAGTCTGTTGCAGTGTCGAAGTGGACGGAACATCACCCTGCGACGTAGGTCGTGGAGCAGTGTGACGACGTCGATGAGAACGAGGCTGATCATGATCACCCTCCGCAGGGTCTGGGATATGATGGGCATGAGGAGTTGGCTCTGCATGTGAGTCAATAATCACATGATCAACCTCCTGAATGGCATGAAGGATGGAGTCCGTCGCTGATCTAAGTGCATCAAAGGTGAACCTAGACTGCCTCTCAGGTGTAGTGAAGTCCTGTAGTGTGGACACCTCATCTACTTGTGTAAATTTTTGACATTAAAGTTAGTTATAATACTAATGCACGGGAAGAAAATCATACACAGAAAACTAGCACACAGTATTACCACAAGGTCTAGCGCTCCCCCAACGGATGTAATAAATCGCCTAGTAACCCGTCTGTACCATGCCATGTACTCGGATCGTGGGCCTAAGACTAGTCGTGTGGTTGGCTCGGCGACAGCGCACAAGTGTAATCGGATATCCCAGAGTGCAATGTATGCCTGATGGCGGATGTGCCACTCCTCATCATGCTGATTGGACAAGTGAAGGCAATGGACCTCCGCCACCTGCTTTGGTGGCTCAGGAATAGGCTGGCATAGTCCAAACTGCCGCAGAACCCTATCTGACTGGTGCCATTCGACAATTTGAAAGTGAATGAATGGCACCACTGCTGTCTACATGTCACTCTCGTTAAAACAGTACTAAGGAAGTGATGCGGTGACCACCTCAGTGTACGGGATCCAGATGATCTGAAATTACACATTTATATTGTCATTTAAATGCGACAATTAAATGGATGAATGACTGAAATAAAAATACACATTAGCCCCTGCATACTTGGTCGAGACAAAGATGGTCCAACGCGTATCTATAATAGGGTAGGTTGTATGCCGAACTCTCCTAGAACGTCTTTTGGTAGTGTCACCTACCAAGTACAATACCTAAATTAAACAACTTAAAAGTTAACTTAAATAAAAGTGTAAATTGAAAATTTTTCTAACCTACGGGCCAGGGGCCCAATCCCTGCATCCCCCTTTGGTATGTCTGCAACGGTAATCGCAAGGGCGATAGTGGGAAATCTATCCCATGCCCACAACTGCAGTAGTAGGCAACACCCTCCTATCTCCCTGTAATCCGGAGCAGTGGCCTTACACAGCTCTTTGTACAGATAGGCCAGGCAGGCAAATCTCCAACTGTACGTCCCAGCCTCATGGAAGTCTCCGAGCAAGGGTAAGTGCATGAGGTGGACATATGTGCCGGAGTGGTCTGGAAATAACGTCCCTCCAATGAGACGCAAAATGTAGGCCCGAGTGAATCTCTGCACTGTCACCTCATCCGCATCATCTAGAAGATGAGTGAAATGCCTCTCCAACTAACTCATCCTCAGTCGCCCCTTCTGATGACATTCTTGTCTACCGGTAACTGGAGTCCCAGATACTCCTCTATCAAGGCTCCCCATCCCCATACAGTGGGCCCCGTCACTGCTCGACTGTCAATGGGTAGGCGGAGCTGAAAAGCAACATTCTGTAATGTAATAGTCGTCTCTCCCTGTGGCATGTGAAAAGTGTGTGTCTCCGGCCTCCACCTCTCTACAAAAGCACTGATCAACTGATGGTCGATCGGCACAAACTCGCACATCGCGAGGCCGTAAAAACCTGCCTCTCGTAACAAGGGCACAATCAATTTCGGTGGCTGCTGGTGACGGTAGTGATGAGCCCGTCGAATCCTTAGCACACGGTCAGACTACAAAAAAAAAGATTAATAATTATTACGTCTGATAATACACAAAATGTTCAACTAACTTTAAGATCTTACTATTTCCATACATGGCCTGCCCAAATTGACTGGGATATGTGTGAGCCTTGAGCCGTTAGCAGTGAAGGATCCCGTGGTCCAGGATCAACGCGTCGGGAAGTGGATGCCATCTGCCACCATAAGAATTGCATTATGATGAAATTTAAACACACATTAATATAACATACTTGTGCAATTTAAGTACAAAGATCAACACAAGAATTTATAGCACTTGGACGATTAATGTAATTTGTTCACATTACTAGTAATGGGGTAACATATATATACATAATGACGTGCAATTTTTACAACAATAAAAAAAATCACATCATCCGACCGTTACATTTATGACATTGGTTAAAATACTTCGTAACATATCTGCGAAAGTAAATAATCAAAATCAACGTGAGGAAGGGCCTTCATCTTCATGTAGAAGTGGGCAGTGCTTACGATTATGACCTTCCAACTTACAATGACCGCATTTTTGCCTGACACCACTCTCCTGAGGTCAATCCATCTCATTTCTGATCCGTGTCGACCTCGGTCGTCCCTTTTGACGCAATCTTCCATAATTTGGAACCAGGACAGGGAATGGTGGTAGGTAATTCCATTGCAACCACTCCCCGATCGGACACCACTCAGATTTGTAGCAATTAAGCAGGGTGTCAAGTCTGTACACGAGATCGACACTATGGTTCCCACGATACGTTAACTGAGGCACAAGTAGCAATAATATGAGCGCAAGGGTACCTATATGCTTGGAATTGTCCATATTCACATAACCCTTTGTCTAATAACACTTGGAGGACCTTTCCACATGATCCCTTGGCCATATCAGGGCCCTCTACCACTTCAAACTTAGTTCCTTGTCTATTATAAGCACGAACGTGGTAAGAAGAAGCATGTGACTAGATAGTCGCAAGCTCCTGTCTGAATCTGCTCGCGTACATGTGACCTTGTTGTAGCTCAGCATGTGCTTCTTTCGCCCTTTGCACAAAGTATTTGACACATCTATAGTATGTTTGTTGAACAAGGCCTGTGATTGGTAGCTTCCTTAATCCTTTGAAGAGGCCATTAATGCACTCTACTATGTTAGTCGTCATATGACCATATCTTCTTCCTTCATCATAAGCAAGCGTCCACTTCTCCATCGGAATAGCGATCAACTTCTTATGGATCTCCTCATTGACTTTGCTCAGGTTGTCCAACCTTTCCATGACCTTTTCTTGATTTGGCTCATATGCTGAACATAAGGAGACAAATGGGTTAGCCGGGTTGAACTAACAGATACATAAATTTACAGATGAAAGGTTCAACAAAAAAGTGATGCTGTAAGGCGTACCAATCTTAAGGACAGCTTTCTTGACATTGTCATCCTTGCATTTCTTGCGAACGTTGCTGGCAATATGTTTGATACAATATCATGAAAAGCATGAGGAGGCTGCCACCCTAGACCTTCGTTGGCTATAGCTTCTTTTATAGCTCGATGTCGATTTGATATCAGGCATATTCCTTGCTGGTTCGTAACATTTACTCGTAATAATGCCAAAAATCAACTCCAATTTTCATAGTTCTCTTTTTTGACAATGGCAAAGGCAAGAGGTACGGGACATTTGTTACTGTCCTGAGTCACAACAATCAGTAGCACACCCCTGTACTTGCCATATAGAAACGTTTCATCAACTTGTATGAATTGCTTGCAGTACGAAAATGCCGCAATACATGGCTTGAAAGCCCAGAAAACTCGATTGAAAACATGTTTTTATGGATCAACACGGTTGTAAACTGTGACAAATTCTTTTGACTCCAACTTGAACAGAGCTTGGTCATAGTAGCCTAAAATGTCCAACCATTTTGGGAGCACTTCATATGATTTATTCCAATCTCCGTACACCTTGACAATTGCCTTCTGCTTTGCCTTCCATGCTTTTCTGTACGAAATCTTATACCCATACATTCCTTCCACCCTCTCCTGTATAAGCGAGATTGGAACATCTTGCTTCACTTTAATCATCTCCAGTATCACGGAACTGATATACTCAGAGTCAAGAGACTTGTGATCCTGTGTTAAACTGGCATTAACACATGTGTGAGACTCTGAAAATTTAGTTATTGTCCAAGTGTTAGAATTCTTCAGATTGGTCGCTCTAAGGCGGAATTTGCATTCGTCCCCATAATTATCACACTTCACACTCAATCTTCTAATATCTGATTCCTCCACGTAATAACTGTGGTGTCTTTTGATGTGGTAATGTTTGGTTGTAGCAATTAATGCCTCCTTGCAATCAAACTCTTATCCAATCTGTAAGTCCTCCATGTCGTAATCATATCTTGATTTCATTATTTTTGAAAATTCATTAGCATTCCTTACGGCATCCTAATCAATGTAAGAGAAGACAGTAGCTTGAGGGACACCGCATGATGTCTGTTCAGCATTGTCACTCCTCACACACCGCGCTGCTACACTGTCTCCATGTGTAGTTGCACGTTCTTCATCATCAGTGTCACGATCGTCACTGCTACTGCAAGACATCACATCGTCTTCAAAACCAGACTCTAGGTGGGCATCCATTAATATAGGATTAGTGGATTCTTCCTCTATGACCGGTAAGCCACTTGTTAAACCCATCATGGTATGTGGTACATTTACTGGGAAAACACCTGCAACAGATGAGTCCAATGCAGGAGTATAACCCTCAGAAATGTGGAACTCAATTTCGCCTGTGTAAGGAGGGTCTTCCTGTACCATCGAACAACTGGTACTGACATAGGCCGTTGGATCTACGGGTGGTCTAGTTATTGGGACTCTTTTTTGTGATCCAAGGTTGGCAGCATGCAGTTCGGATGTGATCACCTCTACGTACAATTCCATAGCTGTCATCGTCGGATGTTGTTCGTAACTTGCTATGGCACATGCCAAGTCTTCATCGTCGTCCAATTCGTATGCCATATACTGAGCCTCTGTTTGATGCTGTGGAAACCTGTAAATAATTTTCCCCACAGCTTGATCTTGGCGAAGCTTCAGTCGGGCATGAATTCTCTCGCGTAAAACATCCATAGTGCTACATCCTCTCAATTTCAATGCCTTTGGGAGAGGTCTATCGTACATTACCCCATCGAACCCTCAATCATTGTACCATTTGAATATATAAAAGTAATTAAACTTTTCTTCATCTCGTTACTTTTAGCTGCAAAATATTCACTACACCCTCATAATTGACACATATTATCATATACAATTTTTGTTCTTACAAACGAATGAACCAGTATTCAATATACCAAGTAAAAATGAACGGAATGTATTATTAATTTTGTAATGTATTTATCTAATAGTACGTAATAATTTACCCGCACAAGCCAAACCCATTCCGACCTTTACAGGTCGACATTTTTTTTTGACAAAATTTTAAGCTATTTTTACACTCATTCGTAATTTTTCATACTGCATAAATGTTTAATGTTCATTTGCAAGTGTGATTTAAATAATTTAATTCTAATTCTTCTTTTTTTGCATAAATTCTGATGTAATATAAATAAATTATTACAAATAAAAATAAACTTATATTTGAAACAATAATTTCAATCTTCACTTACATGTACACTATTGAAAAAGGCTTAATTTTTAAATTTTTTTTACTTAACAAATTTTCATATATAACAAACATTTCATATAATAGGATAATTTTTTCCGGCCAAGTAAATGTTATTTCTTTTTAAAACTATTATAATATTTGGTAATATAATCTTATTTATATTTTAATTTATCTTTTTCAATTGTCATTTTTCTATTTATTCTACACAAATTATATTAATTAAATTGATTAAAATTTTCAATCCACTACATCTTCTATTTTCACAAAAATTTCCTCCCTTCACACCTATTACTAAACAGCAACTAAAATTATTTACATATTATTATTTGTATATTTTTATGATTACAATCATGAATTCTTTTTTACATGCACTGACTTCATCTAATACTTATATTACAGTACCTCCATATATATTTTAATACTTTTTGAATAAACCTATGTATAGTATAATTTTTTCAAATACGTTTATTATTCTTGCATTCATAATATTTACCATTTAAATAGAAAAATATTCATATTTTCAATAACAATAACCTATTTTTTAAAGCTTCTGGTTACATCCATATATCCTAAAATTTTATTTTTATTACCTCTTTTATGGCATATTAAAATTTCACATGAAAAATTTCTCTAAATATAACTTTCACCTAGGCCCTAAAACCTATTTTAGAATGCATTTCTTTATCTCGTTTGTTCTTCTTTTAATAGCACAACCTATCACAATACATATAAATTTCTACAAATTTTTCATAAATCATAATTTCACATCATAAACCATAATAATTAATAAAAAAATAAAAAAATCATATTATTTATGTCATAATATTCTAAACAAATTTCTCTACCACTATAAAAGATATTTTCATGATGACTAATAAAAATTATAATATAAGCACAAAATTTATAAAATACTAACCGGTAAGTATTAAGAAAAGCAAACAGAAAAAAGTCTCTGCATGAAAGAAAAATTTGTTAGATATTTTAATAACTTTAATCTCTAAGTAAAAAATATTACATATTATTGTATCATTAAAAAAATTATGTAAAAATCACACTAAATTAAATATACTTTGCAAGAAAATATATAAAAGGAACAAAAATAATAACATAGATAAAATTTTATTGATGTATATTTAATTTTAAATATAGTGTTTGAATTTTATTATCAAGAAAATATTAATAAATTTTAAAAGAGAATTAGTTTTTATTCTTAAATACTTTTATTAGAACTGGAATATATAATTAATTATTTCAATTAACGCTTCCCATAACATTAATTTTTTTAAATTATTTTAAGATAAAAATAAAATATGTTACATTATGTCAATATTATGTAATTATCTTATTATTTAAATCATAAATAATATAAGTCAAAGTAAAAAAATTATAACAAAATGAATTAAAAAAGAATAAGTGCTATGTGAAAGGTAAAGTAATAAGTGTTAAAAATTAAATATATAATTAATTAATTTTATTAAATAATTCATTTGATTATTAAAAATAATTTTATGTCAAAGAAAATATATTGTATTATATTTATATTATTCAATATATTGTATTTGAACTTCTAATAGAATGATTAAAAAAAGAAAGGAGAAAAAAATAAACAAAGTAGATGAAGTGAAGAAAAATTAATGTACGAACTATAAACTCTTGGAGAAGTCTCAGTTGATATATTTTAAATTTAAAACATAATATTCAAAAATTATTATCACCAAAAATTTCAAAAAATTTATATAAATAAAATTTAATTTAATTACTAAGTATTTTTTAAAAAATTTAATATAAAATTAATAATTTTTAATAATAAAATATATATTAAAGCTTTAATTTATTTAAAATATTATAATAAGCTAAAAAAATATAACTTATTATATTTATGTTAATTAATGCTGTTGATGTTTTAAACCATAGACAATATGAGTAGATATAAAAAGAATACAATAGAGTAAATAAGAAATAAATGATACGTACGGTATAAAGTAATAAAAAATTAACTGTATAATAAATTATATAATTTATATAGAATACATTTATAATCAAAAAATTAATATATCTTACTGTTAAAAAATATTAGTGTATATGATTTAAATACCATGTGTTAACAAAAAATAATAACATAAATGTACAATAAAAAGGATAAAAACAAATAAAAATAATGCATAAAATAGAGTCTTTACAAAATACCCTCAATTGATATTTACTTATTTTGACATATATTACTTTAAAATTAATATAAAAATATTGATCAATAGGATAATATATTCTCGTTATAATCAACATATAATAAAAATAATCTTATTTTTATCATATCCTATGTCCTAAAATATTTTATATTTTAAAAATACCTAAACATAATTTTTACCTACATCGTAAATTTTATTTTAAGACACTTTCCTTTATCCTTTTTGTTCTTCTTTTAAAATTACAAACTATCACAAGTCATATAAATTTGTTCAATTTTTTTCCTAAATTCTATATCATAATTTTACAGCATTAATCATAATAATCAACATAAAATAAAATTTTTTCCCCCAATGTGAAATATATTCTTATAATAACTAATAAAAATTATAATATAAATACACAAATTATAGAAATACTAACCAGTAAAAATCACAAACTATCACAGATCATATAAATTTGTACAAATTTTTTCTAAATCCTAAATCATAATTTCAAATCATAAATCATAATAATTAACATAAAATAAAAAATCCTCTCCTACTGTAAAATATATTCTTATAATAACTAATAAAAATTATAATATACATACATAAATTATAAAAAAACTAACCAATACAAATCACAAACTATCATAGGTCATATAAATTTTTACAAACTTTTCCTAAATCTTATATCATTTTTTCATATAATAAATCATAATAATCAACATAGAATAAAAATTTTTCTACCACTATAAATATAAAAATTATAAAAATACTAACTAAGGAAGAGCAAGGAAAGAAGACCAGATTTGCTCCAAAGAAGAAAATGTTGCCGGATGAAATGCACAGAAGTAAAAAAGGATGAAGATTTGTGAATGAAAATATGAAAAATATTGTGAACGACTACAAGAAAGGAAGAGTGGCTGCGAAGAGGCTCTAAATCAGGGTTTTTCTGGTGCTGCATTGCGTTGCGGAGGGTATTTAAAAGGAAGGAGGCTCCAAGTGAAATGGTGCCTCCCAGAAAATTAAAATCCAATGGCGCCTTTAAGCAAATTTAAATACAATGGCGCCATGTTGAAAGGTGCCTTCCACCTGGGAGGCGCCTTTCAACATGGCGCCTTCAAGGCAATTCAGGTGCAATGACTCCATGTTGAAAGGCGCCTTCAGCGCCTAATAACGTCAAACAGTGTGGCGCCCTGGGTACTTTGGTAAGTACTTTTGAAATCGCGGTAAAATAAAAAAAATTTATAAAATAATCGTATTTCGGTATTTTAGCCGTTGAGGAGTCCAGAACAATCTATGGGTTCATAATTAATTGTGATTATTTTAGCATGTTTAGGTAAGTTTTTGGGGTCGAAGTTGCAAGATATATCCTCTTTTCCCATTATAGTTTTTATCTCACAAAAATCCTTCCAAAATAATATGCATCTAGGTAAAATCAGCTATCAAAATCAAACAAATAAATATATATATATATATATGCATTTTTAATCAATTCTTTCAAAATCAATCACCTATTATCAATTAGAAATGTTCAAAATTAGCTATCACATTCCAATACTAAACTCACTCTAAATTCTTAAATAATGTTAATACACATAAAATAAATTCATAGATAATCAATTACTAACAACAAATTACATGGAAAGTCAATTTTCTTAATATTGTATGAGATGGATTTTATGTACTAACAACTTAAAAAGGGTTTCACCAATTTTTTAAGGGATTTTTACTTAAATAATATTTAGTATTTTATAAAGGTCTTTTTTTTTTAAATTGTATTCCAAATTTGATTCAAAATTTTATGAATGTACGTCCACTAAGGTAGCGAAAATGGGACACTAGTTTAGATTTTGAAAACAATACAAATACAAGTGGAAAGATGCAAGCAAGTCCAAACGGTGCATTTATAATCGGAAAACTTTATGATGCATTGATGCATTGATGCATCACTAGACTTGTTGAAACAGCAAACACCCACAAATACAAGAAGCTTAATTGGAACTCTTACAAAACTTGCTGCATTTCATATTATAGGGAGAAAATGTAATTAAGGAGGATTGAAAGAAAAAAAACAAGAGGAGAAAGAGAACTTTTTAATATTTGAGTTCAACAAATACAAATATAAGGATCCTTTTTTTATATTAAGTTGTAGTTGGCTAAAAGCTATAACAAAAAAAACACACTTTCAACTAATTACCTAACTAGTAGTTATACTAGAATATAGATTATACCTCAATATTCACCCTTCATCTAGACCTTTTAGACATCATGCCTAGCAAACTCTTGAGCTTTCTAAACTTGTCAATTTTCAAAGATTTTTTTAAAATCCTAGCCACTTGATCTTATATTTAAGGTACAACATTCCAATTCTTCCTTTATTCATTTGGTCTCGTAAGAAGTAGAACCTTATATCTATGTGCTTACTTCTTTCATGAAGTATTGGAAGTTTGGATAGAATAATTGTTGAAACATTATACATAAACATAGTAACTTGTTTAGGCTCATATACATTTGATCTAATAGGTTTAGCAACCACATTACTTCACATGCTACTCCTACTACTACTATGTACTTATTTCACATGAAGATAAGACTACCATTGGTTCTTTCTCGGAGCACCAAGTAAAGGTAGTTTTAGCAAATGTGAACAAGTGGGCTAACATATTTTGTCTTTCATTCTTGTTTCCATAGCAATCACTATTAAAGAAACTGACTAGACTCCTTTTGTTATTCTTATTGTTATTAGTGAATAACAACTCTTAATCATAAGTCCCTTTAATATATCTAAAAATCCTTTTAATTGCTAGAAGATAAGATTATTTAAGACTTTTCATAAATCTACTAATAAAATCAACTCCATAAGAAATGTCTAGTCTAGTAGCATATAGGCACCTTACACTTCTTATAATTTATTTGTATAGGTAAGATCAACAAGATTGTTAGCTTCACTTTCTCCTTCTTTCGTTAATTTATTGCTTCCGTTGACTAGTGTTTAAACATAATTACAACTTGCCATTTTGAATCTTCAAAGCAAATCTATAGCATACTTGCTTTAGTGCATCAAAATTCCCATTGAAGTCTTTTTGAACTTTATACCTAAAAAATAGGACATTAAACCAATGTCTATTATCTTAAATTCATGTTTCATAGTATTTTTAAAACATTGAATTTTTTCTTCATTATCTCTCTAATCATTATTGGGTCATTAACATAGATACAAACTATCATAATAAGTTTCTAATTTGTGAGCTTTACATACATGCCATATTCATTAATGCATTTGTCAAAACCATTTTAAACAGAAAAGGACTCAACCCTTTTGTTACAAGTTCTTGGTGTTTATTTAAGGCCACATAAAGCTTTCTTTAACTCATTCACTTTATGCTTTTGCTTTTTAACTTCAAAACCAAGATGTTCTATCACAAAGACTTTTTCTTCTTAGGGCCCATTTAGAAAGGCTAATTTTACATCTAGTTGATGCAGATTCTAAGATCTATAGGCAATAACTGCTATTACGAGTCTTGTTGATTCAAGTCTAGTTATAGGTGAGAAGATTTCTTGATAATCTAGGCCAAACTTTTAAAGAAATCCCTTAGCTATAAGTCTAGATTTTTACTTTTCAATTTCTCCATTTGGCTTTATTTTTATTTTGAAGACTTATTTAACATTAATAAGGCTTTTATTTTGAGGTAGTTTAGTTAGTTCTTGGGTTTTCATTTCTTTCTATTACACTTAATTCCTCTTTTATAGCTTTAACCCATGTTTTAATTTTAATAACTTGTTGAAACCGTATTGGCTCATAATTTGCAAAAATTGTATCTTCTATTGCTGCATTATTTAGGAAATTTTTAAAATCCCTTAGCTTGGATGATTGCATTCTACATTTTTTAGATCTATTATTTACTTGAATGGTTTGGGCTTAGGGTTCTACATTTGTTATATCATCATTTAGCTTAAATGGTTTTTCTTTAATGTTATCATCAATCAATTTAAATGTAATATAATTCATTTTTCCATTCAACTTCATGTCTTCTTATCAATTATAGGTTCCCATTGACTAGAACATCTCAATTAATAATTAACTTGTTAGTAGTTGGTTTTAGCAATCTATAGCCTCCAATTGGATGATCCTACTATTACAGTTATTTCACTCTTATCATCTAGTTTTCTCATTGTTTTTTGTGGAATATGAATATAACACAATGATCTAAAAACCTTAAAGGTATTTTACCTTAGGCTTCTTGCTCTATACTTCTTTTAAGGCTCTAATATCTAGTATTTTTGTTAAGCAGAGGTTAAGTATATAAACTAAACAAGTTACAACTTCACTCTAAAAGTTATTTAGCATAGCGTTAGTTTCTAACATGCTTCTCATCACGTTCATTATTGTTCTATTTTTCCTTTCTACACTTTATTATGCTAGGGAATGTAAGGAGTAATTACATCTTGAATAATTCTCCCTAATCTATGAAACTCCCTGAATTTTAGTGAGTTATACTTTCCGCTCTATAAGTACATAAGTTTTTAATCTTTCTATCACTTTATCTTTTTACCAAGAATTTAAAGTTCTTGAATGCTTCTAAAGCCTCAGACTTATATTTTAGTAGTTAAATCCAAATCTTCCTACTGAAATAAAAATGATAAAGTAGTTATTTTTAACAAGGTTTTGAACACTTAAAGTTCTACATTCATTTGAGTAGAAAATTTTAAGCAATTATAACATTCTCTTTATAATCTCCCTTTGTAATGGTTTTCTATGATTTTTTGCTAAAATATATGCTTCACAAAACTTGTTTAGTTGCTTAATAGTAAGTAAAGTCTATAACATCTTATTTTTACTTAGCATATCAAACTTCTAAAATTTAAGTGACTAAATCTCAAATACCAAGTCCAATCTTTATATTTAGATATTAGTTCTAAGCATTAATAAGTTGCATTATGAATTTTAACTTTAAAAATTCTACAATTTGATAATGTGGCCTTAAGTATGATTTTTCCATTCGAATTTGAGATAATAAGACACCTTTCTTCCATCTTCACTTTATGACCTTTCTCCAACAATTATCCAAGGCTTAATAAGTTATTCTTCATTGTAGATACATAGAAAACTTCAAAATTATAAGCATGCCATCCATTCTTCTATTGAATTAAAATTTTATCTCTTCTTTCTACTAAGACAACATTGTTATTAGCAAATTTGTGCTTGAACTTTGTAAATCAAGGTCCATAAACCAATCCTTTATTCTAATAATATAGTTAGAGCAACTTATATCAAGGTACAATGAGGTCTCTTTTTTATTTTCCAGTTATGAAGTGATCATTAGTAATATGTTTTCTTCATTTTCTTCTTGCACAAATCTTATACTAAATCTACATTTACTAGTATAATGTCCTTATTTCTCACATTTATTACGCTAAATGTCTAATTTGTCATACTTTTTTCCTTACCTTCTCCCCTTATTTGAACCTTTTTGTCATTTTCTTGAACTAGTGTTCCCTTTTTCATACTGCTTTTTTCATAAGCTTTTATCCTTCATCTTCTTGAACTTTTTCCTTTGCCATACCTCTAATTTTTTTAATCTTTTTTTTACAACTCTTTTAGTTATTGATTCTAATTTTGCTACACTTTACACTTGAAATGCTTGTTCTTGTATTTTATTGAAGACTTCATCATTCAATGTTTGTTCATGTGCTTCTAAAGTTGTTTGTAGATCATCAAGTGACATTCCACTCAAATCTTTGAATTCTTCAATTGCAACTACTATGTAATTAAATCACAGAGGTAATGTTCGTAAATCTTCTCAATAACCCTAAGAACTTCAATTTATCACCATTGGCCTTTAATTGATCAGTCAAAGGCTAAATCTTAGTGAAATAGTCTTTGATACTTTCCTTTCCTTCCATTTGCAAAAGTTCAAATTATCTTCTTAGTGTTTATAACCTTACTATCTTGATTTTCTCAGCACAGTTGTAACACTTCCCAAGTATATCCCAAGCCATTTTAGCAGCTATAACCATTGATATCTTCTCAAAGACTCCACTATCAACGTTTTGCTAAAGAAAGAACAATGCCTTGCAATCCTTCTTCTTGTTTTCCATGTAAACTTGCTTTTATACTTCAATAGCATCAGAATCTAGCTCTGGGGGCTCTTTAGTTACAATTTCTAAAACTTCTCAATAGCTCAACATTACTTTCATTTGTATACACCATTTGTTATAATTCTTTCCATCTAAAATAGGAAACTAATACACCCTTAAAATTTTTGAATTTTATTTTAAAATATAATTGGTAATCTAGTAAATTTACTATTAATTAGAATGTTGCAAAAAGGATTTAAATAAGTATTTAATTATAGAATTGGAGTTTTAATGTGAAAATAAGTGTTACTAAATTAAATATAATATTATGTGAAATCAAAATTGAAACGGGATGTTCAAAGGAGAATTAGGATCTTAGTTTCCCAAATTACCTTTATAACTCCTAGAAATACCCAAATTACCCTCAAAGGTAATTTAGTTAATTAACACCCCATTTCTCCTTAATTTTTGTTGGTAGGAATCAAGCTCTTCCTTTCCTTAAGTTCTTTATCTTCATTCAACCAAAATTCTTACATCAAAGGCTTCAATTAAGAATTTCTTATTCATGCTTTCATTAACTAAGGTAATCTTCTTCTAAAAAAGGTATTATGCTAAAATTCTTATAGAAAATGATAATAGAAAAAATTAGGAATTTGAGATTTAATTTTAGTTATTGTGGAGAACTGAGTAATCACCTTATTTCTATAACTTTCCATTCAATCTCCTCCATTTTCCTTCAATATAATGTAAATGGATAATCTACTTACTCATATAATTTTGTAAACTAGGGATTTTATAATTTTTATTGGAGAATATGTTAAATATGAAGTTATGGAAGTAATGAGTGATAAAGATTGTTAATATGAGGTGTTAGATATGTTCTTGGATGATTGGATTGAGGCTTTAATGTAATAAAGCAATATTGGCTGGGAAAGTATTAAACATTTCGTGAAAAGTAGAAATTTGCATAGCAAAATTAAGTGTGCAATTAATTCTTGGCATCTAAAAGCAAAATTTAAGACTTGAGAATTGATTGTGCAATTGATTTACTACATACCCAAAAAAAGTTATTATATAAATTGATTATACAATCGATTCATTGTATTTCTATTTAATGTTCATGTGTTAACTAATTGTGCAATCAGTTCTAGAGGTCCAAAATCGAAAGATCCTATTGCCAATCGATTACTTAATCAATTCACACCATCCTATCTCACATTTTTACACTTTAATCAATGTGATATAATTTTCTATTGTTGAGTTTATCATAGTAATGATAGAAGAATACTTTGTTAACCATTGTTACTCTTTATTTCAATGCATGAATGTTTTATCTTAATTTAAGTTATGATTGCATAGCTTTCTTAAATGAATGAAAAAGATGAATATTAATATGATAAAATCTTGAAATACTAATTCAGGATCCAAATCATACAATTAAGGGCAAATAAATACCAAGAGGAATAATTTTAAGATTATGGCTAATAAATATTACAAGGCACAAGGTGATTTATTTATCATTAATTATTACTGTTTGATACTATTGCTATAAGACGTGAAGTATAATTATAGATTAATTATTATTGCTTTAGCTAAGTAAATTATTTTCTTAGTGAAACTTTAAATTTTACTATTTTCTTTGTAAATGTTTATGATACTCAAATTGAAACTTCCTATCCACTATTGAGAGTTCAGGAGCAGAGATACAATATGTATAACCATAGATATTTAATAGAAAGTTAGTCTAAAAGAATCATAAAGTCAATGATAGTTTATATAAAACTTAAATACTTTACTATATAACTTTATGTAAATATTCTTTTGATAATGAAATAAAATAATTAATTATAATTATCCTTTTAGTTATTATGTGATGATATCAAATTAGATTTAAGTAGACTTGTGATCACTAGTAGTAAGATTCATATCAGTTATGGTAAGCAAGTCATAACAAAAATGTGGTGTGAATTGTCATTTTTAAACCTCAGCTTCTGATACTAGATATATTGGAACAACAAGTACCCATAGATATAAGAAACTTAGCTAGAACTCTCACAAAACTTATAGTATTTTAAATTATATGAAGAAAATGTAATTTAAAACGATTGAAAGAAAAACACAGAAAGAAGAGAACTTTTCATTATTTGAGCTTAATAGATGAAACTATAAGGATCTCCCTTTTATATTAAGCTGTACTTGGCCAATAGTTATAATAGAAAAAATACATTTTCAACTAATTTCCTAATTAGTAGTTACGCTAAAATTGGAATTATATCACAATAAATTTAATTATTGATGTTCTATCGTGTTATGTATTTTAAAAAATTATTAATTTAATAATATATTAATATATTATTATTGATGCGCGACAAACAATCACAAATTTTTTCTTTATAATTTTATTAAGATAGAGATTAAGATGTATCAGAATGTATGATGCACCGCTGTTTTAAATTATTAGATTTTATTTAATTTGTGTAATTCAAAAAATTTGAGTCTTTAGATGAATTGGTGCACCATTCCCTCCCTTTTATTAGATTGCCATTTGAACTCATGGGTTGGAAGCTGTTTCCCGAGAAGCTGAGAAGATGGAGGATGGGAGCAAAAACATGTGAACTATTGAAGCTGCCGAAACCAGTCCTCACAGACCTTTCAATGTTCACATTAAACACAACAGTAGAAAATTTTTATGCGAAGTATTTCTCCCAAATTTAATAATCAATGAACAACAAAATTGAGTCAAGGCTTCTCAATTTGTCTAGTGTATGTATATATGCCACAAAACACAACTCAAGGACTGCGTCTATCCATCAATTCATGCGTAGTACGAAGTACATGAAGCGAGAACTTACCATTATATGAAAATGAGAGGACAGGTGATAATTAAAATTAAATAATAATTTAAAAGAAATTTATATGAATTTATATTTTAATTCTGACGATTTACGTACGATGTTATTTCATTTTTCTTTATGTGATATTTCACATATGTTTGGGCATCCTCGTTTCTTGGAAGGAGTGAAGGCAGGAGCCAGAAATCTGTTTTTATGATATTAGGTGCAAACCGAAGTTATTGTTCATTTTTAACTTTGCTGCCAGCTCCCAGTTGCCAGTGAAAGGACTTCTGCAGTTCAGCCCGCAGACTTCAGATCTCATCCGAAGGAGGCATTACTTTTAGCCATCATTATTATTTATTTACTTATTTATTTATTTTTTATTTTTATATCCGCCAGATTATAGTAAAACTTTAATTAAAATAACCTAAAAAATTTTAAAACAAATATGTATTTGAAGGAATTCAACAATCCACTTTAATACATTTAATTTATTTTAATGTTATAAGTAAATGTAGAGATGAATAACTATAATAAAAATAAAAAACTAAATAATATAGAAACTAATATTTTTAATTTATTTATAAAAATATAATAATTATTATCTTTATAAATAAAAATTAAATATTATGTATATTCTAATCATAATATTATTTGACTGTGGTCGTTGTTTGTTATTATTACAACAGCGTAATTAATTAATAAGATTATAAAAAATTAATGTTACAAAATGTAACGCAACATGAGAGTTGTAAACACAGTTGAGAAATTATGAGTCTATTTGTTTACCATTTTTAAAGTTAGTTTTTTAATTTTTAAAAAAAGAAATAAAAAATTTTATTTGATAAACTGTTATGAAAACTTATTTTTAAAAAATTATAATTTTGAATATATAATTTAAAAATAAAATTTAGAAATAAAATCTTTAATATTTTAATTTTTTTATTCTGAATGCCAATTTTAAAATTAAATGAAATATTATTTATTTATTTAAACACTCTTTAATCTTTATTTTTTAAATTTAAAAATAATTTTTAAAAATGACTTTAAAGACAATTTCTGAAAAGAAAGGGAAAATATAATCAAACAACTCTTGTTGTATCCCTCGAAAGTGGTACTTTTGGAATAGTAATATGACTATTTGATTTGAGTGGCTATGCACTCAAAATTGGGATGGCAGTAGAAATAATGCAAACTTATTTTCATTTACTCTTTAAATTTGATTTATTTTCAGGCTAATATTTTTTCAATTTTCAATAAATAAAAAATGTTATTAAAAATTATTAATTTATATCAATAATAAAAATATTATAATATTTTTTAACATATTAACATTTGAATATGCGGTGATATAAACATAATTTATATTGAAAGGTGATCGAAGTCAAATCCTCTCATGTGACATTTGAATCTTACATTTGCGGAAGATCCATGTGCAGATTTAATGTCGTTGTTTAATGAGCCGTTTTAAGGAAGTTTTTCTTACATAATGAGCAATGAAAGCAACAAAATTATCCCTTTTATTTCTCCCCCCCCCCCCCAAAAAAAAAAAAAAAAAAAACTAGGGTAACGGATGCAATCTAAGTAGTTAAACATAACTATTTTGAGGTGTAGTAATTGATTAATGGGCCTCAAGGATATAGCTATACATGATGAATTTATAAAAATCTGGTACAAATTTTAAGGACATGATAATATTGCATTGCCTTGTCTTGCAAAATCCCGCAACTATAATATTACTTTTTTCTTTGTTCGCTTTACATATATGTAGGATATATTTGATTCTTTTAGTAATTTAAATATTAAAATACATTAAAAAGATTAAGATTTACATTTTATTCTATCATTTTTATTTAATTATTATATTTGGAAGTAAAAAAAAAATTAAAGTTATCTATCTTACTTGTTTCTCTTTAAATTTGGGATTGGTTAAATAAATTACGTGTAATTTTAAATCTCTCTTTTAATATTTTGTGGATTATGTGTGGATTAGAAATATTTAAATCTAAATATTTTTATTTTTTATTAATTTTTTTCAAATTTTTCCATGAGACATCAATACACCACAAACTATGGGGATAGGGCATTAAATTATCTCGCAAATGAAGACAGAGTATGATACGATTAATTCGTCCCAGACGACCTCATTCTCATTCACAAATATTACTCTCACTGTACCAATAAAAAAACCAATAATTAATAATTTTATTTGATTAAAAAAACCCGTAAAATTGTGCAGAATATTATTGTGATATCATTATATGGTGGGAAACATTTTTAAAATCAATAATAGACAAAGAAAACTTAAATTTTGGATTCCATTTTTGAAAGAACTTTGGCCCAAGATTTGATATTTTCCTTCCTCATTAATTAGAAGTATATATATTTGTTTTAACGGTGTATCTAGAATTTATTTATTTTCAAATGGAAGAGTGGTTATATTATTAGATATATGCACATAAAAAATATGGATTAAACCTTAAATGTAATAAAATATACATTAATCCTCCCAGGTTCGGAAGAGAAAAATTCCAGAGTCTGTATCAAGTCTTACTGCAATACTGTAAGTCTCAATAGCCTTACCTATTAATTAGTCATTTTGTTTCACCTTTATTTGTAAAATTCTGACTTAAATAAAATTTATTTATTAATTAAATCCATGATAAATATTACTATGTAAATAAAATTAAATGTAATTAACAACATCCATACTGTTTAAGGTAATAGAAACATATTTAAAGATTAATTGAAGCATTATCTCTTTACTCGACTAAATTTAATAGTAACATGTAAGTGAGTCTTTATTTACAACTAAACGTGCCGTTCACAACTTGCTTAATATAATTGAAAGAACTTCTCATAATAATAATAATAATAATAATAATAATAACAACAACAACCACGACCACCACCATCTTTGGAATTCAAGTCATTCGAACCATAATAGACTTCTTGCAGCAAAATATAAATGAAGTCTATTGAGCTTTATAAATATAATAAATTTATATTCGTAGCCCATGAATTTATGGATTTATATTTTAAACATACTTCTTGCAGCAAAATATAAATGAAGTCTATTGAGCTATCTAAATATAATAAATTTATATCCGTAGCCCATAAATTTATGGATTTATATCTTAAACAATAGCAATATAATTATATTTACATTAAAAATACTCAAAATATTTATCTTATTTGACAATTAATTGATCACATTAATAATTAATTAATTCAAGCAGCTATTGGCTAATAATTGATTTGATTAATTAATAATATTAATTATTTAAATAAAAATATTTTTTAAATTAATTATTTATTATCAATTATTTATATGTAAAATGATATATAAAAATATGAGTATATTTTATAATTTATTTAAATATATATGTTTATATATGCATATGATTTAATCTTATTAATTTTTATTTTTAATGTGAAAAGAATTTGAATTTATTAAATAATTATATAAAAATATTAACATATTATAACAATTATTTTATTAAAATTTTAATCTTATTGAGTAAACTTAAATAATTATTTATTATTTATAAAAATTATTTTTTTAATATATATTAAATTAATACATGTATAATTATGAGCATACAATGACATGGTAGATAAGTACAAGGCATTACATAAAAAAAGACCTTTAACGGCGACATTTATCATCGTTAAAGAGCGTTCGATCGTCGTTAAAAGAAAAAATCGTCGCTAAAAATATTGTCAATATAGCTTCGTGCCTGAAACGACCATTAACGATGACATTTTGCCATCGCTAAAAGTACGACCTTTTACGACGATAATGTCATCATAGAAAATAATTTTAAAATTTAATTTTTAGTGACAACATTGTCGTCACTAAAAGTAAAAAAGTTATTGCTGAAAGTTAGCTTCAACAACGACACGCTGAAGCCCGACCTTTTAGTGATGACAATTATCGTCGTTAAAAGTCCAAAGTCATCGTCGCTAAAAGCTCGAGTTTCAACGACAACAACTGTCATTGCTGAAAGTCGTCTTCAACGATGACATTCTGTCTTATAGCGATGACAATGTCGCCGCTAAAAATTTTTAAATTTTTTTTTTAAAAATTTAAATTCAAATTGTCGTTATAGTATATTTCAAATAATATATTATATTTAACAATTATTATCTAAAATATTCTTTATTTTAATTAATTTGAATTGCTCAATATCTTTTTTAAATTTAATTTAATATAAATTATACAACTACAATACATCAGTAGTATTAATAATAATATCTAACAATTTGTTCCAACATAAAAAAAATTAATACTCATAAAGCAATTGTAAAAATAGTATTTATATAAATAAATTATATATACACCATCCATGTAAATGTGTACACATAAAAAATATAAAGATACATATACAGAATATAGTACGGGAAAATGAGGTGTAAATATGCCGATGCACCATCATCATCATCATCATCATCCTAGCAATGAGGATGATAAAATAACGTTGGCGACTGAGATGGACTAGGTGGTTGAGCAGCAGGTGCAGGCGCAAATCTACTCGGCTCAGGCAGTGTAGCAGCAGCAAATGGAGGCGGTGGTAGGATAATACCCTACTGTCTAAGGATTGAGGTCATCTCAGTAAGTTAAGTCCCAAGCTGTTGCTGCATCTGCTACTATTTTGTAATCTACTGCTGCTGCTGCTCTTGAATCAATCACTGGCTCTACTAGAACTGCTCCCGACTTTGCTGTAATTGCTCCTGCAACTCACCAACCTAAGACACGGTTTGTAAGCTCATTCCTATGCTAGAAGTCCCCATTGAATGATAGAACTGACCAGCAAGCACACGCCCAACAGCCCTCCTGTACTCTTGATGAGTGCCAAGCACTTCATCAACGATGACAGCCTCATCTATCTGTACAGGAGTCGCAGGCAAGCTAGTGGATGATACATTACTTTGTACGTGCTAAGTCATGAGCTTAGTCATCCTTGCCTTAAATTATTAAAACAAAATTCAATAATAAATAAGATATATTTGTAAAATTTCATTTAAAATATAAAATTCAAGTAACTTACATATTACCCCTGAGGGATCGGATGCACCCATTTCCCCGATCTATACTTGTATCGGTCCCTGAAATTTTTGAGAACTGATTGCAGCTCACCAGCATTTTGTTTCTCTGTTCAATTTTTGTAAGAAAAAAAAAGGATGAAATAAATAAAGCTATCTAACAAGTGGATACATTTAAAAAGGAAACAAAAAAGTTAAATTACCTTATCAAAGCAATGTGCAGCAATAGACTTTGACCCATATCGGTCATTCACGACCTTTTGTGCTCTATTATTTGCATTCTTCCCAGATAACTCCTACAAATTAAGAAAAAAAAGTATTAAATTTTTATGTTTACAATTTAAATATGTGAAATAATGACATAATATCATAAAATGTCATATTTACCCTATGCTCTTCACTGTCAAAAAAGTCCACACACCTCTGCCATGTTTGCGGTGAGACAGATCAGGGCACACAACATTGAGCTTGATCTAAGTCATACTCATTGTATCAATCACTTCCATACTTTAAGAAATGCTTATTCAACTTGTACTTCCAATCTCTGTACAGCTCTGTAGCAGTTCACATCAAATCAGAGATCACTCTATTCCGATCATTCTCAGAGATGTCCTGGAACTCGAAATGGGACTGCATTAAAAGACATTTAACAAATTTGTGAGTAATATATTTAGAAATTTCAATCTCAGAGAGATTAATTTAGCAGTTAGAGGAAATAGATACTTACACAAATCTCCTGCACAACTCTATCTCCGATCTGCTGAGGTACAGTCCGCCATGACTTATAATAGGGCAGCATATGGGCGCGGATTATGCTGCCAATATCACAAGGGAGATGGCTGACATTTTTACTAACCACATGCCATGTACCAGTCGTATCAAACTGTATAGACACCGGTCTGCCCCCACCCCTGCCTATCTTCTCGTGCAACTTTAAGGACCTATTCGAACCCCTCTTTCTTGTAGCTGCCACTTCAATAAATAAAAAAAATATCAATATAATAAATATAATATTTAATTAATTTCAGGTATGCACAGTTAATAACAAATACCTAATCCCTCGTACTGTGATGGAATATGGGTGGTTCGTTGCGGTGGGTCGCCTTTAACGTCACCTCTGTGGTGTCGTGCCTTGACATCTGTCATAACTAAAATAATATACATTAGATAAGTAATTAAAAAAGAATCCAATGTCAAATTGAATGATCAAATGGTTCAACTTTTTACAATTATATTGATTATTTAAATAATCATGCTTATACAATTACGAGTTATAGTTTGAATATCTTATTTTATCCCTACTCTAAATCAGTGTCGGTGAACTTAACAGACTCATGGTCATCGGTTTCTCCTTCATTATCAAATTGTATAGGCCCCTCATCCATATAATCATCAATTGTTTCGCCTTCGAAACTCTTGTTATCATCGATAAAGGCGTCTTCTCTATAAGCACCAAATCACAAAATAGGAAACTATTGTATGTCAATATTTCTTTTAATCTAATTCTAAACAAATTAAATAATTTTCATCATTAATATAATTTTCAAATTATATTTTAACTTTAGCTATTAGAATTACATAGATTGGGCCTAAAAAATATTTTACCGTACATTTTTTTTAGTTTCATAAGTTATTCATTAATGTAATGTTATTGTAACTTTAGCTATTAGAATTATGTACATAACATATATTTTCTATACAAATTAAGAAATGTTTCATAATTTTTAAAAATTTACATTTCCTTATTTTGAAAATTAATTTTTAATCCAGTTAAAAATTCAAAATACATAGCAGTTGAAATTGTAAATAAAAAAATTAATCAGTTAATGAAAAAATTAACATTGAAAATAATAAAATATAATTCAAAAATTATATAAACTATATTTATTTTGGTTATGTTTAAGGTTTAGCTTTAAAAAATAATTTTAACAAATAAAATTTGAGAATCAATCAATTATAAATTTTATAATTTTAAAAGAAAAAAATAAATTTAGTTTTATCTAAGAAGGGGGTGATTTTCATGCAGATTTCCTGATTTTTTGAATTTTTTATTTCTATGTAATGTAGATAGTATAATTTAGATTGTTAAGGTTTGATTTTCATGTGGTTTCGAGTTTAATTAAATTTTTCTTATTATATGGTGTAAATAGTATAATTTAAATTATTAAGTTTCAATCTCAATTAAAAAAGAGATTATATTATTATAATCTCTTATTTTTTAAGCTATATTTACATACTTATTCTAGTTTTCTATCTTACATTATTTCAACGAATCTAGTCATTTTAAAATTTTCTAAATTGCATCATAAATTTTAGATTTTGTAGATAAAATATCATAACTACTTTATCTTACATTAGTCTAACTAAATAATCTACACATATATTATTTACTACAAAGTTATAATTTAAGGGATACATAATAATAATAAAATTTATATTTACAAATTTTATGCTAAGTTAAATTTACATAAATAAATTTAAAATTTACAACATGCAAAACTAAATAATACGGAGTTTCATATTAAATTAAACATACTATCAACTCTATTAATTCATTGCAAACTATTTTAGTAAATTAAATATAACATTTTACAATTAAAATATTATAAATTTTGGTTCACATACCTCAATGGCAAAAATCTACTGATTAACTCTGAATACTCTCCACGAATAAAGATAAGTGCTAATTATAATTAACAAATTAAAACATGCAATATACAAAATTAATACACATCAATATATATAAAAAATAAATATACTAAAATAGAAAAAATTATAAGAGAAAGAGAAAGTTAGGAAACTTACCTCAGATCCAGATTCTTCAAGTGTGCAAATGAAGAGGGGAGGAGCGTCGAGGTTTATATAGGTGGACCCTTTACCGATGACAAAAAATTTTCGATCGTCGGTGAAGGGTCGTCACTAAAAGGTCACCCTTCAATGACAACTAAGGCTTTTTTTTTTTTGCAAATAGGCCTTCAACGACGATAAATGTTGTCGCTAAAAGGCTAATTTTTTAACGACAAAAATGTCGTCGCTGAAGCCCTATCTTGAAAATCGGACAAGGCCTTCAACGATGACAAATGTCATTGCTGTAGGTTATCCTCGGAACTTGAGGCAAACCTTCAACCATGATATTTATCATTGTTGAAGGCTAGGCCTTTTAGCGACATTTGTGTCGTTGCTGAAGGCCTGGCTAAATTCCAAGACTGGCTTTTCAGCGATGATAAATGTCATTGCTGAAAGTGGAACCTTCAATGACAACAATTGTCGTCATTGAAGGCCGAATTTTTTTGCTGAATTTTTTTTAGGCTTTTAGTGACGATATTTATTGTCATTAAAGCCTAATTCCTCCCCGCCTCAGTTTTGTGATTCCCTTTAAAAAGCCATTTCTCTTTTACCAACAACATTGTCGTCGAAAATACTTTTAGCAACGACCGAATTTTTATCGTCACTAAAAACATCGTCGTTGTTGCTTCTTATTCTTGTAGTGAGGTATTATATATTAATAAGCACATGTTTGACTTTTCTCACTAATTTTTAATAAAATAATGAGAAAAAAATTATCGTTATTATATAATTTGAAAATATTTTTAATTATATATATATATATATATATATATGAATTCAACGAGTTAACTGTCCCTAACTTAACCAAATTATTTAATTGAATGCAAATAAATTGATTAAATTAATTATTTATTAAGCATTTAAAATAATTGATTGATAAAATTAATCAATTAAAATCACCACAGTTGAGAGCTAATAAAAATGTTATTTAACGAACAGCCTCGTGGTACACTACTTGCTTTTTTATAAACACAATAAAAATAATAGAATATAATATAAAAACATGAAACGCATGACAACATGGACTACTAGAGCTGTGCATTAATATAATGGATAGTTAAACCCCAAGGTACTAACATTTTAACTAACCCGCTTGTAATATATTGATATATAGATTCGTAGTGGCAATATAACATTCTTAAAATCTGCTTTTACAAGTTAATAATTTATGGATAAAAATATAAATTTAACCTCTATTATGTGTTTGTAAGCAACTGTTACAAAAAAATAAAAATATAATACATTGAATTGATCAAAATTAATTTGTTAATAACAATAATAACAAGTCTGATAATACATTACTTATATAAAAGAGATTTTCGAATTATTTATTTCTTTATAAACTTTCTATATCAAACCTTAAATTTATTTTGATTTTATTTTAACTTCATATCTTTTTTTAACAAATTAGTAGTTAAATAAAAAGTAAGTTGAGCTAAATATTTTTTTCTCTACACAAATTTAAAAAATTATTGTTTCAAATGTTTCTTTTTTTCCTCTCTTTTTGATTCACACATATATATTACTAAAACTTATATTTGTACTTAATCTTAAAAATACATAATAAAATTATTAATTAACTAAATAGAATAATATTAGTTATTATAAAAAATAAAAGCTACTTTTTATTATTTAAATGTTGCATGAAATTAGAAAAATTACTTTTCACTATTTAAAACTACTTATTTATATCAAAGCAAGTGTATATAAAACCTAATGCTTCTGTATTAAATGAAGAAATTTTTTATTTACTCAAAAAATTAACAAAATATATACTATATTCTTAAATACTTTATTTCAATTATTTTATTAGCAACATTATTTTTCCAACAACAAGGTCTTTACTTACCATAAATTTGTTGAAGAAAATATTATTATATACAATGTAATAAAATTATATTTAGACACTAAAGTATTATATTTAAATAATTTTTTAATTTTAACTAATTAAATTTTAAATAGATATCATGTTATTTTTTAATATAATATAATATTTTTCACATTTTATTCTTTTAAATTATTTAGATTTGTATATAAAATCAAATAATATCCAAAAATTGTTTGTAAAGAACCAACAAATATGCATACATGCTTATCTAGATATGTTCAAATATATTTCACCTAAAAAATATAGATAATTTATTATTATATAACTTTGACATAATATAAACGGTTTATTTTCAGGCTTATTGGCTGTACTTTTTTTTATGTTAGTCTCCATTTTCTTCACAATTTTATATATTATCAAGAGAAATTTACTTTCATCTTATTTATTTTTTATTTTATCTTATACATAAATTAATAATAATAATAAATTAAATTAATAAAATATATATTTTATTTGAAAATGATAGCATTTATGTTGTAAAAATTTGTATTTAATATAATTTATAAGATAAGAAAAGTATATATTTTTTTAAGTGTACACATAACACTTAAATTTTAAAACAAAACTTGCTGAACATATTTTAAATATGCTTAAAGAACTTAATTTTGGATATAAAAAAAATCTATAAGTATCACTGCTTTCAAAGTATTAATGGATATTAAACTTTTGATTGAAATAATACTAAATTTTATTACTAAATTAATTATTTTAAATTTTTTTATATTAATATATGAGAAATAAGTAAAGGAGATTATTTAAAAAAAGAAAAAATAAAAAACTAGCTCAAGGTAAAAGTTTTGATTTTTAATTTGTTAACTATATTTTATATTCTTAAAATGATTATGTGATAATTTTTAAAAATTATTTTAGTTTTGAAAATTTTAAATTATAATTACAATATACTATAAATAAATCTGAGTTAATAATTATTAAATTAAGCCTATTATATAGTGAAAAAGTGTATAAATATGCATATACTTTAATATGAATAAGTCATTCATATTACATATTTTAAATTATTGGTAAATTTAAAATTAAAAAAATTTATGATTTAAAATATAATTATCTTCTTATCAACTGTTTACCTATTAAATAAATTTATTAATCATAAATTTTAACTATTTATATTTTATATATTGAAATATAATAATTCTTATTTTATCATAAAATTAAAGTATTAATATTCAAATTTTTAATCTAAATATGCTAAAATTATCCTAATATAATTTACATCATCTTACATTAACCAATTATAAATCCAAAATCTAAAAAGATTGGATAAATTAAAGTGACCCCACCAACCCCAACTCTCCCATCGTGTCCCGCCACTCCTTTAAAATCTTTTCTCTCACTCACACCTTTCACCGACTTCCCATTTAATGCCACATGAAGCAACTCACATTTTTTCTTAGCCTCCGAATCACCCTTCCCAACCTCTTATTTTCCCTCGAAGCAAAGTAGCAAACACACCAAAAGGGAAATGGGCAAGAAAATGAAACTCCCCTTTCTCCTTAAGAAGTACGAACCAATCTCTTCTTCTTCTTCTTTTTCTTGGCCATGGCCATCTTGTCACCAACCAAAAACCCACTCTTTCAGAGCCAAAACCGACATATTAAAAAACATTAACTCCGTCTTCCTAGATTCCGCCATGGACAACGCTCTCGAAAGCCCGGAATCCTTCTTCACCAACTCATCGGAATCTGCAAGCTTCTCGTCGGCGTCGGAGGGATATTCCGGGGGAGGTGATCCGATAGAGACTGTGATTCACGGGTTGAGGTCAGAGACGGAGAGGCTATTCTTCGAGCCAGACGAGACCAGCTCAATACTGGAGGCCAAAACGGGAAATCTACCCTTCAAAGACAGCGTCGTATTGTTCATGGACTCACGAGATCCTTACGTGGATTTCCGAAAGTCCATGGCGGAGATGGTGGAGGCTCATGGCGTGAAGAACTGGGAAAATCTGGAGGAGCTTCTGTGTTGGTATCTGAGGGTCAATGAAAAAGGCAACCATGGTTACATTGTCGGGGCTTTTGTTGATTTATTGGTTGGTCTTGAATTTGCTTCTCGGAATTTATCATCATCTTCGTCTTCATCATCTCCTTTGTCATTTTACACTACGAGTTCTAATTCTCTATCTTGTTTTAGTACTCCTTGTGCTTCTTGTTTGGAAGCTGAGTCTGAGGATTCTCTTTGTTCATCCTTCTTGTTGGAGGAAATTAAGGAGATTAAGCTTCAGGATGAAGAACCTTCGTCCTCTTCATATGTTTGATTTTTAGGGTTAAGGGGAATCTATATAGATGTATGTGTGTGTATATTCGGTAGAATTTATAAGAAATTAATACGGAAACTTCTGGGGTGAATGAGAATTGCCATGGTTGATGAATCCGAGCCTGCACTCTCCTCTTCGAATCTGTATGTGTTGTGTTAATGGGGGCCCCGCGTGTGGGGGTAATATTGTCATTTTATTGTTCTTGCCTTTTGCATTGGCCAGAGACAGAGGAGTACATAAGAAATGGGGCGGGGGGAAAGTCCTGATTTTGGCCGAGTTTGTGCTTCCCATTTTGGTAAGAACACGAATCTTGAAAGTTTTACAGGTGTGAGAATTTCAATCCTTGTTCCTTTTAATAACAAACTGACACATCAATTACCATGCAATATTTTGAATTCGAATTAAGATAATATTAAAAAGTTTTGCATATAATAATACTGGATCTCATTGGACTATATTAAAAGTGCTGGTAATTTTATAATTTTTTAATATTGATATACACATATTGTAATTTAAATAAGTTATCAAATATGTTCTAATGGCTAAAGATTTGATCTTTCTAGAGGTTATAAGATCAAATTTTATTAGTGTTAAAAAGATATAGATATTGATAAATGTCCCGAAGAGAGTTTTGAAAAGTTTTAATTGCCTGATAATACAGGTATAAAGTTCATCAAGTTTGATTCATGACAATAAATGTGGCTATTGCATTTGGAGCTTAGATAACGGTGCAATGCATCAATACATTAGACGTTTTTTAAATATATTAATCATGTTATCACATCATATTTATTAATTGGAAAATACTAGTACCGAAAACTTGGTTCCGAAAATTATAAATTTAATTTCAAACCGTTGATTTTATGAGTGGACTTCAAATATAATAAAATCCAACCTTTGCAATGATTCGGCACTTTAATTCGTTGCATGTTTTCGGGTTGAATAGACTGCTGTTATTAATTAAGATTAAAATAATAAACTAGTAAGGTGCTTAGTCACGTTATTGGATAGTACACTGATTTTAAGTAAATTTTATTTATCAATAAACAAAAATTCAAATTTTCGAAATAAACCTTTATTAAAAAAGGAAAATAAATTGATGTTTAAATTCTCATAGCATTTTCATTCCATTCGACCGCGTTTTATACCAAGAGAATGGGAGTTTGAGAAATGGCTTTGACACATAATTATACTATTTCACCTTATTATTTCATTAAAAAGATTTTAAAAAAAATCTTTTAATAAATCTCTTAAAAGTTTCTCTCACTATTCGAAAACAATAGTAAAAATAAAAAAAAATAAACTAAATGATTGAAATTCTATAGCATTATTAAGAATTCATCATGGAGTGCGTTGTTTGCAAATTATAATAATAATTATAATTAATGAATGAACTAATTAAGAATGAAAGAAATATACCCCAAAAGAGAGAGGGAGAGAGGGGTGACATGCCATTTTTTTATTTTTAACACAGAAATTGCATAGGATATATAGGAGATCAAATGCAATTTTTTTCCTTTTTTACTTACACATAAATGTTTACCTTTTACTTTGGATGCATGGGAAAAAAACTAGAAAATGAGATGAAAAAAAAAAGAATAGGATTTTTCCTTTTCTTACTTAGATTAAGCGAGAACAAAAAGAAAGAGTAGAAGAAAATATTTTTTTTACTTGTCTAAATAAAAAATAAGAAAAATTAAATTAATTTGAATAATGATGTTATCCTTCAAATTAAATTATAAATTGAAGAATAAAAAACAAAATTGTAACAAATAGTTTTTAATCATTTTTTTATCGTATGTGTTAAGAAAATATTTTGATAGGTTTATTCTTTTTTTATTTCTTTTCTCTTTTATCACATTTCTACGTTGAAATCAAGTAAAGAAAAATATTAATTCTTACTATTTTTTTAAGCTTCTTTATAATTATTTTCTATAAAAGTAAGCAAAGGTAAAGGCAATGGCAGAGCAATATATATTTTAATGTGAGTATATATTTTCATTAACTTTTTAAAAATCTCATATATAATTATTATGTGTGTTGTTTAAAAATATATTCATTAATTTTTAAATTTCACCTCGTTAAGATGTTATAACATATTCACCTTAATTTAGGGTTTAGGATTATTGTAACTATCCGGCTTCGTCACCAAACATTTAGGAGTATAGCAAATTATTCAATTTTAAAAATGTGAACTTTTTAAAAGTTCTATAGATAGATAGCATCGACTATTTGTATAAAATTTTAACGTTGTTTTAATAGGGGGAATTTGATCTTAAAACATAAGTAACTATAAGGAAAAGTATATATTATTCACTTGTAATTTCATTCTTTTTTTTTTTTACTCAACTCATTTATAGTTTTAATTGTTACAATTCATCTATGTATTTTTTTTTATCATTAATATTTTATTCACTTAAATCATTTTTATTTAAAATTTAATAAAACTCATGTGGATTCAATTTGATGTACACTTAAAACTAATTTATTCCTAAAAAATCTTATTCAACACTTGTTATTCAATAATCATGAATTAGGTTGTAAAAGATAAAATTTAAATAGAATTAATATTTTTTGGATAATTGATTTTGAGTAGACATTAAATTAAGTCAAAATTGAAGAAAATGAAAATCACATATTTTCTAATAAATTCTTGATGAGGAACATTTTAAATAAAATACTAAAAGTACAAATGGATGAATTACAATATTTAAAATTATAAATATATTAAATGAAAAGGTAAAAGAAGAATAGATAAAATGTAATATTCCTTATTTATAATTTACAAACAATGATCCCATACAAGTAAACTACGATATTGAAAACGCTTGTGTTCTAACACGCAAGTGTGACTCCACAACCTGCGGTGCCTCCACCATCCACCATTAGATTAATAGTACGGGAATCGAATCAGCAAAGCTGATAGGGTAATCAAGGTCGTTGAATTTGAAATTGGAGCAGGCAGTCATTATCAAAAGATGGATACGAATCCGTCGCAGAGTTTTGGCCAACTCACACCATATGTATCAAGACCATATAAATGCAAGTTTGTCTACACTTGATGCCTTGTGTCAAAAACTATTGTCCCTATTCGGTCTCCGTCCATGTTTTTCAACTTTCGAACATAATACATGGTTTTGAGAATCTCTGATTATGCCTCCTGCAAGATTCAGCAACAGTACAAAAAATCTGCCATTAATTCAGCTTTGTAATGTGGCCATAAGGATATTGAAAGCTCGGAAGTCGGAACCCTTCATTTGAAATTTGCATATTCTTTCCCTTCAAATTGGTAGGAATGCCTTATCACCTTGTTGCAAAAAAGATATTCAATCTTTGTCACTCACTGTCAAGGCCGGATAGAGGTTGTTAGAAAAAACAAGGAGAGGAGACATATTCTTAAAGGGGGATGAGGATTATTGTCGCTCTATCCTCAGGCCTTCCCACCCCACCTTAACATGGAAGGACAACGACGAAGTTACAGGTTCAGCCATGAAGTTATGTATTCTGTCATTTTCTCAGGACGGTAGATTACTTTTAAATATAATTTTTTATTTAATCAAATTGCCAATTTATACAAACGGCTTGATACATTTTTTTTTTAATTTGAAATGTTTTATGAAGGGGATAGATGTAAATTTAAAAAATAAAAATACATAGATTCCATAAATGCATGTGAAGCTCCCCATATTTTTTTTTCCTTTGTATACCTTTCTTTTATTTGTTTAAAATTTTGAATTTAAAAAATATTTCCAAATATTAAAAGAGAGAAACGATGACTGATTGTGTCTATTAAAGGATTGTGGCGGAAATGCCGCTATTATTTAATATGAAAAAATTAAAAATAAAATCGTAGTGATTGTTGTTATTAACGTGAAGGTGAGGCTGGATGGTACAATTTTTTTTTTTTTTTGGTTTCCTTTTCACGCTTTCTTTTCTCCTTATTTCCAAGTATCGAAACAAAGGGGTAGGACTCTAATGAAATAAACAAAGAAAAACAAGATCAGAAGAATCAAATCGAACAATTTAGTACGGGTTGGGAGCAACAGTTTATTATTTTACAGAAATTAAAGCGAGAAGTTTATTAAATAAATTCATATTGTAAGGGTTGAGCATAGATTCTTCTTGCCTCTCTGCCCGAGATTCTCTGCACTACCGGTGAAAAGCTTCTAAAGCTACAATCTTAGGAATTTTTTGAAGTTCCATTTTCACACGAGCAATGGGTGCTGTGTTAAAGATTCCAAGTTACAAATAGCGTTTGATGTTTTTTAAGTAAAAATCGCGAGTAATTTAATACATAACAATCGTAGGTTTAAATTTAAGATACAAATAAAAAAGTATTTTTATATTACTAAAGGTGTAGGATTTTTTTTTCTACATTTTAAATTTGACTTCAACTTTTTATATGTATAAATTTATTACATTACTAAAGATAGTGGCACTTAAAAATTAGATAAATTATTTGATTGGTTTTTAAGGAATCGTTTAGTTAGTATAAGAAATAATTTCTTGCATAAAATTAAAAATTTCAAAAAATAACTTGAAAATTCTTAAAAAATACTTAAAATTATTTGATTGGTACTAATGAAGTAATTATTATATTTTATTTGATTTAATTTTAAACTTTCTTGGAAGTGATAATAAAATGATTGTTATATTTTTAATATTATTATAATATAAATTACTAAATTTTAATTATTATTAATTAAATTTAATGATGATAATTTTATCTTTTTATTCAAAAATAGTATAAGAAGTAGAATTTATTCAAAAGGAAGGTAGGTAAATAATTTCTCATAGTTTATACAAAATAAAACTTCTTGAATAGTTTTATTTCTTCCAAAAATAACATAGAAAGTAAAATTTACCTCTTTTCTATTAAAAAATAAGATAGGATGTAAAATTGATTCAAAAGAAAGGCAAGTAAACAACTTATACTCTATAGGAAATAAAACTTCTTAAAAAGTTCTATTTTTTTTAATTAGATAATGACTAATAAAATAATTTACCTCTTTTCTATTTTTAGGAAAATAATTTTTTTATGTTATTATTGTGAATCAAACAATTTCTAGATACTAAAATGGAGAAAGTAGTACTTCTCATAAAAAATAAAAAATAACTTATCTACTTAACTTTAATAAATTGGATTTCTTGTATCTTTTATAAAAATAAATATAAAAATACTCTTGCTAATATTAACTAAAAACAACCCTATCCTTTCGTTTAGTCATTAAGGTTTATATTATTAAAGAGTTAAGTGTTTTATAATATTAAAAATATTTAGTATTATATAATAATAATATTTAGGATGTTTTATATGATATTATTATAATTATGATAAAAAAGATACAAGACCCATCACTTCAAATAAAAATAATTAAAATTCATTAATATTTCTAAATTTTTTTGTATTATAATTATAAAAAATATAATAATCATACTATTAATACTTCATGAGAAGAATAAAATTGAACCTAATAAAATATAAAAAATTAATTTTTAAAAAGTATTATTTTCTTTGTATTAACTAAATAATTTTAAATACTTCTCCACAAATAAATTTACTTCTTATAAAATTTAACTTTCTATAAAAGTTTATTTTTTATGCGGACCATTTCATAATAATCTTTTATAAACCTATAAAAAAGAAGGAAATAGTGGCCCTAATAGTAATTGCTGTCTAAAATATAAATAAATGGATTAATTGCAAATTGCTTTTCTCTTAATTTTCCATTACAGACAACCAAACCAACAGACTGCGGGTTTTAACTTGTCAAAAGCTTGGGGGAAAGCAATTCAGCATCCGTGATGCTAACTTTAAGACGATCGTTTTAATGTTTAGTTATTCGGAATCTAATTCCAAATTATGAAACCCTCGTTTTCGAAGAAATTTAATGACCAAACGCGCCCCAACTCAGCGTCACCCCATTTAAGCCAATGGCTTTAGAATCTTTGAATGCAATTCTGACCCCAACCTCACAATTCCATGCTGCCGGCTATGCCTTCGGGAAATGAGCAATCCTCTCGTTAACTGCATTACTTAGCTTCTTAATTTTAGTTCGGCGAGAACTTCTGAATGTTGAATATTACCCGTTCTTATTTATCCATTATTATTAACTAACTTCGTATATATTAATAAAATAATTTAATTTATTTATTATTAATAATTTTTATAATATTATTTTTTATGTATAAAATTTAAGATAATTAAAAATAAAAAAATTATAAAAAAATAAATATAAGTAAATTAATAGTATATAATAATAAAGTATTTATTAATAAAAAATAAATTTAAAAAAATATTTAATATTTCATTAAAATTTTAAAGTGACAGATAAAATTAAATATTTTTTTTAAATTTGATAGATAAAAAAGAATAAAGAGAATATTTGACGTAAAAAATTTAATAATTTAAATTAAATTTTATATGTTTTAGTACAAAATATTCAACTTAATAACTTATGGTAAAATCAATTTGGGAAATAGTAATTGTCCCGAATAATTTGGGACGAAAAATGGCTCCAAAAATTTTCATCCATTGATTATGCACGTAAGCTGTATTTATTATTTTAATCTTGCCGTTGTTGTGCTTTCGGCAGAATCGGCACCCACTTTCGGCACATTCTCGTCGGGAGCAGTAGCAATGCTCAATCAATTTATACATGTTTTAAGTTTTTTTCGATGATAAAATTGAACTAGTTTTATCCATATATATCTATTTGTAAACCATTTTAATTTTTAATATTTTGATTGATTTAACCAATAAATAATTTTCCTTTTTATCTTATTTTTAAATTTATTATGAGGGAGAGTTTATGATATATAATTAACATAATAACACTAATATATCATTGGATCAATTATTGATATACTATTCTATGATATGCTGCATAAAATTATTAATTTGACAAATAATTAAATTTGATGATATATCATTAAGCTATTATATTGATGGTGTAATATAATTTTTTCTGTAATTTTAAAGATTAGCCAATATCATTATAAGTTATACTTTTTGTTTTTCATTATCTATCATAATTAATTAATTTTACATATAATAAGAAGATCATTTAATTTATTTATTTTTAATAAATTTTTTAAAATTATTTTTTATATATAAAATTTAAAATAATTAAAAATAAAAAAATGCGATAGAAAAAATATAAGTGAGTTGAGATTATAAAATAAAAAAAATCCTTTATTAATGAAAAAGTAAGTTAAAATTAAAACAAAATTTAATATTTCATTAAAATTTTAAAACATAAATAAAAATTTGGAAGGAGTATTTAGCAAATTAATACTATGAAGCAATCTATTTTATGTTTAATTTTTCAGAAAAAATCATTTTGTTTGTACGGACATTGTTATATTGATTCTTGGTGACAGTACTGCATTATCATTGATTTTTTTTTTTTTTAACCACTTCAACTTATTGTTTAAGATTAATTCTAAGGATTGTCCCAGTAATTTGAAACTTTTTTTAAGTTTGATTTCAAATATATATATATACATATTGCAGCGATTCGGAAAACGCCATTAAAGTTATCTTAAAGGTTTGGTTCGTGATGATGTTCTTAACAAGGCTGTATTATCTGGGATTTTGTTTGTGTCTCCCTCATTTTATCTAAGTGTCATTTAAAAAAATATTTATTTATTATTTTAAAATATAAAAATTATATTTATTATCTTTTTAAATAATATTTTTATTATTTAATATTTAATAATTTTACTTATCAATTAATTTTTAATAAATAATAATTAATAAATTACAATCAATCTCTACTAAAATTAATTTTTTTTTTCACTCTTATACGTTATCCTTAAACAATACTTACAAAGTGAAGGGAGCACCATTTAACATACGGATGAGGTGTAAACCAACAAGATATAAAAAATGGAGGAGTTATTTTAAAATTATTTATAGACAAATTTGAATTATCAAATTTGCTAATATAAATTTACACTACTTTATCAATGTTCCACTACAACTCATTTCATATTTTCATGATGATATTTTCACGATGATAATGCTACTTTCCTCCTTGTTTCACTCCTGATTTATACTCTTCTAAGAAAAAAAACGAGACCTCATTCTAAATTTCATATCCTCTATTGAGAAATATAGAAAACTTACGTCAAATTTAGAATATAGATAATAAGCAATTTTTGTTTTCAGGTTCGGACAACGTACGCACAGAGCATTAATTATTTCTGCTCTCTGAGATCATTCATTAATCATGATATTGACTTCACACTAACACCATCATAAAGCTCATCTTCTCTTGAATTGTGGTTTGTTTGGTTAAACTAAATTGAGCAAAGCTAATTTTATTCTTATACGATCCCTTTTCATGAACTTTTTTATATTAATAAAATATGTCAACTTAGCACGGTCCTTTTTAAAAGATAAAAAATATCTTTTCCCTGATTTATAAAGAAAAAGTAAGAGAAATAAATATATGTGAATATAAATAAGTTTAGTATTATTAATACGTTATTGGCTCAATAAAAAATATGTTAACCTCAAATGAATTTTATTTATTAATAGACAGAAAATTGAATTTTGAGAATGATATTTATTAAAAAAAATCATTAAATAAAATTACTAAAATTATATATATAGCTTGTTCCGTTCTAAAATTAGAGTTATCTTTCGAAATTTAAAATATATATATATATATATATATTCAAAAACTAAAAATGAGGGGGTCGGGTGCATCGTTAATATAAATTGAAGATAGTTTTTATATGCAAAATTGCAAATAAAACTATATGACTAGTAATATTGAGGCAAGTTGCTTTCAATGTAGTTGCGATTTCAGGATATAACATTATTGAAGCCATGAAAATAAAACCACACCCGGATTAGCATTATTTAAGAATTAGATTCCCGTAAGGAAGGTGATATTTCAAATTGAGCGGATGGTGACCTTTGCAGGTGGCTTTCACTTTCCAATCTAATTTACCCTTGCATGAAATCTGTGACTAAACAGTACACTCGAGCAGAAGTTGCCAACTTTTCCCCGTCGTTTTCCCAATTCTCTCTCTGTCTATCTTGTTTGCTTCTGGAAATGGGCTTGCCAGCTAACCTAAACTTGTAAAACAGGCCCATAGAAGTTAAGTTCGAGCAGGCTTCACCGTCTCCTGTACCGGTACAAAACATGGTGATGCAATCTTTGACCCCTTTGTCAACATTCTTAATCCCGTCGAGTTGTAATCCAGTGACAAATTGGTCGTCAGACATACTCTGCAAGATCCAATAGCATGGGATAAATTATTTAATTAAAATTTATATAATATTTAAAAATTTTAAATAAATTATATAATTTATTCAAAAAAAAAATTTATATGTCTAGTTTAATTTTATATAAAATTATTTATTCTTAAAGAGACGATAACGACTGATAATATAATATTAAAATTAAAAACTCTTTTATATTCTTATTTTTCTCAGTTATTAAAAAAAAAATTCTCTCATTCTTTTTGCCTCTCTTTCTCCGCTCTCTTCTCTCATACATGTAAAAATATTTTTATTAAATTGTTTATTTTTTAAATGTATACATTCTTATAAAATAAAACAACTAACAAATGGTGAATTAACTCTATATAAATCTTATATTATCCAATATTATATTATACTATTTAATAGTCCTTATACTATATTATATAATGTGTCAAACAAGGCTTTAATTCTTCTATACTTGTTAACTAAAGAAACCATGAATCAAAATTTCATCAATATTTAAAAATTATATTTGTGACTATCTAATTCCTTTTTCATTTTTTATCAATAATTATAATAATATGAAAAAATTTATAATATATCATATACGTAGTGTCACAAGTCAATAACTCTTTATTTGAAACCGTATAGTATATATTTACTACTTTTAGTAAACATATTAGTCTTTCCATTAGACCTACTTAGCACTATTGGAATATATGATGGAATTCACAAGTTTATAAGTCATAATTGATTGTTGCTGAAGCACTCATGTATGTCAAGTCATGAGATCACCCCATACAAAGAGCCTTTAAGCATAGTAAGCCTAAAAAAGGACAATTTGAATAAGAAAAAAGACATTCTGTACATTTGGTATATGCTTCATTTCATAATTTTAAGTATATAAAAGATAGTTACAAATTAATATACTTAAGTCCCTAACTTAGTACCAAAGTGCCCCATCGATTTTCTTAATGCTTTAACTCTTTAAAAAATATTTTGATTAAAAGCTTATCTAACACAAGTAGACATACTTTTTTCAAATCATTTTAAGTTTTTTTTTTTTTTGCTATGTTCTAGGTGTCCAATTTGTGCCATAACATACAGATAAGAAAATAAAAATATAAGGATAACAAATATAAACTTTACAAACCCCTTTGGATTATCTAATTATGCCAAAATTATAAAAATACCATAAACTTGAGAAAATAAAAAAAATATAGTACATAAATTGGATTGATCCAAAATTTTAGCATAACGTGCTTAACTTTTCCACCATGTCTCATTTAAAATTGAACATGTTTGCTTATCAAATTATCATAACTTCTAACTTATGATATTTTCTTCCACTTTAAATAACAATACACTCATTGACACTTTAATCTAACATGACTCATTGAAGAATCTACTTTATCTCTCAAATTTTCATATTAATTTTTGGCTTACTCATGCCTATCTTTTTTAGTACTATGAATGTTTCCCTACCTTTCATTTAGGTTGTTGCTTTTGCAACATTGGTTCACCTATTGGCCACATTTATTCTTCACAAATTTCTCAAAAAGCCACATTTGTAGACTCCTTTTAAAGTATTCTAACACTCTTTAATACCGCTTTCCTACTAGCTTTTCTAAACTTGTTATCTTTGTAACTTATTCGATAGGTAGTTGTGTTAGCAATTGTGTCCTCGCCTCTACAGCTTGCATGAATGCCATTGCCACAACAAAAGTATGCATTAACTCAATAACTTGTGAGCAATGCTTAATACTTTGAATCCCCTATTAATAAATATTTTACACTTAATGTCCAATTAAACAAGTACAAAAGTTAAGACTTACACTTAATCTACGTATAGGCTTTATAACCTTGCTCACAAGTTTGTTTATGTTGCTTTCAATTTATTTACAATGTAATGCTATTTTTACATCCAATTAAATCTCCTGATCCTTTCTAAATCAATACCTTATGGCATTTCATTGGCCATCATATCCCACTTAAAGTTGATACTATCTAGGATCATGAGGATCTAGCATCGTGATCCTTATAACCCTTCTTATCTCAAGCGGCATTCAACAATGTTTAGGCTTTTGTACTTTTAACTTAAGTGCATCCTTTAACAACTCTTTCAAACACATCTATTTCGATGGCTCCCTTACATCAATAGCTTAATAGGATTAAGCATAAAAGTTTTTTCATATTCTAGCTCGAGTTTCACTTTACTTATGCACTAATAAATGTGAATTTATGGTCATTACCACACAAAGTTTTTTGACAATATGACTATATAGTGCTAGACTACTATCTTTCTTCCAAATCATTGTTGCCACACCAAGTGACTATGCAGCCTAGTTTACTAGATTAAAGTACTATTGTTGCTATCATGTGACTATAATGTGCTAGTTCCCTAGCATCTTATCTTAAATATTATATATGATTACATGCTTTCTATCAAGCTTACAAATTATGTGTATTGCATTAATTTCTCTAAATCTTCACTTTACCCACCAGTTATACTCCTCCAAGCAATATAAATGATCCTTCCAAACCATTTTGATATGATTTTAGACTACTCCTTATGGAAAAATTAGCTTTGCCCTCTGGCTATACTCCTTTAAGCACTATAGACATTCCTTCTGGACTATCTTAATACAATTTTGGATTCCTTTCTCTAGAAAAATCTACTTGTGCCTTTTAATTGTAGCCATACATTTTGCATGACCAAGGTTTCATCCTTTGGATCCACCAATCCTTTCAAAAATGGCTAAACTATCTAGCAAGACTAAGGTTTCTCCCTCTAGATTGGCCATTAATTCATTTATCCTTAGATGGTGATTTGTATCACTTAATGTCATTATTATGAATAAACACATAACCAACATCCCACACACACAAGCAAGTTAGCCTTTTGGCATAAAATGCTTGAAACTAATACACTAACTTATATTTACTTGAATGCATCGTTCTCTCGTATTCTAACTTCTCATGCCGATCTAACCTTTTCACCCTCTAGTCAAGTTTTTGACAATGATTTCTCTGAGTTCAAGA
Organism: Sindora glabra; assembly: GCA_020226215.1. Lineage (NCBI taxonomy): Eukaryota > Viridiplantae > Streptophyta > Magnoliopsida > Fabales > Fabaceae > Sindora > Sindora glabra. Next base: position 19,379,518 of record CM035228.1, read on the forward strand.
ATGATAGCTTCACATATTCTTTATATAGTATTAGATCAACTATATTTTTAACCAATTGTAGCTTATCCAATTTTGGATTTCCACCATAAATTAAGTTTTAATACCAAATATCATAGGTTAGTAGCTTTTTAACTGAAACTATATTATGCATATTTGCCATTCTTAGAAATATGTTAACCTTTCCATTAAGCCTATGTGACATTTTTGGAATAAATTATAAAACTTACGAGCTTGTAAGTCACAATTAAATATCATTGAAGTAACCGCACATACCAAGCTATAAAATCACCCTATACAAGGAACCTCTAGACACAACAGGCTTAAAAAGGGACAATTTGAATAAGGAGAGGGCACATCATTTGCTTAGTATATACCTCATACAAGATCACCCCACACAAGGAATTTCTAGACACAACAAACCTAAAAAGGGATAATTTAAATAAAGAGAGGGCACACTATTTGCTTAGTATATACCTTATTCCATAATTTTGAGTGTACAGAGGATGACCATGAGTTAACACACTTGAGTTTCTAACTTAGTATCAAGGTGCCTCACCAGCTTTCTCCACACTCTACTATCTTAAAGAATATTTTAAACAAAAGCCTATTTGACATAAGTAGACATAATTTTTTTCTAAATTGTTATAAGCTCTTTTTATCATATTTCAAGTGTCCAATTCACGTCATAACACATTAACGTAAAGATAGAAATGTGAGGATCATAAATATAGGCTTTTTGAATTTTTCTAGATTCTCCAATCATACTAACATTATCAAAATATCTTCAAATTTGAAAAAAATTAAAAAAAATAGTTCACAAATTGAATTGATCCTAAATTTTAGCCATAAGACCTTTATAACATATTTGATTTTTCCACCAAGTCTTATTTAAAACTAAGCATACTTGCCTCTTAGACTATCATAATTACCAGCTTATAACATATAGTGGTATATTAATATACTACTAAATTTCATATAGTGGTGCATTAATACACTACCAAATTTCATATAGTAATGCATTAATACACTACTAAATTTCACCATTGATATGTTGTCATGTGATATGCATGATTTGACCTTTAAAAAAAGTAAATTTGATATATGAATAGATTTAATAGTATACTAATATATGATTATATCAATGATGTATCAAAGTCCCTCCTTAATAAAATTCTTTGTTGTTTGAAATGCAAGATATGAATAAAATTTGATCTAATGATAAAGAGATCATTTACCTCAAGGTAGGACCTTGATTTAATTCTTCATTAGTGTTTAGTAGGATTAAATATAATAATAATTAATTTGCATGATGTGATGAAAGTGCTAACGGATATTGAAGTATTGGAGTTTCCTTGGCTTCTTTGTGGATGCATGACTATCCCAAAAGTTGTCATCCTTTGCCACCGCAGATTTTTAAATAGAATTTGTATAATTTCATTTTGTTTCTTGTTATGTTATTATAATGTTACGAGGAAATAGATATAAAATTTTTACACGAAGTAGGGTTCAGAGTTCTTCTTTTATGTGCAGTGAAAGTTATGAGCATCTACTTCTTTGTATGATAAAATGAATAATATTATGAGAAGTTGGAATTCTTAAGTAATTGATTATTTTTATAGTTAAATTATATTTAATATATTTATATTTATATTTTTAATTTTAATTTATTTAAAATTTAAAAAAATAATCTAATAACGAAGACGCTCAATCTTTTAAAAAATAAAATTTTACCAGAGTAAATTCATTGAAAAAGTGCGAATCCTTCCAAAGATACCTTATGTAAAAGCTTGGCCACTAACTGAAAATTAAAAAATGGCTCATGAGGTTCTCATATCTAAGCATTTCCATTCATTAAAGAAGAGAAAGTGAACGTTGGCTGTTGAATCAATTTATAGTTGTCTGATCCTTTGGAAAACAAATCACCATCTATCTTCAATGTTGGCAGATTCTGATAAGAAGCAACCAGCTCATATAATAGCCCCGCCAATTGATTTTTTCTCTTCCCTCATTCAATTGTCCTTCACTGTAAAGTGTAATTAGGGCTAAAAAATGTAGCTTTTTAGGATGCAGGGACCAACTTTCACTTCCCAATACCCATGGATACACTTAATTCATTTTATTTTTTTTATAAATGAGAGATTTCTTTTCTTTTTGGAGAACCTGTAAAATAGAAAAAGGAAAACGGAAGCGAAATTTTCAAAGAGCTTCTAACGTTCAAGTCAATAAGAATAATAGAATTACTAATTTGAATAGTAAAAATATAGTATACATTTTATATAAGAATTCATCTGAATAGAACAGTTAAAAAATAGTAAAATAATTAATCAAGGAGTTATCATTATAATTCTCAAAATATTGATATTTATCGCAAATAAATCACCAATTTGAAGTAAGTTGGATGAGTTTGAAACACAAAATATCATCGATGCAAGTGTGTATACTGTAAAGAAGTAATTGTCATTGACTGGGTGCCTGCCTAGCTACCTTCTAATACTCTGTAACTCTAATTTGCGCAAGAACGATATTAAAGATGAAATGAAACAAAGAAAATAGAATAGAATGGGGCTCGTGAGTTTACATCTTAACTGTATGTTTGAGAGTTTGGAAGGGAAAAGAAAATATCAAGATCAAAAGAAAGAGAGGAAAAAAAAAAGAGAAATTATAACTTTTTTATCTCTTATTTAAATATTTAAAAAAATTTCAAAAATTTTGAAATTGAATAACATAAAAATATTAATATTATAAGAATTCAGATAATTTTAAAGAATTATTAGAATTAGCATTCCCTTTCTTTCCAAAAAAATTCTTACAAAAAAAAAAGGGATATTCAGTAACCTATTTCGTTTTCCTTCCCCCCATCCCATCAATCACACCTTCGTGAGGATTAATCTTCTAACTTATTTTCCAATGTGATCCTCCTTATTTCTCCAACTTCAACCATGGTAGTATCAACAGGGGCTACATGATTGGCAAGGAGTCGATAAGAGCTTCCTACATGTCATTTTATTTTTTTATAAATGAGAGATTTCTCTTCTTTTTGGAGAACTTGTAAAATAGAAAAAAGAAAACGGAAGCGAAATTTTCAAGGAGCTTCTAACGTTCAAGCCAATAAGAATAATAGAATTAATAATTAAATTTTTTAGAAAAATAATTTTATATATAAATTTTTTAAAAAATATTCAAAATTATGATATTAATAAAATAATTATTATATTTTCAATATTATCATAGTATAAAATAATAAATTTTAATTATTATTAATTAAATTTAATAAGAATAATTTTATTATTATTATTATAAATAATATAAGAAATAAAATTTACCTAACGTGAGGTGAATAAGTGACTTCTTATATTTTGTGAGAAATAAAATTTTTTATAAAATTTTATTTTTCATAATTTATAAAATAATGATCAATTAAATAATTTATTAATTTTTTATTTTTTAAAAAATAAAATATTCTATATTATTAAAATTAACCAAACTATCTCTTATCTCAAATTCATAAAATCTTTTCAACTATATAGATTCTATGACAAGTGACAAACATTAGTGACGCCAGAGAAAGAGTAGTACTAATTATAAATAATTATTTATGTATAAAGTATTATTCACACATATAATTTAAAAAATTATTATGCATCCTGTATGCATGGCAAATCTCGATCAAGTTGTGCGCTATTTAATTTAAACACATACATATATAGTATCGGTTCAATTTAGTTTATACTGTGTGTGTAAATGTAAAATGATTATACGTACAAGAAGCAAAGCTTTGACAGCTTGCTCTGTTGGCCTCACAACTTTATACAGTGGAGTTAGGGTCTGGTTCATGTTTTCGAATGATTGTGTTTCTACTGCTATGATGATTTTCTGCCATGGATATCACTAAAGTTGACCACATTTAAAACCTTCTGCTGATCATAAATCTACATTTAGTACACACCAAAAAGAGAGATATTCAAAGATCTCTGTAGATTTTCTTCGATCTCCTAGATTGACCTCTCCAAAATCTAATATGTTTGGAAAAAAGACACCCTCTCTTTGTTTGAATATCATACAGTTAAATAAATTAGAATAGTGTAAAAATAAATAAGTAAATTTTAACATAATTTCTAAATCCTCAAAAAGTAGATAGGAAGAAAATTATTCTAATAAAAAAATTATTACAAAATAATATATATAAAAACTCTGTACGATATTATTTCATAATCTTTTAATTATTATTTCTACATCTCTTTCAAACTTTTATAAAATTTTTTATATAATTTCTATCATTATTCATATCATATCTTTCACATATTTCAAATCCTTAATCAATATAAATATTTATAATTTAAGAATATTTATTGAATAAAAAATATTAATTTCATTCTAATATAAAAATCTAAATCAAATAATATATAATATCTAATAAAAAATAATTAATAATTAATAATAAATTAAATTTCAATCAAATCCAACGTAATCTTATTTTTCGAATTCCCTCTTATACATGGGTCACCAACCAAAGAGTAAATTTTTATTCTTTAAATTATCTTCTCTCTGATAAAAGAATGATTCCTCGTAGGTTACTTTCACTCGCAATAAGAAATTTTTATCTTCTGGAATGATTGTCTCCATCCGATCCCCGCTAATATAACATTGTTCATAAAATGATTACACATTCCTTAACCCTAAACCCCTCTAAAATATATGGAAAATTCAATTATATTTAGCACAAACTGGATTGTGACTTATCATTTGAAGCCAAAACAAGTTGTTTGTGATATGTGCAAGAAAGAGCTCACTGTTCTATTATTATGTGAAGTAACTTCAACAACTCATCTTCGGTAATCGGTTTTAGTTTATCGGACAATATCCGCGGAGCACTAATGAAAATATGCCTCTCACACTGGATACACATTTATTCTCACAAATGTAAAAAGTGAAGTGTGAAATGTAAGTTATATATAAATCTCACATTCATCTCAATGCAAGTTCAATAAGAAATTAAAATTATACAGATTGCTAGAGAATAATTCTTAATTAATTAATCATGTTTAAAAAAATAATTTCTAATATAAATTATGAGTGGACGAAGATTTGTTACTTTATTACAGAAGAGATAGATGAAAAAATCGAAGAAAAGAGGCACCGAAGGCTCTGGCTATTTTTATATAAAATATTATGAATATAATTATAAAATATTACAATAATAAAAAATAATTTAGTTATATATTTAAAGAATTGAATAAAAAATATTTAATTTTCTTTACTATTATTATAATTTTATATATTATTTTTTTAATTACAAATCATTGAAGTACATGGTACACATTTACTACCACTTAAAGCAATCTCCTGTATGCAATTGGTTTATGTGTGTCATAAGTAGCGGATGAGTAAAAATTTTCATATGCTCATAGAATATAAATAGATGATAACGGTGATTATAGGTTGATTAATTAAAGATGCTTAAGTCCTTTTTATTAATTGGATAAATTTGGTGTGTGTGTTTGAATGTATTCTTATTTTTTATTTTTAAAAGTTATTTTTAAAAATTGTTTTTTTGAAAAATTATTTTTGAATTCAAGAAAAATAATGAATAAATAATGTTTGGTGAAATAAATAAAAATTTTATTTAATCATAAAGTTACTATCAAAAATAAAAAAATAAATTCAGAAAATATTTAAAATTTTTTCTTTTTGGTTTCTGAAACAAAAATTTTAAGAACAATTTTTAAAAAATTATTTTAAAAATAGTTTGACAAACAAAAATTTTTATTTTTAAAAATCATAAATAAAGAAACCCTTAGACCGACCCTTAATTGACGGCGTGTATTTTCCAAACCAAAATCGATTAATATAGAAATTTACGTATATCAAAGAATCCCGAAAAATATGAAGTAGAAATTAATATAGAAATTTACGTATATTTTGAGTTGTTTTTATTTATTGGAATAATTTGTTTATGTAGTGGGAGGCTGTTTATTGTTATTAATTAAAGGATATACACCCGCATTTAATTGATAAACTAACATTTAATTACATTTTTTCGTTCTATTTTCAACGGATAGTAGCACGCTAATCATTCTTAATCGATAAAGAGGTTAGTTTGTGAAGGGTAGTTAGTGAAAATTTGATCACCCTCCAATAAAATATGCTAGAATCTTTCATTCATTCGTGTGTTAGCAAACCGACAGTCGTATTTTAACCACATATCTTTCATTCTTTCAAAGAAAATGTACGAATAGAAGTGAATAATAAGATATGTGAATGGCAGATCGAATTCGATTCAAAAGGTAATATAATAGTAAGTTCAAACTCTGGGGGTAAAATGTTTCCGAACATTAAATTATTTTTTTTTAACAAATTTGGAAGTCAATGAATCAAATTAAAAATGTAAATATCAATACATGATATTCCTTTCATTCCTTGTAATTTCTTGTTAATTTTTTTATCTATTATTTAAGATAAATATATAACAATTAAAAAATAATAAATAACTTAAATTTTAAAAAATTGCAATTTAGTAATATATTATTTGTTAAAAATTAACTGATATGTAAAATTGTTAAATATTTATTAAGATAATAGACACAATATTTGGAAGAAAGAAATGAATAAAATTTTCTTTTTTTAAAATATGAGATAAATATGAAAAAAAATTTCTTTCAAACAACATTAAAAAACGAACGGAGAGAATAAATAATCTTATGAGGTGGTGATCAAAATAATATTTAAGGCAGTTTCACCTCGTGTTCCAACCTTCAAAGGATTGAATTTTTTGCCATTAAATCAAATTGATCGTTTTAAAATTTGTATGGTGATTCAAGATCCCATATGACAATAATTTATTAAGGAAAACTTAATGTTAAATGTTCCTATAATATCTCTCTCCATCCTCTACATGTGGTCTTATCTAGTGCTTGCTACGGTACCCCAGGGGGTTTCAAACTCGGGTTGACGTGGCACAATACGAGCCATTGGATGAGATTACTAAGAATTTTGGTAATCTCATCCAATGGTCCACAATGCACCACATCACCCCGGGTTTGAAACTCCGGGGGTACCGTAGAATTCCCCGTCTTATCTTTATCTCCAATTACTTCTTTTTTTCTCCTCTCTAAATATAGGCTCTGTTGCACGCAACAAATAAATTAACTTATAACTTATTTACCTGGTTAATAAGATAAATAAGCTATAAGCTAACCTCTAGACCTCTAAAGGTATTTCTCATACTAGTTTATAAGTTACTTATAAGTTACTTCATGTAACTTATAAGTTCTGATTTAATAAATTACTTAGAGTAACTTATAGTTTATAAACTACTATTTTTTTTTAAAAATTTCAAATCTATCCTTATTCTTTTTTTTTTAATTTACAACACATATCTTTTGTAATATAAATTTAAGTAATTTTTAAAAAATATATTTAATTATATTTTAAGTAATTATAATTTTATAATAAATAAGAAAATAAAAATTATATAAGTAAATAAATATATAAGTTTATAAAATATAATTAATTAAATATTAAAAATTATACTTTTATTTTAAAATTTTTAATTATATTAATATAATTTAATTTTTAGATAAATATAAATTATTTTAATTATATATATTTTTATTAATATATCTTTTTATGTCATTTTGCAATTTCAACTAGTTCAACAACTAATTTTACGAAACACTTTAGTTAGTTTATTAACTATCAGTCAGCTTATTAACTATCAAGTAACTTATTAACTATCAGCTAGTTGCATGAAACGAAGCCATAGATCCACTTGATATTTAATTTATTTTAAAATTAAAAAGTGATGTCTTAGTTTTGAAAATGTTTCAAATACTTAGGAAAATCTACCTTAAAAATGTTTTTATCATTTTCATTCTCATTGATATCTTATGCCCAAAAAATTCAACAAATCAAGATTTTTACTTTATAAAAAGTTAAATTTTATACTTTTTTTTCCTATTTTTTACTTTAATTTATGAGTTAACTATCATGGCTCAATCTTAATAGTGTCTTAGTAGTGATCAATGTAAAACCAATTAGTTGATTTCCACTTGCATAACTTATATTCATCAATTGCATATAAAGAAGATATAGAATATTGAGAAGGTTAATCATGTATTTAAGAAAAGTAAATAAGATTTCATTCATCAAATTTGATTCATTTACAAGTAACAAAAAGGGGTTAAGTTGGCTTATAATCCATCGAAATTTGAGAATAAGTTGATTTAACTAACTCTAAAATAAATTAAATTTCTATCATGTTACCCTTGATTTATACAAGACAAGGCTTTATAATATTTAATTATATCAAGATATCTTATGCTATCTTAAGTCATACCAAAGAGTCACTTAGGAGTTCAATTTTGAGGTGGTGGTGGTGGAGAAAGCTTAACATGTGAGTTTGCAAGATAAAATACAAAAAAGTAAATTTAAGACTTAGTGAGTAAATATCCTAATATCGATAAATTTAAGGAAAATTAAACTCTTATTAATTGAATTGACCCTTCTTAACTACCATATTCATTTCAAACAACATCAAATTAGCCATTTGTTGTCATATCATAACATTAATCAACATTATTGAAAAGTAACCAGAATAAATCCTACTAATCCTTTTAATTCAGATTTCTCAATTAACATCTAGGAAGCATCATTAGTTCACAACATTTATAGGTAAAAGATAATAATTTAATGACATGCTAGGGGTAATTATGCATACAAAAGCATATAATCATCATTTTGATTCTCATTCATTTTTATCCCTTTATGAATAGTTACTGGATCTAATTCAATACATATTGACAATAATGCACCTTAATATCATTTTCCCTTATCATTGTCATATCTTAAGTTCAATATAATTTTATTCAATCCATATTGCAACACATATACCAATTTCACCATACTTATTTCATGGCCACATTACTCAACCATTATTAATTAAATGCTTTAACAAATGTAACTTAATACCTAAACAACAATCTTATACCATAACAATCATATAGGAACCTGTTACTGATAATATAGGAATCACAATCAATTATATATTCAACTGTAAGCTAATAAAGAACATTTTTTCAAAGTATATTTGACTACATATATGATTATTGTTCACTTAGAAAAGAGTTACAGTTGATTATGAGCCTGTAAAAAGCAGGTCCTATTTAACTAAGGACTTTCAGAGGCAAGGTTCAAATGGGCTAGTCATTTATATACTCGACTACAATTATTCAAAGAGCAAATTCTCAAACCATAGTCAACTACAGCCTCCTCAAAGTTGATATTTGTCAACCATGGTTCTCTATAAAGCAATCTCTCAGCTTATAGTCCATTATATAGTTAACTATAACATAAATTTCTATAAATTTATTGTGAAATTGCCTATTCATGCACCATATTTCACCATTGATCCTCACCAATTTATTAATAAACATATATAACACTTCATATTTCATACTATTTTCAACATCAAACTCAACTTAAACATCATAAATTAACACATCTCATGCATATTCATTAAAAACTTAAACATAACCAATAATTATTAACTTAATCTATAAATTAGGATTAGAATATCTACTCACCTACTATGAAGGAGATGATTGGATACTATGATTCAAGGTTGGTGACTCCTAATCATTTAAAATTATAAAATTTAAAGTTAAGGTTCGTATTCCCCCTTTTGAACTTAATAATTGAGTTTTACAAATCCTAAAGGATAAATTGAAGAAAAACATAGCATTGATAAAGATTTGAGTAGCCTTACCTTGATTGTGTAAAAAATTTGATGAAACCACCTTATCATCATCGAGCCTTCAAATCTCATAACCACCTTTATCAAATAACAAAACCCATTACTTGAACTCTAATATTAAAGTATAAATTCCACAATTCAAACTTAATCATCAAAACCCTAAAAATACCATTTTTAAATCAAAATGATAACTTTAAGTTCAAATTTAAGTAAAAGGCTACCCACCTTTTATAAAGGGGATGCTAAACGCAACAATTTGTAATTTGTTTAGTCCAAATCATGCACCCCCTAAAAAAATTCAAGTTAAGGTTTAAACCCTCTTTTGAGTTTAGATTTCTAGATTAATTTGAATTAAAAGAAATGAAAGAAAAACCCAACAAAGATTTAGGAAGCCTTACCTAGCTTAGGATGAAAAATGCAAGCCATTGATGATAATTTATGTTTGAACTTCATGAGAAAAGGAAATGTTGGGGTTGTTGGGTGTTTATGTTGAGAAAATTAATAATGGGTTTAAGGAATTTGAAAAAATGAAGGATGACTAACCAAGGGCAAAATTAAAAAAGCAATCTAAATCTCTTTTATGCTCATATACTCATTTTTAAACACACCAAACTTTTAAATATTTCATTTTATTTTCTTATTCTCATCTATTCTATATAAAATTCTTATTATTCATTTTCTAAAATAACTCATTATTCCTTACTTAACTTTATTACCTATTTCTTTAGGCAAATTTATTATTCTTACACGAGGACATTCCAAAATCTTAGAAAGTTGTAACACTATCATTAAAGTGAATATCCTTATTATCTTTAAAAAGTTAAAGGGTAGATTTTCTTAAATTAAAACTTAAGAGATAAATTTGAAATTTTAGTTAAAATGAGAAGATCAAAAGTTCCTTTTTTATCATAAAACTATAAAAATATAACATATGTGGATGATATATATAAAATGCCAAATTATAGGAGTGATAATTTTTTACATAACATGAATATGACATAAGTCACATGAAGTCAAGTTATGTATAATTAGGTTTGAATTATGAATAAGTTGACTAGTTTGGCATGAAATGAAATTCATGTCGAGTTCAAATCAACTGGTATAATTTGTTATGACTCATAAAATTTATATAGATTGTTATTCAAGTCAACTCAACATGACTAACCTATGTAACTTGCAAAAATACTTATAAATTTATTCATAAGTATATATGATGTATGATTATGTATAATTTATATGATATAATATGTAAAATTTTAATAAAAAAATGTATAATATTTATGTAAAATAAAAGGTTTAATAATATTATTTGAAAAATAATTAATAGATAAATTATAAATACCTAAATATGATAAAAAGATTAAAATCATATTTTAATAAAATGATACTAAAGATTTTATAAAATATTTAAAGAAAGATTAAAAATACTTTTAATGAATGAAACATGATAAGTAATTTAATTAGATAAATGAATTTATAATGTAAATTTTGTTAATTAAAATTATTAAATGAGTTAGATGAACTAACTTATCTTAACATGATTGACAAATGAATTGATATGATATGATTATTATTTGAATTGGATTATTGTTGAGGTTAGTTAAGTTGTTATTAATATTTAATATGATACGAATCTTATACATGAATTCAAATTGCTGTCCTTACCATGTCGAACGCCGTGTAAACATCTCCATTAAAAACCTTAACAATGCTAGACCTGCGATACGAATCTTATACATGAAATCAAATTGCTGCCCCTACCATGTTGAATGTCGTGTAAATATCTCTGTTAAAAATCTTAACAATACTAGACTATTGAGTAATACCGTATTTTTTTTTAAGTTAAAGGTTAATTTGCTTCAAATAAAATTTAGAGTGAAATTTTAAAACTTAAAAAGATTAATTTACTTGACATAAACTTCAAATAACATTGTATGCTCAAGTTTGACCTCATTAAAATTAAAGGAGCATTAGAACTTGTGTCAATCATTATTAAGTTTGAATAATTTGAATTCAAGCTTGAGTTTGACTTGAATACAAATTTAAATGAATTTATACAAATTTATTCAAGTAATATATTATTAGGCTCAAATTTCTCAACAAACTTAAAATATTTAAATTCAAATTTGAGATTATAATGTAGTCCGAATCTAAATGAGTTTATATAACGTTATTTCACCTCTATTTAAGCATATAAAATCTTATCATTCATAAATAAATTATATACTAATTTTTTTATCATTTCATTTTACTCATCTATATAAATTCTTGTAATCATCAAATATATAAAAAAATATATCAACACAGTAATTGTATAATACTAATAATGATATATAGTAAAAAGTAATTTATATTAAAAAAAACTAATTATTTTAATTAAAATATCATATTTCTTTATATGATTTTAACAATTACTAATATGTTTGAAATTTTTATATATTATTATTTATATATAGTATAAGAATAAAAATTATTTTCTTATTATTAGATTTATTTAATTTCACAAATAATTTAAGTGGAATAATATTAAATTTAAGCTTCTACTTATATATTAATTAAACTTACTTCATTCAGTTTGAGTTATTTAAAATCAAATTTAAATCAAACTCTACACGACAATTTCGAACTGTTGAGAAATAGTTAGCTTGACTCAGCTGCCCGTCGTTCCTAACCATTTGAGTTTCGTCGCGTAAAATTATCCATTGTGAAAAGCACAGCTATGGAAATCTGCACGCACAATGAATGCCCAAGTAAATGCACGCTGATGCATGAAAGTAACGAGCATTGCAATTAACGGAGAAATAAATGGAATTTAAGTACGGCTGCAATAGCAAGTGGACGAGTTTAAAGGGGGCAGCTACGCGACGTTTAATGCTGCAAAGTCAAATACATAAGTTTGTATTTTGAATTCTGCGAAAGCATTAAACCAACTGTTCCGTTCCGGTGTTCCTCACCATTCGAATAATTACTAATTCAAATCCCCATGTCTTTCTTTTCCAACCATCACCTTATCTTATCTTCTAATCTTACCGCACGGAAGTCCTAAACTTTATCAAATGTTTCAAATCCTTGCCCCAACACCGGGAGAATGGTGCCAGTTGGCAGAAGTAATTATCATTGATTAATGATAATTAAGATTATTTTTAATAAAAAAATATTTTTTAACCAATTAAATTTGATTATATAATTTTAATAAAATTTAATCAATAAATTTAATTTTGATATGTTAAGTTCGGTTTCGATCGATTTAAATTTTTTTAAAAAAATATTTAAATAAATTAATTTAAAAATTAAAAGTAATCTATAAATATATGTTAATATCAATTAAATTTAATTAATTATAGGTATTACACTTATAATTAATTAATAATTTGAAATTTATAAAATATTTTTTATTTTTAATTAATAATAATACATTAACTATTTTTAACTAACCAATTTCGAATTCGATGAGGGGGTTGAATATTTTTTATGACTCCTGCCGCTTGGTTTCATTGACACGTTTATTTTATGATACTATCTTCGTCAATTTGCATACAAAGCAATGTTAACGCACGCCTTGCCTTTACTAGCTATTAATAAATGTTAAGAAAATATTTTTATTTCTTTTTAAGTATTATGTAAAAAATATTTTTATTTATCTATTATTTTAAAAAGTAAGATTATATTTATTGTATTTTTTCACATATTACTCCTATTATAATTTTTTTAAAATGCAACAAATAATAAAGAATGAAAGAAACAATTTTTAATAATAAATATATTAATAAATTATAATTTATTTCTCTTAAAATAAATATTATGTATTATTTTCAATTTTAAAATCATATTTTGATTCAAAATCAAAATTTAATTCATCTTCTTTATCTTTCTATTATCATATATCTTTGGACTTTGTAATTACAAAGTTCAAGATGATTGATTAAGAATGGGGAGAGAAATATAATAAAATAAATGTTAAAATATTTTTTTATAGATGAATGTATACAATAATGAAATATTTATTAAAAATTAATATTTTATTAAATTTATGAAATGACAAAAAAGAACAAAAAGTCCCTTCCATATATGAGAAAAAGAATATTATAATAAGATTAGTAATAAATCAAGTTAAATTATGTAATATTTGAAGTTTAACCTTCAACTCAATAAATTAAGCGTATTAACCAAATAAATGATATGTTTATATGTAAATTAAACAATTTGGATGATTTGTTAAATAAGTCAAATTTAAATTAAATGTTCGAGTCATATGTATTATGAATCGGTCTGAATAATGAGTATATTTCTTAATTAATAATTGCATTTTAATTCATATATTTAAATTTTAAATAATTTATAATATTTTTAATATAAAACATAATTATGTATTTTAATAAATTATGTTGTATTGAATAATAAAATTAGTGTTGCTTGAAGCTACATTAATTTAGTTGTGTAAGATTCTGCAATGCTATACTAAATATGTAGTAGTTAAAATTTTTCTGACAAGCTATTTCAATGGATAATAGGCTATTTTTATCTTATAATTATAAAGTTGAGGTAATAAGCAAACTTTAATTCATTTAAAGTTGGAACAGTTTAAGTGTACGTAAAAAACTCATTTATCATAAATGATCATTTGAAGCTATCAATTTGAGTTAAACTAACTAAAGCTTAATTTGAATGGAATTTAAACTGAAAAAATCGATTCCAAACAAAGTCAAATCAAAGAAGTAAACAAATTCTTATTGAACGGAATCAAAGATGAAATTAATCAGCTCAAATCAACTTGTTACAATTTCTAACTCCACTGGAAATATAAGATTCATTTTTTTAGAGTCAAACGTAAATTTATCATTGAAGATCATATGCTTATAAATTTAAAAATACTTTTCAATTACACTTTTTATCAAATTTTATATCATTGTTTTTTTTTTATCAATAATAACATTATCTTTTGAGTATATACCAAATATTATAGGAATCAAAATGGATACAAACAAAAGCATAAGCTAAAAAATGTCCCGTAGCAGTATCAATATCTTGTATATGAAGATAAGCCAAAGTATACTTATTTCTTTTTTTTACACCATTTATCATATATATATATAATATTGTGAATAAATTTGCTTTTAGTGCTATATATTTTAAAATAATCCAAACCATTACTCAAAGTGAAAATTAACAAAGGATTCCACTCTATTATACATCGGATGAACAAAATGTGTACACTACAAACATTACATCCTTGGCTTGGCACCCCCACAGTTTGTCACTGGGCTACCTAGATTCCACCTAGTACATAACACTGCAGCGATGAAACCTCCTCCTACCACAACTTGTAGTAAGACCACGTGCAATCCTTAGAACTCACGTGACTTACGACTCAAGTTAAACCTCGGCGAATTATAGTTCACAGAGAAAACTCCGTTCCAGATCTCAGTGAAAGCCCTAACAATAACTCCATGGTGATGCGGTGAATTCAGCTGCAGAAAACAACTCAGAAGCTCCCTCAAATCATCCTTCGAGTAAATCTCATTCTCCATTATCATCTGCACCATGGAATGCTTAAAATCCTGATAAGGGTCGTCGGAATCTTTCTCCACCGCCACGCCTCCGCCGAAAGCTCTGCCAGTTCTGGCCGTCTTCACGCAGCTTTCGCCGTCGGAAAACTGCGAAGAATCACCATAGGGAGAGAATGTGGAAGTGGTGTTGCTGGGGGTGGCGGTGGTTGTAGTGCTGGTCGCGGCGTCCCAAGAAGAAAAGTGATTGTAAAGTTTGCATTTTTGGTAAGTGGGTTTCTTGGAATTCGGTTTTGGACGGAATATTTGCGAAAGCTTTGGTCTTCTGCAGCTGCTGCAGCCTAAGTTGACAGAGAAAGTGTTGAGAAGGAGCTTTTTTCTGGGCCCAGACATTTGCTCTGTTTCGTTTTATGCGAAACAGGGAAAAGAAAGTGAAGGAGAAAGAAATGGCGGAGAGATCGGCTTTGGTGAAGGATTGAGAGGAAAAGGAAGGATTGAGAAGAGGATTTATGGAGGATGTATGAAGATAGGAAGGAGGGGAGATGGCTTCCTAATTTATTATGCATGTGAGCTTAGGAAGGGCCCCACATGATGCTCTAACTTGTCGGATGCGTTTTGTTTATGACAATGTGATCTGAACCGCAGAATTTTAGAGATAAAATAATGTGCATCTTGGTACCGACCATCAGATCACATGTGTGGGGATGTGATGTTATTTTAGTGTAAACTGTTGCAAAATCTCTGTGATGTTATAATTAATAATTAATGGAGGATATTTTGAGGTTTTTAAATAAAAATTGTAATAGTGTTGTATGGAAAATTAATCTTACAAGTGGTTTGTTTTGTACTACAAGTAATTTCTCATGAAAATTAAATTTTTTAAGTAGTATTTTTTAAAACTTTTAGAAAAATATTTAAAAATATTAAAGAAGTAACATTTTTTAAGAAATAATTGTTCATATTTTATTTTATTTTATTTAAAATTTTTTAAAAATATTAATAAAATAATTACTATATTTTTAATATTATTATAATATAAATTAATAATTTTAATTATTATTAATTAAATTTAATAAAAATAATTTTATCTTCATATTTATAAATAATATAAGAAGTATAACTTATTTTAATTATAAAAACTAAAAATTTTTTTAAAAAATATTTTTTTAATTTATTAAATAATACATAATCAAAAAATTTAAATATTTTTTATTTTTTAAGAAATATAAATTCACATATTATTGTTATAAAGTAAACAACCTCTTAATGTATATTAATTTACTGTATATATACACACAAAATTTGGATTCAAATTTCAAATATGACCAAAGTAAAATGCCTAAAATAATATCGAAAGTTATTATACCACTAAAGTGCCAACCATTAATTCAAGTATTTAAATGCATATTAAATTAATTATATGTTATTATTTACTTATGTATTATTATTTTATTAAAAAATAATAAAAATTCCTTTTAATTGATAAAAATCTCTATTTATTTATTTTAATAAATCTGCATCGTCTCTGATGATTTAAAAAATTTTGTAACAACTAGTGAATGTAGATTAAATTTAAACCTTAAAATAATAAGAAATTTTATTGGAATTTTATGATACTTTTAAAATTTTGAAATTTTAAGTGATTTAATAATGTAAAATTAAAATTATTTAATTATATTTATTAAAAATAAATAAGTATAATTAAATAATTTCAAACTAATAATTTTATTACTTATCATATTATCTTAAATTTTAAAACGTATATGATATCATAATAAATACCAATTTTATCATGTAATATTTGTTGTTTACAAAATTTTTATTATGTGGCTCCCAATGTTAATTAGATTGATGATGGAATTTATTTGTTCTTATTGTTAATTAAAATTTTTAATAATCTATTAAATTAATTTTAAAATAAATTTTTTGATATTTTTCCCAATCACAAGAAGTTAAAATTTAATTTATTATTAAATTCAAAAGCATTTTTTTAAATAAAAAATTATTTTTATGACTTCAAAAGAGATATTAAAGGTGATTTGTTTTACTGAAAAATATTTTTTAAAAAAATTAGAAGTATAATTATAAAATATTATTGTGATGAAAAATATTTTATTTATTTAATATTAAAAACAAAAAATATATTCTTCATTATCATATATTAAATATCAAAAAAATTTAATCAAAGTATATATGTCACCCATATATTTTAGAAAAATAAATAAAATTTTCTAGTAAAAGATGCGAATGCCTAAAAAAAATAATCAAAGCCTAAGGTACATTAGTTTTTTTTTTTTGTAGAAACAGGAAATATATAGAAACCAATAAAAAGGATTACAAGAGTCTTGAGGTGTATACACCCTGAATATCAGCGTTTAAAATAGCATTAACAGCACTAGGAGGAGCATCCAAAACATGAAAACTACTACTATAAATAGTAAAATTTGCTAAAAAACTTGCAACTTGATTTGCTTTCCTATAAGCATGCTTTATCCTCGAGTAGCCCATTTGAGACAGCAAATCCCTGCATTCTTTAATTAAGTTGCTAACTGGAGAAAAATTCAAGGAATTAACATTAGTAACAATAGATATAACAAATTAAGCATCCAATTTAATCAAAAGAGGAAATAGGCCTCTGCTTCTAGCAAGAAGTAACCCATATCTTAAACTTGTAATTTCAGCAAAAAAATTAGAATAAAATCCAAGTCCTTTTGTGCAACAAACTCTCCAATTTCCTTCCCAATCCCTAATTACTGCAACACATGCTGCCTTTCTCAAATTGCTTTTGGCTGAGCCATCAGTATTGAGCCTAAAAAAGCCAATAGGAGAGGCTTCCCAATAGATATTCACCACCTGGTTAATAAGTGATTTTAAAGGAGAAGCAAAAATAGCCTAATACTCGGAAGCTTTGCTTAAAGTAATAATTGTAATGTTTGTATTGCCCATTTCATTTCTAAAGATTTTTTTATTTCATAGGAGCCACAAATTCTAGAGGGCAATTGCAAATATTGATTACCAAGGAATGAGACTATTGCAATTCAATTCATTTGTTGTCAGATTATGCTTTACCCAGACATTGAAATCTAGGTGAAAGAAAGATTGCTAAGAAGAAGGGATAGGCAAAGAGTTCCAAAAGGTTTAAAAAAAAGCACATTCTCTAAGTAGATGGGTTATGTTATCTAAACCACAGTCACAAAAAATGTAGTTTGGGGCTATATTCATGCCTTTGTTAATCAAAAACTCTTGAGTAGGAAGTATTTCCCCGACTAGTAACTAGATGAAAATTTGAATTTTAGGATAAGTCTTGGTTTTCCAAATCCAGCTAAATATCCGGTTAGCATTAGTTAAAGGAGGTTTTTTCAGAAAATGATAAACACTTTTAGTTGTGTAAAGCCCAAACTTTGATAATCCCCATACTAAACGATCATTCTTATTTGTTAAACAAAAAGGAGTTCCATAAATAAGACCTTTTAGTTCTTCTAGGAGATCAATGGACAGATTTTCTAACATCCAACAGCCATCTCTAAAGTAATGTTTAACTTGATCTTGTTTTGTGAACTAAGGCAGGGGGCTAGCAATTAAGTTACACAAAATACCAACATCCAGCCACCTATCAGATTAAAACCTGACTTTTTCCCCATTACCTATAATCCACTTTTGACCTTAGGCAATAATTTCCTTGGTGACTTTTAAAGCTTTCCAATTATAGGAAAAGTCTTTATGGATTATTAATTATCCTTGAGCATTGGTGTTTAAATATTTAGCTCTTAAAACCTGAACCCAAAATTTATTATTATCATGAATTCGAGACCAGGTTAATTTTGTTAGGCAAGCTAGGTTCATTGCAAAAAGGGTTTTTTATACTAAGGCCTCAAACAAACTTTGGCAGGGTAACTTGGTTATAGCTAACCAAGGCCATTTTCCTAGAGTCCTAAGAACTTCCTTACAAAAGTTCCCAAAAACTTTAATAAACTGCAAATGGACAAAGGATGGAATTTTTGAACAACTCATATAGTAAATAGGCATCGCAGACAACTTAGAGTTAATCAAAATGATTTGGCTAGCAGTGGACAGGTGTTTTGATTTCTAAGAGTCAACTCTCTCTCTCTCTCTCTCTCTCTCTCTCTAAGTTTATCTATTAGAGGGTAAAAGCTAGAAGCTCAGTACCTTCCTTTAATTTCCATACCCAAGTATCTACCCAAACTTCTTTTACGTTGAATTCCTAGAATGTTACTTAATCTATCTCTTAAGATTAGATCAATATTCTTTAAGAAATAAACTCTAAACTTCAATTTATTAACTTTTAAACTAGAAACTAGAGCAAACTCATCTAAAACTTGATTTATCACTTGACAGTTCTTAGGAGTTACTCTAGCACAAAGGATAACATCATTAGCGTAGAAGAGATAGGAAATCCCAAACCCTTCTCTGCTAGTTTTTATTAGATTCCAAAGTTTCTTTATCACATTTATTTTTAATCAGCATATGCAAATATTCCATACAAAGGATAAAAATGTAAGGGACAGGGGATCACCCTGTCTAAGGCTTCGATGAAGGATTAAAGGGTTCATCTTACCACCATTAAACAAAATCTGGTAAGATACCCTAGGGATCAAACTTAAAACTAGGATTATAAAGTTATCAGGGAAACAATAGAACTTCAAAACATCTCTTATAAAGCTTCATTCTAAAGAATCATAGGCCTTTTCCATGTCTAATTTCAAAATTATTGAGCCTACCTTAGCCTTAGAGTTATCAATCATGTAAACTATCTCTCTTGAGATAATAATATTGTCAGCAGGCTTCCTATTAGCTACAAAAGCAAACTAGAAAGGGGATATCAACTTAGTAAGAAAAGGTTTCAATCTTTCAACCAAAATTTTTAAGATAGTTTTCAAAATTGAGTTGCACAGACTGATAGGTCTAAAATCATTAATAGTTTCCTGCAATTTACTTTTAGTGATCAAAACTATTAGAGTAGAAATTAGCCAAGCAGGGACACTAAAATTGTAAAAAACTTGTTAGACACAGTTTATAACCGAAGATTTAACATGAAGCCAAAATCTTTGATAAAACTCAGGATGAAGACCATAAAGTCCAAGGGCTTTATTAGCTTTCTGGGTTTTTAAAAGCAAACCAGATTTTCTCTTTTGAGGGAAGTAAAATCAAAGAATCCATTTTTGATTGATCAATGAAATTTACCCAATTATCAAGTTTATGACTAACCAAATTAGAAAAACGAGAGAGGTTTGAAATCTCTGACAGAATTTATCAAAAATGAACTATTGAATTTCCTTGGAATTATACATCCATATCCTAACATCATTTTTGAAAGCCTCAATTTTATTTTTCCTACGTCTAATGATAGTAGACAAGTGGTAAAGGTAGGTGTTACAATCTCCATTAGTGATCCAATCTATCCTAGATTTCATAGCCCAAAGTTGTTCTTCCTCCTTAAAAATGGCTAGAAGCTCATTTTGAAGGAAATTATCAAGTTTTTGAAAGGCTTCAGAACTTCCTAAAGCTATAAAGTTCCGCACTCCTTTTAATCTAGCAAGAATTCTTTTCTTCTTTGTGAAGACATTCCTAAAAACATGAACATTCCACCATTTAACAAAGGAAGTGAAATCGCTAATGGCATAACAAAGGGTTGAATTCCTAGCCCAACTATTTAGGACAATCTAGGGAAAATCAGGGTGTATTAACCAGTAAGTTTCAAAATGGAAAGTTCTTTCCAAAGTCAAATTGTTAATATTATTAAGATAAACAAGGACAGGACAATGATCAGATCTAATACGAGGTAAATTAAAGGTTTTTGCTTTAGGATAAAGCAATCACCAAGAATCATTACACAAGGCACAATCCAATCTTTCCAAAATTAGGTGTTTTCCTTCCCTATAATTTATCCAGGTAAAATGAGGTCCCATAAAACCCATGTCAATTAAGTTACAATAGTCTAGGCAATCATTAAAGGCTTGTATTCTTAGAGGGTCAATTTAAGCTCCCCCAAACTTTTTTGTTTAGGAAGAGACTTCATTGAAATGACTAAGAACTAACCATGGCAAAGAATGACTATCAGTTATAGCTTTAAGATTGCTCCATAAGATTTTTCCATTTCTAAAATGGAGGGCTAGCATAAATTTCACTTAAAAGCCAGGGAGGTGAATTTTAGATTATCTTTACTATGTCATGAATCTGTTGCTTCAATTTGTTAACTATATCCACTTGAGTCTCCTCCAGATTCCATAGCAGCCAAATGCCCCTTGCATAGCCAATTGTACTTGTTAGCTTTATATTAGAAAAAGGAAGAGTAGCAGCCAAGTTATGAGCTTTATCCCCATCCAATCTGGTTTTAGTAAGCGTGAGCAATTTAACCTTCTCACATTTTAGCATCTCCATCAACAGCTTTTTGAAATCAGGATGTTGCACTCCTCATATGTTCTAGACCAAGACCTCAAAATTAGATGCATTCATAATAAATTGAGAGGTTGTAGAAAAAATCCTAGCAGATTGTCGAGGCAAACCTTCAGGTTGAACAATTACCTGGACCAATATCCTGTCGTACAGCTCTCAATCCTCTATTATGGTGTTGTTATACTCAGCTGACTACTGGGGATCTGATTGTCTAGTGCAATAAAATGGACCCCTGGCTTCCCTCCCCTATAAGTTAGAGTCATGGGGGGTCAACCTTACAATTTCTTTCTTCACTTGCATCATCTCTTACCATGCTTGCCAAGCTATGATTTGAAATGGATTGCAAGAAGATGGTAGCAAGGGCGACTCATTAGGAAGAGGCAGGTTCAGTTAAGTCCCCAATAAAATCCAACTAGGAATGTTGTCCATGTGAATGATGTTTGAGGGAATCAGGGAGTTAGCTATTTCATCCTCTAGGGGAACAAGATCTGAGTCGCTTGATGGGCACTTAAAGAGGATTAGATTCTTTGATGCTATTGCATGCTCCGAGTTGAAATTGGCTAGGAGATTGGTCAAGTCTAGGGTGATCCAGTCCAGATTTTCTTCTGAGATCTCCCTGAATTTCCCCTGGCAAAAGTAAACCTATATCACTTTCGGGGTAATCTGCTTCTCCATTTCTTCCTCAGTTGTCGATGTGGATTAGTTCTTTTAGGAACTTGTTGCTATGGGTAGTGATGGAGGAAGAAGCTCGGGGCTCTGGGTTAGGGCTAGCAATAAGTAGAGATTAAGAAGTTGCTGGAATATCCATTGTATCTATCACCATGTCAGAATTCACAGGCAACTGATGACTTATTAATTCCTAAGAAACCGAGGAGATATTTTTAGAATCGGAATCTACTAAAGAAGCACCCGACTTAAGGTTTTTAGACCCAGGCCTCTTTCTTAGGTTGGGAACATACTTTTCTGGGCCTTCGAATGCTTTCGAATTTGTTTGTTCCGTCATTTTTCTACCAAAATTCACATACCATAAGTGTCCACATTGTCATCCTTGTTATCACAAGAATTCTAACTGACTAAACCAACTGGGTTCTACTCCTTCCCTTGTTTCTTCTCTAGGTTTTATGATGTTTCCTAGCTCTGCATTTTTTGTTGTTCCGATGAATTAATCTATAACACTAGTTCTAGTTTCGTTGCATAGGGGCATATTTGCTTATGATGACCCAGACGACCACAAGTGAAACACACTTTACTTAAACCTTCATATAGAACTGCCTGTTTATAATTTCCTATATGGATTTTTTGAATAAGGGGCCTTTTCGGATCGATCTGCACACACACTTTGGCATATTTCCCTTTGTCCCCCAAATAGGTGTGTGAATCAACTTTTAGGACAGCCCCAATTGTTCCCACCAGTTGCGGTAGTATATAGGGGTGATAAAACTTCACTGATAGTTTTGGAAATTTGACCCAGACCATAATGGAAGAGAGGCAAGCCGAAGAAGGTTTGAAAAGCGGTTCCCATAAGGCAAGGAAATGGTCTAGAATGAATCAAGGATCGCTACTTAGGACTTTACCATAATCTTCCTGCAATTCAAACTTGAACATATAGAAATCATTTCCCACCTCCAACACTGTGAGCTTTCCTTCAGGTTGCCAGAGAGCTTTAACACGAAATTCTAGATATTGATGACTGACTTTCTTGCCATACACCTTTCTAATTAGCGTTGTACTCCATGATTCATAAATTCAACTCCTTAAATTATTTGGCGAGTGGAAAACCACTTCCTTTTCATTAATCACTTCATTAGAATCGTTCATTTGAACTTCTTGCCTTTCTTCAAAAAAAGTTTTTTCGTAAAAACCAAAGGATAATGCCAAGTAAGCGATCCTTGTAGCTTTTAGAATGTGACAAGGGAGTGTATTCATTAACCCCAGAAGGAGAGACATTGGCTGCAAGGGGAAGGTCTCCATGGAGTTTCAGCGTGCTGCGAGAGAAAAAATCTTGTTCTTTAAAAGAGAGAATCTTGACCATTTTTTTAAAAATAAGGCCCATCTTAAGGTACGTTAGTTTTATTGATTGTAATCCACCATGAATGCCACACTCCGATATAAAAAATTAGTATCGTAAAAAATTATAGGTCTTAGATGAATATTAACATTTATAATATAATTAAGGTAAAATCAATAATACATCATTAAAATAATATATTA
This sequence comes from Sindora glabra, assembly GCA_020226215.1. Lineage (NCBI taxonomy): Eukaryota > Viridiplantae > Streptophyta > Magnoliopsida > Fabales > Fabaceae > Sindora > Sindora glabra. The sequence continues at coordinate 19,403,398 of CM035228.1, forward strand.
TTATATTATATATAAAAATTTAATTAAAAATAAATTTAATATATAATTAAATTTAATAATATATTAATACGTGAATATATCAACTTTGCATGAAATCTCTCTTGCTACACGCGACAAGACTAGAGGTATGGAAAGACGTACCGCACCAAGTCATGTTATTTGATATGCCATTAGAAGATTGACATAAAAAAAGTAGTAAAGCTAAGGTCACGTGAGTCAAGTTGGTAACTTGTTTATGGGATGATGATGATTAATTAACGTGAAGAATTGGAGTCAACTATGGTTTTCAAGATTGGAGTGGAATCTGACATGACAGAGAGTACGAATCATAATACGATGACGTTGAGATCGAACAAAACAGCACAACAACTTGGCTTTGTGCCGACGCTGAATCCTGTGAAAGACGTAACCAGCTATCAAATAACGACTCGCACGGATCTCCGTTTCGGGATAAAATCAATCCGTGTACATCGCACACAAACTTCTAGCACATTACCTCTTTTGAAAACACTTTAAAATTAGGATAAAATTTTAATTTTTTTATATATTTATCATAAATTTTTTCATTTAGATTATGATATATATATATATAAATTAGTAATAAATTTAATTTAATAATTATAATAATTATTAATATTATATTGCAATTACAATATAGTAATTAACACAAATGATATAATTTGAATAGAAAATTTTGCTGTAAATATTTAAGGAACTTTATATAATTTTATCGTTAAAATTATTGATAATTTAGTGGTGTTGTGATATTTAGAAGTGCTTCACAAGCGGGTCAAATTAGATTAAGACGAGACTAGAATTCATATGATATGAATCGATTTTGTTTAAACTCATTTTTTAATCAATTTATTAGATAGTGTCCAATCTATTCCTAAAATGGATTGGATTAATATGTAGGCCAAGCCATTTTTATTTATTATATTTTTATATATTTATATTTTTTAATTTTATTCTGTTATTTTTATATTTATTAATTTTAGTATTTATTTTTACTTTTGTTTCATTAAATTGTTTTGAATAATTAAGTTTAATTTTTTAACAATTAAATTATATTTTATATTGAGTTAAAAATGTAAAAATAGTTAATAAGATATATTCTTTTTTTAAAAAAATATAAATATTATTTAAATTATTAAATATGATTTTTTATTAAAAAAAGAAATAGGCTTATAAATCGGTCTAAACCCATTTGGCTTGATCTGTTTGATCCGAAACACTCCGAAGTAAATTCAATTAGATTATTTTTTTTAATGAATCTAATTCGTTTATAATTTGATCTGCGTAAAGTGTACATTTTTGCTCATTTGGTCCATGAAACTTTAGGCCTGTTAAAAACTTCTAGCAGTACTTGATATTTACCTTATGAACATTACTTCCTACTATACATAAAATCTTAGAGTGTGTTTTGTTTGTATTTTTAAAAATAATTTTGTGTTTTTAAAAATAAAAAATAAAAAAACTTGTTTATTTAAGTATTTTCTCTCTAGTTTTAAATTTTTTTTTCAAAACATGTGTTTTGAAAACAAGAAAACAAGAATAACTTTAAGTTTTTTTTTTTTTTTTTGGTTTCTAAAACATACTTTATTAATTGCATTTCTGTAATTCAAGGTTATTTTTAAAATAACTTATCAAACACATTTTTTTTTGTTGTTTTTGAAAACTATTTTTAAAACATGTTCTATAAAACTTTTTTGAGAATAAAAAATTGAAAACACAAACAAATGCACTCTTAATCTACAATTAAATTATTATTATTACCTATCATTACTCAAAAAATTACTTTAAGATTCACTCTTGAATGTGAACTATTAGGCGAGAGCCAATAAAACGCAAATTCAACTCTTGGTAAGAAGATTTATGAGAAAATAGCCCAAAAATTATGGAAAAAGAAATAACCTTTGCTTATGAGAATGAATAATCGGAAGTCAAAAACAATGATGTTACAACTTGTACGTAACTAGCTGTGGCTGGGGGCCAGAGGCTTGCATAAATGCATCAAAGGCCTAAAAAGCAACGAAGAGTTTCAACATTTTAGAATTTATTGATTTGTTAAAGACGTGAGGTACTCTCAGACTAGAGGCTCTCACCATTAGATAGCAAAGAGCATGCCAAACTTGTTTTTGAACTACTAAGAAATGAGAGGTTTTCTAAAGCATAATTTGGAAACCTACATCAGTGGGAGGGCTGCAAGGGTTAAGACTAATAAATAGGCCTACGGCTAGACCGATTTTCCGCCTATTTTAACCTGGTTTATCCATCAAAATAAATCATATAAATAATAAATAAGACTATTTATTTATATAAATATAACATTTTAACACGTACACACTTATATATAAACACACATGTGCAGGGATTATAAAAGACGTAATAAGAAGAGATGTATTTTTATATTAAAAATGAAAAGAGTAAATTATGATTATGAGATTTAGTATTAATAATTGAAATATAATTAAAGCTCACATAATCACTTAAAAAATAATATAATTTTATATTTTAATCTTAATTTTTTAATATTAGATCTAATAATTATAATTCACTCAAATAGAATACTCACATTCATCTCACTTTGTATATCCTAACGCAAATATATACTATTGGTCTAGGCATGAAAACCCTATGGCCTTGGCGCGCGCGCGCATATATATATATATATATATATACTTACAACATAAGATTACACAGATGCACTTGCACATGATTTTGCTGATTGTAATGGATTTTTTCTTCTAAAATGTTGAATTTGCCGTTGTAATATCACTTCACAGAAAATTATCATTTTCCTCCAATTTCAATTTAGTCCCTATTTATTTGAACCTCTCAATTTCTTTTCACAGATTCGATTTATTTTAGGTGACCCTTGATGCTAATCTTCCCTTAATACCAAATTTTGATAGAAGGACAATGCATATACCAAGTTTTTATGACAAAAGGATTGTTTTGATGGCCCAAAAAGCCCATATATTTAGGCAAAGACGGTGTTAGGTTAGAAAAACCACACCACGCCAACAATTTTGTCTTCACTCAGCTTGTTAAGGGTTCTTTGCATCGTGGACATCAGCACAGCCACCCACAGATTGACCTTCAAACAATACAGCCCACAAGAAAGCCCCAACATCCACTGCTTCAAATAAACATAGGAGAAAATACACTGAACGCTAACTTCAAGTTAGTGTTTGGTTTTTGCAGAGCTTACTGCGAACTTGATACTTACGGCCTCTTCGGGAGCTGTAGACAAGATTGTCACCGAAAGATTAAGACATCGTTGTGTTTAGCACTTTCCACAAAATTGTTGTCTTGTTTGGGAAAGGGTGCTACATAATCATAAGAAATGAGGCTGGGTACTAAAATGGAAAAACAAATCACATGTCACTGCTTCAAATTCACCGGTTGTTCAATCTGTTCGGCAGATAACAATCAGTAATCCAATAGCCTTATTTGTTTGAACGTGCCATCTGATTCTTGATTAAGCTCGCTACATGTTGAGCCACCCATAATGAGCCAGCCTCACTGCAACAGAAGCCGTGGGTGTGACCTTCCCTTTCAACTGATAAGGCAATATCCGGAACCTGTTTTGCAATCTGTGAACAGAAAAAAATACGTAGTTAGCTGAGATGATACTTAGGTTCTCTCCAAGTGAGGAACAAGGCATAAAACACAGGAACTACTTGAAAAGCTGAACCAGTAACCCAAAGCACCATGGTCATGGGTAGCATTGCAACAATCAGAGTAACCAACCAACCATATTCATAGAAAAATACCCTGTAAATATTATCCCTTACCCTACGGTTTCCCTTTAATTTTATTGTTAGCAAAATGGTATCAAGCATTTGTTTTTTATCATGTCTTAATAGTATGGCCTCTGATGCTAAGTAACTCACCAGTCTGTTGCTTCCATTCAAAAAATGATACTAAAAGTGTACCAATCATGTAAAAGAGAGTTGCTTGAAAAATATTTACTTGCATCATATATCTCTCGCCGAAAATAAAAGAAGACAATTTCCTACATTTTCTAGGCATTGGATGCCAAATTCACCACTAAAACTTGCAGGATAATCTCAAGAATGGGTAATTACTGAAACGATAGCTTAGAGACAAAGCAGGTACACCACTCGGCAGCATAAATTGAACACAAATGCTTCCACATAAATTCAGACATATAATTACTCTACACACTCTCCAATGAAGGCACTCCCGAGTCCTGAGCTTATATGATATAGTCAAAATCTCTCTGCTACTTGAGATGGCACAAAAGTGCTCTGGATGACAATAAAGTAACTATAATGACTGTATTGGTTACCTCTTCCAGCATATGAATTGGGCCCCAGTGATCATCAACACCAAATAAAAATGCAAGTTGAGCCTTCCTCTCTCTCATAAATTCCCAATCTGGTTCTTCTGAAAGCTAACACAGAATGCACTGGTAAGCGCTAAGCACATACTGGCCAATGTAGTTTGACACTATACAGACAATGCCAAAAATTTTACCCACGGAGGCAATGTAGAATGATAAGTGATACATGATGCCACCCCCTGTCGATGTTAATTTCTTTCAATTGAAGATTTCAACTTTCATATATGTGTATACGTCTATATTGCATAGTTTCCTTGAAATCACACCAACTTCTGTTATCCTGTGTCTGACATGAACGGTCTCCTCATAACAAAATTCAATGTCCATATCTTCGTACTAAAGCAATATAAGCATTTCCTTTATCCAATTTTTCTTTTATTGGACAGGAAGGAATAAGTCTTACTCATATATGTTGAAGCATAAGAACTACTATTAGTTTATAACATTACTAAGACTGACTAGTAGTACACATCAATTAAATAGCGCCACAGCGGTGATCTGTTACATCTCAGAATTGAATAGAAACAGTTTTATCACATTTCATTATATTTTAAGCCATAAATCTCACATAAAAGAAGCAATATTACCTTTCTGAATTCTGTCATGGCCATCAAGAGGACATTCCGCATTGTATGATACTGCAAATTGTTCAGTTAAAAGTTACTAAACTAGATGCACACAAAATTCCACAGTAAAAGATGAAAATTGGCAACAAAAAAATGTAAATATTTGTTTTAAAGTACTCCACATATAGGCAGACTGAAAAAGTGAATTACCAAAAAAAAAAAAAAATTGTTTAAAGGTTTAGAATGCAACCAGAGAAGCCCCTTTCTTTGATAGTTGAAACTAACCTTTGTCAAGTGAGAGCATGCAGCCTCAACTGCATTGGTAGACCATGACCTGCCAAGAGATTTTTGGACCACAAGCCTCAAAGCCCAGATTGGCAACAAACTTAATGATGCCATCAAGGAACTAGCAGCTGCAGACAGCATTGAGGATCTGAAATTCCAACCAGGTCCCATTAACGTTGTAAATAGCTGTCTCTTAGAATTTTAAAATAAGTTATTAGTTGCATATGCTTAAATCCTAAAGCAATAATTGATAAGATGGTTAACAACTCATTTACTCAATGCTAGGTTTTGCTTTCATATTAAGTCATAAATATTGTCTTCTGAAAATTGAATTGCATCACAAAAGTTATTTGACGGAGTATGGACCAAGTCAGGGGTAAACTCATAATGTCAGTTAATGCTGTCTCCCCATATGAGGTAGGCAGTGTCAAGGTGTTCTGCCCATATTAATTTTAGATTAAAGGAAAAAAAAGGAACATACCCAGCAAGCTTTCCTATGAAAGTTTGTGTTATTGACTGTGCGTTTAATTTTAAAAATGGATACAGTCCAATGCAATATGTCACCTACAAAGCCAGAAGTACTATGAGCAGACAATATCTGACAATCAGAAGTAAAGCAAAGGTGGCATGATGTGCACTAGATTAGTAAATTATGCAGGGTTCCAATCACCTCCGGAGACCTCTTGAACATTTCAATTGATATGTGTGAACCAATGGAGTGTCCAACCTGGTGAGAAATTTATATATTAGCTACTCAAAAGTTCTGTGTCATAAACAAAAACAACTGGAGGCATACAGGAATTTATAGATAGAAGAGAACCCACCAGCAGTAGAGGAATTTCAATATTTTGCAGCTCCTCTCTCATGAAATCAATCTGCAGAAAGCAAAAGAAAAGTGAATATCACAATTGCTTATCAATACACTGTTTAAGTAAATAAATTTCTGCAAAAGGCACAAGAAAGGAGTGCCAATTATAAAAGCATAGAAGTTATAGTAATGGATGAAGAGTGAAACCAAGAAAAAAGATAGCTAAGTTGTATGTAAGGAAAACTCAACATGCTAATCCAAAAGGATGTTGCTGCATCTAACATTCTAGCATAAACAACTACATGAGAAAAAATATTAGGTACTCAATATTTTCATTAGTTATGTGGTGTCCAGAGACATGGATAAATCAACAATGTTTGATACAAGTTCAAAGCTTGAAGACTTAATAAGTCATTCTGATTCCTTGGCTTATCAAAACTTTCTTAAGTGAAAATAACATATAGCATTTCAAGTGTCATACACTAGAAAATGGATTCTGGAACAAATCACTTGTCAACCTATATTACACTCATATGGGCCACCAATCTGTGAAGGCCAAGATAGAAAGCATGATATACCTTGTGATCTATTTGCTCTTGTAACGAGAATAGCCGTCCATGCTCCCAATCCTAGAAAGAGAACTAAGAAATATACTGACGCCGCCAGTGCTGATCAAACAGTAATTAAGAAATACCAATTCTAACTTCATATAAACAAGATATACGCACCTTTTTTGTATGAGAGATATGCCCGATAGCTGATAGCGTGCAGATATATAACCAATTAGCATATTAATCAGAGTTACATATTGAGTAATGAAAAAAGAAGGAGCTGTTTTTACTTGCCTGTAATGGAAGCACTTCCCTCAAGCAGCTCATATAGAAACTCTACAAAGTCCTTATAAAATGTAATCACACCTGTACTACCAGAAAATATAAAATTATAACTGAAAATAATAATAATAATAATAATAATAATAATAATAATAATAATAATAATAAAAGTATGATAACAAACTATTGAAGCCACACCTGGATTTCCGGGAACAAACAGAACATGCAAACTTGGGTTTTCAGAGCGAATTTCCAATACTTCAGTGGTGCCACTGCCCAATGCAAATCACATCGAAACTTAGAAAGTTAAAACAAAAAGAAAGAAAGAAATCATTATGCAATTACAAGTCCATGGACAGCGATATAGCATACCTCGATGCATTGCATAATCGAAATTTAGCCCGCCTTCTATCTTTTGAAGACAAAATTTCAACGCCCATGTTCTTGTTTGCACACTTTGCAGTAAACCTTGTCCTGAAAAAATAAAATATCGTTGAAAATCCACGAAATTGACCAACTAAATCATCTGAGAACTTATCAATAAAAGGTCAATAAATGAATAGCATGTTCTCTCCGCGTAAATGATGACAGAAATGTGCAATTTTGAAACAATTGACTCCATAACTAAGATGTACCCAGATTCATAGAAATTAAAATTGTCGAGGAATGCGCAAAAACAATCGATGGTGTTTCGGAAACAACAGCAAAAATCCCATAAAGCCAAGCTTGCAATAGTGCGTGGAATGCCCAATACCTTAAAGAAAACAGGCAAAGACAGAGAGTTCGGGCAGAGGAAGTAAACATTTATTTTCACTTCATATCGGCAGACACTAATCCGGCACAGCAGGTACTGAGCACAAGAAGTTGCAGATTAAAATCCACACCTTTTATTTATTTATTTATTTATTTATTTTCCTTTTCCGCCTATCTGGTAACCAAAAAAGTTAAAAGAAAACCAAACATTGCAATGTCAACAGGTTTATCATTGGGATTATCGATAAATTAAATTGTTTACGTTATAGTTTAAATTTAAAAATTAATTTTATACTATTATATTGATAAAAATTATTAATTTTTTAATTGAGTATTGTATTTTTATTTACTAATAATATAAAAAAAATTATATTAATAATGATTCAAAATTAAACTTATAATTTAATTTAATTTTTACTTTCATCTTCACCCTTCTTGTAATTAAAATTTAAAATTTAGTATTGTTAAAATTAATTTTTTATCATAATTAATTTAAAATTTTCTAAAATAAATTACACTCTTTATTTCGAGGTTTAATTTGCTCACACATAATTTTTTTTTATTTAAAGCCCAATTCTGCTATGCTAAAATTGAAAGTCTAGTTATGAATTATTTACTTTAGTGAAATATAATAATTATTGGATTTGAAAAAGAAAAAGATGGATGACAAATGTCAAATTATGGGACTACCCACTAAAAATGTAATATTTCCTTGTATGACATTAACTTTCTCACCACCCCCCACCTTTTTTCATTTTTCACAAAAATTACTACATGTACAATGAGCTTATGGCTAAGCCCAATACTACATTTTTAGTAAGTTTAAAATTTTTTTCTCTTGTTGAGTAAAAATATAGTAGTCCTTTGGTGCTAGATAACAATCTTAATTATTTATTTACCTACTCAACCTCAGAGAAATACTACCACGTTGTCATTAGAGTCAAAGGGGAGTTAAAATCTTATTATTAACTATTTGGTCATATAGGACAAATTTTAAGTGCATTCAATTAAAAGATTCATCGAGAATTCTTTTTCAACAATAATTATTTTACAATTCTATATAATTACAAATTTTATCATAATATTATCAATCACAAATTTTCCTATTATCATATAATTTTTATAGCGATTCACAGATATTTAAACTCATTTACTATCGAACATATAGATATAAGCTTTAGCACAAATTGCACTCTCTTGCATGCAAGTGCTGTCAAACCCAAGTTTATATGTAACTTCCATAATTTTAAGTTGTCCTAATACGGATATTCACACATAAAAAAGGTCAGTAATAAAATTCAAACATTGTTTTCATCTATTCTTCCATTCCTATTTTTATAACATATAACAAATACTAACACAAAAAATTAAATATATTGATTTATATAAACTTATTTCCTAACTATAAATTATCTCAGATAATAAGTCATACAAAATTCTTTTCAAAATCAATTTAAATTCTTATTTTTAAAAAGGGAAAATCCTATAGGGTTATTATTCTAAACACCAAAAAATAATTTAATCTCTCATAGTTGTTTTCCCTAAAATGTCATTAGATCATCATATTGTCACATTAGTTTCATATAAATATGGATTCCACTTTTAAATGTCGTAATACAAGTGTATGGATAAATAGGTGATATAAAATCATAATAATTGCTAATTTACAATAAAGTTACTAATCTCTTGCTACAAGTGTGTAGTCTTTAATATTAGATAAAATTTAAGGATTAAGGTTCTCCTCTATAAGGATTTGAATTCAATGCAAGCTAGCATACAAATTCTAATCCATATCTAATTAATTTTACCATTATAGTTTATTCTAACGAGATGATCCTGTCCTAATTTAAATCCATTAGAGTTTTAATTAAGAAGCTTTGGCCCTACTCATCTACTTGTAAATTTTATGGAAATGAAACTCCATTGGAATAAAATTGAAATCAATATAGTTGTGTAGGGCTATTAATGGAGTCTAATTGCACCATAGTTTTAGATAGTTTTACTCATTAGTTTGGATATTTTGTCCTTTTTAATATATATTTTACATTTTTCTTATTATTCTTAAATTTTTAGCATGTAAAAAGGTTGTCATTGATTTGATGTCCACCAAAGGATGACAAAAATAAGATGGTTAGATTATCTCTACTTCAACTACTCTAAATTCCTTATAATCAATTAATTCCTATATACCATAATGCTTATTTTTGTCTCTCATGCAATTCTGACATAAAACTTCTCGATTCATGTAGTACTTTTTTAGATATTGCCCACAATCCCTTTCAAATTTCACTATGTTTTCCTAAGATGTAAAATCTTTACCATCTCATAGAAGTGTCCCTCAATTATTATATTAATTCAAAATAAATTGCTTAAAATCTTTAACATCCCATAGAAGTGTCCCTTAATTAGTATATCAATTCAAAATAAATTGCTTAAATCCCTATGTCATGTGAGCATAACACCTAATATCATGTGGCACTTATGAACTAAAAAGGTAAGTCTTAGTAATGATATCTAACCAAATACTTCAAATTTCAAATTTTATAATACAAATACTCACACCTTATGCTTATAAATATATAAAGCCATACACAGTTTATCATTTGATAATAAAATTAGAGTTTAAAGCTTTAGGTTTAATTTATAATGAATAAATCAAATTACATTATATAATCTCGAACCATAAGTGATTTGTTCTCATAAATAAAACATTAAATCCGAACATTAAGGCTTTATGTTGCATTAGTGTCATATCTCATCAAATCTTTTCTTATACAGCTTTAAGTGTGTTCTTGCATGTATTCGTAAGTAAAACTATGATACACTTATCAATTCAAACAAGTTTCAAAATGTAAAACTTTAAAGTTTCACAACACATCAAGCTATTTAAAGTGGGGGAGAATGTCACAAGCTAACAATTATGATAGTTCAATAGATAAATATACTCGGATTTAGATGAAACTTGATGGAAAAATTCAACATGTTGTGATGGTTCTGTGGCTAAAATTTAGGATCAAGCTAATTAGTGTACAATTTTTCCCGATTTTCCCAAGTTTAAGAGTTCAAGAAGCCTGTATTTGTGATCCTCTCATTTTTATTTTCATGTTGATTGGCTTTCATGTGAATCAAAAACTCAAAGTATGGCGAAAAACCCTTATGACAACTAGAAAAAAGTATGTTATTTTCTGGTAGGAGGGGTTTTGTTTAAAATGTTATTTAAAGGAATAGAGTGTGTCAAAGGCTTGGTAAGGCACCTAGACCTACTTCTTTTATACCAATATAATCACCTTTATTAACTTTTTTCATTCGCATTTCTTATATTTATTATTGTTCAACCTCATTTTATATGAATAAGTATATACAACATTTTCAAAATTCATAAATCCTATAATAGTGTTTAGAAACATGGCTATAATCACCTATATAATCGATTACAGGTGTTTAAAAGGTAATTTTGGCGTTTATAATCAACTATGTAATCAATTACATGAACCCAAAAAATAACTCCAAGCAAGCATAATAAACCATGCCTACTCGGAGGGTAACACCGACTATTTCTTTCACTTTCTTGATATTATACCCTCATTCATAGGTTTACTGACTATTCAAGCTTATCTGCACATTATTATATAGATACTAATCTAGCATTAAGCCATTATAAATTACAAAGTAAACTTAAGTTATGCATAATCAAATATCTAACTAATATAATTCTCTAATCAAAACTATTTAACTTGTATAATTCGAATTAATAGCATACTCATGAAGTCGTTTTTTCATTTAACTATGTCTACACTCACACCTAAGCACATTTCACATTTCTCAAATCTTATCCTTCTTAGTTGAAGTTTTACATCTCGCCATGCTTCAAGATTCCAATCATATCAAACTAATCTCATACAAATAAACTCTTTATTCATATATAATAATCTTTAGCAGTTTCTATAATGATAAATATAACTCATTAACCCATGACTATTGTTGAAAGAAAAACTACACCCAGCATCTTAAGAACTTTTAACTTTCGTGCCAAGATTTACATTTTTATTTATTTTTCCTTTCTGCACTTTATTACTTAGGTTATAAATTTATAACTTTTCAATTTCAATAATTATTTAAAACACCTCACGACACTAGAAGATCATAATACACATATCTTCACCTACTTATGCATATAGTCTTTAAACTTCCCTATATTCATACCCATACCAAGTTCTCACCTATTTTATAAATAAGTTAAAGTAGTCTAATTTTCCTACAAATAAATGAAAATTCCTGTTTCATTTATCGTTCCCTCTGAAGTTTACAATTTATGCTAATAACTCTTATACATCGAATGTATATAAAATTTCTATAATTGAAACATTGTTTATTTCAATTTCTTCCACATCTCAATACCTCTATACCTTTGACTAGTTTAAAGGTTTGATTCTTTACTAACAAGCCATATCTTCTACAAGGTATTCTAACTTATGAGATTATTTTTCCAAATATATCAATATTAAAATAACTTGGTTTGCTAATCTCATGTCCAAATGACAACTTGTATGATTATTAAAAATCAAACAAAATACAAGATGTCATTATTCATTATTAATATTGAAACAAAATTTGCCTTAGTAAACTTATACACAAGCAAGACACATATATATATATGTTTATCAAGCCTTTTTCAAGGCACCATTAAATTCCTTTACTAATTCAAACTACCGATCTATACTATTTTCTACATTAATTTAATTATGAAAAATACTCATGGTAAAGTTTCAATATGTTGAAGAATCACAACAAACTATAGAATAAGGAAATACTCACTCTAATTATCCTTAGTTGTTTATGAGTGAAAATGGTCGATAGGTATTTTAGCTCATAAAAGGTAAATGATAAGTTTGTCCACACCCATCTTTAATAGTTATTGACCTATTATTGAAGCTTGATATTTTGAAATTATTCATTTAGACAATTAAGAATTTCTATTTCATGATTTCAAACAAAATGCACCATTTTTCTCAAGATTACACTTTAATATCAACTTTATTATAACTTATTCCTAAGGCATATAATAGGTATATGAAGTCATTATAGGTGACAACCTACCAGCCTCCCCTAAACATGTATAATACAATGCTTCACATACTTAAATGCTATACTTCCAAAGAGTATATAGTATTTAAGAATTTAAATATAAAATGCATTGATGAATGAACATGCAAAATTAATCTAACCATCACAATGCTTATTTTAATGTCAAAAGTTCACAAACAGATTCACTTTCATCTCATTTGTTAACAGTTAAACACTTAAAGGAAATGATCCCCAAGGAAAATAAAATAAAGGAAAAAAATGAATTTCCTTAAAATTCAGTGAGTAAATATTTAAAAATTTATGAATAATAATTGAACTAAAATATATTGTAATGTTTAATTTTATCAATTCATATGACTATTCATTAGACATAACTAAGTTTTACTTTAACTAACATCCACACTTTTGTACCTTTGTAGAAAAAAAAAGGATGGTTTCCCTAATTAATAACTTATATAACAAGAAAATAGAAATGGACTAACATTACATTGGGTCCCAATATACTTCTCATATGTTCATTACTTTTTATTCATTCATTGTTAACTCAACTCGCAAAGGAGAAACTTTTTGCAAAGTAATTACATGTATGTTCACATTTCCATATAATTAACCATCACATAATTGCAACATAAAACAATAAAGAATAAAAAAAAAATATAAATCTTTTTATGACTCCTGAGTTATCCTTATTCCTTCTTAAAATTTATCCTTGTTCTTCCAAGATCAATTATGATCAACTATGTCCTCTCACAGACAAGCATATGGATCCAATGTAAAGAATCACAATATATATATCATTTCCTTTAACATCATCAACTTATTCAACATATAACTTTACAACAATAATATAAGTGTCTCAACTAGCACTCAAATTATGGTGTTTCAATGCTTACACTAAGGATAACAAAATGCCATAAATTTATAATACTCTATGGGCATTACCCCAATGGAGCTTAGAAATGGTATAATTTTTTACCCTTTAAGGCAAGACATGGCATAAGATAAGTGATACGTAAAATATTTACATACTTATTTTCCCTTGTATGATGCATTTTTGGATGTTATCTTGTTAAATTAAATAAATTTAGTTGCATTTGGTGAATGGATCTTGAATTTGAGATGAAAACAAATATTTTAGATAATGCTGTAATCCGACACTATTTCAGGTTTTAGGCCATATCTGGAGTTCTGGATGTCCGATTGGACTGTTCTTTATATGGATGGAAAGCTAAGAAGAAGCCCTAAAACTTTCATGTTTTAAGAAAAGCCCAGTTCGGGACCTAAGGATCTCAAATTCTGCTTGGAAGATGAAACAGTGATTCTGACGGAATCTGACATATGGCTACTAATCTAATCACAACTTGAGCTAGATATGTCCAAATTAGGAGTTCTTTATATGAAAATTGAAGAAAAGATCCAGCCCTACAACTCCTATGTTGACATAAAGATGTAAATCAGCCATTTCGGTGGTCAAAAGTTGCCAACAAAGTGAAACAAATTGTGCTGCGAAAATAAAAAATGTTGGCTGCGTGTGATTGGTAGCAACTTGTCAAATTGGATGGCTTGTAGCTGGTTCATTCACCTATAAATAGGTAGAAGTAGAGAGCATTCAGCCATTCCAAGCATTGAATCATTCATTCATGCATCTTAGATAATAGTTTAGTTCATGCAATTTTAAGTTCTTATATGCCTCCTACATGGAAGGCTAGGTTCTCCTCCTACATGGATGGTTCTACCTCCTAATGGATGGATAGTATTTTCATTTTCATGCATTTGTAATTGTATCCTTATGTTCTCCTCCTACATGGACGGTTCTACCTCCTAATGGATGGATAACTTTTCTATTTTCATGCATTTGTAATTATAATCTTGTGTTCATGAATGTGATAATATTTTTATTCTATGTTTGTGTTTAATTTCATTATGTTCTAATTTTTCATCTTCCTAGGGTGATGGCGTAACTTGATAATAACGGATTGAATTCTAGTCTATTGAAACTAATTTCATTTTTATTTCCTAGATTGAGTTTTAATTATTGCTCTTAATGCTTTCGATTGATTGGCCACCCTTTGAATGAACTCAATATGCATGTTGAGACCGGAAGGAGATACATGTGTGTGGAACCTATAATTGAAACCGTAAATTGCATATGAAATAAGAATATATTCATATGGTTTATGTAGTCTTAATGAGTTCCATAAATCCTAATGCATGATTAGTTGATGCAATTCACATAGGAATATAGTGAATTGACAATTAATTATAGAATTACTTGACCTTGGAAGAGGCTAGTAATTAATTTAGGGAAACTCGACTATCAATTAAGGAAGTTAAAATTGGATTAGTGTAGATAGATGATTCAATCCGAAATTGTTAAGTGAAGTCTGATCCCTAGGTCTTTTATTCATCTTCATCCTTACTCGAATTGCATTCATATTTATTTTAAGTATTTTCTGCATCAATCTTATTTACTCACTTCATTCTCCAACTTATCGATTTGCCAAATAGTGTTAGGATTATGAATTTTGGTACTTAGTGAAACAATCCTCGTGGGAACAATACTTTCTCATCACTTTATTACTTGTTTACGATAGTGTGCACTTGCGCTAGTTGATAAACCATTTCACACGTAACAAGTTTTTGGCGCCGTTGCCGGGGATTGTTATCATTAATATCAATACCAAGTAATCTTAATCCTAATTTGGTTTTTATTTTACATTTTCTTCTTTCTTTGGTGTTTCTTTTCTCTTTTCAGGTTTGTCCTAGTGTATGACCAGATCAAAAGTTGCTGAGCCACTGCTATTTGATTTTGAGATCGAGAGAACTTGTCGGAGGAATTGAAAGATACAGAAGCAGTCAACTGTAGATCAAGGTGAAGCAATGGCAGATTTGAGAGAAGAACAAGATACCAAAGCACTTCGTGACTATGCCACACCAACAGTCATGGATACCATTTCTGGAATTAGGAGACCACCTATACCAGCCAACAACTTTGAAATCAAGCCAGCCATAATTCAAATGATGCAAGCAAATCAGTTTGGAGGTTCTCCAATAGAAGATCCGAATGCACATATAGCCAGCTTTCTGGAAATCTGTGATACATTCAAGCATAATGGCGTTTCTGATGATGCCATAAGGTTGCGACTTTTCCCTTTCTCACTTAGGGATAAGGCTAAAAGCTGGTTACACTCTTTACCAGTGGGGAGCATCACTACATGGAACATATTGGCACAAAAATTCCTAACAAAATTCTTTCCTCCAGCTAAAACTGCAAAAATGAGGAATGAAATTGCTTCATTTACCCAGCATGACATGGAAAGCCTTTATGAAGCATGGGAAAGATACAAGGAGCTGCTAAGAAGATGTCCTCATCATGGGCTACCAGATTGGCTACAGTTGCAGACTTTCTATAATGGATTGTCTAATGCTACCAGAACACTTGTAGATGCTGCAGCTGGTGGATCATTAATGGGAAAAAGCATCGAAGCTGCTATGGAGCTATTGGAAGAAATGGCAGCAAATGCTTACCAATGGCCTTCTGAACGCAGCACTTCAAAGAAAGCACTTGGAGTCCATGAGCTAGACATTCTAACCACTTTGTCTTCTCAAGTTACCTCTTTATCCAAGCAAGTGAGTTCATTAACAGCTCAAGCAAATGCAATCAAAACTCCTGCAGATGCTTGTGATTTATGTGGAGGCCCTCACATGAGCACACAATGCCAAGAAGGAAATCCATTCATTCCTTCTCAACTTGAACAAGCCAACTATGTGGGGAATCAAAATTGTCAAAATGATCCTTTCTCAACCACATACAATCCAGGATGGAGAAACCACCCTAATCTAGGGTGGAGGAGTAATCAGAATGTGTTCAAACCTCAAGGGAATTATCAACAGCAAATTCAGCAATCACCACCACAACCAAAGGCAAATTTAGAAGAAGCATTGGCTCAACTAACCATGAATACTTCCCAATTCATGGCCAGAACAGAAGCTACACTCAAGAATCATGAAACAATCATGCAAACTCAAGCAACCTCAATCAAAAATCTGGAGGTGCAAATGGGCCAAATTGCAAGTATGCTGAATTCCAGACAACCAGGCACTTTACCCAGTGACACTGAAAGAAATCCTAGAGAGCAAGTAATGGCTGTTTCATTAAGGAGTGGGAAGCAGTTAAATGAGCCAGAACCAAGGAAGAAAAATGAAGAAGCTCAGAAAGAAGATGAGGTGATTCCAGGAAGAATGACTTTTCCAGATAATCCTCCACCATATGTTCCACCAGTTCCATTTCCTCAAAGATTGGTGAAAGCTAAGCTAGAAGAATTTCTGGAGGTGTTCAAGAAGTTGCATATCAACATCCCATTTGCTGAAGCTTTAGCTCAAATGCCCAGTTATGCAAAATTTATGAAGGAGATTTTATCAAAGAAACGCAAACTGGAGGATTTCGAAACAGTGGCCTTAACTGAAGAGTGCAGTGCAATTCTCCAAAAGAAACTACCGCCAAAGCTTAAAGATCCTGGGAGTTTCTGCATACCCTGTACCATTGGAGAGTGTGAATTCGAAAAAGCCTTATGTGACCTTGGTGCAAGTGTGAATTTGATGCCATTATCCGTCTACAAGAAGTTGGGATTGGGAGAAGTAAAGCCAACTACTGTGTCACTGCAGCTAGCAGATCGTTCAATAAAGCATCCACGTGGAATCCTTGAGGATGTGCTAGTAAAAGTTGATAAATTCATCTTCCCAGTGGATTTCATAGTGCTTGACATGGAAGAAGACCAAGAAATTTCTATTATTCTTGGGAGACCATTTCTTGCAACTGGACGAGCTCTAATTGATGTGCAGAAGGGAAAGCTAACTTTACAGGTTCAAAATGATCAAGTATCTTTCAATATTTTTAAAGCTTTTCCATATGAAGATAATATTTGTTACAGAGTAGACACACTGACCAATTGCATGAAAGATGTAATGCATAAAACCTGCACAGAAGAGCCATTAGTGGTAGGAATGGTTGATGCATCAAAGTCTACTGATCCTAAAATCTTGAAGCAGATTAATTGCCTTGAGGTAAACCACGGGCAAAGATTGAAAGAATACAATGACAGAGCATTCAAGACCATCAAAACTGTCATTACGCTCGAGGAGCCAGCTGGTAAGTATAAAAGAAAAAGAAAAAGAAAAAGAAAAAGAAAAAAAGAAAAGAGAATAAAGCAATAGGTTAGGACTTTGTCTAGCTAAAGACGTTAAAGAAGGGCGGCTGCTTGGGAGGCAAGCCAAGATTTCTTTCTCTTCTCATTTCTTTTCTTATTTAAGCACACATCGCACAGCATTTTTCACTCACAATTTCAGCTTTCATCATTTTCATCATGGAGGAATGCCTTGTAAAGCTTAAGAGCAGATTCCCTACTCTTCCCAAAGATGTGCTCAGGAAAATCTATAACTGTCGACTTGAAAGAATGAGGGCATTTAAGCGTTTGGGTCTTCCCGAGGACATACGTTGGATTATTGAAGCTAAGGTACGTTTAGCAGGTGAGTTTCATGAATCATTTGTTAGACGTATGCCAGGTATGGGAAGAAGTTCTTACTCTAAAAAGAGAAGAGCTAAAAGAATGAAAGTCTGTCATAAGTGTGCAAGGTGGAACTGTAATAGGCTCTGTAGGAGTAAAGGAATGATTTCAGTAAATCGAGAGGACAAAATCCGATTCATAAAGGATGGACTGAGTAAAGAGTCATTGGATAATATCATTCAGACTCTTGAGACGCATCCTAGCGGAGATGTTCATGTTGTTCTTCTTGATTTAATGAACTTATTCCATACAGAAAAGGAGCGCTACAGTCTTGGGGATCTGACTGTAAAAGACCCTGTTTGCCAGTTTATAAGAAAATTGGATGGGAAGCAAATCCTCGGCTCATAGAAGCCGTTTAAGCCGTTACTGAATGAAAAATCAGAGGAAGATGTGAGCTACAATCACAACTACTGTACATATGTTTGTCTGCTTTACGTTTCCTTTATCTTTTTATCTTTACAGCTATTTTTTTTAACTTTTCGTACATTTATCTTCTTTTTAAGTTTACCTTTTCAGCATCTTTTTGACTTTCTTTACATTCCGTATTTTACTTTGTTCAGGCCATTATTACACTTGTCAGTTTTGTACAGTATTTTTCTGATATTATCTGATTTGCGTGATCTCTTTGTTTCTGCTTTTGTATTATAAGAATGCATTTCAGCAATCACACTTTGCAAAATGTCTGAGAGCGAGAGTAAAGAGGAGGAAGAGGTCGAAAAACCATCAAAATGTGGACTTAAATCTATCTGTGTTTTTGGTGAATCTTTTGCTGGAAAGAATGTAGAATTTCTGCTAGCAACAACTAAACTTGGTCATGCATTAGCTGCTAGAAAGATTGCTTGCGTGTATGGAGGAGGGCTTAATAGCTTAAAAGGAAGTGCGGCCTTTTCTGCCAACATTAGAGGAAGCAAAATACTGAGTGTCCTTGTGAATGGTTTAGATGATCAGAAATACGCCATCGGTAAAACATTAAAGGTTTCAAACTTGCCTGAACGTATGGGATGCATGCTTTATAATGCTGAAGCCCTTATTGCTTTACCTGGTGGTTTAGAAGCATTAGATGGAATTTCCAGCATTGCATATTGGATTAACTTGAACTTTCATCAGAAGCCAGTAGGTTTATTTAATGTTAATGGTTTTTATGATAGTTTGCTGTCTTTTTTAGACCAAGCTATGGAACAAGGATTCATACCTCAAGCGACTCGCCGTGCCATAATGTCTGCCTCAACTGCTGATCAGCTGATTGACTAACTACAGGACTATAAACCTAAACCAGATCCATCAGTGGAAAAGATAGATTGGCAATCTCCAACCAGCAGTCAGCAGCATGAGCCAGACACCACTCTCCGGTTGTAACTTTCTTTACTCTTGGTTTTACTCCCAAATTTTTTTTTATATGTGTGTTGCTTGTGCATTTCTTTTTAATAAACCCTTTTTGCTACTCTGCTGAAGATATTGGGGACAATGTCTACATTAAGTGTGGGGGAAAAAATTATTATAAAAAAAAAATATTTTTATTTTTGGTTACTTTGTAGGATATTTTGGTAGTAGAACCATGAGATTTATTATAAAAGAAAAGGGATGGCCGAGTAAAGAGCTTTTCACTCTTGATACGCATCAAAAAACAAAAAAAAACCAAAAAAAAAACCAAAAAAAAATATTCCTGCTTATTAGGTTCTTTTCAATAATTTTAAAAGATTTCATAGCATGATTGAACAACTTTCTTACTTCTTAGGATTGATAGATTTTGCAATGGATTTTGAGTTGGATTGAGTTGGAAACCTCTAACCGTGAGATTTTAAGCCTATTTGTTGAATCAATATTATATTTCTTGCGTGTGATATTCACCTGTTAAGTTGTCACTCTAGAACTTGCATGAAATCTGGTTGACATTACAATTTACATGCATACTCAGATATGATAAAGGCATTTTTTTCCTCAGTTTGAACTAAATAGCCAACCCTGCAGTTTTACCATTAATAAACCCCTTTGAGCCTGATTAACCGTTTCTTTGCTTTAACTTATTAATATATCATTTAATGAAATATCAATTGTCTTTACTTAACCCTAGGGATTAATAGAGCATTTGAATCTTTGAAAAATGAGTTTTTGACAAAGTGTGGGGGAATATGTATTATTAACTTCAAAGTTGCGAGGGTTTTTATTAAAAAAAAAAAGAAAGAAAAACTAAATAAAAATAAAAAAAAATAAAAAAAAAAGAAAAAGAGAGAAATTGATGAGAATCGTGGGCTGCTATGTTAAGATAAAATTATTTAGAGATTACCCATGTTTTAATTGCTCTATTAATTTCTCTCCTTACTTCAGCCTTTCATATCCCTGTTTTATCTTTCCTTTACCTTGGCCTCATTGCAACCCTTAATAAGACCTTTCGATTTGAAGTGTGCATGTAAATCAGGTAGTGGAGATTGAGAATTTATGCAAGCCTATGGTAGTGCAATCTTTAATAGGATGAATTTGAGTGAAACACTTGCCAATAAACATTTGAGAGAGGAAGAGTTCTAGTGATTATATCAATCTGATTCAATCCTTCTCAAATGTAGTTGCAATTTCTTTTCGATTTTATATGTCAAGATTTGTTGATTCATGAATGCTATGATATCTTTGTACTTTAATTATCTTTTTTATGTTTTTCTAACTATCTCATGGGTAGATTAGTACTAACATTAGCATTAGTATTAGTTTTCTTTTATTTTGTGTTTGTCCGAGGACGTCCAAAAGCTAAGTGTGGGGGAATTTGATACGTAAAATATTTACATACTTATTTTCCCTTGTATGATGCATTTTTGGATGTTATCTTGTTAAATTAAATAAATTTAGTTGCATTTGGTGAATGGATCTTGAATTTGAGATGAAAACAAATATTTTAGATAATGCTGTAATCCGACACTATTTCAGGTTTTAGGCCATATCTGGAGTTCTGGATGTCCGATTGGACTATTCTTTATATGGATGGAAAGCTAAGAAGAAGCCCTAAAACTTTCATATTTTAAGAAAAGCCCATTTCGGGACCTAAGGATCTCAAATTCTGCTTGGAAGATGAAACAGTGATTCTGACGGAATCTGACATATGGCTACTAATCTAATCACAACTTGAGCTAGATATGTCCAAATTAGGAGTTCTTTATATGAAAATTGAAGAAAAGATCCAGCCCTACAACTCCTATGTTGACATAAAGATGTAAATCAGCCATTTCGGTGGTCAAAAGTTGCCAACAAAGTGAAACAAATTGTGCTGCGAAAATAAAAAATGTTGGCTGCGTGTGATTGGTAGCAACTTGTCAAATTGGATGGCTTGTATCTGGTTCATTCACCTATAAATAGGTAGAAGTAGAGAGCATTCAGCCATTCCAAGCATTGAATCATTCATTCATGCATCTTAGATAGTAGTTTAGTTCATGCAATTTTAAGTTCTTGTATGCCTCCTACATGGAAGGTTAGGCTCTCCTCCTACATGGATGGTTCTACCTCCTAATGGATGGATAGTATTTTCATTTTCATGCATTTGTAATTGTATCCTTATGTTCTCCTCCTACATGGACGGTTCTACCTCCTAATGGATGGATAACTTTTCTATTTTCATGCATTTGTAATTATAATCTTGTGTTCATGAATGTGATAATATTTTTATTCTATGTTTGTGTTTAATTTCATTATGTTCTAATTTTTCATCTTCCTAGGGTGATGGCGTAACTTGATAATAACGGATTGAATTCTAGTCTATTGAAACTAATTTCATTTTTATTTCCTAGATTGAGTTTTAATTATTGCTCTTAATGCTTTCGATTGATTGGTCACCCTTTGAATGAACTCAATATGCATGTTGAGACCGGAAGGAGATACATGTGTGTGGAACCTATAATTGAAACCGTAAATTGCATATGAAATAGGAATATATTCATATGGTTTATGTAGTCTTAATGAGTTCCATAAATCCTAATGCATGATTAGTTGATGCAATTCACATAGGAATATAGTGAATTGACAATTAATTATAGAATTACTTGACCTTGGAAGAGGCTAGTAATTAATTTAGGGAAACTCGACTATCAATTAAGGAAGTTAAAATTGGATTAGTGTAGATAGATGATTCAATCCGAAATTGTTAAGTGAAGTCTGATCCCTAGGTCTTTTATTCATCTTCATCCTTACTCGAATTGCATTCATATTTATTTTAAGTATTTTCTGCATCAATCTTATTTACTCACTTCATTCTCCAACTTATCGATTTGCCAAATAGTGTTAGGATTATGAATTTTGGTACTTAGTGAAACAATCCTCGTGGGAACGATACTTTCTCATCACTTTATTACTTGTTTACGATAGTGTGCACTTGCGCTAGTTGATAAACCATTTCACACGTAACAATAAGTTTTCACACTGAATCAAATGGTGGGATGGGACAATAATATCTTGTGTATCCCTTTGAGCTCCATTATTATAAAATTATTGTATTTTTATCATATATACTAATATAAATACATATATACACACATGTATGTATAATTTTTTAGCTATTTTAATAATTTAATTATTTAAAAACTAAAAATAAAATAATATTTCATTTGAGGTGATGAAGGTAGAAAGTAATAATATCTTGCCTATCTTTGTGAGCCTTCTATTATAAAATTATTATATTTTTACCACATATACTAATTAAAAATAAACTAAAATTTCATAAAATGATAAAGGGAAAAAGTAATAATATTTTATTATTTATATATTAACTTTTTTTAAAGTTTCAAGTTGTTTAAATTAATTATATATGATTTTAGATGTATATTATAACATTCTATTAAATATGTATAATTTGTAATATTTTATATTATTTAGTAATTATATATAAATTTGTAACTCTTAATTTTAAGATTTATATATTTTTTAATTTTTTTATCATTCCTCATAAGTTTCTATGGAGCTTCGTTGCCTTGTTGGAAATGGGAATGGGGCAAATTTTATTTTCAATTATAGGGTATGAAGTAAGGTAATATTTTATCCTTGATAATAGGATATGAAACAAGAAAAGTTTAATCTGCATTTACCCCATCTCATTATCATCTTTAATCCGTATTTATATTTTTAATTCATAATCATTTCATACTTCGCTAATGGTCACATGTCAAACTCATTCATGAAGTATATGTCAAGTATATCACATCCCAAACATAATTATATTGCTTCTTCATTATCATCCAAATACTTGAACATATGCAACCTAATATCATGTCATCACAATATTATTATACTTTTTTTCCATGGCCTCACATCATGTATTTATTAGTATTTATGACAATATAACTTACCTAAACATTTAAAAGTACTAAAATACACCATGATCCCTTGTATATTATGATATCATAGGTTAAATAAGGTATGATTAACTATATATTTAACTATGAAAAACTAAGAGCAATTTTGAAGGTCCATAATCTACTATGTAATTGATTACAAAGGTTTAAGGAATAACTTCTATGCATATAGTTAACTACCAGCATCTAGAGATAACTCTTAACTTATAATTAACTATATAGTCGATTGTACTTACTTAAAATGCATATTTTAGGGCATAATCAACTATACAATTAATTATAGCTTGGTTTCTTGCAAATTTCACATGATTTTTCATTATTTATTTGATAAATTCATCATCCAAATGTATATATCATGCTACCAATCCATAAATATGCATTAAAGATGGAACATTTATGCCATTTCTAACATTAAAACTAAACCAAACATACAAATCATTATTTTTCGTCGTATAATTAAATAAAACCCAATCTTTTAACGTAAACCAAATAAAATCATCTTAATCTTTTAGGTAAAGCTGGAATGATTATTTACCTAGTATGAAAGGAGGATTTAGATAGTTTGATTTGTTGTTTCTTAATCCAATTCAGCTAAAATTCTAAGAATTCTTTATTAGGATTCAATTCCCCTATTTTTAAGTTTAATACTCAAATTTCTTCAATTGTAAATAAAAATCTAAAGAATCTAATTACTATAAAGATCTTATCGTATTTGAATGAAGAATTTGAGAAGGAAAGAGAATGAGGAAAAAAGTTGAAAAGGAGAAGAGCTAAGGTTTATAAGATTGAAATAAAGGTTGGGCCTAATTTTGGGCATTTATGGAAGGAGGGAAAATTTCATCATTTTACCCTAAATCATTCTCATATTTACATTCTTACTTTTAATTACTTATAATCCTTAATTTCTTTATTTAAAGCATTTTTCTTTAACTAATTCCCTTCGTATTTTCTTTTTTAAGCCTGACTCAATTAGTTTATTTTTATTTATTCAAAGTTCTATTTCAAAACTTATTTAATTAACCAATTCTTTTTTCTCAATATGTTATTCACATTTTTCCTATCAAGGTTCATTTAGTCGACATAGAATTTTTATTTTAAATTTTCACTGTAATAATTAACTAATTAGTCATTCATTTCATAATATAAAATTTTAAATTTTTAAGAAAAAATTATTAAATAAATAGATAATCAAAATTTTAAACTTTAAGGCATAAAATCTAATTTAATTATTGTTTTATAATTTTGCCTTAAAGATCTTTACTTGTTAAGTTATTTGAAATTTATTTGTATAAGTAAATTTTTAAATAGGTTAAGTTAAGCTTAAATTTTAACTTTTTGTAGACTCGGGATAATAATTTACAAAAGAATCTTTACCAATTTAAGATAAAGCTTATATTATGCACCTTTTACACTTAAAAAGTTTATATTTGCAAAAATAATAAATCAATCCTGATTATTGAAATTTAAAATGAAATTTTGTATAAAAAAGGTAAATTATCAAATATGATGTGAAGAATAATTAATTGGTCAAATAAAATTAAAATTATTATTTTGTATAGAATGATTAAAGGAAAGTAAAAAACTGAAATGATTAAGAACTAAGTGTATTTAAGATTGAATAGTTAAGTGTAGATGTTACATATCTTAGAAAATTAGAAATAATTAAAAAGTATTTTAGTATGTGAAAATATTTATTTAATTAAAATAATAGAGTTTTATAATAAAATATAAAGTAAATTAGTAAAGATAAAAGGAAATAAATTATGCAAAGGTTAATGTATAATTAGAACTAATTAAGTGTGTATGAAGAAAATTTAAGGTAACATTTTCCCATTTTACCCTCAAACCATTCTTAAATACCCAAAATGCCCTTAAAGTCTCAAATTTATTTATAATTCTAATAAATACAACTCCCAACAACCTAATTCACTCCTCCTCCCTACCTTTTTCTCCATCTCTTCCTCCTCCCATTAACTCCAAGCACATGCAAGCTATTGATCTTAAATAATTATAAAAAAATCTTAAGCCTAATTAAAGTAAATATCTTGTATTAAAGCTATTGGTGATTTATTTGTTAAGTATTCATCTTGAAAAGAAAATAAGGATTTAGGAATGTATTCTACTTTTTCTTGAAATAGTGTTGTTTAAAGCAAGCCTACAACTATTTTAATCTTCTTCCATCTCCTTCATATACAATTAAGTAAATAATTTATTAAATAACTTAGTTTTGTATAATTTAGTGCTATTGGGCTTAAAATATGATATATTGGAAATGTGATGAATAAATGTTATAAAGTTGTCTTATAGAATAAGTCTTGTTGTCTATAGCTTAAAAATAAGCATGGATCTTATATCCTGATGAAATTTAGGTCTATGACGAAGTATGTTGATACTTTTATGAAAAATGACCATATGAACAATGATAATGTAAAAGAGGTTTGCATACCCAACAGGTGTTAACTATTGTAATGGATTACTTCCAATCTAGAATCAGATAGTAAACTATTATGCTAGATTACTTACAAAAGATTTCACCTCTAGAAGTAAATAGTTGATTACTAATTTAGAAGCAAATAGTTCACTACTGTGGTGGACTACTTCCAAAGATTTTTACTTTTAGAAGAAGATAGTCAACTACTATAATTAAATATCATTATATTATTTATAATTTTGAATATATTATAGAATTACATGACATGGTAAGGTTATATGGTTTATATAATAACATAATTAGCTTATGAATGTATATGTATATGATTCTATTGCTAAAATCCCAAAGTAGGATATGATTATGATATGAAATATGAAAATATGAGATAAAATAATGAGAATTTATGAATTGTGAATAATATTAGATCCAAAAATTCATTTATAAAGGGATAAAATGGACCTTGGAAGAACAAAGATAGTATTTGTGAAAGGATAAGATTGATTAGAATATACAAAGAGACTTAAATGTTTTCTTACTGTATTAACTTATTATTATTATTGGTTATATTACAAAGAATAAGTATACTTGTGTAAGTGTGAATTAATCTAAGTGGAAAGGGTAATATAATACCTACACACACATACACATATATATATACAAATGTGATTTCTTAAGTTATTGATCAAAAGTATCCACATGTGATTATGGAATATTCTAAATGCAAAAAGGCATAGTGACATCTCTATACTTAGATTGTTTGCTTCTTGAGTTATAAATTTACTTTTTTATATGTTTTCTTTTATAGATGTTTGAAAAGAGGTTTCTCCATCATTATAACAAGAATAGATAACTCCAAACTTGTTTGTATAAAGTAACTATGAAAATTACTTTGTATTTATATAAAAATAGTTCCTTAGGCTTTGTAGTTAGTAGTTGAATTTTAAAATAGGAAGCACCTTGTGGGTGTTTAGGTTAGTCAACTCACTTTAACCTTAAAGCACTAGGATTAGTGAGCTAGTTTAGTTATTCTTCTTAAGTAATTTTAAATGTATATATCTTACTTGTAAATATTTAATCTTTTAAATAAAGTAACTTAAGTTTATTAGATAATTAGGTGTTAGTACTAAGTAATAATGTTAAGATAGGCTAATGGAAATTTGGTGTTAAGTTCCATGCCAGTTATAGCTTTGGTAGTCCTAGTAGTGGAGGAAATTATAAGAACTACTTCCTATTTTCCCTCAAGACAATTGCTCTTTTGTTTTAGCCATTCACCTTTTCCCCATTTTTCATTTCATGTTTCCTTTACCTACACTCATGCACTAACTTATCCCCTTATTTTCTCATTTTTCAATTTAACTTTCATTAATTCTAGCTTTCCATTCATTACAATTAAGCAATGTAAGTAATTTACTTCCTAGTTTAAGTACTATATCAATTTTATTTCTTATTTAATGGAAGAAAATAAAGAAAATAGGAATAATTTAAGGATTTGGGAGACTTTAAACCCTAACCCTTGAATTCTTGATGTTTAAGAGCATTTTTACCTTCAAACTCATTGCTTGACACCTTTTCCATAAACAATAAGTGAGCATTTTACTTGTAACAGCATAAATATTATGATTTCATTTGATGATAGTTAGTTTTTCTTTGAAATGCTTGATTTTGAGGATAATAGATGTCAAATGGTGATTTATTATGGATTTCTAGTGATGTAAAGTCCTAAGATGATGTGTATACATTGATGGCACTTTGATGAAGTTAAAATACATTTATGTGAGTGTTTAAGAGATTTAGCCATTAATAAATAGTGGAGTTTCTGGAAAAATGCAAGGGATTCATGCGAGATTCACTTTCTTAAGCCTAGAATATAGGAAATGGTGTAAAAAATTGCTTCTAAAGGCAATTCCCTACTTTTAGAAGCATTTCATGGAAGTGAAATCCCATTCAAAAGTGTTTCCCCTCTTTTAAGAGGGTAAAATTGCTTTTATAAGTGAATCTTCACTTCTAAAATTGAAGCTTCCACCCACTTAAAATTGCTTCCAAAAGCAATTTTAAGCCTATAAAAAGTTATTGAAGGTCTAGAATTACTTTTAGAATTGATTCACCTAGCTCATTTTGTACTTTGACTTTAAAACTAAATATAATAGAGCATTTAATGCATATTACATTATGAAATTGAATTGCAAGCATAATAATAAGGATTTTACCTTTTCCAAGCACGTGAGTGATCATTATGCATTAATGTTTATTGAAAATAGAAACAAATGGGACATTTGATAAGCTAAATTGCTTGAAGCCATGCAAGAAAGGAAAGGTAATATTAATTTATGTTATAATGTTATAATTTGCTTAAATTAAAGCATTTGAGCTTCTTATATGATGATGCTAATATTGATTGAGATGAGGAATATTTTGATCAATTTTGAACACCAAATCTAGTAAATATTTATGAACAGATAAAGTAGATCTTGGAGGAATAAAGTTGGATTTGTAAAATATTGTGATTTATATACTTTCTCTAGTTATAAATATTGTGATTTACTATGAATGATTTTAAGTGAAAGAAATACTTTTTCATTTGTAACTATAATGATATGGAAATGTGCAATATAATCTTGTTTGGAATTTAATATTGTATACGTCTATAATTGGTTCTAGATAGATAGGGTTGCACCTAAAAAACTCTTCCATCCATTTAATGAAGGTATGATAGTGTTACTATCTTTCTTAATGAAAATTTGAAAGCCTCTTTCAAAAAATTAGTTGTAACTTTTACACTTAGAAATAAGTAGAATCTATAAATTATTTATTGATCATTGTTCTTTCATTAAGTTTTATAGAAATTTATTCTCTCATTTTGTTTATTTTTATTTTCATTTTTTTAGAAAGCTCCCCCTTAAGTACTTAATTATTGTCAAATGGATCAAAAGCAGACCCATTTGAGAAATCTAGTAACAAGATAAGCTGTAGGATAATTGGAATAAGTTATGCATGAAAATTTATTTTATTAAGTAGGTAAATTATACATAACCCTCCTAAAGTATGGTTTTATATTAAATAATCTCTCTAAACTTTCAAATATTTCAAATAACACTGATGAAAATTTTCAAGACATGAAAAAGTTAAATTTGGAGTTAAAATATATACAACAATTTAGCAGTGATTTTCTAATTACTTAGTGGCAATTTAGAATTTTCATTATCATGCTAAATTTTTGAATTTTTTTTCACTCATTGACGATTTAAAATTGCTACTAAATGATTTAATATGATAGTAATGATTTAGAACTGTCGTTAAATGATTACAGAATTGCTATTATATTTGGTAAATTTTTGAATTTTTTTTTCATTTACCAACAATTTAAAATCGCTATTAAGTAATTATAGAACCATTGTTAAATTATTTTATTTATTTTAACTCTAAATCTAATATTTTTCATGTTTTAGGAAAGTTGAGAACGATTGTTTGAAAGGTTCGAAAGTTAAAAGGGTTATTTGATACAAGGCTATATTTCAGAGAATTATGTGTAATTTGCCTTTTTTAATTCCATAATGTTCTTTTTTTAGAAAACCATACATTATTTTTGGAATAATTGTTTATGAAACATAGCATTAGATGCATTTAAGAAAGGTTGGAAAGTTATTGTTTATAGTGACTTCCTATATTAATCACTTGCCTTGGGATGGATTGTGATAGCCTAAGTCGACCTAACTCATTTCTACCCTGCCACCAAAGGTAAGGATTTGACCAAAAATGTTATAACATCAACAAAGAAATCCCTATCCTTATTTAAGTAAAATCAAGGAAATGAGGGTGCCAAGAAAGAATGCAATATCTAGATACTCTAAAATTACCAAAAACTATAATCATAAACCAATACTAAAAAAGGCATGCAACTTCCAGATATTCTATTTAGGAGAAATTATGATATATCATTAATGCAATGATATACTGATATATTATCAGATTTTACTGCACATCAGGTTTATTCTTTTCAAAAATCAAATTTGATAAGTTATATAATAATATATCAATGATTTGCATTTGGTGGTATACCATTATACTATTATATGAATGGTGTAATATAGTTGCCATTTGTTCTAAAATGACATTCATGTCAACTACTTTGAAAGATCAAAAATGAAAACTAAATTCACAAAATAAGAACACTCAAACTTACTTTGGCATGCCTAATTTAATGCATACACGTATATTTATCACACCTAGTATGTGTACACTCTTAACTGCAATCAAATATTTTTTTATAATTTTTTTAAAAATATTTTTAATCTCTTATTTTATAATTGCAAGAAATTATATAATTCTACTTCTTAGTAATATTTAAATCTTAAAAATTGTGAATTATATTTATGTTTCAATATGCGCTTAATCAATAATTATAAATTATAATTATATGTACAAAATTGAGATAAGATTTTTATAAATGTCTGTTATGAAGTTCAACAATCAAAATAAATAAAAACGCGAGTAACCTTTGTCCTTGTCTTGAGCCTCCTTGTTCTTTCTAGGTCTTAATTAGTAGCTCTACACTCATGCAGAGAGAGTCCCTTGGTGGTTTATTATTGTAATTAAGCCTCGGCTATGGCAAAAAACTCGTTGATATGAATAATTATATCAATTGGTTTGTCATGTAATTTTTTAAGAATTAATTTTATTTTATTTTTATAAAAATTATTTTAATTTAAATGATTTCAATTTATTTATAATTAAATTTTATTATTTAAAAATTTTATTAAAAATAATAATTCTAGTTTATTTATAAATAAATTATTTTTTTAAAATATATTAAAAATACGTAAAATTCAATTAAAAATAAATTTTCATAGTATCATAGTAAATACAATATTAATAAAAGAGTAAATATTTTATATTATATATTTTTTAGGTTAAATGAAATGAATTTTAGTAAAATACTTACTAAATTAGATAGATCGATACAAATGTAATTAAAATAAGAATTGTAAATAAAATAAAATCTCTCTTTATTTAAAATCAAGCAAAATTTTAAAAAGAAATTCACTTGAAAATAAAATAAAATCTGGTTATACCAAAAAAGCAGTAAAAGAAAATAAATTTACAATATATATGGTTATGCATACCTTGGTTCAATGTAATATGCGCATACACTCCTTTTAATATATTTAAATGAAAAATTATCCGTTGCACTTTCAACAAATACTTTGCTTCTCAATTTTCAATTCATTTAGAATACATTTGTTTAAAAGAAAACATCTTCAAGGTAAATATAATTATAAAATATTAAAATAATATAAAATATTCTATATATTCAATATTAAATATGAAAAATTCAATAAAAATTAATATTATCTCTTTTATGAGAGAAATTATTTTTCTACTGTTACATTTTTAAGTATTATAATTCTTTAATCAAAATATATAAATAATATGTCACATAATTTTTTAAAAACAAATGAAAATTTTCAAGGCTTTGGACGGAGCCTTATTAGTTTTTTCCCCTATCGTGCATTTAAAACTTCTTCAACATTATTATTTCTTCTATATCCGCACATAGCATCATAATTGGTATTTGGTATTTGTTCTAATAACAGCCTTTATTTGTTGGTTGGTCAAAACCTAAAACAAGTGTTGGAATAAAATTATTAGCTACTCTCTTATACATTTGCAGTGCATCACTGATGTACTAATTTATCATTATATTATTATATAATATGTTAGATTTAATATTTAAAAAATAAATTTAATATATAATTAAATTTAATAATATATTAATACACTACTACTTTAATAATATATTATAATTTCTCTCTTTCTCTAAAAAAATATTAGACGAAAATCAGTCTCCCTAGTGGCAATTTGTCTTTCTAACACAAAAAATGAGTACTTCTTATATCAAATTCATCTGTACGTTAAATATTTAATTACTTATATTAAATTTTATTTCATTTTTAAAAT
This sequence comes from Sindora glabra, assembly GCA_020226215.1. Classification (NCBI taxonomy): domain Eukaryota; kingdom Viridiplantae; phylum Streptophyta; class Magnoliopsida; order Fabales; family Fabaceae; genus Sindora; species Sindora glabra. The sequence continues at coordinate 19,435,377 of CM035228.1, forward strand.
AAAACATATTTAATTCAATAATTCACAATTTATCCATAAAGTTGATTCATCCAACTCAATGCATGGTAAAAATTGTTTACATAAAAACATTTTTCTATCACAAATGAGAAATTTGTGTACAAATAATTTTTTTAATACAAATTATGAAGAACAACTGCAGAACAATTTTTTTTTTCCATAAAAACTAGTTCATTCAATCAACATCAAAATGGCCGTCATCTAATCTTAACATTAGCCAATCTCGCACATCCCTGTCTTCCCAGACTCAAATGTTGAAATAAATAAGCGTTTGTGGTCTACGACAATTCGTATAAAATGACTGAAATGGCCTCATCGCAAAAGCCTAACTGCCAAACAGTTAAACCGATTCAGAAGACCCGCAAAAAAATGACTCCCCCGAAGGGATGCGTCTAAAATTAAATAGAGACGTCCGTGCCAAGAAATCCCTCTCCCTCTTTCTCTCTCTCCTTTGAATTTCTTTCATTTTCCTCCAGAGAAATAGAAAAGGTTAAGGATAGAATGTTTCTGCCGTAGTAATGCGTTCCTGTATGTATATATATCTCGAATTTTCTGTTGCCTCTTATCTCAGGTTACTTCTTTTTATTGCATTACAGAGAATCAGAGGATTTTCTTACGGAGGGATCAAACCCCATTACATTTCCTAAGCATTAATCTCAACCTGGCAACATCCTATGCATTTGGGGCGCCCCATTTTAGGCCAAAGGTTCCAACTTTGGGTGCCTCTTGAAATTTTCAACCCTTGATTTTGGACCCAGTACTGAGTTTGTTGGATTCTTTTAAAAACAACAGGTAAAACTGGACGATTGATCCCCAAGTTTTGCCTTTTGTTGATTACTTTTGGTGAAAATCAGCCGTTTTCCTGGTGTTTTGATGATTGGTTTTTGACAGGCTTGAATTTTCATTGTTGCTTTGGTTTCAGAGTTTCTCCGTTTGGAACTGAAAATGTTGGGGGATTTTATAACCAGAATTCTAATGTAAGTATTTTTGGCCTGTTGGTTAATATATAAATTCATTTTTTTTTTTGAGTCGTTGTGTCATGTTACATTCTTTAATCATTCGGAATTCAGATTGACCTTGGGGTATGCGTACCCTGGATTTGAATGCTTTAAAGCCGTAGAGAAGAACAAGCTTGAGATTGAGGAACTTCGTTTCTGGTGTCAATATTGGTAAATGAATTACTTTCCCATCTTCGGCAATGAAGCTTTTTCTGAAATGGTGTTCATCTATATTTCTTATTTCTTTGAAGTGATTACATGATAAGTTGAAGATAACTGTGCTCGTCATAATGTAGAAGGATCAAATATTGAGTCTGAAAAATTTGTATAAAAGGATCTTCTTTACAAAATGCCATAGGAGTTTAAATACCAGAAAACCAAAGCAGAGAAAGCAGAGGACTAAACCATGTTCCCCATGATTATATATGATGTTGTATTTATGAACATGTTATGTTAGGCCTTGTCACCCGCCATCATAAATTTAATGTGTCCTTTTCTATTTCTTGCTTTTGGAGATAAGAATAATATTAAATAAAGCAAGATTCTTGCAGAAGTTATCGCCATTGTTGATCATGGTCATGAGAATAATAAATTATCACAACCAGATAACATACATGTTCTTGAATTTCCATATATTATGTGCCAGATCCATGTTTACGCTTTAATATCTACGGATCGATGTCTTTGTGCATCATCTATCTGCAGGATCATTGTGGCACTTATCACGGTTCTGGAAAAATTTGCTGATATTATGATTTCATGGTATGTATTGGAAGACTCTTAAGCATCTGTGTGACCGGAATTTAGTTTAGGTTTGAGCATTAATTAATTTAATTGAAGCTGAATTCTTATGAAGGCTCCCGTTTTACGGAGAGATGAAGGTGGGACTCTTCGTATACCTATGGTACCCCAAAACCAAGGTAAATCAGAATATATACAGGCATAGTTAAGGATAGTATTGTATTATCTTTGTTTTAGCTCTTTGCTCAATTACGTAATATAATCCCTTCTTAATGCAGGGAACAGGATATATATACAAGTCATTTTTGAGGCCTTATGTATCAAGGCATGAAACTGAGATTGACAGGAAGTTGATGGAGTGGAAATCTAGAGTGCGGGATATTGTCCTTTTTTACTGGCAACATTTTGCACAATATGGACACTCAGCATTTTTCCAGGGTCTCCAGTATGTGGCATCTCAGTCTACAAGATTTGGCAGCTCCGCTTCTCAGGTGAATCCTCCACTTAAGACACCAATCTTAGAACAGAATAGGTGATAGTTGATTCAACAATGAGAACAGAGTGTATAATAACATCATGTGTGCATTTAGCATTTTCTATCAATCAATCAATGTATACTAAGGGAAAAAAAAAGTAGGAAAACATGGGTTGCTGACGATTTTGGGCTAGAAAATGATAATGTGCTCAACCAATTTTGCAGAGGGACAGAGGCCACCAGCAGCAGCAGCAGCAAGAAGCTGATGCCGGGACGCCCGCAAAACAAACTTCCTTCTTTGAGAACAAGCAAGTGAATCTGTCAAGCAAGAGCAAGAAGTGGCCTCCAAGTCCTCCATCATCACCAAGCTACCCACTCTACCGTAACCTTTCTCTGACACCCAGGGCCAGAACTGTACAGACTCAACCCAATTTCCGAGCAGACGAGGTCACAGACCCTGATGCTATCAGCATAGACGCTTCAGATGAGGCAGTGAAGGACCACCTCTACCAAGCTCGTGCAAGGCTCAGGCGCATGAATCCAGACAGCCCCAGAACCCCTAGAAGCCCTCGCATTTGAGGACTTGAAAAAGTTGTACATAGACAACAAACTCCTCCCAGCAATTGATGAAAATGGGGGAATTCAATCCTGATTTCTCATTCCTATATTTTTTTACTTTCTGCTTGTTGTACAAGCATTAAGTTCCAGTTTTTGATTTTTCTTTTAACCCTACAATAATTTCAGCAAGTGATCCATTTGAGGCTGTGATCCATAGAATATTATATGATATGATTTCTTATTATTTTGATTGCAGAGCATTAAATTTGACAGACAAGGCTATGCAACTCTATACAATAACATAAGGAAATAAAAAATTCCATTCTTGAATCAAACACAAAAGCAAAGGTTTCCCTCCTATCACTGTATTTATTTTTATCCCTCCATCGCAATTAATTCAGCGTTATCTACCTGCTATGCCCCTGATTGCCCTGAGAATCCAATAAAAAATTTGGGCAATACCTGGAATTATCTGGTGATAGATGAAGCTAAAACAAGCCAAAAACGGATTGTCCCAGTCGAAAGAGACTTTCTGCCAGAGGCGGCGGACGAAATCCTTGCCAGAGGAGCTGTCAGGGGAAGTAGACATGGGCTGAAGGTAAGCCCAAGCAGCCTGCTTTACAAGGCGGTTGCGAATTGAGATCTCGTAGCCGGAGTTCATGACGACGGAGCCCGTGGGGGAATTAATTGCAGCGGTGCAGGAGGGAAGGACATCTTTCAGGGACGTATAAGAGAAAAAAGATGACTTGAGATAGTCTAGCTCTAGGTCTAGATGTGGCGGCGGAGCTTCGGTGTCTGCGGAGGTGGTGATGCCAACGTTAGGGTAAGCTTGGAAGCTGAACATGTGAGATGGTGACGTAACTGGAAGAGTAAGCTCCCTGGGCACCACCACTGATGGGGCCATGGAGTTGCGGCGGCGCAGGGTGATTGACGGCGTTGGTGGCTCTGGTTTGAGGGCGGTGGAGTCGTCCATGATGGGAATTTTTGCGTGACTCTTGCGTATTTGGGTGCGAGAGCAAGAATCTTTGGGACAAATACACAGTAGAAGAATCTAAGTTGAAAGGAAAGTTGTCAGGGGAAACCCGGGCTGAGCTCCAGCGGCTTTAAAATCTAAAATTCATGTATTATCTCTACTCATTTAAAATTTAGGAAAAAATTTAGAATTTTTTTTAGAAAAAAACATCAAATTACTATTTAAAAAATTTAATAGATATTAAATTAGTTCATATATATTTTTTATATAAATTTAATATCAATATCAAAATTTTCAATACTAATTTAATTTTTTACATATTAAATTGATGTAAAAAAATTCTAATACTAATTTGAGGTGAAATTTTTAAAATTAATATAAATTGATGTAAAAAATTTCTAATACTAATTTAATATTAACCATATATTTCAACTAATAATTTCATAATTTTCTCGATATTTCAAGTATTTATTGTATTTAAATTGACATTTGTATTAATTGTTTATAATTATGATATTAATAATATTAAAATTATCAAGAATAATCAACAGATTACTTGACTTGCATATTATTATTTAAAACCTTACAATAAATTTTAAAGAAAAATTTAGATAAAATTTTACGATGAAATTTTTTTAAATATTTTATTTAATCACTATTAATAATTATAATTTGATAATTATAATAACTACATATTATTTCGCAATTAACACATAATTTGAACGGATAACGTTATCCAATTATCTAAAAAATTTACCTAAGTTTTGCCTCAAGCTTTATACTAAAATTTATTGAGTATAAATTAATTAAATCAGTAGCAATTATTACGTCACTTACCTGTGTTTTGAAATTTCGCATTGTTTCAGCATTTTGTTTAAATTTTTTGCATTTACATCATTGGTTAGGCCAATTCAAGATAACCAAAGACCAGAACGCGTCCATAATTGTCACATTATTAGAATTCAATCCCGTGCTTCGCACGGCTGCTGATTATTTTATTAATAAAAAGATAACATATATAATACAAAAAATTTTATAAAAATTTTAAAATTTATTTTAATGTAATTATTTTAAAATTATATATTTATAATTATAAATGAAATTTCTTTTAAATTAAATAAAAGGGTTATGAATAAAATATATAATTAAGTAATATAATTGAGTTAGATGTTTGACTTATTTATAATAAAAAAATATTTCATATTATATTTATACAACTTATTAATATTAATATTTAAATTACAAATTATAAAGTGAATAGAACAAATATACAATCAAATAGCAATAGTAACAAAATCTAAATAAAATTTGATTTCAATATTCAAATAATTTCATTTAAAAATAGAAACATCTAATCATATAGTTCAATTAATATAATTTTTATTAAAATTTTAATTTATTAAAATTTTTATATAATCAAATTAATTATATCATGTTATATTTATATTATTTAATAACTAATATTTAAGTTATATTTATATTATTTAATTTAATTAATATATATAATGATGTGAAAACAATGGGTGAGTTGTAAAATAGCATAAAAATTTAAAAATTATAATTAATTAATTCAATTAAATTAAACCTTCAACTTATTTAAAATAAAAATAAAAAAAATTAGAGAAAATATGTCTACTACGTATATTTTATGCTTATTCTAAAATCAATATCAAAATTAGATAGAGAAAGAAAATTAATAAAGAAAAAAATATAACTTACAAAAAATGAAAAATAAATAAAAAAGATTTATATATATATTATTATATATTATTATAATTATAATAAAGATTTAAAAGATAGATAGATAGATTATTTATATATATTATTATATAAATCTAGTATTGATATATAGATAGATTATTTATATATAATTATAATAATTATTTATAATAAATAGATTATTTTTATATATTATTATAATTATAATAAAGATTTAAAGTGAGAAAAAAAAGTAAACAATGGAATGAAATAAAAGAATAAAAACAAATAACCTAGGCTTTACCTTGTTAAATTTGGAAACAATTAATATATTTTTTAAATAAAGTTAATTTATTTTAAATAAATACATTAATATGTAACTACATATTCAATATATAATTTATTCAATTTTAATCTTTAATTTTATACTTTATTTAAAAAATTAAAATATAATAAATAATAACATTATTAACTATAATTTTAATTTTAGTTCAATACTTTCTTTAATTCGGAAAGCTTTTATGTAATAAATAATGATATTATTTATTATAATTTTAATTCTCTTACAAAAACAAATTTATATATTCTTTTATGAAATTTAAATAAAATTTACTTTTAATCTATTATAAATAAATACTCTAACACTTGTTTACTTTTAATTATTAGTTTTAAAAATAAAAATAAGAAATATTAAAAAATTTAAATATATGAAAATAAAAATTCACATATATTATTAAAAATTAATCACCACTCCAATTTATGGAGAAAATAGTAAAAATGAAAAAAATAAAATAAAAGACTTGTATTAACTTTAAAGAAAAATACTAATCTAAATTTTCTTAATTTTATATATTAAAATATATAACAAAAATGAATATATTAAAATATAATTAGTTAAAATATAGAAAATAAAGAGAAAAATACATTGAAATCATGCATACAAATTTATCTAAATTTTCTTAATTTTATATATTAAATTATATTATAAAAATGAATATATAATATATTATTATTTATTTTTATTATTATATATAAATTATTATAATTATTGTTATTAAAATATTATTTATGTAATTATTTATTTTTATATAAAAAGAAATAAAAATGTATGATAAGAGGAAGTAAAAAAAATAAACTAAAAAATATAAAAGGAAAAAAGTGAGACAACAATTGGACATTATGCATTACATAATTTGGGATTAATATTTAGATAAATAAATTGTCATAATAATAAACTAATTAAAATAAAGATATGTAAATTATTGAATTCAAGAAATAGAAGTTTAAAATATAAACAATCAAAATAAAAATATAAAAAATAATATGTAGCAAAACCCAAAAGAACCTTCTCACACCTCTCTCCCTCACCCTCACCCCTGCCCACTCTTTTCAACAATAAGATATAAATTAAAATAAAATAGGTAAATAATTAAAAATAGGAATAAAGTAGTTATGAAATGATCACATGGTAATTATTATTGTAAAATTAAAAATAGTACAAATCTAGTATTGATATATAAAAGATAGAGTTAGATAGATAAATTGTGCCAAAATGGTATTAAAAAATCAAAACTTTGAAAATAAAAAATAAAAAATTTAAAATAAAAATATACATATACATATATATATATATATATATATATATATATATAATATTAAAAACCCACATATATTAAAAAAAATCCTCACTCCAACTTATCCAAATAAAAAAAAAGAATAACAATATAAAAAGAAAGTCAATATCTTTTTTTAACCTTAAAAATAATGCTAATATGAGAAATATAGTTTAAATCTATTTATGTATTTTTAATTTATATATAAATAATGAAATATAATGTAACAATATATATAATATGAAAATTTATTTGATATTAAAAATATATATTATTATTTATTTTTATTATTTTCTATAAATTATTATGATATTATATTATTTATATTTTTATAAATATTACTATTTATATATTTGTTTATACAAACGAGGGCAAAAAAAAAGGAAAGAAAAAGATAAATGACGTAAAAGCGGAAGTGAAAAGGAAGAAAAATAAAAAATAAATTGAATGGAAAATTGCAGAATGAAAAGAGAAGTTCAGAGGAAGAAGAGGAGTAAAGTAAATAAGATGAAAATTGCAGCAGTAAACACGTGATGATTTCGTACAAAATCAGGAGAGATAAATTAAAAATGAGAAGAAAAAAAAGAGAGTAAACAGTAGAATAGAATAAAATAATAAAAATAAACAGCCTAAAGATGACACTTCAACAATACAAACCCAGAATTAATATTTAAATAGATTTTTATAACCAATTATTCTGCATTTCTTTTGTTCTTCCGTTTTCTTCTCGGTTTTACTAATAAATAATATAGCATTATTGAAGATGCTAAAGAAATATATTTCTTTATTGACTATCTATCAAATGGAAGATATAACATTATTTTTTGGTCATGTATCGTCGGCAACTAACAATTTCAAGATGAGCTTAAATTTCCACTTTGGAAGTTCTTCAACAAATGTCATTATCCATATGTTTGAAACTTTGAAATGCACGGAAAGGCTAGTGAACTGTTGATATGCACCACCTTTTCCATAAAATATTGATGATGTTACGAGTTTAATTTCTGCTAATTATTTTTGAATGTTTATCTTTTATTAAAAAAATATATAAATGAGAATTTTAATTTCATCCTTAATCTCTCACTGTATAATACTAAATTAATAAACTGTGGTCAAACAAACATTTTTCTTGTGCCACAAATCCTCTTGATAAGGATTATGTGTGAGTTAAAGAATGGCTAGAATTGTAGCTATGATTTGATATGTGTAGGGAAATATTATTTTTGGCTACTATTTATACTTTGACAGTTGTGTTGTTAGCCAATAATTACGTTTCGTGTTTGTCAAAAGTTGTTGCTTCTGCAAGACGGAAAATTGTAAAACATGTTCATTGACGTGAGGGTTGTTTGACGCGACTTTAACACATGATATTTGATTCCCGAACCATAATTCATATAAACAGAAACAAGAATTATATATAGTAAATTTTATAAATAAAAAATTATATAAATACTTGCACTTTTTGTCAATTTCATTTCTAAATGAAGAAATTTAAGAATTTTTCGAATCAAGATCATAACAATTAATTGATTGAAATCAGTATTACTTTCTATTTATTATAAAAAGTAGGTCATAGAAATTATTTCCTTTTTATTATTTTGATGCAGGATAATTTTTAAGATATTTTTTTAATGGGTCATATACAATCTATTTGATGCAGGATAATTTTTAAGATATTGTTTTTAATGGGTTATATACAATCTAATCAGAGTATAGATATAGAAGAATTACTAAACCATGTAAGAATTAACCTACAATCGAATTCTATCCTTTTAATTATTGAAAATTATTATCATTATTTATGAATAATTAATTCATATTAATATATTTTTATTTTTATATTAAGTGGTCCATAATAGAATTTTAGTTTAAATCAAATTTTGGAATTGAAATATTATATTATGCATATTTTATACAAAAGTGAAATGGAAGGTTAATTTACCAAAAAATGAAACGTAAGAGTACAATAAGTGGTTTCACTCTAAAATTAAAGTAGGCGTCCGGTCTTTCGACAAAACCTTACAGTTATAAATTATTTAATTCTTTAAAATTGCGAAGAGCGAGATTTACATGTTAAGTGATTAGAAACAAGAAGCTTTAACAATGGAGTCAAGACTGAAATTCTTTTACAATGGAGCTTTAACAACGTTTCGAAAGTGGATATAAAATTGAATTTCAAATTTTTTCTATTTATTAAATTAAATTTTATAAATCTATTTTATTATTTTATATTTAATAATAACTCTTAATTTATATTTGAATTCAATTTCAATTCATATAGTATTTTTGTTAATATATTAATTCAAACCTTGAATTTAAAATGGATACTTTTTGAAAAATAAAATATGGGTTTCATGAAGCTTATGCATCTTGTAAGAAATTACTCTAAAAAAATGCCTTTTTTTACTGTAAAACGGAACTGGACAAGTCTATAAATTCACAAAAAAATTAAAAAAAGATCAAATTTTAAATAACGAAATAATGTAATTCGGTCCATATTCATAATTTAATTTATAAATTTACAAATTTTAATTGTAAATCAAATTTTAAGTAATTGATCCGCAGACCACGGTCCGCTCAATACTAAACGCCATGCTGTCCTTTGTACCAACAAACGAAAAATTTTTGGTGTACCCTCTGTCATGAAATATTTATTGCAACGAGTTAGGGCATGATATTGATAACTTGATTGTGAGTACTATAACTAATAACCTCGTGTGATAAGCCAAAAAATTTTTTTTCTCCCTATTTAAATTGTAATTAAAAACTTCCAAATTTTAATCATTTATACAATAATTTAATATTTTATTTTATATCAAGGATGGAAATAAAACAAATTGCCTGTCAAAAGCTTATGATTTAGCATACTTTTAGCTTAGGGTCTCCTTTGTACAAAGAGCCTAAAAATTAATTGATTGTATAGGATATATTTCACAAATTAGCTGTTAAACTAATTAAAAATATAAAATAATATAAAAGATATATTAATATAAATAGATATATAAATTAAATTAATTTATATTTATTTAAAAATTAAGTTAATTATATTTTATGACATTACATATTTATTTACATATATATATATTTATATATTTATATTTTAAAATAATTATAAAATTAACTAAAATTGAATTAATTACAATTCATGGCATCATACATTTATGTATTTATTTACTTAGTAATTTTTATTTAATTGTTTATACTAAATTTATATTATACATATATTTACTTGCTTAATGAATTTTTATTTATTTATTTTTTAAAATAAGATATAATTATTTATTAATAGTATGAATTATGAATTATGAATTAATAAAATAGGAAAAAGATAAATTTAAAAAAATTGAAAGTTATGGGATTATAAGTTATAAATTAATCATAAACTACTTAAAGTAATTTATTAAATTAAAACTCATATTTTTCTAGTAAGTCAATGTATTAAATACCTCTAAAATTTATTTCTTCCATTCCTTTTTATTTATTACATTTTGGAAAAAAAATTATCCCTTTTTATCTATTACTTTAAAGTTCCAATAAAATGTTAAATATTTTTTTTAAAATTTACCCTTCTTTTTCATTAATAAGTGTTTCATTATCATATGCAACCAGTCTATTTGCATTTATTTCATTACATTTATATTTCTATTTTAAGTTATCTTGAATTTTGTACAGAAAGGGAGATCTTAAAAAATTTACTAAAAATAAATAAATAAAACTATTTTTTTAATATATAATAAATTGATTAATTATGATAGATAAATAAGAGTAGAAAAAATAATTTATAACTTATTAATCGAATCAATAAATAATAAATTAACTTATTTTTTATACAAAATAAAACCTTAATCTAGACTAATTTTTTTTACTTAACTAGGTTAGCCAAAGGCTAATAAATAGATTTATTTAGATAAAGATATCAAGATTATTTTTTATAGGTTTAATTTGTAAGCTATCAAAGCATCCTATCTAATACTCCCTCCGTTTCTTTTTATCTGTCGCATTTTTAAAAAAAAATTATTCCTTTTTATTTATCGCTTTAGAATTCCAATGAAGTATTAAATATTTTTTTTTCAAATTTATCCTTCCCTTTCATTAATAAATGCTTTATTATTCTACATTATTAGTCAACTTTATTTATTTTTTTATATTTTTCTCTCTATCTTCAACTATCTTAAATTTTATGTATAAAGGGTAATCTTGTAAAGCTCATTAAAAATAAATAAATTTAACTACTTTTTTAATATGTGTGAAATCGGTTAATGGCGACAGATAAATAGAAACGAAAGGAGTGATTAATATATTTATATATAATATAAATCATATAATATAACATTATATGTAATATATATTTATAAAATATACATATATAAAATTAATATTATTTTAGTACATACAATTATAAAAATAAACTTAATTTAATTATTAATTTATTTTTAATCTTAAAAATCTTTACTCGTAAGCATATTTAAAAATATATTTATATAAGTATGCTTTTAGATAGGATAATTAGTTAGGCCAATTTTTCTAAAGTTTTATTTCCAAATTTAGAGGTATTTTGTTCAGTTATTAAAAGAAATAAGTTTTGATTTAATACGCTACCTTAAGTGGTTTATAATTTATAAGCCATTGTATCTTTAAAATTTTTTCAAATCTATTATTATTCTTTTTATTATTTTACAACTCACATCCTTTATTAATATGAATTGTTTTAATTTATATATTTATTTTTATTAATATAAATTTTTATGTTATTTTATAATTTCAATTAGTTCAGCAATTAATTTTATAAAATACTTCTTATATCATCAACTAATTTATCAATAATTAATTACCAACTAACTTATTAGTTATTTAGGTAACAATATTTAAATAGAATAGATTTGACTTTATATATGTTAATAGATTAACCTCAAACCAATAATTTATCAAATAAATCAAGCCTATTTAAAATAAAACTTAATTCGATATAATCAATTTCAACTTCTAATTATACATTTAGTTATTTTTAGAGTTTTTCCTTTTAGATTTTTTCTTTTAAATTCTTATGTTTGAATTTAAGATTTTGTTTATGTATTAAATGTCATGCATGAAGTATGAACATGTTACGAGATCATAAAACATATCAAGGAAAACTTTTCTTTCAAAATTATCGTCCCTTTTGTTTTATCTCTTTAGCCATAATGACTCTAATACAAATTTTCATAAGTAACACAAACTCGTCAATTTATAATGATCACAACCACCATCATATTTCTTTCTTTTGTCGTGGTAACCGAAAATAAATGGAAAGAAAATTTTCCAATACTATGGACAAGGCGCTAGTAACGGGTGATAATTTATGTTAACGTGACATTGATGTCGTGCCAAAAAGTTAGTAATGATCCGAATAAATTTAATTTAAATCTTATTTGAATAATAATTATGTTATATTTGTATAAATTTATTTATTAAGTGTGTTAAAATACGTTAATCTGTCTAATATGTTTAATAATTTTAAATAAAAAATTTATTTTATAAACTTATTTATTAAATATAATTACTTACTATTTTTTAAATTATTTTTAATCATTGATTAAATATTTTGTTAAGCTTTTATCATCATTTTATTATAATATAAAATTTATCTTTTTATTACATTTGAGTATCTAAATTTTGATTATTAATTATTTTTTAAATAATGTTTTTAAAATTTTAATATTAATTCTTAAAGGAGTTAATGTATCAACTTTAACTCAATTCATCTATTATTTGTATTAAATACTTTAACTCATTTATAGCTTATATCCATATAAATTTAATTCGAATCTATATAAAATATCTCATATTTGTATTCATTTGAGTATCTAAAATTTAATTATTAATTATTTTTAAATAATATTTTTAAAATTTTAATATTAATTCTTAAGCAAATTAGCATACCAACTTTAATTCAATTCATCTATTATTTGTATTAAATATGTTGACTTATTTGCAGCCCACATACATATAAACTCAATCCGAATCTATATAAAATATCTTATATTTGTATTGAATTATCATATTGTATCAAAAATTATAATTTTTAGCTAATAATATGTTGATATTACCTACAAAAACCTATTTAAAGATTATTGTCAAGTTCCCGTCATATTTCTTATGACATAATCAAAAGTATTTAAACCAAAACATAAAAAATTTTATGTGAGTAGTATGTCTAATCATGTAATTTTGAGTTGGGTTAGTATTTTAAGTGTTTGGATATGATTTTTTTACCAAACTCTCAATAAAGAAAGATGACATAATTTAATGGTTATGATGTATTTTGCTTATTTTTTTATATAAAAATACCCCTTCCATTTTAATATATTATACATATAACCAACGACTTGGTAGATTAAAGTTGCTGATAAAAAGAAGGCAGGCGGAAATTGCGCAAGAATGGTTGTTTGTCAACTTGTTGGAAGCCATCACTTTCTTTGATATTAATAATCTTTTCTTATACGAGAAAGGAAGTGGAAGAATTTTTTAAGGCCAATTTTGGAAGGCTCAATGCTTCCATCATGTGCTTCTTTTCAGTTTCTTAGTGCTTACTTTGTGACGCTCCTCATTTTTCAAGTCATTTTCTGCGATTCTCAAAGGCAAACATAGTATTATCGGTTCAGCTTCAACAAAACTTAGGTTGCCATCATTTATATTTAACTTGGATTGCATCCACAAGTTCATGGAAAATTTATATTTCTATATATAAAAATAAAAATATTGATAAAAGTTGCATCAAGTATAAAAATATGCATACTTTGTCGAGAGGATATAACTTGCGTCTGGACCTCACATTTTGATTGGAGTTTGTTCGATGGCCACTAGAATTTGCCGCGCATGTGACGGGAGATGGGGACTTGAGCTAAGAAAGAAGTTGCACCTTGCTTAAGGAATATGCTACCACCAATATTTAATGAATTTCTGAAGGAGCCGCGATCTCAAATTCATAAAAGAGACACCTTTATCAAACCAACGCTCTCAAACCCACGTCCATGGCCCAAACACAAGCACCAAACACCTTTATTAAAATAAGGGCCAAGTCACTCTCTCTCAATTTAGGGTCCCCAAGCCCACACTCCCATGGCCCAGGCACTAACATCATACTCCTGTCAAACTAAAACCCATGTCCCCATGTTAAACTACAGCTCCCAAACGTTGTACATATGGCCTATGTGTTACACCGGAAAAAACATTAATAATTCACTCACTATTATTATTTTTTTTAAAAAAAAAAACGTAGCAACATCTTGGTCAAGGACAATAACCTAGCAGGTTACGAGGATTGGCATATTACACATAATTTTTTTGCCTCCGGCCCCTTTAATTAAAAGCGTGTAAGGGAACTTCCCTTCAAATATTAGCCTTCCGGTCAACACTTCCCCATAAGCTAACTCATATTCATGTCAAATTAACTATCGAGTTCCCACAATGCTTAAACTCCGTCCCATAAATTCATCTATTACAATTAGGCTTTCATAAAAGATCTCTAATATTAATAAATCATTATTATTTTTCATAATTCTTTTAGATGAACTTTTATGTTAATAATTTGATTTCCAATCTAGAGGTTAGGGGTACTTAATAAATAGATTAGATTGAATCAGGCCTAAATGATCAAAATTTGCATAGGTTTGATCCATTTAGACCTATTCATTTAAACTTATTTTTAAATCAGTTCGTTTTGATTTGCTTAATTTGATTTACAGGTTAATCAATTTTTTTATTTTAATTTATATTTTATATTTTATTATTTTATTTTTATGTCTATGAATTTTATTTTATATTTTTGTATTTATTTTTATATTAAATTATAATGTAAAAATAATAAATAAGTTATTTTTTTTGTAAATTTAAATATTATTTAAATTATTAAATATAAAAAAAACTTTAAAAAAATTAAGCCCCCAAACTAGCTCTATTCATTTTGATCTACAACTTATGCAGATCATCCCATTTAAGCCTATTTAAAAATAAATCTAATTTTTAGAGTTTGGTCTAAAAAAAAATGAAAAGTTAATGGGCTGATGTATTTAGTCTGTGAACTTTTTCAGCTCGTTAAGCACTCCTACCAAAGGTTATAATATAAATCTAATAGAATTATTGTGGTCGTTTTCTTATTTAGTAGTTAAGGCAAATGTTAATTCAAAATTAGATCGTACTCCCTAATGACAGCAACAGTAATCTCGTATACATTAACGGGAACCATCTTTTCTAGCTAAAGCAAAGGCCACCAAGGCCTTTAAATACTTTATGCCCACTACTGTACAAGAAGCCTTTAAGTTTAAATTAGCACATAAACGAGAAAGGACACTACACCATACATTAACTAAAATGACACTCAACTTTTGAATTTACCAAAAGACGCTTCATTATGCACTATCTTTATAGAATTTAAATATCACATAAGAAGTAGATTTGTGAAACAAATTGGTTCAATCTACAAATTTTGGTAGATAAAACTATTCAAAATTTAATTTATTTATTTTTTATAAGTTTATATGGACCGGTCTATATAAACTGAAATTTACATAAATTAATTTGTAAATTGATAATTAAAGTTTATAAATTCATTAATTAAATTACGAATATCAATCAGATCAAAATATTCAAAATTTAATAATTAAAGTTTATAAACCTGCTAATTAAATTATGAAATATTCAAAATTTAATTCAAACTTCTTTTTCCGTCTTACAATCCTAATAACAGGCTCCTAATAACAAGCTCAGACCGCCTATATCATCCTACGCCCTGAGATTTCAATTTCAATCATCCAAAACCTCAAAACCTTCTGGAACCTTCAAGGAACCCCAGACCTCTTATTTCTTTTGCCCTAATCAAAGCTTCAGGTGGAAGTCTTTGCACTTTATTCAGAATCAACCATTTTAACATAATGATTCTATTTAGTGAATTTATGCCTCCGACCTCAAGGAACCCCATGCACGTAGAAAAATGGGAATGAAGAAATTATACAACTACAATCTCACACTTGCAGCTATAAAAAATTAGAATTCCAATTTATTTAACATTTGATTTATAAACACTTCTATGTAAAAATCCAATCTAATTTTAAATAAATCGATTTTCTTAATAATACCAAGGGAACTATAAATATTTCCCGTAGGCCACATCTTTGGGATTCGGCTGATGGAGACTCGAGTAGTGTTGCACTATCTTATTATGGGAACCGATCTCATCCACTAAACGGCAGAGGAGATGAGCTGAGCCCACCCTCAATTTGTGCCGATTTCATATAACAAGAAAAGCTTTTTCTTCATGAATATACTCAACCATGTCACGTCGATTTTTAACTCATTTCAATATATAAAGGGCGACCGAAAATTTCTCTAAACATTGGGACCTTGACAGTGGCATATATGA
Organism: Sindora glabra; assembly: GCA_020226215.1. NCBI lineage: Eukaryota > Viridiplantae > Streptophyta > Magnoliopsida > Fabales > Fabaceae > Sindora > Sindora glabra. The sequence goes on from CM035228.1 coordinate 19,451,848, forward strand.
ATAACATTTTTATAGAATAGTTATTTTTTTAATGAAAAATCATATGCAACTAAAGCAATTTTTTCAGCAAAAACTATATTATCAAAATTTTAAGGGGGTACTAATTTGCATAAATTATTTACACAGATTGCAACGCACTGCTTTCCATACACTTTATTATAGTTCAGCTACTCGTAGAGTTGTGTATTACCAAAAATTAGGACGCGCTTGAGAGCCAGTGGTCACTTCACTTCAGATGTGGACGATAACTTTGTTGATGATAACAAGTTAAATACAATCAGCACACAATCAAACCTAAAAAACTTGAGAGAAATGTGGGGTAAAGATGATCTGATCTGATTCACCAGAATCACCACTAGACTGTTGTTGAAATGTATAATATCACTCTGGATAATAACTGAAGGTCAACGAGATCCTCTCTCTTAACCAGTAACAATAACCAGTATAAAGTTGCAGCTTTTTTACATTCTTTAGAATTGCCCCCATGATCCCAAACAGTATAAATATGTCAATATTTATGATAAGATTATGGATATGGAATTTACCTAGTATTGCATTTCATGAGGTAACAATACTTGTAGAAATGGCTCTACGTTCCAAACTAAATCCTCCGCCAGCAGAGTATCAACAGTAACCCACTTATTTATGAGTAATGATGTAACGGTACAGTATAGCAGCTACATTTACAAGGATCCGACTACGGTGTTCAAGCTTGAGCAAATGGCTGAGGGCTAACTGTACTCTCTGATACACCATGTAAATCATAATCACCTGAATAGAATTGGCTATGGTGATGGCACTTCAGCAATCCCGGGTAATGGAGTTTGTGGCTTTGAGATAATTCCAAAGTCAGGATGAAGCATATCCACTCCATTCCAATCAACACCAGCTGTTTTGTAAAGCTAAGGTATGAAAGGTCAGTCTTTGAACAAGATTTAGAACTGGCAAAATTAAGGAGGACCAACGATAACAGAGGCATGAAAGCCTTTTAAAAAAGGATACAATCCGTTCCCCACATATCTGTGATGCTAACATCAGCATCTGATAGAAGCCAATAATCTGCTTCATTCTGCAAACAAAATTAAAAAATGTTAGCAATGGAGAAAAATATTGAATTGAACTTTCCATGAAAAAGGAAAACTAAATGACCGTATAAAGCTTTGCCATCAAAAGAATTTGACCGACCCAAAAAGATACATGCTAATGCAGCCCATATTGAAAAGCATCTTCACAGCAAATGAGAGGTCTATACAATCAAAGCCAATAATTCCTCGATAACACTCAAATTTAAATTGAATATTTACATACATCAACCTCTGAAGGTAAGATTTTCATCATCCCCCCAGCAAAGTCATGTGGGGCGTTTAGATCACAGCTTGTATGAGAAGAAAGTTGAGCCTGAGATTCAAGTCCATTTCCATTGTGTTCAACTGGAAACATTTCTGCTGATAGCTGTTCACAGGATCCGGAACTTGAAGCAACTGGGAATCTAGTGTGGGGATCAACGCCACTCATCTCTTCATATTTCTCCTCAAATTGACTAGAAAAGAGTTCGTAACTCATAAGTATTGCATTATCAGAGACTAAATAGAAATTGATGAACAAATACAACTACTGCAAAGCATCCATTGTCAGACAAGCGATGCAATATAATCATGTGATTTCAAGGACAGCAGATGAATAAAATACAAAAAACAAATAATCTATTAAAGCAGCAATACCTGACCAGATAGACATCAATGGGACCCATTGTGCTTCTAAGAATTATTCTATATCTCCTCTGTGGATAGTCAACAGCCTGGTGGATACAGAAATAACCATGCCTATCATGCATCAGAAGCAACAATTATAAAAATTTTATTAACTTTCCATAAAGGTTTATGCCCTAAACTTACTTCCTCGGGATCAGGAACTTCCAATGTGGTTCCATGTGGAGCTTTGACAGCTATCAGAGTTTCATTCTGTTTGGAGTAATTCACAAATCGTATAATAAATGAAAACGTTATTAATTGGCATAAAAGTTAAGTATGCCCATAGTAGTTGCAGTAAAAGCAATAAATAGGATGCGAATGAAAAGAAAAGAAAATTCACCCGGAAGCATGGTAGGCCCTTAATATCATCTTCGGTTACAAAAAGCCACCTATTAACAGTTGAAAATAGTATGAAATTACCTTTGTGATAAAACTCATTAAAAATGGATTGGAAAAAAAATTTAGTATTGAGTGGCAAGAAAATTACTTCTGGTTGTTTTCATCTTCACTCAGTGTCCTCAGCTTTTCTTGCATTTCCCTGCCAATAGTTTACATGTATCAATATTTGGCAATAATTTTATAATGACAATGTTTTTATGTTTTGATCACAAGTATATACATAACCTTATTTGGTCATCTAATCTGCACTCCTCAGAGGATAGTTTTTGAACTTCTGACTGCAAGCAAAAGCCACATATAAAGTAAAATACACTCTAACATGATACCGATTCACTCTAATTTTCTTAGAAAAATTTGTATCACGAATCACAAGCACTGACTTCACCTACAGAGGTTGGGACCTGGCAGTTACTGAGATCTATCATGAAAATATGGATGAAAACAGACATATTGAAATGCCATGTTAGAAGAAAAGGACCAACACACATCGCATACCTTTAGTGTGGAGACATCATATACCTCTCCAGGTGTTGAAGAATCAAGTCCCCTGCATTAGTTATTCCATAAGTATGTAAGAACTGTGCTCTAATACTTTGGTCAGAACTGAAACTATAAGAAAGCCACATAAACATCAAGGTTTTATAACCCATCACTATTACATCCAATGTACTATGTTCTTGCCCTTTTTCTCAATGAGACCAACGCCTTCCAAAACATTAGTGATGTCATAAATCCTCCTCTTTTGCACCTGTGTAACAAAAACCGAAAAGGAAAAATTACATACAGGGGATGGAGTAATGTTTTAGGTCATATTTTAATGCAAGCACCTCTAAACTTTCTGCTGCCTTGGTTAGCTCTAGACTAGCATCCTCTGTGTGCTTGAGCAAATTGATAAACTTTTTTGTCAAGATGCCTGTTAAGTTTTGGTTCAATTTTGTCACTCTTTTCTCAGGGAAAGAAAGCAATATGAGACAGAAAGAAGAGAGCTTGAAGAATTCAGACTAGCATTGCTTCTAAAATTACCTAAGGAACTGTCATGACGACAGCTGCCAGCAGGAGTAAGAGGAGAAGGGGAACCTGTACTTCAACAGAAATTGTGATTAAGCTCTAATCTTTTATGGCCAGAGTATAGCAGGGAAGAAGTAAATCTTTTATTCATTTGAACACCATGATTTCCATATAAATTATTTCCAAGATTTGTGTCAAATCTAATAGTGCTGAACGTAAAACAGTAAAGCCGATGATAGAAAAATTTTCTCACCAGCATTCAAAGGGGATGTCTCAGCACCAGGTCTTCTTTCCTTGGAGACCTTTGACTTATTGGATGTCCTTCCCCCTTTTGCAGACACGGGCGTTTTGAAGGGACTATTTACCATAGTAGTGTATTCCGGGATGTTACTCAACTCTTGTAACTCACCTTCATTGACATTAAATCCAGTCTTCCTCTTCATGTACTGAAATCAGATTCCAAAGTTCAATCAATCATGTATCAACCCAAAGCTTTTTTCTCGTTTTTTGTTTTTTTCAATCACGTTTGACTTGAAAGCGCTGCCAGTATACAACAAATACATGAACTAGAAAGAATAGAAGGTCCAACCCAATTATCATGAGATTTCCAAGTCTAACACAACTATCCCACAGATGGCAGGCAAGCACTCACTTTTCTTCAGGTTAAATTACTTGTATCCCACCATTTTTCTGTTATTATACTTTTCATTGGAGAATAAGTACCAGAGAATAAGACTCAAAAGTGTGCTTATGTTTACACACATGCAGTTGCAACTTACAAACCCTTAGAATTATCATATTGCAATTACCTATTGACATGAGATGCATTGCCCTTTAGCATCTCACATACAGGCCTTTATCATGAAAAATCAATTACCGCTGCAAAACCAATCTCATGATTTTTTCATAATTCACGTGGTAATAAGTTCAACAGTTTAAACAGCTCAGCAACTAGTTAATATCATGATTCAAGAGTGTGAAAGCTAGCTCAAAATCCAGATTCCAGAAGATCATTAGTCCAGTAAGAGCAACTGGGATTATGCCTTAAAGGTGGAAATTATTTTAAAGGTAGGGACAACATGTAGATAAGGCTCTGAATCCCAAAACAGCACCGAGCAAGTATATATAGGTACTAAGGCTGTGTTATTAAGTTCTTAAACATATGTTCACCTATAACCTCAAAATCATGACAAAATTGAGACATTAGATACACTTGTTATCAACTTCCTCACAACTTAATTATTGCATGTAGCCTCCAAGCAGTATGAAGATCAAGGCGAACCAAAGACTTAAGAGAGTTAAAAACTCGACAACCGTTTTATAGCTTTGGCAAACTATTCTAAAGGCAGGCAGGTATGGGAAATGAGAAACAAACTTGATTTTTCTGGAAAAAAGGTTACAGAATCAAAATTCCACTCACATAAAAATAGATCAGAAGTAATTGCAAGCTAATCCAGCTGATTCAACAAAGCTAAAGAGAAAATGAAATAAGAAAACAAAAACAACTGAAATGATTTAGCGCCACATAAACGCCGACCTTTTCTTAAAATATATATAACTATCAAGCATTAAGTCAAAGTCAATTTCACAGAAAATGACGTACGGAAGATCTAACAACAACTGCTTCAGCGTCCTGATCAGCATCTCCCCTGGAGCTTGTCGCAGAGAAGCTGTGATAGCCATCGGAAGGCCTAAATGGTGGCCTTGTCGATGCGAAACCTAGGTAACGCTTCAGTGGTGGCCTGTTCCCAGCCTCCTTCGGCGGCGATGAGTGGGAGGTAGAAGCTCCGGCAGAGCAGGACATCGTGCAAACGAAGTGGTCGTAGTTCGGGCAATCCGAATTGAGTAAAATCTACAAAATGTAGGGGCTCTGGATGATCAGTGAGGAAGATAGAGATTTTAGAGAGAGAATGAAGTAGGATTAGAGAGGGAAGGGTTTGGAGGAAATAGAGGGAGTTGGGGGTTGGAGAAAACGAGGGAAGGATGGAGGGAATTTTGGTTCGGATGGTTGTGGAGGGAACGCTATGCGCAAAATCATAATTATCTTTTGGCCGATGTATTTTTAGATTATTGCAACCTGAAACCAAAATTTCCATGTCCTTTTCTACTATACTGCCTTTGATCAACATATTCCCATTTTTTTTTAATATAAATTACACATAAGCCGCCCCCAATTATTCGTGATTTGCATATAACAACTGAGAAAATATGAAAATGTGTAGACATATTATTTAAACATTTTATAAATTATCCATTTTATTATTATTTTGGTAACTAATTTGTCATATGTTTAATCATACCATAAAATACATTTTTTTATAATAATAGAAGTGATTAAATATTTAAATATAAATTCTGATAGATTAACTTTGCAAAAATATTTATTTAATTTTGAAATACACCCTTTATAAATTTTGGAACTTTGATTTAATATATTTTTATTCTTAAGTCGAAAATTTAATCTCAAACATAATTTATTCACACTATTTCGCAATTGCACCTAATTTTTTTAATAATGAATATTTATTTGAGATTGTTAATTGGTCATTTAATAAGCACATAGATTATTTTGTTAAATTTAGCTGCAAAAATTTAACATAATGGGTTAAGTGACTTATTTATCCACTTGAGGCATTTTATTTACATATTTCTATCATTTATGAAGTTACGTGCACTATCTTCTAAAAGTACAATTTTCCTCCCTCATTTGTGTTATTACGTAGTTACCGTGGTTGTTTGATATAGTAATTAGAATTATCAATAATTAATTATTATTTGTCAAATAATCTATTATATTTCATTTTAAAGATAATTTATTATAATTTTAAAATTTATTAATAATCAACTATAAACACAAATAAATAATAATTAAATTAAAAGGTATTTAAAGTAAATTTTATCTTAACAAAGATGATGGAAAGGAAGATAATAAAATTATTAGTATCCATAGTAACCCTTTTTAAAGTAAACATAATATTTAATTCCTTATTTATAAATGTGATAATTATTATACATCTTAATTTTATAACAAGTATTATTAGTTCCTCATTTTAATTTTTGATATAATTATCAATCTTTCTCTTCACTTGCAATGTTTAAAAAAATGAAAAATATTGTAATGAACTATTAAACTTCACCTCAATAATATTAAATATGTGCTTACATTTTAATTATATTATTACTTTTCATCATTTATTTTAATATTGCAAATCATAGGATGGATGAATAATAAAAATAAAAGTAAAAAATTAATTGTAATAGTTATAAAATTTTTAAAATATAATAATTATTATCTTTTATAAATGAGAAATTAATGGTTGAATTTATTCCTTTTTGTTATCTTCTATTTTCATTACCCATAATTTAACAATATAATGACAGAAATTTCATTCTCTCTCTACTTTTCTTGTCCTTGAATAGACTATATATACCCAAATATCAAAAAATTCTACCAATTGTTTAGAAATTTATCATTAATAATTAATATTTTTATAATCAATTATCAAATCGTTTTTCATAGTCACAATATTTTATATTAAACAAGGAGTTTTGTTTTCACACGTGCTTGAAAATATTTTTATAACTATGAAATTTATGATAAACTTTCATATGTTCCATAAATAAATGCAAATATTCAAATGTACCTTATGTGTTATGATTTTAATTGATGAAATTGTAACATTTTTATAAATTTATTACTTGAAAAATATGTGCAAAATTGTAATATTATATAAAAATTATGAAAAATATGAAAATATCTTACAATAATTATAAATTTACATAAAAATTACAAAAATATAGGATATGAAAACAGAATCCTTAAAACAAATATATAATGGCTTTAGCAAGCATACAAATTAAAAGTTGATTAACTTCACATGAGAACATTCATCCATAAATTTAGGACCGGGAGTAGGTAAGCATAACAATGGGTTAGGACAGAACTACAAAAGGGCAGATATGATTGGATCTTGAATTTATTAGACTAGGATTTTGAACAAAGTTAGTTGCCTCAGTACCCTACTAATCGGTCAACTGGACTTCTCCGGCCCAGCTGGGCCTGGGAGTTCATAAGACGGGGCCTCGACTGCGAAATCGATCTTATTTTCATTCTGAGAAAGCTTTAACCCAATAGTAAAATGGAAAATGAAAAAAAAGGAAGAAAAATTCAAAATTTTCATTTGTAAAGAAAAAGGAAAGAAACAAAAATAAAAATGGATAATTTTTATAATTATATTTTCATATATTAATATTTTTCAAATTTTTTATCCTCTTCATTTTCTATTCTAATTAATTTTTAAATTCCTTCTTTCTTTCTTCTCACTCACCTTCTTATCAAGTATAAGATAAAAGAAATCATTAGCCCTCCTAGTACAATGACAATACCTTTGTGCACCTTGAATGTGGTATATAAGATTGGGTGTTCGAATCCAAATCATTTCGTTTCCCCTTCCTCTTGATATATATATATATATATATATATATATCTTTCAAAAAGAAATCTCTTTAATTTTATTTCAAGAGTTTTTTACCTTTTTATATCTAAGTTCGAACATTCAATTTTATGAATATGTTAAGTACATTACGACTTCAAAGTCAAGTAGGATTAAAAGGGCATAAATTGACGGATACAAGGCAAAAATTGTAATTAAAGGAGGGGCATGCAAGACGACCGTGGGTTGATTACATTGAGACCATTAGGCTTCTTGTTAAACCAATTACAATTGGGACTGTCGTCACACAGGCAATTTCTGAAGGTTGGTCTATCCCCTAACTGGATGTCATTGCAGCCCTTCACAGGCTCTTGATGGTAGAAGTTAGCATGTCTTAACCTACTGGTTTTGTAGATCCCACAGCTCCACATCACATGTGTAAATTTCACACGGCAATTTAGGGCCTAAGACAAGCTCTAAAAACCTGATACACAGTTTATTGTCTACCATGACTTTGTTCAATCGATCATTCCTCGTTCATTTATTCAGACAGATAATCATGGGTATGTTTAGATTTTTTCTTCATTTTTTATTTTTAAAAAAACTATTTTTTAAAAAATAAAGAATAAAGAATATTTATATAAGTAAATAAAATAAAATTGGTTTTCAAAATAAAAGAAAAGTAAAGAAAATATCAAAGACTTGATTCTATTTTCTATTTTTAAATTACACGTTTAGAATTATAGTTTTTTTAAAATAGATTTTGAAAATGATTTGCTAAATAGAATTTTCTATTTTTTAAATTAAAAATAAAAAATATTTTAAAAAATAATAAATAAATATATCCTATGTTATTTTCTTGTGTGAGTTGATGATCTACGTGTTAGAGGGAATAATTCATCTTTCATCAATCCATGTATTCAGATTTTATCAATCCTCCTTCAAGAATTTTACAGCTCTTGTAATGCCACTCAATATGATCGCATAATCGGAACCTTACAATGTCTATCACAATACATATTATAAACTTGGTGGTGAACAAATTGTCCTAGTTTATGCAGCATCTAGATGAATCACGCTAGCTTAGTTTTTAACTTAAACATCGCAACTAAGCCATTGTCCTGACAACAATTTCAACAAAATCAATTCAAGAAGGAATGTCGATCTCGCACGGGAATATTGGAGATAGGGTTTGTATTTCAATTACTTGAGAAAACGCTAACACTTCATTTACTTGAGATAAGGATCTCTACTTGAAATTAATTGATAATAATTATCTCTGCCAATATAATTTGTATATCTGTAAATAATAGGATATATTTGATCATGTGATTCTTATATGAAGATATAACTTTATCTTTATCCATTTTAGTCTATACATCATAGAGATTAATATTTTTTCATCATATTATTTATCTATTTATTAATGACGATATGAGCTAGTAATAATAAATGATGGTAGATATAGTGAGTAATTGCTAATGATAAAATTATAAGAATAATGATGGTGATAATAGGATGAATGATAATAAGTAATGAAAGAATAATTAATAAGTATATTTTTATTTATTATTTTTAATATTTTTTTATTAAATCTTATCCTTCATTCCAAGGAATGAATAACATTGTATGATATTTTATATATAGGATAGAAATTATGTGAGATTACATAATACAATTTGTATATCGAGAATCTTTAATTCAAATAATATTTAATTTTTAAAAAAAATTATATTTTTTTTAACATTCAGAATTCAATATTTAGTTGTTACATATGATCTAATAATTTACTCAGTCTTGTCATTATAAAAAAAATACAATACAATTTATGTGCCAAACATATAATAAAATCTGGTTATATAACTTATCTTACACTATCAAACTTTATGCAACTAGGACTTATGCGGTCCCCCAAACAGGTACTTGGAAGTAAATATATAATAGAGTTAGCAAGTATATAAATTTAAAAGTTGATTAAAGCAACAGGGTAGTATTGATTCATAAAGATTTTGATTCTCACACTTGCAATATCCAAATTTTGAGTGTGTTTGAATTATATATAATTAAAATTAAAATAAAATAATGCAGATATAGAATAAGTAGTGAATTTTGGAATTTTACTTCCTCGTTATAACGCAAAGAATAAATAAATAAAAAATGTTGTGCTCTATCGATTTCGAATGGAGGCGATCCCTCGTTATTTTCAAATACTGATAACTCATAATTTTGAGGATTTTTCTTTCTTAAAAATCTGTTCTGAGCCACAGAATTCACACAAATGGAAGAAAGTGCATAAATTTGTATTTTTTTTTTTGCATTAAATTACGCTCTATCAATTTCAAAAGAAATGTGATGCATTAGTGGCCTAAATACTGATAACCCATGACATCAAAGTCTCTTCTTTTTCCACACCAAAAAAAAAAAATCAATTTGGAAGCACAAATTTATATATACTGATAACCCTTGAAAACATAGAGAAGCATAAATTTAGGATGAAAGTACGCAAAATTCACATATTTGTACCAAAATTGTGTCATTGATTTTGTAAAGAATGTGCCGCTTTATTGGTCTGAAAATACTGATAATCTATGATATTAGAAGATTTTATTTCTCAAAAATTTATTTAAGGGGCAAAATTTACGCAAAAGAATGAAAGTATGCGAAATTTAATATAATTCTTTTTTGTGAATTAAACTTAATATAAATGTGTGTAATGTATTTTGCATTTACATAATTGTAAACTCTAAAGTGCTCTTAGGGATTTGGTATTCGGAGCGGTAAAATACAAGCCACTAAATGAAATTATAAAATTTTTTATAATGGCTTAATAATCTCATCTAATGGCATGTATTTTATCATACCACTTCATATACCAAACATTTAGGGGCATTTTAGCAAGCACCATAATATGTCATCCTAAGTTTTCAAACTAAAAAATAAGATAAATATAATTTTTATATGTAACATGAAAAGTTATTGCATTTTTCTTTTGACCTCTACAATACTCCAAAAGTTTTAATATTCAGAATAATTTAATAATTTTAATTATTAAATTAATATTATTTGATTACATTTATTAAAAATAAAATAATTATAATTGAATAATTTTAAACTTATCACATCAATATAAATTTTAAAATTTTAAAGATACTATAACAAACACCTAATTTTCTTTTTATAATAATTTCTTAAAGAATAATGACCCCATAAACAAGGAAAAATTTGAGGAAATATGAAAATTTTATGTAATAATTTATTATAATTATGCAAAGGAATCATATTAAGTGATTTGAATGTATCTTTATTAAAATAAATATAATATTTAATCTCTAATTATAAAAATAATAATTATTACATTATTAAATTTTATAATTAGTATTATTAATTTTAATTTTATTTTTATTATAATTATTCATCTCTTCATTCACTTAAGATATTAAAATAAAAAAATTAAAATTATTTGTTAAAAAACCATCTTAAAAATGTTAAATATATATTATTTTTTATTATTTATTTTAATATTATATATAAAGGTATGCATGAATAATTACAATAAAACTAAAATGTTAATAATATTAATTATAAAGTTTAAAATACTACCTCTATTTCTTTTTATCTGTCGCATTTTTTAAAAGATTTTTGTTCCTTTTTATCTGTTGCTTTAGAATTCTAATGAAATATTAAATATTCTTTTTTTAAATTTGTCCTTCTCTTTTATTAATAAATACTTTATTATTTTACACTATTAATCAACTTATATTTATTTTTTTATATTTTTTCTATTTTTAACTATCTTAAATTTTATACATAAAGAATAATCTTATAAAATTTATTAAAAATAAATAAATTTAATTATTTTTTTAATATATATAAAATTGATTAATGGTAACAGCAACCGAGGAATATATAATAACAACCGCTCTAATAAATTTACTTATCCTCTGGGTCATTATGACTTTTCACCGAAAAAAGGGCAAAAGCGAAACTGGGATATTCAAAAGGAGAAGGTCCCAGAAACAACGAAGTACGGAAACCGGTTTGGGGGGGGGGGGGGGGTTATAGAACAGCATCTGAAGTCCTGCTCTACCAGCCAACCTACACTTCTTTATCTTTCTCACCAAACATTTTAGCCGTAGACTCGTCGCCAGCGCTGAATTGAGCTGAGCTGACTGCGAACCGTGAACTGAATTTCCAACCAGAAATGGCCTGCTCAGCTACTTCTGCTGCTATCCTTTCTTCAAAGCCTACCCTCTTCTCACCCACATCATCCACTTCGGTTTCTGCTCACTCTTTTTCTCTATCCATCCCCAAATCTCTTTGTGGCTGGCGCAAGCCCTTGCAGCCCCAAGTGTCTCGATCGATTTCACTCAGTCGGGGATCTCATTCTAGAAAGAGCTTTGTTGTCAAGGCTTCTGCTGTAAGTGATTTGACCGACGTTACTCTTTCATACCCTGGTCTTATTTTTCAGTGAACTTTGTTTGACGAATGAATTTAGAGGCTTAAGTTGCGGTCTTTGAGTTGGTTTTTTTTATATTTTGTGTTCTGACTGGTTTCTAACGCATTATTCGTCTTGAAAAATGCTACATTGTGCAACGTTATGGGTTGTATTGAATGCTGAAAACAAATGGATACTGTCTGCTTTTGTCTCTCTGTTGTTGTCTAGTTTGTTTGCTAAATGAGATAGGATTTGTATTGAACTTAAGTGAATGAGGCTATTATTATTCCCTTACAGCGTGGCATTCGTACGTCGAAGCAATTGAATTTTGAATCATCGGGATTGAACATGAGTTAAACCGAGGATTATGAATATATTAATGATTGATTTTGGTGTGTATTTTGTTGCGTTAGAATTTATTAATTGAAATCATAGCTGATCTTACAGTGAAAATATTCTTCAACAATGTTATTTGAAGGATTTTGTTATTCTTGAGTGTTGACTCTCAGTCAAAAGAATAAGAAATAACAAAAACCAGTCAAAGTCAGAACCTTGTGAAAATTGTGTCTTGCATTGTAATTGCCAGAATATCTAGTCAATAAACAGGGACAGTCTGTATTAGTTAAAAGTAACTTAAATGATATAAATGAAAATATTGTTTAACACTAACTTTTTCTTTTCATATAACCTCTGATATTGTTCTGCTTCTCATTTTACAGAGTGAACTCCCACTAGTTGGAAATAAAGCACCGGATTTTGAAGCAGAGGCTGTTTTTGATCAGGAGTTTATCAAGGTATATAACTATTCCTTTCCATTTCTGTCAGTTTTGCTTCCCTAAACACCTTCTTCCTGGTTCTAAAAAGATATGTCCATCCTTAGCTGGGAATTGTCCATTTAATAATTCTTGTCAAGACTGTGGTGGTTGTGTTTTTCTATAACACAGGTGTTTTCATTGCAGGTCAAACTCTCTGAATACATTGGCAAGAAGTATGTTATCCTCTTTTTCTACCCATTGGACTTTACATTTGTTTGTCCAACTGGTATGTTAACCTTTCCTCGGACTAAAATGAATCTGAAATTGTAGCAGGATGTTGAATTTTTCGCCCCTCTTCCTCTGTGTTTTTCTTATACGCAGAAATCACTGCCTTCAGTGACCGGCATGCAGAGTTTGAGGCACTAAACACAGAGATATTAGGTGTTTCTGTTGACAGTGTGGTGAGTTTGTCTAGACTTTGCAGCCAATATGTAAATAATTATACCTTTTTCGAAGCTTTTCTGCTTCTTGGCCAGAAAAAAGTATAAAATTTTCATCATCGGGTTTTACTCCTATAGTTTCTTCAACAGTTTTAATTATATAATCAGTTCTGTTGAAAAAATTTTCTTTTTTGATAAAATAAAGTTCTTGATTTGGGATATTCGGCATTTCCCAATCATCAAGTTTTTGGTTTATATTTTCAAATTTGATTTCTTCAGAGAAGATGGGTTTTTTGCTCGAATCTAAGCTAGATTTGATCAAAGATTTGTTTGGTGAAAATCGATTTGAAAAAGGTCGGATAAATTTGTTTGCCATGAAATAAAAGATTTAAACAGTGAATATGTAGCAGAGAAAGCAGATGAACAATAAGTAAATGCAGAAAATAAAAGAGCAAGAAAATATGCAGATGTATAACCAGGGGGTTGATATCTACCTCAGAGTTTCATAAGGATAAACTAAGTAACTTTCGTTGCTTATAAATTGATCTAAGTGTTTGAATTCTGGGTTTGAATAGTAATTTTTTCTGGAAAACTAGGCTTACGTCTTAATTTTCACATGTGAACAAGGGGTGTCAGAGGCAAAATCCCATTTACGCCTTCACACGGCCAACAGGGAACAACCAGCCTCTTTCGGACACATGCTACTATGCGTACCAACATTTTCCAGAAACAAATTCAATCTCAAAAAGAAGATACAAAATTCAGATCATAAGCAACTCAAGTTAACTACTCAATCCCTACTTCCCCCCTTGGCTCTGATACCAACTGGCTCCGGGAGGACCCCCTAGATGTAAAGAGAAGAAGAGAGATAGAAAGAAGACAGGAGTAGGGATTGCAGGACGGATTGCAAAATTTTATTTCATAAAAGGAAAACTTACAAAGATTTGGGAAGGGTGAAAGAACCAGCAAGCAGAGAGAGTTTATAAGTGATACTCGTATCTGAAAGCTTGGTTCTGAACACAAGGGGTTCTGCTTAAATAAGCAGGAAAAGATTTTTCCTATTTCTACAGTAGACTTCTACAATTTTCACCCGTGAGTGAATAGGAAAAGAAAACAGTAAAAGTGCTACAGTAAATTTGTCTTTCAGTCACCGAAAAGGAAAAAATGACCGAAAGAAAGTAGTTTTGCCCGGGAATCCCGCAAAGTTGTCTTCCACCAGCAGATGCTGAATTGTCTTCTGGTGCTGACACTTTTGACTGATTTCAGGTAATCTCATCTGAGGGCTCAGATTAAGTCTTCTCATCTGATGGCTCAGGTAAGATCATCAGGACTGATCTGTTCCAGGTCAATGCCATAACAGTCGTTCTCATTTGATTGTGCATAGTCTTCTTCGTCTTCTTCAGACTTGATTGACTTTGCAGGAGAGTTGGATGAAGCTTTAGACTTAACTTCAGCCTTAGATTTCATCATTGTGCGAATGTCTTCAAGCTTTGATAGCCATTCGTCAGGAGTTGATGTGGTTGCCAAGGCAGCCATGAAATTTGATTTGGACTGGAGAAACTGATTCGTCCCTTTCCTTGGGTTCTTGTTGAACTCAAGATGCTTTTTGAACCATTTCTGGACTTGAGATTCTTCAGCCATATGAGCAAATCTAAAATTCGCCCACCATTTGACAGACCCATGTCTCTGAAGGATTGGGTAATTTCCTTCAGGATTCTGGGCAAGAACATATTCCCAGAAATAGCACCATGGAAGGCCTATTCTGAGGAAAAATTGTAGAAAAACTGGAAATTTTCCATGATCTTCAAAATTAAAATTATCACGAAAATATTCCCATCCTTTCTGAATATTTTTTGGTAAAATTTGTTCAATTGGTCCGAAGATGTTCCACCATCTAACAAACCAACTAGGAATTTTATACTTGGCATTACATTTGAAAAAGATGAGCCAAGAATGATGAAAGATTTTGTTTTGAAAGTATAAAGTATTCATCCAAGCTTCCTGGTAATCCCAATATGAATACCCTATAAGATTTGTTGAAAACGGTTTTTCAAATTTTTTCACCTTGAAGGGTTCCAGGCCCCATTTATTAGAGGTGATAATTTTTTCGATCCTGAAACTCGAATGAGTTACCAAGTTCGGATTTTCTTTGCTCCTTTTGTGTTCAATGACCACTGAACCAGAGTCTTCAAGGATATGTTGATAAAAATCTCTAGTATGGAGAAAAGATTTTGGTACAAAGTGCCAGTTTTTTGTGAAGATCTTTGGTATGAGATCTATCGGGTTACTGGCCCAGTATTTAGATTCTGTATATAACAGATTCTAGTGATTTGGTTTTTTGATATATTTGGTCTGTTCAGAAAAAGGTTTGGGTTGGACTGGAATTATAGATTTTGAGGAGGTTCCAGGCTTATAGATTTGTTTCTTCTGATTCTCAATGGCTTTCAGAAGTTTGGATTGGCTTAGGATTAGTTTTTGGGCTTCCTGATCTTCTTCAGCTATATCAGCCCAAGATTTCTTTTCTAATCTAAGCGGTTTTTGAAGGGAAGCTGCAAAGGCTTGCAGTACTTCAATTTGAAAATCATCATCTTTGAGATTAGAAGATGATGGGGTTTTGGGTTTAGATTTGGTGGAGGATGTGGCTATGGATTTGGCCTTCTCCTCTGCAGTAGGTTTCCGCCTATTTGGGTCAGGAGGGTCTTTCTTGTTTTTCCTCATATTTGCTGGGATTTTCCCTGTAAAAATTCTGTAGTTAGAAAATCAGGGAGAGAATTTGCAGAACCTTTTAAATGCTCGATTTCAAAATAAAAAACACTTAAAAGACCTTGCCATCTGGCAAAAATTTGTTTAGATGCAATATTTTGAACATCCTTTTGTAAAATAGATTTTGTTGAACTACAATCAACTCTAATGAGAAACTTTTGATTTAAAAGTTCAGATAGAAATTTTTGAACACATAAAACTATTGCCAAAATCTCTTTTTCGGGAGTAGAATAGTTTTGTTGTGCAGAGTTCCAATGTTTTGATGCAAATGCAACTACATGCTCTTTGCTATTTAAAATTTGTTTTAGGATACCTCCGTATCCTAAGTCTGATGCATCAGTTTCAACTATTTTGAATGTAACAGGATTTGAAATATGTAGACAAGGAAGACTCTTAACTTGACTCTTAACCTGTCTAACAATTTTTGTATGCATGTTAGTCCAAGGTGGTGAACTCTTTTTTAAACGATCATACAAGGGTTTTATAAGATTTGAAAGGTTTGGGAAGAAATCAGAAACATAATTTCAACAACCCAAAAATCTTTGAAGTTGAGTTTTTTCGATCAGTTGATCAGGAAATTTATCAACAAACTCAATTGATCTTTCAATTGGAATGATAGTTCCCTGATAAATATTATGACCAAGAAATCGGATTTTTATTTGGAAAAGAGAATATTTGATTTTGGAAACAGCTAAACCATTTCTCTGAGTTACATCTAAGAATATATTGAGATGTTTAAAGTGCTGGTCAAGATTTTCTGAGAAAACCAAAACATCATCAATATAGACTATGATGAATTTGGAAAAAGGATTGTAAATTTCATTCATAATCCTTTGAAATTTTGAGGGCGCATTTTTTAAAACAAAAGGCATTACATTCCATTCGTACTGGCCAAATGGAACAGTAAATGCAGTTTTATAGCGGTCCTCAGGTTTTATCTGGATTTGCCAAAAACCAGATTTTAAATCAAATTTTGAAAAGATTTTTGCCGAATAAAGTCTATTTAAAAGATCTTTTTTATTCGGGATAAGATACCTGATCCATTGAAGTGCAGTGTTTAAAGGTTTGTAATTAATTACAAGCCTTGGTGTACCGCGTTCTAACTCAGCATTCTTGTTGACATAGAATGCTGCACAAGACCAGGGACTCTTAGATTTCCTAATGATTCCCTTTTTCAAGAGATCATTGATTTTCTTTTGGCAATAATCCAGGAGTTCATGACTCATCTGGATAGGCCTTGCCTTGGTTGGGATTTTTCTTTCAGAGAAATCTCTTTCATATGGTAATTCAATCATATGCTGCTTCCTATTCCAAAAAGCATTGGGTAGGTCAGAACATACATTACTGACTATCTTTTTTTCCAAAAATTTGATTCTAGATTGAACAGTGGGATTTTGGAGTTGCTGCTCAATCCGAATAAAAGAAATTTCTTCCGTAAGGAAATTTATCTGGTTTCTTTGCAGTCTATCAAGTTAATTTTAGGAGATTTCTTGACAAACTGAAAAGTGATTTTTTCTCCAAGAATTTTGGTAGAGATCCCATTATCAGAAACCTTATAGGGAATTAAGGATTCGATAAAAGGATTTCCTAAAATTATCTTGCTGGATAAATTTTTGACAAGTAAAAAATCCTGTTCTGAAACAAAGGAAGAATTTACTATTTGAATATATATATATATATATTCGGAGGGGGGGTGTGGTGTGGGGGGAGTACCCTAGCCCACCTTACTTCCTTCACATACGGTCTGGTTGGATGAGGGAGAATGGAGAAAAGAGGGGGAAGGGAGGGCTGTCCTCCGGAAAAATAAACTAAAACTGAAAAACAACCATTTCCTTGCTGTAAGACAAACCCTTGGTTTAAGGATTGAGTTTTTTAGGGAGAAGCTTGAGAGTTTTTAGTTGTTGAAAATACACTGAGTGCAGTATGTCATTTTATGTCCAAAAGTTGCTCCGCAGAATATATGGAAATTACGATCATATGGGATTACTTGATAAGGAAAAAGTTAAAAATTAAAAAAAAAAAAGGGTATTAGGAGACAACTTTTTTCAGATTTTGATAATCAAAGCTTTTTTTTTTTTTTAATATATGTTGAGCTGATAAATTCAGTATTTTTGTAGCATGAGTGTCTGATTCTCACACATTTATCCACAGATTCTCATGCACACACAAATACTTTAGATGTAGTGTGCCTTTTTTATCATAGAATCTGGATGCTGTAAATTTACAGTCATTGTTTTATAGCTTATTTTGCTGTTTTCCTGAGTTTGCTTGTCAATTATTACTGTTGTTGTTTTAGTTTTCGCACCTTGCATGGGTTCAAACAGATAGAAAGTCAGGTGGCCTTGGTGATTTGAAGTATCCATTGATATCCGATGTCACCAAATCTATTTCAAAATCCTATGGTGTTCTGATTCCTGATCAGGTATTGTAACTATTTGCTATATCTGGATCCTTAAAGAGTGCCAACTGTCTGGCCTTTTTCTTCTCCTGAAACTCTATGAAGTATTAATAGTGTTTATTTTTGTAACTTATTGAAACTTTTATGTAAAGTCGAAGTAGATACTGATTTAGTTTTCATTTTGCATAATTTGTGAGGTATTGAACTTGCTGTCTTACCAATTTAGGGTGGCATTCTAGCAATGCCTGAATCATGGGTACTCTTTTTTTTTTTTTTTCATATTTAAAAAAAAAATTCTAAATCGTTTTTCTTTTGCAGCATCAGTCTATATGTTTTGGAATAATAGGATGTGTTCTAGATAATCATATCTGTTGCCAGCATCTAGTGATTAGATGTTGGCTGTGAAACCATGGCTTTGTATTTTACTCCTTTGCATCACCTTGAATGTGTTCCATGAATTAGGGAATTGCATTGAGAGGACTGTTCATCATTGACAAGGAAGGGATTATCCAGCATTCTACCATTAACAATCTGGCAATAGGTAGGAGTGTTGATGAGACCAAGAGAACACTACAGGTAAATAAATATGTTCTTAGCTTAAGATAGCACCAAGATTGAACAGCTTGCAGATCACCTTTCAATTTCGTTATAACTACATATTATTGTATTTCTTGATTCTTTCTGACAATAAATCTGATTTCGTTGCTCCACTCTTTTTCTGCATTGGTCCTGTAGGCCTTGCAGTATGTGCAAGAGAACCCAGATGAAGTTTGCCCTGCCGGGTGGAAGCCAGGAGAGAAATCCATGAAACCAGACCCTAAACTGAGCAAAGAGTACTTCGCAGCAATATAGGGTGTCTATAGTTAGTAATATCAACTACGCATCTGCATCGTTCACTAGGTGGTAAAAAGATATTTTCGGTTTTGCAATTTCCATGTCCTGTCGGATTTTGAGCAGTAGATTGAGGCAATAAATGCAGATGTGGTGTATGTACCTTTCTTGTGGACTGAATCATGTATCAATGTTACATCTTCCCTTGATTGTGGCCTCTGTATATGATGCTTGTGTCTGAATCATGTGCGTCAGCTTTACCCAGCTCGGAGAGCTTTAAGTTGTTGCCTGCATTAGGTTTGTTTTGTGAGTTGTGACCATATCTTCAGCATAGGCGCGCTGTCTTATGTTTTGATGTTATTGTAGTTGTTGAGGGAGTGAAACCTGGCCATCCATGCACACATTGGCATGGGAAGCTTGAACTCTGATTGAAACTAGTTGTAGGAGGACTGCAAGTGGAGTTGTTCAAGCGGCCAAAGCTAGTTTCATTGCTTTTCAATGCTCTGTTCACCCCCTCAACACAAAATCGAGAGTACTTTAAAATCATGCAATTTTCCTTGGCTTGCTGAACGATAGGTGAGCAGCTTATATTGTCTGAGTAAGAGGAAAGATGTTTCTGAAGTGGCGCGTGCAAAACAATTACTCCACTCTCTTTTTATTTATTTTCACCGAGTTATATATAATGAATATAATTTTAATTTAAGTTGGGAAGAGACTTCAACCAGTTTTATGGTGTACCAACGAATGAATTCAAAGACTGGGATTTATTCAGCAAGATGAATAAATTTTAATAATTTAAATTGATCTACCTTGGTCATTGCCCTTAATTTAACTTACATATTAAACGACTACTCTTATTCATAAGTTCATCATGAATAAAAGTGAATTAAAATGGGCTATTGAATGGAAACAAGGTGACAGACGCGAGTTAATAATGACCGGTGAAGATTTTAAATAATTTTACTAGCCAGTGAAAGATTAAAAAATTTGTCAAAGATATAATTGGCTATTCGGTTGCAAAGAAAATGAGGGGGAAAGAAATTAGGTCGGTTGCAAAGAAAATGAGGGGGAAAAGAAATTAGGCAGGGGGAGTTAGGTTAGAAATTTTGGTTTTTTTCTGTTTGAATGGAGGAAGAAAATAGGAGGGATAGGAAACTGAGTGAAAATGTATTGTGCAGCCCAATGAAATTTTTTTTCTCCCTTTAGCTGAGAAGAAAATTGAGAGAGAAGCAGCTGTTTTGGACTAATTTACTGTGTATGCCCTCATCCTCCAGGGAGACTTCACCCTTCTGCATCTCCTCCAACCTCCGATCACTGGTTTCTGTTTGTGCATGACTCTTCTTTCAAGTATTTTCTTCTTCTTTTTCTCCATTAGTTTTACAAAATGGGTTTTTGTTTTTTTGCTACCATGACAGCAACTTGTGTTTGTCTGGGTTCTATCTAAGTCGCTGGATTCCTTGCTGCTGTTTGGACTACCGTTGATGGCAGAGATGCTGCACGCCAGAGAGCTCTTGCGTTGCCGAATCTGCAACTGCACGATCGACGGCGTTCTGATGAACGAATCTACTGCACTACCATTTGCTACACTGGTATAACGTCGGACGACATGGGAGGAGAAGCTCTAACGGGCTCTTTTTGTTTTTTAGGACGAACGACAGGTTTGTGTGACCCTCTCTAGTTGAGTTGCACAGATTCAACCGATTCGAAGATAAACCAGACCTATTTTTTTTTAATTTCAATTTACAGAGCTATTTTTTTAATTACATTATCTTTTTTTAATTTCAATTTACAAAATCATTTTTTAAAAAATTACATAACCATTTTTTTAATTTCAGTTTATAGAATCATTCTTTTCAATTTACAAAACCATTTTTTTAAAATTATATAATCATTTTTTAATTTCAAATTATAGAAGCTTTTTTTAATAAATTTTCTCTCTCCCATATTCAAAAAATTCTTCTTCACCTCGTGCTATAATTAAATTGTATATGATATATTAAATTTATATTTAATATATATAAATTAAGTATTTAAAAGATCTATATTTAATTTACATGAACTGCCTTTTAATTTTCCATCATCATATTTTTAAGATACTAGTGTTCTTACCTTTATAATTTTTTTTCATTATTGCTTATTGGTATATGATAAAAAAAGAATAACTTTTAGTTCCTAGACTAAAATTTTTAAAAATAAGATTTGATCATAAAGTTGTAAGATATTTAACTTTGCATTTCTATTCTGATATATTTTATTGCAGAAAATCTTACTAGTTCTTGTGTTGTTTACATTATCATATTAAAACAATAATTGTTCAATTGTAAATAAAAGATTCTATTTAATAATTATTTTAATTTTTAAAAATTGTACTTCTAAATATGTAATATGGAAAAAAGAAATTAAGATATTTTCTTAATTAAAATTTATTGTTTTTAATATCAATTTCATAATAAATAAATAAATGATAATATAAGTCTTTGAAATAATTGTATCATGGTTATGTTGGAGAATAATTCCTATCTAAATATAATAATGATAATGAATTTTTTTAATATGCAACTCTTTAAATAATAAGGATTTAGTAAAATTTTGTTTTATGTTATAAATGATAATTTTCTTATTATTTGAACTTTTTTTGAAAAATTGATTGGATCTTGCCAAGACGACTCTTCTATTTACCATAGGAGTAATAATGAAAGATGAAAAAGAAGATATATTTGATGAGTAAAATGAATTAAAATAGTTGATTAATATTAACATGGTAGAAAAATAAAAAATGTGTTAGCAAACATGTATTATGCAACTTATATGCTTTGTTATGCATGCTATGCATTTGTTGACTTTGCAAGCAATACTTATTCGTGCACTTGTTAATGGTGGAGTTTCTGAAAGAGATCAAATGCGACAACAACTTATGCAAAATTTATTAAAAATTGATAAATGTTATGATGTGATACATATGAGTTCTCAAGTTTTCCTTCGCTTGCATGAGAAATTAAGAGGAACTAGCAGGGTGAGGGATTCTATATATGTTATAGTAGAGGAGCAAGTAGCTAAATTTTTTCATATTTTAGTATATAATATAAAAAATAGAATTATATCTTTTTTTCTTTCACTGATCAAGAAAAATAATTAATCATCATTTTTATGATATTTTATGAGTTATTATTTCATTGGAAGATGAGTATCTTATACAACTTTCTAAATCAAACGTTCTTTCATAGATACTTAATAGTAGAAGATTCTATACTTATTTTAAAGTAAGATAACAGTACATATAAGTTTAAATGCTTAATATATATTAATAGTTTTAATATGTCATTCACATAATCAAATTTAAAATAATTAGACTATAAGATTGTGTTGAAGCTACATATGCAAGTAAAAGTACCAATAAAAGATGCTTTTCATTTTTAAAGAAAAAAAGACCTCTTAATATAAAATATGTCGGTTGCTTGCACTTTTGATATAAAATTCAATTATGTGCTGGTCAGTTAGGAAGGAATTGCATCTGACTCTAGAGTTATAAAGTAAACATTAATTAAAAGAAAAGATAAACTTAAAATCCCTAGAGATAAATTGGTCCTCCATGGGGAAAAAAATACTCTAATAAAGTTATTTCATAGTAATTATGTTTATGACATATATTCATATGCTTTTGTATTTACTAGGTATATATTACCTAGAAAATATAGAATTTCCACTAAATAGTGGATTGCTTACACCATATAAAGATGTACATTATCATTTAAAGAAGCACTCATTGTATGGTCCAAATGACCAAAAAAGAAATTCTTGATTATTAACATGCTTTATTGAAAACTATTATTAAAAGAGCATTTAGAATCTTAAAAAAAAAGTTTTCAATCATACCTAGTGGCATAAAATTATATTATTCCTTTAAGACCATGACAAATATTACTATTGTTTATTATATATTGCATAACTTCTTGATAGATGTTAATTTTGATAAATGTTTGATGAGGAAGTAAACCATAAGCTACTAAGTAATGCCACAGGTGATCTTAGAGATCATAATGTATGAAACACAAAGAAAGATTATAAATGAGAATTCATTATAAGAGAAAGCATAACAATTCGTATGTAGGATGAATATAAAAAAAAATTATCATAAATTTCTTTTTATATACTATGTAATAATATGTAATTTATTATTTTTTTAACAAACTTGATGTTCCATATTGAATTGTATAAAACTGTGTTTTTCATATAAATGTTGTATAACTTGGTTATTTTTGCATTTCTTATGTCTGTGTTATATAAGACATCAGGCAGATTACTTATGCCAATGAAGAATGAAAGATTATTATCTTTACAATAAATTGTTTTGTTACCAATTACATACAAAAAATATAATATCATACAACTTAATTATTAATTTCCCATATTACTTATGTAATTGTATTAGTTTATGCAATAATTTACAGATTGAACTATTTCAAAGAACAAGAGGTTAAAAAATAAGGGATGGACTTCTTCTAATGATACACTCTCGAAATGGATACAATGTTATTAGATGCTTTGTTAGAGAAAGTCTACAAAGAAAATAGATTAGATGGTATTTTCACTTCTCTAGCTTATATTATTGTGGTGAAAACTCTAAAACCAATGATAGGACTTTTTCTTTTCAAAAGCAATATATTAAGGATAGAATGAAACTTTAAAGGTAATCTTTAATGAATGTTATGATTTATTTCATATATGGAGTAGAATTTATTAGAATTCCATTACACAAATGTTTGAGGTAGAGTTAAAAGTTTAGAATGAGATTTTAAAGGTAATTGCTTATATATAACTATTGTAATATTATAATGAATTTTTACTATCAATATGTTTCTTTAAGGGTATTGAATTTAGAATTATTTCTAATATATAGGATTGAGAAAAATTGCATTAATAGAAGACTAAAACACAAAAAGGGAAGTGAGCAATAATATATAACTATGATAAACTATTGGATCTTTTTAGTAAGAATAGAGCAATTAATGCTTGTGCTAAAAGTGCAAAAGATAAAGTCCAATGGTAGAAAAGGGAAAACATTGTTTTGAATAATTATTTTGATGTTATGTTTAATTCTAATTTTCATCGGAAAAATGAAGGTACAAATTCTATAGGTTATATAAATATACATAGTCTTGTATGTGATAATTCAAATCAGTTTTAGGGAACATTGTCTTCAATGGGCACCAAAGGCAAAGTAGTATTGATTAATTTAGTTGAGAGTGGATACAAAAGAATAAACATGGAAATTGACAACTTAATTGAAGTCATGAAAGAAGTAATTGCATTAGTTAGCAAACAAGTTAAAATAGTTAAAAAATGTCTTGCAATTTTTGAGAGAAGCAGGCCTCAATAGTATAGTTTTACAAATGTATGGAATGAGTTAAAAAATATAAGAGTGATGCAAAAAATTTGATTTCAATGCTATCATTTCTTTTATGAAAATGAGAATGTCAAAAATTAATTTTTTGACACACCACAGGAGAAATATTGAAATCTCTTATATTACCTTATGAAGGAGACAAAAATTATTTGAAAAGCATTTAGTAGTGTTATGGAATTATTCAAGAATATATACCACTAATTTATGTGAATTTTATATGATTATGGTAGTTGGTAAAATGTTTGTAATATAAACAATATGGATGATATACTTAAATTATATATTTTTTAAGTAATATGTCTTCCTTCACTAATATATACTATAATGGGAGTTGTGACTTAGTATTATGTTACGTTATATATGATGGAACACTATTATATGTTATAATGTAAAGTTAATAGACTAATTTGTGATGAAGGATGAGAACAAGATTGATAAAGTTTGTTGAAGTTCAATAAACAAGCAAAATATTGACCGCTAGGAAAGAATAGTTCCAATAAGCATGCCTATTCAATTTATTAATAATTTTATGTTAAAACTAACAAAAAATATTATCATAACATTTATTTTTAAAAAATTTTAAATTTGATGAATTGATAGTGTAAATATTTTTATATTATTATTGAAAAAAAATGATACCTTATTAAAAAATAAATATTAAATAAAATTTTTTAATAATAATAAAAATTTTAATAATTATTTAATAATATAATAATGTACAGGGAGTGATAGAGTATAATTAATTTACACTGATAAAAGATTAATTATATTTTATGCATTTAGGATAGTGTAATCATTTTATTCTATTAAGTTTTTTTTTCTCAATTTTTTATTCATCCAAATGAAAAAATAATTTCTTTCTTCTTTTTTTTTTCAAATTTCTCGAATATAAGAAAAGAAAATATTATCAAATATTATCTTTCTCCTTTCCTTTCTTCTTTTTTTTTCTTTTTTTTTTTTCATTTTTCCTGCAACCAAATAAAGCCGAGGAAGCCGAGGGGACAAACTTTCATGCCAAAAAAAAAAAAAAAAGCAAAAGGAACACTTTCTGTAGACTAGATTTTTTGGGTCTTTCTGTTTAAAATTCAAAGGTTATTCATATCCAAATCCTGCAGCATCAGATCCAATCCTTGCTAGACCTTGATTAAGGCGCCAGGGAAGAAGCATGTCCCTCTCATTACCCCAAACAGGCTTCTGCGCTGTCCTCTACCTCTACAGTGCAAGCTCAGTGAAACTATCATCATCTCCGAGTTCTGTTCTCCCCTATCACATCCGACGCATTTCTGGACTTCTGACGGTGGATCCGGAGATAAATCGTAAACGTCAACCAGGGATAAAGGCGAAAGCTTTCGCAGGAGGTGCTGCTCCGCCGCCGCTTGATCTGACGGAAGACAACGTGAGACAGGTTTTGGAGGATGCAAGAGTAGAGCTGGCTCAGATATTCGACACTTCTGTCGGCATCACAGGCGTAGTAGATTTAGCTGAATTGGATGGACCTTTCGTCAAGATTAGCCTCAAGGGCCGGTTCTGGCACAAGCGCTCCGATGTTCTCGCCAGACTCGCTAATTACCTCAAGCAGAGGATTCCTGTAAGTCCAATCAAATTGCATATTTTTAGTTTCAGGATTTAAGCCAGAAAACTTCTTAAGTTTTTGTTTATATTTTAATTTAATTAAAAAATTTATTCAAGCAGTAAGAAAATTTAAAAATCATTAATTTTTCTTTCAGGAGATTTTGGAGGTTGATATCGAAGACGAGAAACAATTGGATGACAGCCCAGAAAATTTTTGAGGCATTCTTTGTCTCTGTCTTTGCCTCCCACCAAAAAGTCAGAATTTTGGAGGCATTTCTTGGTTCCCGGTGGTTAGAAATGGTTGGATTTCCTTCCTTACCGAAAGATAAAGTAAATTAGATAAACTTATCCTTCCAAATTTATTGGATCCTGTTCCCGTTATTTGCGGAGTGTTAGTAATTACAAGGACAATTTTTTTTTCCGAAAAGGCTATTTTATTTATTTGGATATATATTTTCATAAGCAAAAAATTTAGAAATACAATATGCTGCTCCATTTTAACGGCCATGTCACTAATTTTTTTTTTAAAGTTAATTTACTGAAAATACTCACAACGTTACAAGAGAAAAATAAATCAATCGTAAATACGTGGGTTACAGCAGAACCAGAAGAAGACATGGCAATTGTATGAAATTGTGGAGATTAAATAGATTCTTGCCAAGAAAATGTTTTCATAAAAAATTTTCAACGTTGGATGAAGTTTAAACCTTTGTAAGCAAAGAGGCAGCAATGAAAATAAGTAAATACAAAATGCAATTGTAACTATAATTCTTATTGCAAGCGGGTACAAATGCGAATTTTGGGCTTAACTTCTGATGACCTCCTTCAAGATGTGGGTTTATAACTGCAGGAACAATACGTAACTATCTCTAGTATTTACTGTTATTTCCGGCCCTTGAACTTTTGACACGACCCAAGTTATCTGGGAAAATGCCTATTGTTTCAATAAAAAATATTTTTTGAAAAATATAACTATAAATTATTAAAATAATAAAAAATATTTATATATTTAATATTAAATGTAAAAAATTTAATAAAAGATATTTTTTTAAAAAAATTATAATAATGAAAGAAAATAATTTTTTTCTTTATTTATATATACACACACAAAATGAACTTTTGACCAACCGTTTCAACGAAATTGGTTCGACTGTCATCTCCACAAAGACAATTGCTCGATATGTTTTGGACAGGCTTACAGAACATTAGAGTAAATATTTATATATCATGTTGGTGGCTGAAAACCCCAGACTGAATTGGGTCAGATCGGTATGTTCAGATTGCCTGGGACTGGTATAATATGAAGAGAAACATAAACAAATGGGTGAAATGAATGTCACACGTTGCGTGGCTCACATGTATTCACATCAACGAGATCTTATAAACACATGCCCAGTGAATCCCAGAATATTGTTTTAATAAATAAATGCAGTGACAACTTTACAATGATAATTATATAAATTAAAAAAAAAAACTGGTAACAAATTGCAAAATCATTGTGCAATCATGGGAATAATTAACTGATGTTTTGTCATAGTTTTATCCGAGGGAACACAGCATAGTCTCTGATAACGAGATCTTAACTTGGATACACCTTATTAAACAATAAGCTTAACGGTATGTCTTGTAATCTGCTGACAGATCATTCTAACTTTTTTAATTGTGTAATGAAAAAGTGCAGCTTGTATAATAACTATGTCAAGCTCCAATCGAGTTGACACAGGAACGAGTGAAATTTGGTGCATACAGTTCACGGAATTTAAATATATGGTCAATAAGTAAAACACTTATCTGCATTGCACTCGAATTATATTTTCACTTTTTATTTTTATAATCACACAATTATCTCCCTTATTATTATTTTTATGAAAAAAATACACTTTACCTATTGACTTTGTTTGCAACCAGCCTTGTGATTTGTACTGATATCCCTTTGCTTACCTTTGTTTGATTTGCAATCCAATTCAAATGAACTTTGTGATGTGTAAGTCACGTTCTTATTAGGACTAATTTAACTTTCTTATCTTCAATCTCTAATTTTGCCATGTCATTGTTTCCAGTTTCTGCCTCCGCATAAAGCTTAAACGAATATTCACTTGTGGAAGTAATGATCGCAAATCTTTTTTTTTTTTTCTCTCATTCGGTGTATTAAATTGGAACTAACAGAATATAAAAATGTAATCTAAAAAAATTGCATTCTAATTTTCAAAAATTTATCATCCATGCAGTGAGAGGATTGACATTGCTAACTTTCTTTTAGAAAGAAAAAAAAAAAAGACTCAACGAGACTTCTGATCTGACATGCAACTAAATTTATAGAATAGGAAGAGATAATTAGTCTAGTATCATTGAAGAGGATGGGAAGGTCACATCACCTTGGTGCAAACCACTTCCAGCAAACATCATTACTAGACAGAAAATTGTCTGCAACTAGTAGGTGGCCGAATTGCCCATCATTTAGATCCCAAAACACCTACTTAAAAATAGTTTATTAAGGCTTAAATTGAATATTTTGTTATGAGATCATTCGCTGGTGGTAGCTTGAGACATATTTATGTAATAGGTAAATTGGGAAGAATTTTCATGCGAAATTAAAACTTTTATTGAAATTCTAGATTTCAGAAATTAATTTATAAAAAAAAATTTGAAAAAAAAAAAGAGAACAGTGGACAAAGAGGAAACCTGATAAGTATGCACCAGATTTCATTACATTTAAATGAAATACAATCACGTTTAAACGAAACAAAAGCACAAATGAACAAAATATTAATAATGTAAATCATAATTAATCTCTTTTTAATACTTTAATCCCTTGTCTGCAAGATTAGAAACAAAATTATTTTTTTTAAAAATAATGTTTAGCTTTAAATAAAAAAGGATTTTATTTCATTTCATTTATAATTCATATTTTAATTACATTTGTGCCATTATGAAATACATCTAATTTACCAAAAATTTTACTAAAATTCATTTTATTTGATAAAAAAACATTTTATATAAGTGTTTTATCTTCTAGCGTTATATTTGTTATAATACTATCAAAATTTATTTTTTTAATTAAATTTTATATATTTTTTCATACATTTCAAATAAAATAATTGATTTACAAATGAATTGAAATCATTATTTTTGATAAGTTTTTAAATAATAGAGGTTACTTGTAAAAGAATTAAAATTATTTTTATTAAAATAAAATAAAATTAATTCTAAAAAAATTACATAATAAATGAAATATAAAATACAGATAGATATAATACTCACATCACATTAGCGGGTTAAGTGTATACTTTTCATGTATACTTTCCAATATTTAATTTACACTTGTCTTTTGCCACCCAAAAATATGGTAAACACATTTATAAAAATTGAAAGATTAGAATATAAGTAGATTCAGCCAAGAATTTAATTTTAGTAAACAAGTTATATAAGGAGGGAGTACACTATTACTGCGAGCCTTAAAAGAAAATTCTATCTATGATATCTTTTAAAAAAAAAATAGTCAAACGAGTTGACAGATAAACACAAAATATAGAAGGGGACGAATAAAGGTCGATCTTGCCTGAGCTGGGCAAGAAAGCAGAAAGTTTCAATCATCTTTTGTAGGTGGGCTCGATCACAGGTTCTTACCCAACAAAGAGGCCCACAAATTGACAAACGGGCCTCGGCCCCCCTCAAATATCGGATTATCAATTATAAGCAATTCATGACACGTAACACTCGTAATGATACATGAAGACACTTCCAGTGAAGCAGTGGTGATTTAATAATAAAAACCTGCAAATTTAATTGGCGATTTGCGTGAGTTAGTTATTTTCCAACTCCGTGAAACAAAATTCTGCGATGAATATGATTCACATTTCATTTTCATATTCATATATAGCAAAAGTTCTACAATAAAATTTGCACTTTTTTTCTTTTTTCCATCCTCATTTCTGTATACTAGGGACATTTGAGGAAAAACCAAAAGAAGCTCCTTTTTTTGACATCTACGGTTCCTAAGCCCGTATATAACCCTTTATATGTACTCAAAATGCAAAAAACATCATTCTAGCAGCCAAGCCATGACATAGTTCACATGGCAACCTCTGATTCAGGCATGTAACCTAGTCTGTCTTCCCACACCAACTTGGCCACCACCTCATCTTGCTCAGGTACATGTTCCTGATTCCCCAAACACAAAATTACAATATTAGCTTCTCACAAAGATATCAAATTTCAATCACATAATTGGCCCCAATTGTTTAACTACTTAATTGAGATTAGTTCCTCAGTATGATATGAATTTGATCAAAAGGACTTTTTATCTTCTCAACCACAAAACAAACCTAAACAATTGCTACCTCAATCTCGCTCGCATATTAACCCAAGTAACTTTAACAGATAAGACCAGTTTTAAACAATTTCTATCATATATGCGTGAGAAAAAATTCTTGTACATTCCGATTAAGCCATATCTTAATTTTATGACATTTGTGCACATAAAAAATCTAATTTTTTTAATTTCTAAAATGTTAAAAGCTGTAAAAGCTGACAATTACTTTTTATATATTGGTTATAATTAAAGATATGTGATACAACTAAATCTAAGATTCTTTGTTGCACTAAGTAAAGCTAATAAGAAGAAAAGTATATCATTAAATGAATGATAGAATGTGTTTCTACACTTTTTTCTAATTGGATCAGTGCACACAACTAAATATCCGTGTATATAATTGTAATCGACATTATTAAAAAAAAAAGGTCGTAGTGGGACTAACTTATTACTTTCTCTAACATAAAATAATGAGAAGTTTGATTTACCTCAAGCTCTCTGACCAGTTGCTTGGCCGTGGGTGCAGACACGATAATGCGACGTGCCGTAGGGGAGATAAAGCCTTCATCAACGGCCTTATCAATGAACGACAGCAATGAGTTGTAGTATCCATCGACATTCAAGAGCCCCACCTGTACACCATTTGCAAAACACAACCAAACCAGTTAGCATCAATTATTGTAACACAAGGGTTACTTTCATTGACCAACAACTTCATTTGTTTTGTGTTGTTCTCTGCTTTATTATGGGCATGATTCAGGATTGATTAACATATCCTCTCTCCCTCCTATTCAAACGGAGACCCTCCTTGAATAATGTAACGTGACAACCAATAACTTAAAGTCAAAAACCAATCTTTTCATGTGATTTCTCAAATTAATACTGCACATGATATGGTTCGATCTTACGAAGCTTCCTCGCATGCATATAGCAGATTGATCCCAAGTTGTTAATGTTATATTGTCATCCGCAGAAAAAAACAATCAAAACTGGCTATCTAATCAAAATGCGTATCTAAGTAACATGACAACTGATAACATACAGACATAACAATATAAAAACATACAAGACTAAAAATTTGAATCATGTGTAAGCAATTTCTTGTTTACTAATCGAAGGCAAACAACAAAAAGGCTTTTGACTTTGCTCATAGTTTATTTGTGTGCATCAGATATTCCGATTCCAGATGGATCTCGAGAAGTTTAAAGAAACTTGGCTTCTATACTTTATTCCATTCCCATCTTTCAGGCATCTCTCTCTCTAAGTTTCTTTCTGTCTCTCTCCACATGTATTCTATATTATATTGGCTAAAGCTGTTTCAGAATAATTTTGGTCAACTAATCCAGTAACGTACGTCATTAATATCTAATTAATTATATATGCATCGATTAAAAATGAGAAAAGTTCTTACAGGTTTGCGGTGAATCCCAAGCTGAGCCCATGTAATAATTTCCAACAATTCTTCAAGGGTTCCATAACCTCCTGAGGTTTAAGAATAAGCAGGCATGAATATCAGTGATCATTTAATCCTACATTTAGATAACCTATGAAAATGTTTCTTAACAATGGAAGTTATTATAGTTATAATGCAGACATAGGAATATACCTGGGAGAGCAATGAAGGCATCGGCTTGACGAGCCATCTCGGCTTTCCTCTGGTGCATATCAGATACGGTTCTCACTTCTCCAATAGGATCCCCAGTTATCTGCATTGTATATACACTTTGCATATTTAGTCGAATCATTTTTCAATTTTAAATCAGTGCCATTATCCAACCAACAACTCTAAAAATATTAAAGCTATTCATCCGGGATCAATATAATATATAAATCATCACTGCACATGAGGAAGGTCTATCAAGTAGTTGTTAAAAGCAATGTACCTCTCTTGGCATGAGACTCTTCGGGATAACCCTGCAAAACCAATCAATATGACATCATCTTTAGAAAAATAAAAAGTCATAAATATGAAGATAGCACTGCATCCTGACCCTTGATTTTTGTGGGCCCCATACATTGTTATGGGCAGTTTATGCTACAATGAATTTATGAATTGTATACATCTAATTATGCATGCAATGCATTGAGCTTCGCAATAACGTATGACTACAAATAGGAAAGTATGTGATTGTAGCGGTATGTGCCCGGTCTTCAGAGTCTTCCAAGATAATGTACAAAGCACAACATCACGAAACCTTAGACCAATCGGTCCTCCTAAAAAATAAACAACGTTAAAGTTTCAAGGTAAATTTTACAATCAGGGATCTTTGGAAAAGCCTATTATTATATATCTTCAAGGTAGACGAGCAGCACCAATCATCATAGCATAGATTTTAAAAAGAAGGAAAAGGTGGGGGGCTCCAATGGACACGCAAAAACTTCTAAGTATGATTTTCCTTTTCGTCCCTTCAAGGACAAAAAGGTAATCAAATCAACTTTATATCCAATAGAGTTAAAGCTTCACAAAAAGCTTCTAAGCTTTAGTTAAAAGGTCATACTTTCTTTTCATCTTCAGAAAGACAGTGGAAGGTCACATTTTTATGTATTGTAATGCCCCCTTTCCAACCTACATTTGGAAGCTCCGAACAACAAAATGAATGCCCCACATTGCCAGCATCTGATCCCATGATGTTCTTTTGTTAAAAATGAATAAATTAATAAATAAATCATGGGAAACAAACACGGGTCAGAAGAACACAAAACCCCATTTCATAAAATACCAAGAATGCTCAGGAAAAATGATTAAGTGGGTCTGTTTTCACGCACAGAAGAGAAAGAGGCAGAGGAGAGAGAGACAAACCCTAGAACATGGCGTCCGCCATCATGAACAGCCTGAGAAACGAGGCCCATTAGCCCCACGCTACCACCCCCATAGACCAAATCAATCCTCCTCTCCACCTTCAATTACACACATTGAAAAACCAAACCATCAAGACGCGTGTCATTAATCTCATCATCATCAAGATAAACCCAAAAAAAATTATTTAGGCATTCATAATTATAAATTTATAAGCTTTAATTACTGGAGAATTGCCAAAAAAAATTTTTTTAAAAAAGTAAATCCAGAAACCAATTAAGCCTTCTTTCTTTTTGGGTTTTTTAACAAAGAAGCAATAGTGAAGATAAATGGTGGTTTTAGTGATGGAGGATTGTGGGGAAAACCAAAAGTTGGGAACATATCTTACAGAATAATTGATACCCAGGGTGCACGTTTGATTCCCTTGAGTATAATAGAAAGTAATTTTTCATATGTACAAGATTTTGAAATATTTTTTGGAAAAATAAAAAAAGACGGTAAACTGAGGTCATGCAAGAAAGCAGCTCAAAAGACAGGCAGGTTACAGCTAGCAACCTTGCTGTCTCTCTCACTCATGCCAAACTTAAACCCTAAACCATCCTCTTTTGGGAAGATTTAGTATATGGAAGAAAACCACCCGCTTCCGAGGATTGAAAAATGAAAAACAACAAAAATTTACCACAGAATGAGGCAAACGAAGAAATAATCAAAAACAAGATGAACAAAGAAACGAAGACCCCATAATTAATGATGAAACAGAAAGTACGATGAAAGGAAATTGCACCATGGCTAACAGGTGGAATTCCCCAGGAAAAATGTGCCACTGACACTCACTTATCAGCGAAAAACATCAGAATGAAGGAGAGATTGAACCCAGAATCCCTACAGCAACGAAGGAAAAATGCTGTGGTTCTCAGATTTAAGCCGTGACCATTGATGAAATGCAATTTGGAAACCCAAATTTGAGAAAAAGAACATAATGAAGGAAAATGTGCAGATTTGGTTTACAGATTTAAGCAAGAATGGAGCTGAAGTCGATAAACGAAGATTCCAGGAAAAACACGCAGAAATTTACAAAAAGATACAAAAGAAAGAAAATGAAGGACGAAAAAGAAAGGAAGGGAACGGAAATGTTACCAGCTCCTTGCCGAGTTCAACAGCAGCTTCTTGGTAGCTTGCTTTCTTTCCAGAACTGCTACCGCAGTAGACGCAAATTCTCCGGAACTTGGATTTTGGATCTTCTGTGATCTGCATATTCATTGCTGAGAGCTTCGCAGTTGAACAAGATGAGAGAAAGAGGTTCAAGAACGAGAACAAGGTGACTATTTTTGGAGGCTGAGATGTCTGTATTTATATAGATCATCCCCGCCTGCCCGGTCCACCTCACAATTTCACAATCCCCGAATTGTCCTCGGCCTATTACAAATTCAACAGTTTTATTCTTTTTATTTTTTTTGCCGAAATAGTTTTATTACATTCACGGCGAAGAAGGTTTAAAACTATAATTTTAAAGAGTTAAATTTATTGACTGATTGTTTATTATTTTTTATTTTATTAATAAATAAAAATTTAATATATTATTAAATTAAATAAATTTCGCACAAATATTTTTATTTATGTAAATTTTTAATATTATTAACCTCTCCACATGTAATCCCATTCATGTTTAAAGTTTTTTTCTAAGAAAATTAAAAATATTAAATATTATTAATAACTATTAATTATAAAATATGTATGGATATATATTTATTTTTTATTTTTAAAAATTATTTTTAAATTAAAAAATAAAGAATAGAGGTTGATTGATATTATAAATAAAGAAATATTTTTATTTAATTATAAAATTAATATAAAATTAATAAAATATTTAAAATTATTTTTATTTTTTATTTTTAAATTATATATTTGAAATTATAATTTTTAAAAATATAAAATATAAAATTAATGTTAAAAATAATAAACAAACTTGTAAATACTACTTGCATCAAGAATTAAGAGTACTTAGTGGTTACCAATAAAACTTAGAATTTTTAATTTCTTTAAAATATTGATTTACGATATTATTATTGTATATATAAATGTTGATAAAGAAACTAAAACCTATGAAATAAGAATTTTTTTATTAGAAGTAAAATAGATAAATTTAAGTGAGAGATTAGTTTAGTGGTATTGAATAATTATTTTACCCTAGATATTGCAAGTTGGATATAAGAGAGAGTTATTAATATGTTTTCCATAATAAGAGAAAAATATTTTTTAGATAATTGGAGTAAATATTTTTATTTATTGTGTAATTATTTCACATTTGAAGTGGTAAAAAATTATTGTTTAATCTTATTACTTTTAAAATAAATGAAACTTGTATTAAATTTTTTGAGAAAATAAAAAGTGGACATAAAAAATTTGGCAACCTCTTTTATATAATAGTATAAATAACCAAAAAAAGTATTTAATTAAACTAAATGGATAAATAACTTTTTCTAAATATACAATTATTTTTTCTTAATCAAAATATGTTTTTCATTTTGAATTTTCATGGTAATTCAAAATATAAAAGAGTTAAAGAAATAATTTTATAAAAAAAAAATATATGAAATAAACAACTCCAAAATTTATAATGAGTGATATCACTTTTACTTATATTTACTTTCTACTCACTTTTTCTTGAAAAATATAAAATTTACAATTTTATGAATCTTACAACTTATCAGAGCAGAGTGAACTAATTACTTCCTTTAATGGTATACTTAGAAATAAGATTTTATTTCTTGATGAATTTCTTTTTGATATCACTCTCAATAAATTTATTATAATGATCCATTCACTTTTTTTAATAAAAAATTGCGAGATCTATAACTTTGTGGAGAAGAACGAATTGTTTACTCCCCTTAACTCCTTATTTGACATGTCTAAAAAAAATTATTTTATTTCATTTTTAAATAAATTTTTTCTTGACATATATTTGGTTTTAAGTTAAAAAAAGTTTATTTTATTTACAATTTTTATATTTATTACATTTATATCATTATGAAATTTATCAAATTTCATTAAAATTCATTTCATTTGTCTTAAAAAACTTTTTGAATAAAAAAATTACTTTTTTTAGCATTATATTTATTATGATATTATTAAAAAAATTTGATTAAATTCTATTCATTTTTCAACACATTCCATAAAAAAAATTCATTAACAAATAAATTGAAATCATTGTTCTGAAAAAAATTCAAATAATAAAATTTATTTATAGATAAATTAAATGTTTTTATTAAAATAAAATAAAATTATTTCTAAAAACATATTGTCGCCGCGCGAGCCTAAAATATTGCAACAAGTATTTTCATTCAGGATATACTACTTAATTTCTTCATCAATAAATCCAACGGTGAAGCTTCAGAAGGAACGGAGGAATCATAATGTATCCAAAAAATTTAAAATTATGTTTAATAAACTAGTATGATGTTATTATACCAGAAATTTTGAAAAAATAATTTACGCAAATCTACTGCTCCTCTCAGATTGTTTTGGTACTATTTGACCTCCCAAAAATTTAATGTTTTGAGAAAAATTATATTAAATTTTTTATCAAGTAATTAAATTAGATTCACGCTCATAAAATTTTAATATTAAACACAGGATACAGAAGTATTAAAAAAAATAAAGATACAAAAAAAAAGTAAGATTTTCAAACAACATCACATGCAACTTTAAACTAAACGCTCCTAGCTACCAACTATTTTAATGAACGGCACTTGTTCACACTTATGAAAGGGAAAGAAAAGGAAAATTGTATTTTTTAAAAACTAAACTAACTGCTGGCAATTTGTTGAGATACACATGCGTATTATTTTAGATTTGAATGTGAGATGAAAATAAAATTCTAAATTTTTCATTAAAAAATAAAAGTGCATTTTCGTTTATGAATAAACATTATAATTATAGGAAAAGAATAATACATGCATATTTGATTTCTGTCACTTTTCTCGACCAGCTAATTGTATCATCAAATTATATTAAAAATCCAAAATTAATGATAGAAAGCAATACATTTATGGAAAAAAATACAGTTAAATTAAATATAATTTGTTATTTGACAATTTTTCCTAATACTTTAATATGATTTTATAGTAATTTATTCAAAATAATTATTTTTACACATTTAAAAAAGGTAAAAGAAATTCAAGTCTTTTGAAAACAATTATTTTCCCTCGTCTGAGTGGACGTTGACTCCATGCTTATATATTGTTTTTTACGAAAGCATGTACTTTTCACAATAATGCATATAAATTTAAGTAACTCGTGTATAATAAAATTCGTAGAATATGCTGTCAAAACTTATGATTTGTTTAAATGTGTTGTTGGGAAAAAATATCTCACCTCTAAATACGTAACTACTATGCAATTAAATTAATCAAGGAAACGCAGCAACACAGGAATAATCTAATAATAAAAAACTTAAAATTTTAAAAAAATAATAAATGAGAAAAAATTTATTATAATAAAAAAATTATAAGATAATATATGTAAAATATTTAATAACAATTTTACAACTTCCTCATTATTATCTTTATATTTTTATTGAATCTTTAAAAAGATTCATACATAATTTCGGTAGAAATTCATAGCACATATCTTAAACTCTTTACTATTATAAATATTTATAGCTTAAAAACACATGCTTAGCAAGAAATCTTAATCCTACCCTAACATGAAAAACCTAGTTTGAATAAGAAAACAAATCATAATAAGATACAATTACAAATTGATATCAATTTTAATTTGGGTTATACACAATGATTTTCACCTTGTTACAAACTTCATTCTCTTTGTTAATTTTTATACTCCATTTATTGTCAAATGAGACCAATCATAGAGCATCAATTATGAAATTCTTCTATCATTGTAATTTCTTCAAAATGCTACAATCATCTTTTTATGAAATAGCTCCATTTCAATTGATTATTACAAACTCCATAAAGGTCTATCCACAATCGTCTCATTCATTAACATTTTCATGAAACGAAATAAACCTTTCAAATTTTCATCTTTCATTAATTACAACTCTTATAAACCTTTTTATAATAGTCTTCAATCATTACAATTTTTTCAAAATGTTACAATCATTTTCTTATCAAGTAACTTTTTATAAAAAAATAAATCTTTCGAAATGTTACAATCATATTCCTATGAAATAGTTCCATTTCAATCAATTATTACAAGCTTTATAAAGGTCTATCTATAATCTTCTCATTCATGAATATTTTCATGAAACGAGATAAACCTTTCAAATTTTTCTCTCTCATTACTTGCAACTCTTGTAAACCTTGTTATAAGAATCTTTTGCCATTACAATTTTTTCAAAAAGTTACAATCATCTTCCTATAAAACAGCTTCATTTCAATCGATTATTACAAGCT
This sequence comes from Sindora glabra, assembly GCA_020226215.1. NCBI lineage: Eukaryota > Viridiplantae > Streptophyta > Magnoliopsida > Fabales > Fabaceae > Sindora > Sindora glabra. The sequence continues at coordinate 19,490,560 of CM035228.1, forward strand.
CCATAAAGGTTTATCCATAATCTTCTCATTTATAAACGTTTTCATGAAACAAGATAAACATTTCAAAATTTCATCTCTTATTAACTATAACTCTCTTCAACGTTTTTATAAGAGTCTTTTGTCATTACAATTTTTCAAAATGTCGCAACCATCTCCCTATCAAGTAACTATATTCAATCAAGTACCGTAAGTTTCACAAAGGTCTATCATAATCTTTTCATCTGCAAACATTTTCATGAGATGAGATAAGTATTTAAAATTTTCATTTTTCATTAACTACAACTCTCACAAACATTTTTATAAGAGTCTTCTATCATTACAATTTTTTTAAAATGTTGTAACCTCAATCAAGTATGCAAGCTTCATAAGAGTTTATCCACAATCTTTTTATTTGTGAACATTTTCATGAAGCAACTTAAACCTTTCAAAATTTCATTTCTTGTTAACTATAACTCTCACTTTTTTACCTAACCAAAACATCTATGTTCATTGCATGAATCAATCATCATCTTCAACTCACACACGATCAAATCAATTGCCTTTGCAATATCAATTTTCATTATCATCATCATTACCACCACCATCACCATTATTCACCATCATATGACATTGATCAATCTCTACTATCTCTAATTACCATTCTCTCATTGCAACAAAGTCATTATGATATTAGTTGTTAGGAAAAAAAATTCGCTCCTTAAGTACACAACTATCAAACAATTAAATTAAATTAACTAAACCCTAAACACAACAACCCACAAACAATTTAATATGAAAAAATAAAAAATCTTTAGAGGAAAATTACGAATGAGAAGAAATCTATTATAATAAAAAATTACAAAATAATGTGTATAAAAATTCTCAACCATAATCCCACAACTTTATAATCACTATCCTAACATCCATTTCAAACCTTTATAAAGGTCCTATATGACTCTCATATCTTCAAGTTTGGCTAATATAGCTTAGAAATCGCAATCGTGTTCTAACATTTAAAAAAAAAAAAAACTCAAGTTAAATTGGAAGATAATTTTCAATTGAAAACAATCACAAATTTATAACAAATTTAAATTCAAATCAAACTTAGGAAAATAAAAGAGAGAGAGAAATAAAAGATTATGTATTGTCACTTTCTTTGTTTAAGAAGAGGAAGGTAATGAAAGTTCTGAGACTAACCCTTAAAAACCTTTTGCTTATCAATATTTTGTTTCCTTTAAATTGGAAGACCTAGAAAGGTTATTAGCTTAATTTACAGTTTTGACCTTTTTATATTCTATAATTTACATTTACATTTTCAACATTTCATTATTACATGAATAAAATTTACATTTAGGCCCCCATTTTATTTACTTAAAACGGTATTTGCATGTGAAAAATATATATTTTAATTATAAAAATTTTTTAATAAAAAAATATAAAATTATATTTCCTCTTTATTGATAATAATTAGATTGAATAATTATGATTCATATTTATTTACTCAGGCATGTTCATTCTTATTTTAATCAATTTATATTAACTTTAGAGTGAATGTGAATTAGGTTATTATTATCTTATTAAATTAATCGATCATAATTTTTAAATATTTTCAGTAAGAATTATAATTAATCTTATTAGATTGAATAATTAGGTTATTTTGATCAATTATTATCTTATATTAATTTATTATATCATTTTTTGAAAAAAATCGCTTAGAGGAGAATTTTTTTAGAAAAAAATATGGAGCAAGATATTCTTTTGGAAATGTATTTTTAATAATAGAAAAAATTATTAATAAATTAAACTTTTAAAAAAGATAAAATTATAAAAACATATTTCAATTAATCATATATTTTGACTTAACCCTCCTTTACCCTTTTTTTTTCTATTACTTTAGACATCCAAATAAAGAATGAAAAAAGTCAAAAATTAATCCTCTATTTTCTTCCATTCATTTTTTTTTCTTCATCCTCTTCTATTGTTTTTTTCTCACTCTTCTAACCATGATGCTTTAACACCCACGTTTTATGACATCTGGTATACATGATTTTGCGATGAGATCAACTACGTGGTCAGCGAAATCAAAATCCAAATAGATATAGATACCTAATACGATAAGATCCTTCTTGTATCTAAAATATTTGGCTAAAGTAACTATAAAATTAGTTAAAATATAAAATAATATAAAAATATATTAATATAAATAAATATATAAATTAACATGATTTTTAATTAAATAATATTAATACAATTAAAATATTTAAAATAACAATATATTTACTTAAAACTTAATTAATTATAATTTATTATATCATATATTATTTAAAAATGTTGGATAAGACTTTTAAAAAAATTAAAAATTAAATTATAAGTTATTATATAAATCTTATTAAATCAATATTTATTTTTCAAATAAATTGATACATCAAGTAAATTCAAAAATTAATTTATAATTTATGAATTATATTGCCTCAAACAGAACGATTACGTAATACGTGTGTTTAAAATATAAAACTCGAAGGTCCTTGTTCCACATCGCATCTGTACCAATATACGTGACGTACAATACGGATCATAGCTTGTTTTTTTTTAATACACACTTTTTTTGTAGAAATTATTTTTTTGCTAATTTTTATAGAACATTTTGTTATAGTTTTGTTTTATAAAATATTAATTTATTTAATTTTATCCTTTTGTACGGTTTATATAAAGATTAATTTATTTAATTTTATTCATCTGAAAATAGAATTAGACAAATCAATATTTCATAAAAATAAAATTAAAATAAAATATTTTTATAAGGTTAAAAATTAAAAAAGAGGAGAAAATGGTTTTCCTCTTTTTTTTTCCAAATGCGTAATCAGTGATTACATGATAAACTGCAGCTGCAGAAACCTTATAGGCTCATATAATAATCAAATTCGTAGTTTATAGAGCGTTCAGCTCACGTGGAAACCCCCTTCTTTTGGGCATCATGCGGCTTCCGAGTGGAGAGAATTAAAGATTAAAGATTAAAGATTACTTATCCGTAGGTTAGATATATTCTTATCTATATAATTATCAAATTTGTCGGAACCCAACCAAACAACAAACTTGGTTTGAATGTGAATTGAACTAGAAATGTACATTCGCGACATCTTATAAAATTCAATATATTATTGCCTTTAATTTTATTGTCATTGTAATATTATATTATTTTGTTTATCTCCGAGTCAATGAAACCAATTTAAATATTTTTTATAACAAAAGTGATAAATGATTCAACGTAGACATGATTCTTGTAAATCAAACTTGAAATATTAAAAATCTAGAAGATAATATTAAATATTAATAATAGTCTAGTAGAACTCATCTTTATTACTGGTCCATGGTTGCTCTCTTCAAATAAGAAATTTGATTCCCAACACCTTTAGTACTATTGTATTATTTAATATTATTTTACAGGTTAAGTTAAAATTTAAGATTTTATATGTATATATTAAATAATTTATAACTTCTGTTATTATTAAAAAATTTGATAATTTCATTATATATTATAAAAGAAGATGTGATTTAGCCAACATATTGAAAAGCTTTCACATTTCTAGCGATGCAAACGATTTAAATTGAAATAAATTAGAAATTTACATGTTCTAGTTGGATTTTGTAAAAAATAAATAAATTTAAATTCGAGTAAAATATTATTAAGTTCAAATAAGCCACTCTCAAACTGGATATGAATTTAAGAGAATTTGTACGAATTCATTCAAATAGTATGTTGTTCAAATTCTCGTGATATTTAGAATATTTAAATTTAAGCTCAAATTTTTATAAAAATGAATCTAATTAACTTTTTACAATTCTCATTTGAAGGATTTATTATTTTATTTCAATTAAACATATAAAATTTCATTTCTTACAAATAAATTAGATATTAATTTTTATCTTATTTTATTTATTAATATATATTTTTTACAATTATCAACTTTATAAAAAATATCAGCACAACCATCATATAATACTAATAATTATCTTTAGTAACAAGTAACACAAATCAAAAAACTAATTATTTTAATTGAAATATCATGTGTTTTCATACAATATCAATAATTACTAACAAGATTAAATTTTTTTATGCATTGTGTTATTTATATATGATATAAAAATAAATAATTATTTTTTATTATTAAGGTCATTTAAATTCATAAATAATTTAAATTAAGTAATATAAAATTTAAAATATATTAATCGAGTTTGACTCATTTAAAGTTGAATTAGAATTGAACTTTTTATAAATCAATTTTAAATTACTCATAAGTAACTTAACTCTTTTACATGATTTAAATTCATAATATTGGACAATAAAAAGGATTTTATTTATATTAGAAAAAATATAAATTATTCTATTCAACTTTACATTGAATAAATTTTATTCTTTCCTATTTTAAAAATATGAATATCACTCCTTCAATTATAAAAAATTTGAAATTAATACTCATTTTCAACTTAAATAATTATTTTTAATAAATTTTAATCTTTAATAAATATTTTAAACAAGAGTTATAATATTATAGTATATTAAATTTTTATCATTTGTATGCATAATTTTGTAATTAATTTTTATTATTTAATTTAAAATATGTATCTAATTTAATTCCTATTAATTATCTAAGATAAATATTATTTATAAAAAATAATAAAATAATTTAATATATTATAATATTATAATTTTTTAATTCCTATAAATAATATTATAATATTAATATATTTTTATTTAAAAATCATATAACATAATATTTTACATTTTCCTCCCTTATAATATAATTTGTTAACCTCAAGTTCACATGTTACGAAAACGACAACAGAAAATGAAACGAGGAAACGGACAGCAGCCCGTGCCTTTCGTTTTCCGAGAGTTTTGTTTGGACTCACTTTATTGCAAACACTGAGGAAATAAATGGACGAACAATCAATGTAAACCTCTTTTATTATTGGATTTCTTCATAATTTTGTTTTTTCTAAATAGACAATAAATTCATGTCCGATAAAAAAAAACCTTCATATTTTATCCGATAAATTGTTTAACAGCAAAGTAAAACCTGGCTAGCTAATATGATCTTTTTTTTTATTTTGAATTAATTAAGTTAAATGTAAGCCATTGAGAGGAAAAACAATCCGATCAATTTTTTTTTATTATTTTATATCTTATTTGACACGCTGTGAAAAATAGGTGCCGATTGTATGAGAATCGTGTGATTGTATAAAATAGGTTATGCACATGACAAACTCTAATATTATAAGATATTTAATTGAAATTTAATTTGCTATTACACAGCGATTATAATGTTATAATTATGTATTTCGAATTTATATTAAAAATAATATATAATATTAAAATTTAAATTTAAATAAAATTATACTTATATTGTTTAATTGAAACTGTAATAAAGAAAACTGTGTTGAAGTAAATGGTAAGAGTGGATGAGGATGGAAAAGAAAATTAGCGGCGAGTAAATGAAATAAATAAAAACTTTAATTATACTGTAATACTAATAATTTTAATTTATTCTCATCATATGTTTTAATAGATTAAAAAGTTATTCTATAAATTTCAATATTCAATTAGTTATCATGTTAAAACGACTTATAAAAATATTGGTACCACTGTTTATTAGATTTTTGTTTTGCATAACTCCTAGCATAGAGAGTTTATGATAAATTAATGAGAATATATAAAAAATTGACTACACATTAAATCAATAACTTTTTATCACATATTATACAATAATATTCTAATAATTAAATTAAATTTAATAATGTATGATAGCATCGTAAATTTTTTCTTTATTAACAACTCACATTCCTAATATTGGTATGAAATAATGAGAGTAAACATACTATTTAATGGTGTTGTACATATTTAATATTATTGAAGTAAAATTTAATAATTTAAATTAATATTTTTATTTAAATACGATAAATAAGTAAAAGAAAAAAAATTATAATAAAAATAAAATATTAATAAAATTTTTTATAAAATTTTAAGATTGTAATAATTATTAATTTTATAAGTAAAAATTAATTATTATTTATTTTTTAATAAAATACTAATTATTATATTTAATCAAATAACTATCCTTAAAAATATTAACAAGAATTATGGAAAAACAAAAATCTAGTGGACGAGAAAGGGTTTTGGGAAACGGACTCATTGGGGAACGTGAGCTTTGGTCTTTATGGTGTGGGGATGATCCATCATTCCAATGTAATGATTACGCTTTCCCTTGATTTATGAATTTCTGACTGATTGTCAGATAACTATTAAAACTCCCCTCACCCCTCTCACTCAAAATTACTGCGCGCCTCTTGAACAACAGTTTTTGGTGATTTAAATCTCAAATTATAATTGTGATGTGAAGCTATTTGCAGGCAAATTTTTTTATTAAAATAAAATTATTTAAAATTCATATTTATATTGGTCATGGTTTTATATTTTTTATTTCAGAATAAAAAAATTTACTCTCCTGATTTTATTGTTTTTTCAATTATCAAGCACAAACTATAAGTTATTCAAACAAAAATATAATATATAATTAATTATCAAATGATGTTATCAATTATAAGGTAAATTTTAAAAAATTATTATTAAAAATAAATTATGTTAATAAGACTTATTTAATATAGCACTTAAATATTAATTAATAATCAATTTTAATACTTATAAAATATTAATTAATAATCAATTTTAATACTTATAAACTCCTCTGATATTGGTAACCTTTTTGTATTAATTATGCGACTTAGTGTATATTATTGCAATATTATAGGATGTTATTATTTATGTTATAACTAAATCATAAAATATTGCAATTACGGACAGCTCTATATGTGGAAGTTGCTACTAAAATTAATTACAATAAAATCATATATCATAGCAAATTTTTGACAAAATCATGCAACATTTTTAAATACGTGCAACCCTTTACCTAAATTTGCCCTGATAATAAAAATATTAGAACATTTTATCAAAATTATTGCAGTAAATTCAAAGTCAACAACGCTGCAAAACTTATGTAAAATCATACAATTTTTGTTGAAATATTTGCAACTCCTCATAGAAATTGTGCAACAATAATTATTATGAAAATCATATATTTCATAAAAATTACAAGAGATCACACTTCATGCAGATCTACCATAACAAAATCATATTCTTATATAATGCTTTCATATATTCATGAATATGCAAATTTTATATTACCACTTACATGCATAATGTCATCCATTATATTTGTCATGCAAGTCAAACATTAGTTTACGCAAGATATACATATGATTCATAAACTTATATAAGCCTATCATAAAATCCTTTAACAAAATTACATCCTATTGCAATGCTTCTAAATATTCAAGCACATGCAAAATTTGTATCACTACAATACAAATATCATACAAGTCATACATTAGTTCTCAACTTTTGAAGGCATACATATGACTCAACCTCATGTAAATTTGTATGAAAGTCATATTTGAACGCTATACTTCTTATATTACAAGCTTTATATTTCAATAGAGTAACTACAATTATATATGTGAAATTTTTGGACCTCTTCTTAATAGATTAAATTAGGTGAACTTATCTTTTATAAAAAATTCAATAATAAAAGCTTACAAAATAAAATATTTACACAAACCTAAGTATTCAAATAGAACCCAATTATAATATGATGACCAATTTGAGCCTAATAAAATGTTCTGTTTTATTGTGTATTCATTAATTTAAGCCTGTAATTTATCACTGATTATGTTAATTCACAAAATAATTCCAACAATAAGATGTTTTATTTTGTGGGCCTTTGATCTTAAATTTTTTATGATGGTTATTTCGATCCCTAAGGAGAGGTACATATACTTGTAGTTGCTCAATCAAAACATAAAGTTTTAGACAATTCCATCTTAACTTTTTATTTTCATTTTTTTTCTTTTATATTTAAGGAAGTCGAATAGATTTAAGATAGAAAAATAATCCATTACCAGCAAATACATCAAATTTATTATTTGAAAGATCATATTAACATTCATGGATGATTTTCAATTATAATTATTGCTTGAATAATTGTTTTGTACAAATTCATATGTTATATAATGTGATGAATGCAATCTCATGTTTGGCTTTCCAATTCCTTGTTCTAGTTTTTCCAATAATGGTATTAGAGCCAATTTTATTATATTATATGGTTATAATCAATGCAGAATTTGTTGAAAAATCTAGATGTTATTTTTTACTTTTGAAATACAAAAAACTATGAAAATCTATGATAAATTTTCATCTTATAGTGATAAATTAATGAAAACTTTTGTTTAAGTAAATTCTTATTGGTATTCCATATAATTTGTACAAATTATTTGATTGATTTGTGTATAATTTATTTTATTTTTGGATTGAAACCGAAAAATTATGAGTTTTATGGTTTTCTAAAAGGAATTTATAAAATTAGATCAAATTTATGACATATCTAATCAAGTGGGTATGATGTTTCATAATAAAATGATAAATCGAGGATAGCCCCTGCATTGATTTGATTATTTTTGGATTATATAGCAATATAAAATATTAAGATTTTAAGTTAGAGAAATTTTATGATAATTAAATTATTTATATTCAAACTCTCGCATAAATCAATCTTAGATTTAGATTATGTTGAAAAGTCCTTAAAAAAATTGAAGACCGAGTTAATCGAGTCTAGAACCCATGTTACAAATCTAATTTATTGGAAAAAATGACTGATAGCCGTATACCAAAAATTGATTGCAATTGATTGTCTTGAATCTTATTAAAAGCTAGCATTTTAACTTATGTATTTATTTTAATGATTAAATGCTCCTTATTATTATTTAAAGTTAACATTCTAACTTGTGTTTTCATTTTGATGATTAAATGCATTTTATTATTATTTATTGCAAAATGTGAGTGGTTAAATAATTTAACCATTATTATAATACTTTTATTACTATTTTAAAAATTAAATTAATTTTAAATGTTTGAATTGTCAATATTCAAAGGTTATTATATTGGTGGTATAAGTGATAACATGTAATAAATACCTTTTGCTTTTACATGCCAGGTTTTTACCGTTAAACATTTGGTATTAATTCCTTTAATTTAAGTATGCATACGTTAGAAGCATAAAAAAAGTTATTGTATTGACGAGTTATGAATAATAATTATGCCTATTGTTCAAATAATTATGCTCAATAATTTTTTTAAAATTTATGTGAATCAAATATCTCCCATATATTTTAAATTAATTAACCAATTTTTTGGGTTTTTGTGAGAGAATAATTTTGTTATAATCTTTCATAAAAATATTAAAGTTTTAACATTTGTGATATTTACCCAATTATTTGTAAAAATGCATTTCAACTAGAAAGTATCGTGGGAATTAATTGTTAATGATGCTTGTGTTTTGAGTAAATAAATTAGAGATTTGTAACATTTTACCCTATAAATTCGAAGCAAGGTAAAACTTACATAAATAATTGAGGAACTCAAATTGAGTTACGTAGGAGATGTTGATATTATGCAATGATATGCAACAAAATATAAATTGATAAAAAAACTCTATATTCAATTACTATGAATAATACCACTGAGCGTGTAAATCAACTGACACAAGATTATTTTAATTTAATTAGAGGTCTCGGGTTCAAGTTCTTGTGAATGCAACTGTGTTAAATTTTGATTGGGAGAGTTTTGCCACTCAATGTGATCCTATCCAGCTCGAATCTGGATTAGTTGGTATCCAATGTAGTGTTCGGATATCAAATAATTTAAAAAAAAATTACTATGAATAATGAATTGTGGGATATATAACTCTAAAAATGATGTGAAAATCACCTATTATTATTTAAATTGAACATTAATTAATAAATTATTTCCTATTTTGTAAGGTTGTAAGCTCACTTGTTATAAGACTAATTATGAAAAAAAATGTAATTTGTATATATTTTTAAATTTTAAATACTTTGTCATGTCAATTTAAGAATATAATGTTGTGAATGGATCCTATAATGTATTTTTGTGTAACGATGAAGCTACCTATCATTGTGTCATCATGAAAAAAATTGTATTATATTTCTGTATTTTAAATGCCTTATTGATGTTAAATTTATAAGTGTAATACCATTTAATATGAACTTGCTTGTTTATTGTAAAATTTATATATTTTATAAGAAAATAGTTAGCTTAAATAACATGATTACATACGTAATAGATGTTTTCCTCAAGGAGATGTATAGGCATTTTGATTATGTCATTATTGTTTGGAACCAATTATGAGGGCTGGGAATCTCTAAAATGTTATTTTAGATATGATAAATTGTTTATGCTTATTATTGAATTTTCTTATGATTGTATATCCACTTATCATGATATCAATTATAATCAAAGTATATGTACGATAATTATTATCTTTCTAAAAAAGTTATTTGAGAGGTCATAATATAATATCAAGTTTTTTTTCAAAAAAAAATTGTTTTAGTAAGTTTCATAAAATAAAAATTAACTAATTTTATACTTTTCATTTTTTACACATTTGGTGTTTATACATTAAGTTGTACTGAAATTTTATGCTAATTTGATATTTTGTAAAATTTGACAAATATTTTAATTATCTTTTATAATGGCTTAATATTTATAGTTTGATTAGTTTTACATTGGCTCATTGCATACCCAATCATGATAAACTATAATTATAAGATTCTTAAAATAAAAAAAAATAAAAGCCTCTTAAAATGATATTTCTTTTCTAAAATATGATTCTTTTATGCAAAATAAATATTTTATTTTTTTTCCTTTTTCAAAAAGGACAGTGACTCATATAATTCTTATGTCATTATTGCAATATTAAAATTAAATATAATTTATTCTACATGCTTTCGCTATTAATGATATATTATGTACTAAAGTATTTTTATATGTATGTTTATGCTCATGCATATATAATTGAGTTGTTATGTAGTAAGAATTAAGTTTCCAATTAAAAGAAAAAAGTCCTATTTTATTGAAATTGTCAATCAATAAAATCCTGTATAAATATATCATTGTCACAATATAAGGTACTATTTGTGGCTAATATTGAATAGACATTCATGATTATCTTAGTGGAATGGTGCACTCACTCATAATTATGTTAAACTATTAATTAATAATCTATTATGAATATATGGCAATAAAGGCATTATTTTGTGAATGATGTCAAATAAACATTTACGGTGCACCTCAATTGCAATAAATGAATTAAATATTTTTATGAGACAACAATTTAGAATAATGGTGTTAATGTTTGCTTTTATATAGAACAATAATTTTAAATAGGTTTATTATAATGTTTAAAGAGCCTTTAGCTACATGTTTATGTTATAGTATTGCTATTGTTTATTTCTCTTAATTATATTTATGTTGTTAGAGATAAAATTAATAAGTTTTAGACTTATGGTGATTGATGGCTATATAATCCTACTACTTTTACCATTTGAAGTTTAATCAGCTTAAATAGAGTAATAAGACCTTACAAGATATTGTGTTAGTAGAAGTATTATAATTTTAATTACATAGTATGTCAAATGTATTATATGTGTGACTACGAATTAAGTAGAACTATAGTACGGGTACTTTAAGCATATATATTTATTTTGAGTATGTATATGTAAACTATTGCTTAGTAAATGTATAAGCTTGATTTAGCTTTATGATGTATTAAAATAGTAGGAGTATACATATGTAATGCTTGTTATGTGCATGTATAATTTATTATGTTATTGTTGCCACATTTGTTAAAAGTGTATGCTATGATTTAATATTTTGAGATTTTTAAACCTTATCTCATTTATCATATTAAGATTAGTGAATCTTATTTGGTATCTTAGGCAAATGCTTGGATTTAAAAGTTAAAACATATATTTAATCACATTTTTCATTTGTATATATCTCAATTACTCAATATCCACTTGTTGTTTTAGTGATTAAGGTGTAAGTCTTGACATGTGTGACATTAGCATTTTTACTAGATCTAATGATCCTTATCTCAAAGCTTATGATCTCATTGTAGACCAGTGACTATAACACTTGTTACTTAGCATTCTTTATTATTGTAATCTAAGATTTTATTTTTTGGATTATACTATCCAAGTAGAAAATTATTATAATTATTTTATGGACTAGCATAATCAGTGATAATTTGTGAGCTTAGATTAATGAATACATAATGCAATCCATTTTGGTTAGGTCTAAGTTATTAATCTTATTATGATTGGATCTTATTTGGACATTTATACTTGCATGGATGTTTTATTTTATGCATTTTTTATCTTAGGTTTTCTATGAAGAACAATTGAATCCACTTGGAAGAGATCATAAATCTCACTCTATATATACTTGCGGTTACCTTATTAAAATATAAGACTTATAATGTATATAAGAGATGAAAGTTAAGCAACTCTATCTTTACTTTTTATCTTTATCTCTTTATTTTTTCATATTTAGGGGAGTTGAATAGAATTAAGATAGAAAAATATTTCAAAATTAATAAATATATCAAATTCATCATATGAAAGATTAGACTAACATTCAAATATGATTTATTATTTTTATTATTACCTAATTATTTATTTGTGCAAATCCATATTTTATGTAATATAATGAATGTGATTGAGTGTTTGACTTTCTAATTTCTTATTCTGATTTTTTCCAATGAGTCTGCAATAAAATTAGATAACAAATATTCTAATGTAATATTTCCATGTATCTCATGCACATATCAAATTTATGTTACCACTTATAAACATAATAACACTTAGATATAACCGCATTACAAATTATATATTAATCCTCCAAATCATACATGTGATCTATATTCATAAGTTAATTCACAATAACATTATACAATAAAAGATAAAAATTGATAGATGATAAATGTCAATTGATACATAGGTTATGGGAAATTATATGAAAGAATATCTATAAAGTAAACTTCTATACTTTTTAATTTTTGCTACATCATTGTATTGTATATATGTATCAAAATAATATAATATTAAAATTTTATTTTAAATAAAATTATTTTTATATATGGTGGAAGGAATGTATTAATAGAAAATAATAATAATAAATAAATATAATAATAGAGAAGAAGTGACTATAAGTAATGTGATAATAAGTAAAAGAATTCTTTATTAGTGATAATGGGCATAATAATAATATTAAGCAAAGGAACTTAGATAATGTGATGATAATAATCAATGATAATAATAGTGAGATAAATTAGCGGTAATGAAATTGTGAAAATACATTTAATGAAAATTAACATTATAAATTTTGAAAATTCACAAAAACCTTTTAACAATCGGATAATTGCTATTTTTCTTTTAATAATGGTAAACTGAAAAAAAGAATAATGTAAAGGCATGAGACTTGTAACCATAGTTACCTTAGTTCACCTAGTACTAGTAACTTTATTAGGGAATTTCCTATTTTAATAGGAGAACCCACATTAGCAACACTTGGGATGATATTAGGTGCAGTGTATTACCTTTAGTTAGTTTCTAGAAATTAAAAATCTAATTTCCTCGATAAATTCTTTAATCTAAATGGTAGAGAAGTTTCCAAATTTAAAATTTTTACTTTTTGGAAAGGTAACTGTTTGTTAAACTACCAATGGAAAAAGGGTAAACCAATATGATTGCGACATTATAAATGCTTGCAATGGGATAAATGTGACTTCCTTTAATTGATTTAAGTGACACAGCCTATTGCAAAAGTCTTTTTTTTAAAAAACCATTTCTTTAGCCTTTAGAGAGTCGAAGTTAGAAGAATAGGATTGATATTATAACAAGCACCTTAATGCATTAAGCTTTTGCACTAAAAGTGTGCTAACATAGAATCCTAATACATTAAGGTGTTAGTGTATCCATTTTCTTGCTATTAGCATGAAAACCTAAACTAGTATTAATACATTCATTATCTTTCTTGACTTTCCTAATGAAGGCTCGAGCTTTCATATTTTTTAGTTAAGTTGTATCTTGTTAGGTAGGATTAAGAGAAATAAAGGATGAAAGTAACCATGCATGGTATTTCTTGATTGTGTCATTAAAGGATAGTTGAACAAGCAACTCGTGAATGTTATCAAAGATTAGATGAGCCAATAACTCGAATGTGTTCAATCTGTCTTTTGAGCAAGAATCATAATGTTACCTTACCTTCACCATAATATGGACTCCAAGTTGTGTATAGTAAAGTGCAAAGAAATTTATCATTAATATAATGATAAAAATGGAAACTAGAAGCATAACTGAGGTCTTCGTGGTCTAAGATAACAAAATTATTAGTAACAATAATAAAAGCATGAAACTTTTTAGTAGTATTGGTGAACCAAATGGCTATAATAATGGAATGTGGGACAGAGGACTTATAGTATCTTTTTAGATCCAGCAAAAATGAAAAACCCCTTATTATAATTTAGATAGGGGATAACCTAACCATGAAGCCCACTCTAGCCTTACAAGGTAGGCTTCTATGATTTCTAGTTGTCATAACTTATGGCTAGAGAAATGGGAGGGGGCTCGGTGGAAAGAAATGTAAGGATAACAAGTGCTCCACTCAAAAGTAAATAATAAAAGCAATAGGTAAGTGTTTGGTAAGCTAATAGCCTAATGAATTGAGTAAGGCACTCGACGAAAAGGGATACATTGAATAAGTTTGAGAAATTAGCCTTGCTCTGCTTTATTAAAAGTAAGGACCACTATGAAAGGTCAAACCAAAGACTTATGGAAAGTCAGGGCTCATTTCTAATTAGTATTGGATCAAACAATAAAGGGTTGTTGCATTAACCTTTTCTTTTTCTTTTTAATGATTTAATACAATAGCGGAAAAGATTATACAGTTCCCTACTAAGGGGTTATTTGGTTTAGTAATATAAGAAGTTCTATTTTTTGAGAAGTAGGAAACAGATAAATTGTTTGATTAGTCATTATTTTACAAATTAGAGAAAATATAACTTTCTAGGAAGTTTTATTTCCCACAAAATATAGGAAGTTACTTATGTATCTCCCCTTAGGTAAGTCGTACTTCTTATGTTATTTATCGATATAATGATAAAATTATTCTCATTAAATTTAATTAATGACAAATAAGGTTTATTAATTTACATTATAATAATATTGAAGATACTTCCTAAGATATTCAAAGTTAAAATAAATAAGATATAAGAAGTTACTTTTCAAAAAGTATAATTTTCTATGTATTAACCAAACAACTTTAAGTACTTTTTAGGAAGTTTACATAGAAAGTTATTTCATAAGAAATTTAATTTCTTATAGGAATTCACTTCCTATACAAATCAAATGACTCCTATGACAACAAGCATTTTCAATAGATTCTTGTTCACTTGGTGTACTACTTTTATGTATTTTTCTTGTGACAAGAACATAACAACAAGGAAAGACCTGGCCAACCTTCTAAAGGCTTAAAGGCGAGCTTTATTTAAAAGAGAATAAGGAATAAATCAAGATGCTTCCATTTTCATTCTTGGTTTTTAAGGGCTCTCAAGCTCTTTTCAATTTTATTCATAGTTAAGAAAGGGAAGGAGTCTAAATCAATGGACATTAATAAACTATCATTGATGGACATTACATATGACATAATAAATTTGATTCAAGGTTTAGTGCTAATAGAAGTGAAGTTATGGACTTTCTTAATAGTGAAGGAAAAAGGTAAGGCTTTTTTTTATAGTAATAGTGCAAAGGCTTTTTTTTAGGTTAGTTACCAAAATCAAATGAAGAGGTCGAAAGATCATTCAATTTATTAAGGAGCATATATTTAGGTTTATTTATTTGATCAATCACTGAAAGTTAGGAGGGGGAGGGATTATTATCGCCAAGACTCCTAATCTTGATTCTTTTGTGTAATTCAGGGGTTAGTTACAATAAAGTAGTGGGGCATAGTAGTGCCCTTACCTAGTGCCATTTCCAAATCTAGCACAAGTGGTTAGGCCTAAATTCAAACTAAATTTTTCTTTATTTGAGTTGCTCTCACACACCTTCAGAATGAAAGAGTTAAAAGATCTCAATTGGCTTGGACTAGACAAGCATGTATAAATTTTCATGGATTTGAACGGAAAAAGCGAGGGAGTCTCAGTTGATCTTTTCTAGAATTCCTTATCGCATCATGTACAAAGATTTTTCTATCAATAAATAGGAGGGTATTATAAAAAAATATAATTTTTTATAATTTTTATGTTTAAAAAAAATTATAAGTGCTTAAAATACAAAATTACATCTTTTTCATAAAAAATTACAATCTCAAATTTTTGAACTCAAATATTCATAATTAAAAAAATTATTCAAGGCTTTACAAAAAATTATAAAATTTTATAAATAATTATAACTCTTAAAAAATTGTAAAAGGATATATAAGTGCTAATTGTTTTAGAGTAAACCTGTAATATTGTGAAATTCATTTTTTCATTTTTATTTTTGTAAAATATTTTGTATCAATTTTATTTCCTACAAAATATTAAATTGTCTAATTTGTTATTTTGCTAATATTTATATGAAGATTAAGTTTTTGGAATTTTATCTTACAAATAGGATTAAATAAATTAATATTGTATAAAAGTAAAATTAATATAAAATATCTTATATAAATGAAAATAAAAAATAAATTTGTATGAACGAAAAAGAATTTAACTTTCTTAAAAGAAAAAACGCAGCAAAGCATAGCCCTTCTATGAATTTTACTTGTGTAGTTTTTTTATTTTTTTATTTTTATTTTTATCCCGAGGGCCTGATCGACATTCCATGGTCTTTCTTCGAGTTGAGACTTGAGATTGAGTGCCAGTGACAAAACTCGCGGGCGTACACTCTGAGAAACACTTGTTCCACCGACGCAACGACACGTAACATCGAATCATTATAGTGAGTAAACAAATGACACAAACAACAGTACGTGTCGACAAGAGGAAGTGAGAGACAGAGAGGAAGATGAAGTGGATTCCACCAAACAGTTTTCACTCCATTTTTTTTTATTTTTCTCTCTCTCCTGGCGTAAGATAGATCACCTTACCCAAGAGCAACTTAGAATTTCTCGTTTGATGGTGAGCGAAAAGCAAGCATTCGTGATGAGCAGACAGCGTGCGACCGGGAAGAGAAATATAGATTACTTATTTCGTTCTTGTTATCCATCGGATTTTTGAAGAAATTTTTTTATTCATCCTTATCTAATATTTTAAAATTTTACTTTATTTATTTTTAGTATCTTTGGTAATTAATTATTTTTAGATTATCAAAAAATAATTATATTTAATTATTATTTTTAATAATTTTTTAAAATTATTTGTTCTGTATAAAGTTGAAAATAACTAAATATAATAAAATAAATGCAAGTAAATTAAAATTATAGAATAATAAAATATTTATTAATAAAAATATAAAATTTAAAAAATTTTAATGCTTCATTAGAATTTTAAAGTAATAATTTTTAAAAAAATATAATAAATAATAAAAATTAGAGAAAGTAATAAAATATTAAATATTTTTTCTAAATTTTACCTTTATTATCATTAATAAATATTTTATTATTTTATATTTCATCATTTTATTTTATCATATTTTTTATTTTTAATTATCTTAAATTTTATATGAAAATATAATGCTTAAATATTATTAAGAATAAATAAATAAAATTATTTTTTAATATTTATAAAATTAATTAATTATAATAAATAATAAAAGGGAAGGGACTTGCACTCCTTTCTAAGAAGTAAATATTTATTCCTTCTAATATACTGATGCGATTTACAGAACAATAAACTTGACATTTTACGAAAAAAAAAGGTAAGCAAAGGATAAATAGATAGCAGAATAAAGATAATGTTATTAATTAAGTTGATTGACACGCTTCTACCAAAAAAATATTGATTAACACACGTGGGACAAGACCAGCCGACGGCAGGCAACCGACGTCTTCTAGATTGTGGTGACAGACCAGAGAGAGAGCGGGGGACATCGAACTGATTGGACCGTATTGGCCCCGCTCGGAAATTGGGTTTGACACGGCAGGGAAAAAGAAGCCACACGTGCAGACCAAGATCGATATAATTGATAGTGCCATTGGCCCCATGTTTTTTCATCGATAAGAAGTAAAATGATAATGACTCACTTCTATTTAAAAGACTTTGTTTGATTTGATGTTCGATATATATTAAAAAATTACATAAAGATATTTTTGAAAATACAATTTTTTTATGTTTATATAATTCTTTTATGAATACTTTGATAGTTACAATAGAAAAGGAGCGTGTGATGAGCGAGGATGATGGTGAAAGAGGAAGGGGAAAAACAATAAGAGAACGAAGAATAAGAAGAAGATGAAGAATATAATTATTAAAAATTATTAAATAAAAATTTATAGTCAGTTATAATTTTAATCTTTTTTAAAAAATTAATTTATTAATAAATATGAAAAATAATATAATTTTAAAATAAAAATTAAATAAATAATTCTACAAAAGCTTATAACTTAAAAGAATACAAAAAAAATTAATATTAGAGAAATTTTTAGGATTAATTATTATCTTTAAAATCCTGAATCTTAAATCTTAAAATTCATGAAAATAAGTACCCATAATTTGTTTCTCTCCTGCTTTGTTATTCTCCATGCGAACCACCAATAAAAGTTATAATTATTATATATAAATAAAAAATTTGAAAATTTCTTACATATTTTTAAATGATATATTTATAATTTTTATATGCTTATTATTTGTAAAATTTTTCAATTATACTCTTTCTATAAATTTATACAATTTATACGTTTTATATATTTTAAATAAAAATTTCTTTAAAATTGATAAAATTTTTAAAATACATACAATAATGTGACTGTTTTAAAATGGGGTTTCTACATACGCGCTACGAGATTACAGTATGATCAAGCTATATATCATGAGCGGAAGCAAAGAATGGATGCAATGTTGGAAGGTTTGGACTGCGAAAGTCCTCTTGGAAGATAACGTTCGGGGTGGTGGAAAATTTTTGAATTATTTGATTGATTATTAATTATTAAAATAAAAAATGTAAAATTTATTAATTTTTTTATAAATTATAAGTACTTATTTAAATATAATTATTAATTATATGAAATAAAATTATTTATTAATTACATAAGAAATAAAATGAATATTATATAAATTTAATATTAAATATTATATTATAAATATAAGTTATAATATAATTATAATTTATTATAATAAATTTTAATTTTAAATATAATTATATAGATGATGTATATCAATATATTGTACTATTCATTATTTTAATATTAAAAAATAAAAATTATATATTTCTTATCTATTTTACATAAATTTGATGAAATTATTTATTTAACTAATATTTTTTTGTTGATTATATATAAGGCATCATAATTTTTTGAAATAAAACAAAAAATATTAATTTAAAAAATAATTAAAATCTATTGTTATTTCTCATATTTTTATTAAAAATTTGAAGAATATATTAATAAAATATAAAACATTAGTTTTGTAAAACGTCAATTCCTTAGTTATGAATTTATTTTTCAAAAAATTAAATTCCTCGTATGAAGTAATTCCTAAGAATGGAAGTAGAATGAGAGAACGGCTAGAGATGGGTTGAGTAAAGTGTTTAAAACTCAATAAAAACTCTTGTGTGAATTTTATAATATCTTTAAAATTTTAAAATTTAAAGTAATGTGATAATTTTAAAAATTATAAAATTAAAATTATTTAATTATAATTATTACTTTTATATTTATTAAATAATAATAATTATTTTAATAAATTTTAAATTTATTATATTATTTTAAATTTTAAAATTTTTTAAAATATTATAGGAATCATTAATATGTTAAATTTAATTCTCAAATATAGCTTCACTGAAAAAACTTATCATTTTTCACTCATATCTTGAATCAAAATTCTCAAGCTCGATAAGGTGTGAAAATACGAACAAAAAAGGATTGGGAGTGAGAATGACTCTCACAGTGAGAAGAGAGGAGGGGGAGTAGGGGTGAAATGAATGTTATGACAGGACAGACCGACAGACAGACACAGTATCATTAATAAAAATACTGCTACCTTTCCTTTTCAGCTATGTATCTAGCGCTGCCCTACCCTAACTGCGGCGTCGCCATTTTTTTTTTTAAATCAAATAAAATAACCGCGGGAAGCTCAAACAAAAGGAGTGAAGATAAATTAGATTAATTTGTAAGTGTAATTATTTTTATTTCACGTATTGGTGTTTAATTTTATTTTTACATTTTTAATTAGATTTAAATTTTTTTTTCTATTTTCCTTTTCATCTCGCGTGGGTTGGTCGAGCTTGGGTAAGGATTTGTTTGGAATCAAACCTGTTTAGAATTAATTTTATCTCATTCCAAGGAAATGATTTCAACTAATTAACAAATCAATCTTATTACTTAAAAATTATGTCGTAAATAATGATTATAAATAAAATTTTTTATATGAAATATATTAAAAATTACTTGGAAAAAATTAAAAATAAATTTTAATAATATAATAATGAATACAATATTAAATATCGATCTATCTGTATACAAAACGTCTAGATGTACTTTCTTTAATTTTAAAACTTTTAAGACATGCGGCCTCCTGACAAATTTTTTTTTTGCTCGGAAGTAAATATCCCTTTTGCTCCCTTTCCATATTATTACACTTATTCTCAGTATATTAGAGTAAAAAATTATTTAATTAGTTGAAATAAGATGAAAAATATACTTATTAAAAAATAAAATTTTTGAAATCATTTAATTGATCACTAATTATGAAAATGAAGAAATTAAAACTTTTTAAGGTGTTCTATTTTTCACAAATCATTAAAATTATTTATTTATAATTCTTCGATAATAAGAAATTATCATATTATTTATATATAAAAACATATTAGTATTATATTAATTTAATTAATAATTATTTTAATATTTGATTTTTATTATTTAAATTTTATAAAAAATATAATTTATCAATTATAAATAAAATTAAGAGTAAACCACCAAATTGATCATTAAAAGATACAAGTTATATTAGATTTTTTCCAAAGTTTACTTTTCATCAACTAGTTATAATTTTGGAGGAAATATGATGTAATGTCTATCTTTTAAGGATGAATTTGATGTAAAAATTATGTAATTCTATACTTATATGATGTAAAATAAACTTTCAGGAGAAATTTGATGTAACTTGTGTTTTTTGAGCACTAATTTATGGGTTGATTGGTTAATTTATTAATTATAAAATATAAATACAATAATTAATTATATAAGATGTAATAAATAGAATAGGAATTATATAAAAATAGTAAATATCATATAAAAATATAACTATAATAAAAATTTAATTTTAAATAGAGACATATTTATTATATTATATTATTTATCATTTATTATATTTATTATTAATTAATTTTAATATTCAATTATAAAATAAAAATTATGTATTTTTATCTACTTTATATTAATTTGATAAAATTAATTATTAATTCAATTTTCTAAAATTTGAATTCCATTTGAATCATATTAATATAATTTAAAATATAAATAATAAGAAATCTCCTTTTTATATAATCTATTTTCTATTTGTAGTAAATTAAAAATAAAAATTAGCTATTTAAAAATTATGATAAAAATAAATATTAAAAATATAATAAAATAATTAAAAATTTATATATATTTATTATTTTTATGTTATAATTTTAAATAATATATTAATTATTTTAATAATATTTCTTAAAAAGTTTAGAGTTAAGCTGAATAGTTTTTAAAAAATATTAATTTTTTAATATTAATCAAATAACTTTGAATACTATTTAAAAATTTAAAGAATATATTTTCAAAAAATAATTTTTATAAAAAATTATTTTTTTTATAAATCCTTAGAATTTGTAACATTTCTAGGCTGTTATCGTTCTATACCCTTTTTATTTTTTTATTTTTTTGGTGAAAGTCGTCGTAATCATATACCTTCACAACACTATTTTAACATAATATATGTATAATCTGATTTGATATATGGATTAGACCATATTATCAATGTTTAGTAACAAATTATATATTTTAATTATAAATTTTGTCATATATTATATTTTAACATTTTATAGCTTTCGTAAGATTACAAATTTTGATACGTATTTTTATTCTCATTTAATAGAAAATTATTATAATTTTTAAAGCTTTAAAAATTAGAAATTATAATTCTCATAAATCTATCCAATTTATATAAAAAGATATGTTATTTTGTCTTTTTTTTTCCTTTGTACTTGGTCACTCTAACTTTTGAAAAAAATTGTAATCTAAAATTAGCGTTGACATTAAGATTGGGTGAGATTCCAAAATCTTTGAGATAATGATTGAGTATTTTTTAAGATAAAGAAAATAATTTTTTATTTAAAACTAATATAAAAATCTTCAATATTACAATATAATATCTTTTGCTAATTTTTACAAATTTTCCATCCAATCAATTAGCCTTAATTTTTATTCTTTTGTTTTCACTTTTATAAAATAAATAAATAATGTAACAATAATCATATACGTAATAATATTATATTATATTATATATATTTACATATAAAAAACAAGAGTAATTTAGAAAAACTTATGTTTATGATTTTAATATATATGTTTTATTTCTTTTATTTTTCTGCTAATTTTCTTTCTTTGTCTGATTTTATGTTGATTATTTAACGAGTTTAAAAAATACACAGTAAACATATTTTTCTAATTTTTTGGTAATTTTCTAAAATATATCTATTGAATTCAAAAATATAATTTTTTTGTAACTAATGCAAAATTTTTACCCTTTATAAGGATCTTTACTATTTTTTTTCTTTATTTTTACCCATCTTTCTTCCTTCTTTTTATATTATAAAAACCAATAAATAATATTATATATTATATTTTATAGTACTCTATATATATCTTTTGAATTAAATTATAATTTATTTTTATATACTTTAAAAATCAAAATTTATAAATATTATATTTTAAAAAATAAATATGTCTAAAATTAATTTGTAATATTTAATGCGATCTATTTTATTACTAAAATTATACTAATCATCTAAAATCATGTTAATAAAAAAATGAATACAATGAATTAGAAAACATAGATAAATATATAAAACTAAATTGATTGAATTGATCGCAATTTAGCAGTTTGATCGCAATTTAGCAGTATATTTTATGTTTGTTCCTCATAAAAATTTAATTTTTATTTCATAGAGTTAAAATTTATATTTAACAAACAATTAAAATTATACTTAATTTTTTAGAATTTAAAAAAATAATAATAACATGTAATATGCAACTATGTTGAAAAATAAAATTTTAGAATTATTGTAATTAAAACTTGCTGTATATTTTTTATAAGTTTGATGTTCAAATTACATTAAATATAAAATATACATTTCAATGTCAAATTTTATCTTCTAGCCTGGACATAGCATGGGACAAAGCCAATTGGGTAAAACTTTTGATATAATAAGTATTCTAATAAAAAATGAAATAAATTTTATTAAAATCTTTGATAAGTTTAAAAGATTTTATAATAAAAAAAATGTAATTAGAATAAAAAATTCTAAATGAAACATTTTTTTATTTAAAACTAAATATTAGTTTAAAAAGAAATTTATGCTATATTTGTTTCAATAAAAAATATTTTTTTGAAATATAGTTATAAAATATTAAAATAAGAGAAAGTATTTTATTTATCTAATATTAAATATGAAAAATTTGAAGAAAATAACTTTTAATATTTGAAAAGGAAATTTGCTTCTCCCCATTGTTATGTTTTTAAGTATCATATTTTGAACTAATAATACAAGTAGTATATTACTCCTTCATTAATATATATAAATGATATTTTCTTGTAAAAATATTTTTCAACAAAATAAGCAAAGCCTTATTTAAAAATAAAATAAAATCTTATCTTTTAGTCATTCCAAACAAGTGAGAATATGTTGTAAAATTGAAAATTTCATTTTTTAATTTATTCTTATGTATATAATTTTTAATGAAATTTAAATTTTTAAAAAATAATAGGTATGTTAAAAGTGTATTAACTTGAAAAGGATAAAAATTAAAAATTTTCAATATAATATTTCAAAAAAAATTACAATGTTTGATTTGTAAAATTATATATTTAAAAAAATATTATCACTGTAAAATAATTTATTATAATATAATGCTTTTACGAAAAAAATAAAAATTGAAAAAGTGAATTGATATAAGTTTGATTGATGAAATTTTTAATTTTAAGCCATTGTTATCCAAGAAGGTTGTATAAAGCTAGAATTTTTAAATTAAATTTGATATATAAATTATAATTCTAATTCTCATATAAAAAGATGCAAAATATGTACCAAAATCAATTTCATTTGAAAAATCAGAGCTATCTTCAAGAATTAGGATGTAAAATTATGGTGAAGCCTATGGTATTTCTAAAATTTTAAAATTTAAAATAATGTATTAATTAAATAAATTATTAAATTAAAATTATTTAATTATATTTATTAAAAATAAATAATTATAATTTAATAATTTTTAAATTTATTATATTATCCTAAATTTTAAAACTTCCAATAACAAACACCTAAAAATATTTGTCGCAGGTAACATTAACCCTATTTTATATGTCCGCTTTGATTCCCACAGTTTCTTTTGGTGTAAAGTTAAGGTTTCATACTTAATTTAAATTTGAGAAAAATCAATCTAGCTGCTGTGAGATGTAAGGAAAAATATCATAGAAAAATTATTTTATTCATATTTCTAACTTTTTAAAAATATTTTCATAAAGAAAATATATATCTTGATATAAAAATATTTTAATAATATAAAAAATTATTTTACTTACGATTCTATTAATATAATATCAGTATTATATCAACTTATTATTATTATTATCATTATTATTATTTACTATTACTCATTACCATTAATTACTACCTACGATTATATATTATTGTTGATCATTATACATCAATTGTTATTTATTACTAGTCTAATACTATTAATCATTTAATTGCATATCATTATTTATTATTATTGATTGATATTTTTTACTAGTTCACCATCATTAGTCATTATATCCATAATTTATTACTATTAATTATTAGGTCTACTATTTATTATTATTAATTATTACCTATTAATATCAAACATCAACAATTAATATTGATTATTTAACTTTTTAATTAAAATAATTTTTAATTCAATAATATTATTAAAATATATAAATTAATTAAAATATAGTATTATAATATTTATATTTTTAATTGAATCAAATATAATAATACAATAATTTCAAGATTTTTATATTTCGGAAATCATATTTAAGAGCGAGTCCAGCTTTAGTCTCCCAAAAATTATAATGTCTTAACTTTTATATATAATAATTTTAAATTGACTTCTAAAATTTTAAAAATTATATAAACTTTGATATTTAGATCTGTTGAATGAAAATTTCTGACTTTACCATTACGAATAATATTAACGTTATTTGAAATGTATAATTAGGTAGACTAGATTCCACATGTATTAAAACCTACGGAATTTGGATGCGCGAAAAGAGGGATGTGACTCCTATGTGAAAATGAATTCGTCCCCCCTCACACGATGTGGAAATACGACATACTGATGTAATAGATTCGTGTATTCTTAATATGTTGTTTATTAACGATGAACGTGGGATCCTCGGATTCACATGAAAGATTATTATCCTCGATCTTTTAGGGTACATTATTTTAAGAAAAAATATAATATTTTAGTGTTTTATATTGTATTATTTTAAAAGAAATATAATCTTTCAGTATAAAAAGATATGATATGATAAAAAATTTTAATAAATAGAATAAAGTCTTATATCAAAAAATTATTAAAATTTTTATCAAATAACTTATATAATATAATTAATTCTCTAAGTGTGTGTGGAGGTGCATCTGTTGTGAAAACACAATCCAAAATTCCAACTAGCGATTCTTGATTTTCGTGTGGGTACATGAATTAGTATTTGTGAGTACGTGTTCATGCAGTACAGAAAATATCCAAGTGATATACAACATTAGATCAATCAAGAAAATTAGGTATGTATCCGCTGCATGTTAATACTATATAAATTCCTTCAATTAAGAAAAATAAAATCCACTATTTTAATTAAAAATTCTATACCTACCTTCTACTTATATATATAAAAATAATCTCAACTTCTTTTGAAGCACTCTGTATTCCCATTGAGTATAACTATACAAGAATGAAATAATTGCAACCCGTCTTGCAATCGGATCTATTCGATTGATACGATAAATCCATCCATATATGTGGAGTATCTGGCATGATCTGGGGATATTCTTGACGCAGTCTCAGTTTCAATAAATTTGAATTATAAACTAATTCATTTAGTTTGGCATATACAATAACATTATATTTAGATTTCAAAATTGAAATTGAAAATTTAATTATTAAAAAATTTTAGTTTTATAAATTAAAATATTTTAATATTTGACAATAATAAAATAGAATTTGTAAATTACTTAAGTTTTTTAAGTAAAAAATTTAAAATTTAAAGTTTGGTATTTTAAATTTAATTAAAATAAATATCCTTTTACAATTTTTACATTTATTCTTGAAATTTTATATTGATTATTATTTTTAGTTCATAAAAATTAAAAAAAAATATTCTCTTTTGAGTGCAAAATTTCATAATTTCTAATATTTTTTAAATATTTTATTCAAACACAATATGAAAGAAATCGATTCTTAATTTAGCTTTCTTTTACCAATCAAGCACGAACCAAGATCATATATGCTAATGAATATCGTTAAGTAGGTCTGCCCTCTGAACAATGGATATCGTTAAATCAAACAACTAGCGTTGGGAGATGCTGGAGCTTAATATCCTTGATCACATTTGCTCTTCTTTATCAAGGGAGAGGTGAATTTTATAGTGCTTAAAGATTTTAAAATTTAGGATAATATTATAATTTAATAATTATTAAATGAAAATTATTTAATTTAATGGGCACAAACAAAGAGGGAATTTGGCTTATATTTTTACAGATGTGTTCGTGCTGCCAATTTTTATTTTTCTTTTCATGTACATCATTTTTTTTTCCCAACACAAGCCAATATGTTTTAGTTCCGAGAAGTTCGAAAAGGAGAGGTTTGGTTTAAACCTCTTTATTGGGCTGTGAGTTTTGGACAAAACAATGTTGTTATCCTAAAATGCTGGCTTGAATGCAAACCCCCACTCAAAAATTCCTCTTTCTTGTTTTTGATAGAAAACATTTTTACTTTTGCAAAATTATCTGCAATTCTCTTTGATTTCTGCATTAGCAATTGAAAACTATATCTCAGTACCGGTATCATCCCGCAGAATTAATACAAGTCAAATATAATTTTCCGTTTGTAGGAAAGTGTGAATAAGCTTTTAAAATATGATTTAATATCACATAATCTAATCTTTCTTTCCCTTTTTAAAGGGAAAAGTACAGATAAGTTTCTAAAATATGATTTTGCGTCATATAATTTTCTTGAAAATTTCAAAATTTCTTTTAATTTTTTTAAAAAAATTAAAAAAATTAAAATTTCAATTAAAGAAAATAGGAAAGAATATAGATGAGGCATTTATAACTTTTTTTCAACTATTTTTTTACTATACTGAAATGAAAGAAGTAAGAAAATAAAATAAAATAAAATAAACACATAGTTTATCACAAAAACACAATTTAATTGAATTTCAATAATAATTTATTCAAAATGTTTATCTTTTGTTATATCATGAACACATTACAAAATCAATCTGTTATTAATAATTTATTTAAAGAAGAAACATAATTCAAAACTAGTTAAATTCATATTAAAAAAATAATTAAAAATAGTTATGAGTAACTTACATGCATTTTTTCTTTTAAAATATACCAATGTTTTAACCTTTTTGAAAACTTTGAGGAGTTCTTTATAAGTTTTGAAAATTCGCAGGATTTATGTGACACGAAACTATATTTTATGAGAAAATTTATATTTTCCCCTCTTGTAAACAAATAAACCAATGTAAACAACTTCTGCAAAATTCATCAACACTTTTGTAATCCTAGTTCCTAAAACAAAACTGAATGGGCCTTAAAAACAATAGAATTGACATCTTCCGCATTTTCTTAGCAGAATGCAAATTCATGCAACTAAATTAGTCAATGGCCGGGTTTCAAAAGAAAAAATTAGCTGTACCCATAAGTTGCCTAGCGACAATCGAAGCAGACCCAACAATATTTGGCTGTATTACAGGGTGTTCACGGAAAATTTGCATGCTCTCACCAATCATCCAATTTCTTGGTAATTTTCTCCTCTATATTTTTCCTGATCGTTACTGATACTTTCAATTCAATCCCTCCTAGCAGCAAAAGAAGATGTCGTCTTCTCCCATCAAGTTGCGGTGTCGTTGCGTTGAAGAACCCTTGAGCGTTGAAAGAGGAGCCAAACTAGAGGAAGAGGAGGTTGGGTTAACATGTTGGTAATGGTTATAGTGTACTAGTAGGTTAAAATACCAAAATACAGCTATTTCGTAAATTATTTCCCGCTTTATCGTAGTTTCGAAAGTATTTACCAAAATACACATGCTCTCACCAATCATCCAATTTCTTGGTAATTTTCTCCTCTATATTTTTCCTGATCGTTACTGATACTTTCAATTCAATCCCTCCTAGCAGCAAAAGAAGATGTCGTCTTCTCCCATCAAGTTGCGGTGTCGTTGCGTTGAAGAACCCTTGAGCGTTGAAAGAGGAGCCAAACTAAAGGAAGAGGAGGTTGGGTTAACATGTTGGTAATGGTTATAGTGTACTAGTAGGTTAAAATACCAAAATACGATTATTTCATAAACTATTTCTCGCTTTACCGCAGTTTCGAAAGTATTTACTAAAATATGCAGGGCGCCACACTGTATGGCGTCATCGGCCGCTGAAGACGTTTTTCAACGTGACGCCTTCACGCACTTGCATGAATTCGCAGCGCGAAGACTGGGAGGCGCCATTTCACTTGGCGCCTCTCCAGCTATTTCATAAACTAAAGTTGGGGCTGGGAGGCGCCAAGTGAAATGGCGCCTCCCCAACCCTATTTTATAAATTAATTAAATTTTATAAATTTATATATTTATTTATATAATTTTTATTTTATTATTATTTATAATAAAATTATAATTTTTAAAATATAATTAATTATATTTTATGATATTATTTATATATATTATAATTTAAAATTAAGATATAATTATATTAAAATTAAATTAATTATATTTTATAAAAAATATTTAGATTTATATATATAAATAGTGTAGATTGTAAATTAATAAAAATATAAGGATAAATTTGAAAAGATAGTAATTTATATATATAAAAAATATTTAGATTTATATATATAAATTACTATCTTTTCAATTTTTTTATAAAATATAATTATAATATATATAAATAATATCATAAAATATAATTAATTATATTTTAAAAATTATAATTTTATTATAAATAATAATAAAATAAAAATTATATAAATAAATATATAAATTTATAAAATTTAATTAATTTATAAAATGGGGCTGGGGAAGTGCCATTTCACTTGGCGCCTCCCAGCCCCAACTTAAGTTTATGAAACTTAAGTCTATGAAATGGCTGGGGAGGCGCCAAGTGAAATGGCGCCTCCCAGCCTTTCGCGCTGCGAATTCATGCCCTGTGCTATATAGTGTGGCGCCTTCAGCGGCCGATGATGCCATACAGTCTGACATCCTGCGTATTTTGGTAAATACTTTCGAAATTGCGGTAAAGCAAAAAATAGTTTACGAAATAGTCGTATTTTGATATTTTAATCGTACTAGTATACAATTGATCTAAATCTTTAGATTTTAGAATGAATGAAATGTAATGGTTTAAATCAATTCTCTTTCTAATATGTTTCTATATTCTTATGTAAGCACAAAAAAAAATTGGAGAAATCAACCTGTTATTTACTTCGATAGGAAATTTTATTATACTATAAGATTTCCTTTATTTTATTAAAAAGTATTTTTTATAAAAAAATGTCATCTGTACATATATTATTGAAAGAATGATATAATATTTACATTGATGACTAAAAAAATTAATGTCTAAAAATTTAAAAATTAAAGAAAGCAAATTCTTTTAAAAAATAAAGGAAGTTACTTTCTCCAAATTTTTTATATATAATATTAAATAAATAAAATATTTTTTTCTCATTTAATTATCTTATAATTATATCTTGTAAAAAATATTTTTTTGATAAAACAAATAGAGCTAAAAAGTAAAGTATAATGCTTCACTTCGAAAGCAAGTAAAAAAAATAAAATAGTAGGTGAAGTCTATACGAAGAAAATCTACTTATTGTACATCGGTAAAATGCCTTGCTCTAAAAGTATAATAGAATTTTTTTACTTTAACACTTGTAACAACAACTTAGCCAATGACCATACACATCAACAAATTTTTTTATAGAGCTAATAGAATTTGAACTATAAAAAAAACACATTTTTCTAGTTGAATTTGTGAATAATAAAATTCAGAGCTCAAATTATGTATTGAATAAATTGATAGAAAGTGTATTTAAGAAAAATTAAAATATGATGAATAATGTTATAGGAAACTTTGTATCTTAAAAAGTTAATTATTTTTATTATTAGATTATATTTAATGAATTGAAATTTATATATTTAATTTTAATTATATTATTATGAGATCCAAAAAATAACAATCTAATAATAAAATTATCAACTTCTTAATAAGTGAAGCTTCTCGTACCTAAATAAGATTTAATCTTTAATTAATTAATCACTTCCACAGCGGTGGAGTTAGGATTCAAACTATATATTCCGATATTTTTGTAAAGATAAAATTTGAAAACTGACGGACGTATTTTTGTCAATAAAAGTATATATCTACGTTAAAATACACGTAAGTTCGCTATTATTTTGCCTTTAGAAAAAAAAAAAATTCTTCAACATCGATGTATCTTCTTTTTTGGTCAACGTAAACACAAGTTGTTCAACAAAGGTGAACGACCGCGTTTCGTTCGAGCCCATTTTCAGGAGTGGGAAATAAACCTAAAGCAAAGGGCCGTGTTTTCATTGAGGTACGAGATTGTTGGGCCTCAAGAGCTTGAGAGTCTGTACATTTCGGCCCGCTAATTGGTAAATGTTGCTTCGCTTATATGTTCAATGCAGGCTCAAGTTTCAATATAAAAAATGTTCAATTATGGTGCCGGTTGATTTTATAAGAGCTAAGAATGGATCCACACCGAAAGTAAATTTAGCAGGAAATAAATATTTTTATAAATATTTTAGAAAGCGTTTAAAATTATTTAGTTAATATTAAAAAATTAATATTTTTTAAAACTAACTTTTTACATGTTTTAATTCAATTCTGAATACTTTAAAAAATATTATCAAAATAATTAATATAACTTTCAAAATAATAATATAAAAAATAACAATCATTGATAAATTTTAATTATTTTTAATTATATTTTTTGAAACCATATTTCTAATCTCATATTCTATCATAATTTTTTTGAATTGATATGTTTTTTAATTTACTATAAAAACAAAATAAATTTATATAAAAACTAAGATATTGCTATAAATAAATATTTATGTGGATATTCATAAAATATTTTTAATTTCTCTATTAGTTATTGTAGTTAGGATTTACCCCATCTTTGATTATAATAAATTAGTGATACTGATTGATTAACGCCTCGAGGCTATAAATATACATGTTGTATGAAAGATTCTATTATTTGATTTAGATAAAAATTTTAATATTCACAAATTAAATTTACTTTTACGTAAATTTTTTTATTAAAAAGTATATATCAACCGGATTGGCAGAAGTTTCACAAATTAAATATTCAACCTCAATATTTGACAATTCTCTTGCTCCAGCCATGGCTGAGCAGTTACCATAGTTAAAGCTTGAATTTTTCTAGATTTATGCAAGTTCGTAATTTTTTCTTTAAATTTATTCTGATTTTATTTTGATTTTTAAGATAACTTCTTCAAAAATTCTATTATGTATTTTTCTGAATTCGTTGAACTCTAGATTTACAATTTTTATCTCAAAAATTCATCGCAATTTCAGAAACTATAGTGGCAGCTGGATTTCTAAATACTGCTTTTAAGAATTACCGAAGTTTATATTTTCTTGAGAAAGTTTCAATTCTTGGGACATGGATCTTGCTTCAGCAAACTTAGCTTCTATTAGTTTTATTTGTCATTTGTCATGGTGTCTGATTTCTTTTGCTCTCTATAAATTTTTTAAGTTTCAATTTTTTTTTATAATGTTATTGATTATTGCTTCTATTAGTTTTATTTCAATTTTCTATTAGTTTCCAATCAATTGGCTAAATCGTCTGTGATAATCAGCACTAATCTATTAGTTTTTAAAGTTCCAATCTTAAATTTTTTTTATTTAATATAAAATTAAAATTTATATCCTTAATCTCTTTAAAAATTACATAAAGCAATTTATGATTAGGTAGTTCCAAAATTTCTTACTCTCACATTATTATAGTACCATACTAAATTATAATATTATTTCACTTTTTATTTAATAAAGGTACAGGTAAGTTTTTGTCTTATTAATTAAATTAAACATAAAATTCATAAAATTTCAAAAGTTAAAACTCATTTATTAAAGTTAGATCTCTGATCTGATATTTTCATTTTAAAGTAATAATAATAATAATAATGAATTTATATTTTTTGTGTGTAAAAATATGTTATTAACATTGTAAGTAAATCAAACAAAAATTTCTTAGCTGGATTATTTTGTTGTGGATTGCTTTTTGTGAGATCAAAGCATGAAGGAAAGAGCAATGTGGGTTACCTTTTTATATTATGATACTTTGAGAAATAAAAATACAAAGGCTAAAGTCTCCCTTAATGCACACTAGCCTCGCTTAACATAAAATATCATCCATCCATTGAAGACGACTTTTGCCTAATGGACCCTTTATCAAATGGCTAATATTAAGCCAACATTCCAAGATGAGTTGCTCAGGAATAGTTTTTAGGGCAATGTAGTCTGGCCCTTTTAATACATAATATTAAAAGTATTTTTAATTTTGGCTCAAGTGTTACACCCGAAGCATGATAAATTTATTGGATCTAAATACAAATATCCTTAAAAAGGAAATGAGTATATAAATAAAATGACTTTATCTAGGATTCAAAAACTTTCAAAGGGATTCAAGACGATGACAAACTACTAGAAGAAGTTGTGAAAATAAAAAGATCTTAATTGATTATATTTCCAATAAGAAAGATAGAACCAAAAGGCAAACGGTTATTAATAAAATTTACTTTTATATATAATGTAGTGCTTAAAATTATGAAAAATAATAATTAGTAAGGATATTAAAATTATATAATGATGATTATTGGTTAAAAGGAAAAGAAAAAAGATGCAATTCAAGTAAAAATATAAAATTTAAATTTACTTACAAAATGAAAAAAAAATACTTAAAAGATGTTAAGCTAATAAAGCACTCCAAAAGTATGAAATTAATAGAATTGGAATTGTAAAGAAAAAAGATATGATTTTTAACACAAATATTTTTGCAAATACTATCATTGGTTATGAAAAATATTTATTTTTATATGGTGAATACAATTTTTTTGGTAATATATAAAAAACTTGATATATGATTGGTGGGTTTAATTATATTCCATTTCACACGAGATAATTGAAAATGATATTATGATCCTTGAAGGATTTTAAATATTTGAAACATGCAATTTGAATATTTGAGAAACATATTTAATTTAATTACAAAGATCTTTCTATAAATTCAATATGAATATGTTACAATCATCTTAATAAATATTTGTTGAATATATATACATAATCCTTTACATTGTTATCTAAATATGAATTTCTACACATGTTGATACTTTGAATATTAGCGGATTTCACGAAGAGCTTCCAAATATAGCAAAGTATTATAAAAAAGGAGTTGAGATAAAAGATTTTGAAAGTTCAAGTTTTATCTTAACTTCCAAATTAAATATTTAAAATGATGGAAGATTAATTCATCAATCAAAATGGAAAGATCTTTTTACATAGATAAATCATATGTATTTAATGTTTTAATAATTGTTCAATCACTAATTACTAAAAAGAATTTACTTTGAAATTCAAAGAATAATGAAATTTTTTTTTGCTCTCAAAGTACTATAACTTAGTGCATTTGACACATTAAGATATCTTAGTAATTGCACATGTCTTGATATAGCTTTTTAAAAAATCTATTAGTAAAACATAGTTTTTTTTAACCAAAAGATATTTTTGGCATCTTTGTAGAATAATGATATGAAATTATTTTATTTGTATGAATTTTGAGCTATAACTATTTACTTATACAAATTTAAGATGTTTAATCCATGTAAAGTTTGATCTTATATTACTATTTATGATAATGTATCTATATCAAACTTCTTGATAAAATAAATTATAGTTACAATTTTTTCAACATGTATGTAACAAATGAGAAAAATTAATTTCCTTGAATTTTAAGAAAGAAATTCAACAAATCCACATGAAGAATTATAATAATTAATCACGACAACAAGTTTATTCAATTAGTCTTTAGTTGAATTACTAACTAAAATATTAACTCAAATCTTTAGTGATATTCTCAACAAAAAGAGTTAAATTTATGTTGTACTCTTTTTTTTCCTTTACTATAGTTTTTTTTTTCATTGGAATTTTCTAATAAGGTCTTTAATGAGCCATATTATTTACTAAAAGAATAATATATTTTCCAATGAAAATTTTAATGAGGCATATTCTACAAAAAAATGTACCAATGGGACTATTAGAACTATTTATTTATATGGTTATCCATAAAGATCTTTAATTTATATATTAGTTACTATAATTAGGATTTACCTAACCCTTGATGGTAATTAATTAGTGATAAACACTGATTAGTGGTACTTATCAATTAATATATCAATTAGTGATACTGATTAAATGGTGCCTAGGGACTGTATATATAAATATTGTATAAAAGATTCCATATATTCAAAAATAAGAAAAATTTCTCCTTTTGTTCTATTCTTTTTTTTATTTTTATGCTATTCTTTCTTTTATTTTTATAACACACACACACACGTATACATCTTAAACGAATTAAAATAGAATATAATTTAAATAAAAATTTTAGTTAAATAATTAATTTCGTTAAATTTATCTAAAGTAGTTAAGATATATGCAATTTATGTTTTTTATAATTGAATATTAAAATAATATATAATAAAATTAATAAATGTAAAATAAAAATAATATAAAATATATATATAATAAATATATTTCTATTTAAAATTAAAATTATATTATAGTTATATTTATGATATAATATATAATATTTATTTTATATAGTACTTATTATATTTATTTTTTATAATTAATAAATTATATTTAATATAATTTTTAAATAGTGAAGATAAAAGGTAAAAGTAATCATTAGTTAAATTAATAAGGATAATTTTTTTATTTATAAATAACACAGAAAGTTCTTTTTATCAAAAAAGTGTTAGTTAGCAATTTTTTATGATTTGTGAGAAGTATAACTTCTTGGAAGGTTCTACTTTTTCTATTTTGACAGTTAATAGCTAACCAAAAAACCTAAGGATTTCCTATTTCTAGACAAATTATATTTCTCATATTACTTCTGTGAATAAAAAGACTTTTAAATTTTCTTTGAAAAATTTAGATGTAGAATAGATTATTTATTTTAAGGTTAGGGCATGGTAATGACCCTTTCAAAAGCTATAATAGTACTTACAAATTATCTAATTCTTTAGGATCGGTAGTTCTAAGATTTAAACCTTAGATATTATATCATGAACCATCCAAGGTATGGAATCAATTTCTTAATTGCCATGAGCCTAACAAAATCTAATATTGGTATCACTGCATAATATAAAATAATAAACATATTTTATAACTTTCAAAAGTGTTTACAAATGAGGTTTTATGCAAAATATTAAATAAATAAGGTTCCTAACTATTACTATATACAATCTACTATAGATTAATTATAGCTACATTTCATGAAGTGCAAAGGAATTTTTTACTTTTGGTTTCCTAGTGGAAGTGTAAGAGCTTCTACTAGGGCACTTAAAATGAACTAAATAACAAAAAAATGAATGATGAGATTCGGTAAGCAGATAACTTACTTAATATACAAAATAATCAATTAGAGGGGTAAGAGTTAAAAAAATTTGAGCTTATTGTACACCTACAACATGCAACATTTTCCTTTGACTACTTTTATTTTAATAAAACCTTTCATTTCTCTTTCTTGATCTATTTTTTTTATTGTTTGGTTCTCTTTCTTTGTTTTTCTTCTCCCTTTCGTGACCATCTTTCTTTTCCACCCATCCACCGTGCTTGGTTGCTGGGGCATCATTGCCACTACCATATCTTTTCCTTCTTCTACTTTGATCACCAATAATCATGGGTGATGGAAGAATCAATATTATTATCACAACTGCTTATCGTAGAGGATAAGGTTATTAGTTCTTCGTTCTCATCGACGAGTTTCTATGTTTATGGCACCATCAAGTTAGCAGATGCCTTTTGAGAAGTAGATAAGTGATTTTGAAGCATTAGACTTTAATATTTTTATGTGATTAAACTTGAGTCAAAAACCTTAGAACATTAGCACATTCTAAATTTCTTGTTTTAGTATTAAAAATATAAGAAAGTGATGATTTGATTCACTAAAATAACTTGATTAAAGCCTAAAATAAGAATTTTAGGGGAACAATTATTAGTATTAATGAACTTATAATTTATCTTTATAAATTGATGAGTAGCAGGAAAAAAAAAGATACCTATAGATGCTTTAAGATTCTTGAAAGGAATTAACATCTTGAAATGAGTGTATATCTTATCTCAAATTAATATTTTAATTAATTTTCACATCTTCTCTTACACACACAAAAATTATATATTCATGTACATATATAATTTTATAGATGCAACCATTAAATCTTAACATGCTCGTGTATAGAGAGCTTTAATTTTGGATAACTATTATTGTTTGAATTATTATGATGCTTAATGGTGTAATTGGTATATTGAATGATATAATTTTTTGTAGATTATTGTTAAATATATCTTTGAGGCCATGTAATGGAGGCATGATAATTATTAATGCTGGAATTGATGCATTATGATTATGGTTATTAGTATAGTTATGTTTATATAAATTCATTGATTGTTGTTTAATGGATAGTTTATAGCCACACATGAGAAGTGTGGAATTATTGTTTGATAATATTGTTATAGTTACATTAAAAATGTGTTGATAAAATAGATTGTGAATTGTGATATGTTGTAAAATTGATGCCATGGGCATGATTAATATGATGAGATAAGGGCAAATATGATTATGTGATCATCACCAAATCTAGGAAATTGTTTATGAGGGGATAAAGCAAATCCTGGAAGAATAAAGATGGGTTAGGGAGGGGGTAAGGTTGATCGTAAGTCACAAGAAGATTCAATTGCTTTTCTTACCTTTATCTATATTTTGTATAGTTATATCTATGATAATGGAATTGTAGATGCATTTATAATACTAATTTAGGAATATAAATTGACATGTGCACTTTATTGGTTTTTGCCTCATATGCGAATTATATATGAGATTTTACTCTATCTTGAACATTTTGTTATTTTTCTCTTATTTGCATGAATAGGATTTTAAATTGACAAACTGTGGAAACCCTTTTAGGTATTAATACTCCATCCTTTTGTTTAGTGATTTTTAAAATAATTTTTGAATTTTAGGTTTTAATGTAAATTTGGATTGGATTTTGAATTGATTCAACGATTTTTTGATTAAATTGGTTAGTCATATTTGGTTATTTTCAATATTAGTGTATACTAAGACTCAATATTATTTTAGAAGTTTTATTTATTTTTCATCATATTATTACCTTTCTTACTATTAAGAAAATGATTCTTTAAATTAACTGAATTGAATAAAATTCTTGCTTGGAAGTATAGCTCACAAGAAGTCTAATTATAATTTTTATTAATTATTTATTCATAAAAAATGATAAATGATTAAAATTTTAATCTATTTTTCATTTCAAGTATAACTTTTAATTTTATTATATATAATTCTATTATATTTTTTAATAACATACTTTTATTATTATTTAATTAAGTCTTGTTGTCAAATTCAAATTAAATTTAAATAAAGTGTTGATTTCACTTATTAAAAAACAATGTTTATTGATTCTTTTACCCATTGTTTTGAAATGATTTTTTTAAAATATTTTTTGACTTGAGGTAAGAAAATATTTTATTTTATTTCATTTATAATTTCTATTTTGATCATATTTGTCCAATTATGAAATTTATTAAATTTAATAAGGATTTTATTAAAATTCATTTTATTTAATCTAAAATATATAATGCATAAAAATTTTGCCTTTTTTCTAATATTGCATTCACTATGATGTATATATAAAATCAAAATTTACTTTTTAATTGAATTTTATACATTTTTTTAGAACATTTAAACAAAAAAATTATTTATAAATAAATTAAAATTATTATTTTAACACAATTTTTAAATAATAAAATTTATTTAAAATAAATTAAGTTCAAGTCCAAGGATCCTTGATATCAAACGAATCCTTATTCGAATCAAGTCAGTGTTTTGAGTTTTATAATATCTAATTAAAAGCAAAAATTAACACTAATTTGAATTGGAGTAACATTATATGTTAAACAAGTTATTCTTGGTATCATCAAAATTGACTCAGTTAGATTTCATTCTCATTCTTATCTCCTTCCCAAGGCGGAGTGATGATTTTGATTCAAGTAGGGGCCAACGCGAGGTAAGGGGGTCCAATAGCAGAAATGGAAAATCGTTAGGATAAAGCAAACCCCAAATTAACGGTTGCAGAATGATGAAGCCGGGAATCGTACAATTCTCGCTCACGGGTCATAAAGACAAGAGGGACAACAATCCAACACTCTCCTAATTGCTCCTCTGAATTTCACGTGTCGCGTTCTATTCTCACTTCTAATGCTCCTCTTTCTCAGAATTTTCGAGGGCATCCTCCTCATCAGAAAAAAATATAAAATTAGTGTTTGTTACAGTATTTTTACATTTCAAATTTTCGGATAATATAATAAACTTTAAAATTATTTATTTTGTAATAAATATAATTAAATAATTTTTAATATAATCATATTATTTCGAATTTTATAACTTTTGAGATATCATAAAATTTTCATTTAAAATTACTCTTTCATTTCACTTTTCTTTCCGTTTTCTCGCCATATTAGGAGACATCCATCTCCATCCCACGAATGCTCCAAATGTGCTAGGCGCTAACATTCGGTTTATTTTAATAAAAAAATATTTTCAAAATAAATGTAATTATAAAATATTAATATAATAAAAAATAATTTATGTGATCAACATTAAATATAAAAGATTTAGTAGGAAATAACTTTTAACTTTAAAAAAATGTGGTTATTTTTACAAAAAAAAAGAAGTTATTAATTTTTATTTCCACAATTTTAATTTTTTTTAAGAAAATTATATTTTACTCCCTCAAAATTTGCTCGTGTAACACTTCACCTCTTTAAACGTTTAGTTATAACATTTTACCTCCCCAAAGTTTTCATTAAAGTGTAACAGTTATGCACCCTGTTAAAATCTATTGACAAACACAATGAGGAACAAACACCACATTGGAAGGAAAAACACAATGAATACAGCGAGAAAAGATGGGTTTCTAGAAGAACAGAAGTCCAAAAAGATCTTAAATGGCTTTGGCTGTGCCATTTTAATGGAAATCTCAAACCAAGCTAATTAGATATTAGAAGAAATTATAACCGAAACCAGTTATATATGAGGGGTAAGAAAAAAAAGGGAAAAATACATAAAATCCCCCTAAAGTTTCCATCAATGTCAAACTTAATACATAAACTTTCAAACCCTACAAAATACCCCCCTGATCTTTGGATTAAAGTGAAAACGTTTGTCTACTAACAGCGCACGTGAGACTGCAGTGGCATCACTCTCTGCCTTTCCCGCCTTCAGTCCTCTTCAGAAATGAAGTCTTCTCATTACGTTCATAGAAACACAACTAGTATCACCAGAAATTTCAGCAAGCATTTAAAGAAGAAGAATGAGATTGGTGTTCTGAAAATCTAGGTAAATAGTTTTGTTAGATTTGATTTTCGTACTGCATTATTCATTTTATTTATTCATTTTGCTTATTTTGGAGTTGAAACTGTTAATAAATATTTATTAATTTACTGTAGAACAATATTTTCTTGTCTTTTTTTTGCTGTTTGTTGTAGTTGATTTGTATTTGGGGTTTGGTAATTGATGAAAATAGTTAGATTAAATGGATTTTAGTTTTACACATATTTATGCAAATGTAGAAAGGTTTTTCTTTGGTTCAGTTCATGAAAATGAGTTGCTAAAACAGAGCATGAAATCTATTATTATACTTACTAACATTATGCATTTGATTTTGTGTAAGATTACTTGAAATTTTGTAAATGCAATAAAAATTGGATTTTAGCAATACTGGCTGTTTGTGCTTGCAGAAATGCGTTGGAAAATA
Organism: Sindora glabra; assembly: GCA_020226215.1. NCBI lineage: Eukaryota > Viridiplantae > Streptophyta > Magnoliopsida > Fabales > Fabaceae > Sindora > Sindora glabra. The sequence goes on from CM035228.1 coordinate 19,531,290, forward strand.
GAGTATGTAAATGAAATGCTGTGACAATATTAAAGTCTTTGTTATAACTCTTATTAAATGTTTCTTTATCTGTACAGGTAGATTGTCTAACTATGTGGCAATTGAATTACATCATGGGGGCTACTTAAGCACTCAACCTCATTATAATTATATTGGTGGGGATGTGGATATAATTGGACATTTTGATCTAGACTTGTTTAGTTATTGGAACCTGCTGGACATAGTGACAGAGCTTGGGTATCCGTTCTCGTCAGAGCTATATTACAAATTACCTTTTATAAGCTTAGAGGAGAATGGTTTGGTGCTAATTGAAAATGATAAACAAATAATAGAAATGATAGAAGCTTATAATAGGCAAGAGATGTGGCTTATTTATGTGAAGTTTGGGATAGGGCCTTTAAACTTGGTGTTATTGATCGATGATGATCAAAATCCTAAGAATGATGAAGATGGAAGAGACATGGGGAATGATGGAAATGAGAATATTGAATTTGATTATAGTGCTGGTTATTTCAATGATCAAGAAAACAATACAACTGAGGAGTTTCCCATTTCAAATCTAGATAATAATGGTGATGATCTAGAAAGTGATCTTGTATTTGAAGAGGAGCTGCCATGGATGTTAGAAGGTCTTGAGGGGCCAAATGATGATAACATCTTTGCAACTTTGGGTGACTAAAGTTTAATTCCATTACTACACCATCAGCAAGCAGTATGATGAAGCGTATTGCTCATAGAAGAAAATCTACAATTGAAGGCGAAAAGGAAAATGAAAATAAGGGAATTAATGAAAACAAAGCTAAAAATGATGATGAAAAAGTTGAAGGCAGAATTAAAGCTTTCCAAGGTAGAGACCATAAAGGGAATCAAGTGTTAGATTGCTTAACTTATAAGAAATCAGAAAATGACCAACTTAGTGACAATGGGTCATATGATAATCAAAAGTCAAAGTGGCTTGAATTTAATGAGAAAATTGATATGGAAAACCCTACCCTTGTTGTTGAGATGAAGTTCAAGAATGCAAAAGTGTTTAGGGATGCTGTCATTGAATGGAATGTTAGAAGATGGTGTGATATAGAGTGGACAAGAAATGAGAATAAAAGGTTGTGATTGGAGGATATATGCTTCACTAATGCAAGGAAAGACAACAATTCAAATTAAGTCATTTCATTCAGAGCATACGTGTGCCAATAAATTTGAAAATAAGTTAGTGACCTTAACTTACCTAGCTAAAAGGTATTTTGAGAATCTTTCTGATAATCCAAAATGGAGCTTAAGTTTAATGAAGAAAACAGTAAGAAGATAATGCAAAGTTGATGTGGGAAATATGAAGTTATATAGGGCGAAGAGGAAAGTAGCTGATATAAAGCAAGGAGATTTAGGAGGTCAATACACTAAGTTATGGGATTACTGTACCACCATTAAGAAACACAACCCAGGTAGTACTTGTAAGTTATTACTTGACTCACTAAGGAAAGGGGACCTTCCTCACTTTAAGAGATTTTATATAACTTTTGATGCCCTAAAGAAAGGGTTCCTTGCTGGGTGTAGGAGAATCATTGGCTTAGATGGTTGTTTCTTGAAGGGAGTGTTTGGAGGGTAAATGCTTAGTGCCATGGGTAGAGATGGCAATGATAATATATATCCCATAGCTTGGGCAGTGGTTGAGAAAGAAAATAAAGATAGTTGGAATTGGTTTATGGATTTACTTCTTAAGGATCTTGGATAGCCCAAAGAGACAAAATGGACATTTATAAGCGGTAGGAAAAAGGTAAAATATGATGCATAATTACTTATACATTGGTTTAAATTTATTATTATCATATGGGCTTTCTTCTAATGATATTGATCGTTAATTGCAGGGCCTGTTGGATGTTTTTAAGGATAAATTGCTAAATGCTGACCATAGATATTGTGTTAAGTACTTGTATGGAAACATGATTGCTAAGTACAAGGGAAAGGAGTTGAAGGATGCAATTTGGATGGCAGCATCTGCAAATACACCAAGAGAGTTTCAAAATTGGATGGATAGAATAAAAAAATATGATGTCGATGCTTATAACTATTTGAATGATTTGGACCCTAAATGTTGGTCAAGGTCCTATTTCAATGCAAAGGTGAAATATGATGTTCTTGTAAATAATTTGAATGAGTCATGGAATTCCTATATTCTTGAAGGTAGAGAACCGCCTATCTTGCAAATGTTAGAGTGGATTAGAAGAAAAATCATGTTAAAGCTCCAAATTAAAAAGAATGGCATTGAAAGTTACAAGGACATCCTCACACCTACTACAAGAGAGAAGTTGGAGCACAACAAACATGAGTCAAGAAATTATTTTGCCCACTATGCTGGAAACATGAAGTTTGAAGTAGACTATTATGACACAACCAAGATTGTAGACCTTACAGCACAAACTTGCTCTTGCAGGAATTGGGATCCAACTAGAATTCCATGTAAACATGCCATTGTTGTCATTCAACAAATCAGTATGAACCCTGAATCATATGTCTCTAATTGGTTCACCACTGACATGTATAAGAGGACTTATGAATTTTTAATGTCTCCTGTCCCTGGTAAATCTGATTGGGAGATCATAAATCACCCTATCGTGATGCCTCCACATTATAATAAGCCATCTGGTAGGCTAAAGAAGCAGAGGAAGAAGCAGCCAGATGAGCCTAAGTCAATAACTAAAGTGCAGAAGAAAGGTGGGTTCATTACATGCAGCAAGTGTCTTATGGTTGGTCATAATGCAAGGACTTGCAAAAGGGAAGTCCATAAAGACAGCAAATTTATGAAGAACAAAGCTAAGGTATTATATGTTCTTTTCTCTAGTTGATAATGTTTTATAAACCTATAAATTCCATGGAAACTTGTAGTCAATGATGGATTTTTATCCTAAGGAAGCAATCCTACAAGTGCAAGTGAAAGTGCAAAGTCTCTTGCTGTCAAAGAAACCCTAGTGATGCCACCTTCATCCTAATGCAGCCAGATTAGTTCAAATAATGAAGGAGAAAAATAGAAGACTGAAATCAGGAGTTGTTTTAGGTTTTACAACTTAGAAGTTAGGCTATTATGTTTTGGCCTTTTTTGGCTAGTGTTTAGAGCTTCTATATAGGTGTTTAGGCTTTTTTTGCTAAAAATGTTAAGAATTCTGCAGGTTAGAACTTACACTGTAGATGTAGATTAACTTCATATGTTATTAACCTATTTTGAATTAGTATATTATATGACCATATTTTCTTAACTCAGTAAATTATCCTCTTCTGATTTCAGTGCTAAGGCATTTATCTCATATATAAACAGGACACGCTAACTACAGGGTTGGAAATACAAGGTTGAGGCACTTGTCTCATATATAAACTGGTTGATAATATTTGTGTATGCTGTAATGCTTTTGTGAAAATACAGGGCTGGAAACCAATTTGTATGTTCAAACCAGTTTTGAGAAAATACACGCTAACTAATATTTGTGTATGCTGTAATGCTTCTGTGAAAATACATGCTGCTGTAATGCTTTGGTGAAAATACATGCTAACTAATTTATATTGGCAACAGTTAATGTGTAAGGGGATTTTGAGAAAAAAATTGGAAATATGGTTTGGACAAATTAGTATGTTCGAACAGCATGCATCTATGCCTTCTTAAGATAACTAATGGAAGTTAGACAAGGGTAGGGGATATTGATCATTTGATCAAATCTGTCACAGGCAGAATGACTTCTCACTTTTCATATTTTACAACAACTAACAATAGATAGCTCAAAAAAATTTAATTTTATTCATAATTTAACAAAGATGTCATATTACAAAATGCAACTTACAAAATGTAAATCAAAAGTGGGAGATCTATAACTCCCTTATAATATATCCAGAGGCTCATACTTCATATTGTCTTAACCAAAAGAAGTATACTTATACCCCATAACTAAGCTTACAAGGATTCATACTTTACATCTTTTTTAACAATATTATGAAGATACATCCTATTATAACCCATGTTAAAATCAATAGCTTCAAGTATTTCTCCTCTCTGTCATGTGAGTCTTTCAACAATCTTTGCATGTTCACTACCATTTCTTCCCCTATCTTCTCTAGTCCAACATTTTTCTTTTTTTGCAAATAGGCTTCTTTTGTTTTGATCTCCAACTCTGCCTCTTTCTCTTTCAATTTCATCTTAGCTTCTGAAATAGAGTACTTGCCACTTTGCTCAAATGCATCTTCCTCTGAATGCTCAGTTGTAGGAGGCTCCACCCAGTCAAAGTAACCACATACCTACTTCATGCCAAAAGTTTAATTCAATAACATAACAACTAATACAAATGTATAAATCTCCAAAAAATTAGAATTCAGTATGATTTTCTCAATCAAACACAAACACTTTTTAAAAATTAGTTATGTGCCAGGGATCAAATTCAGTATGATTTAAACACTTTTTAACAACTAAGGTTACAACTGGAGTTGTATTATCTCTCTAGAGCTGTATATTCTAGTGTCAGGGATCAATACTTACAGATTTTTAACTTTCAGTCTTTGTATGCCATTTGCATGTTTGCTTTCAATACTTACAAATTTTTTACGTCTAAGGGCAATTATGCATTTCAAACAGGCATTTTATCAAAGAACCTATAAGCAATTCAAATAAAATCAAATATGAAGATAAAGGTTGAATTGAAAATATTTTTGCTTTGTGAATCACATACTATTGCATTTGTATTTTAACTAGTAAGTTAAACTAAAGCCTGAATGAGCCTGAATCATTCAAGAACATAGCTAATCAAAGTGTTTAAATCAGAATGCAAAAAAGTTCTACTTTACCTAAAATTACATAAAAATGCGTGGGCTTTCCTTGATTTTTTTACATATAACCACAAGTCTAATACCTCTAATTATGAAGTCATACATGTTTCTATAAACATCTTAAGGTGAGGTTTAATAGCTATAGAATATAAAGTTCCGATTATATAAAGTAATTGGATATTGGATATTCATACTCACAATGGATGTCAATTTAACAAACACCTAATATGCAGGGAAGAATAAGGATCAGAATAGAAGTAAAAATTTTGAATCCTTTATACCAGTCTCCAAAGATAAAACCTTAGCTCTTATTCATGTTTAGAACTAGTATTGAAGACAAACAATTTTTAATTTTAAATACCTCCTTTCTGCATTTGCTATATCTTCGCCTAAAATTTTTGTTTGTCCACGAAGTTCTTGTTACGGCTGGCATTCCACACAAATAGACTCTCACCCTTTGGCCGAAGCCGACGCTTGAAGTGCTGCATGATTGTGAAGGCAACGACTCCATTCTTTAACCCAGAAATCGATTGTCCCTCTAAGACCTTTTTGATGTTGCAACGAAATAAGAGTAAAGTCGTTTCTTCCACCTGCAGAGAAAGCACTGAGAAAGGAGGATCTACTTAAAGGCACAGTCAACGGGAAAGGCAGAGAGTCATGACACTGTAGTCTCACGTGCACGGCGTTAGTGGACAAACGTGTCGTTAGAGGACAAATGTTTTCACTTTAATCCAAAGGTCAGAGGGTATTTTGTAGGGTTTGAAAGTTTATCTATTAAGTTTGACACTGATGGGAACTTTAGGGAGGTTTTATGTATTTATCTCGAAAAAAAAAGAAAAAAAAAATTCCATTGTTGGACTTGTAACTAAATTGTGAGAATTTTATTTTTAAGTATTTGAGGTGAGATTGTTCGAATATTTGAAAGATTAAGTGAGAGAGTATAAACGGATATTATAAAAGAAAATATATTAATACGTAATTATTAAAACTGAACTTGACCTTAAAAAATGGAGTAAATTAAAAGAAATGATTTTTTCTTTATATCATCGAATCATTGTACGTATTTTTTTCTTAATCTATTATTTCATCCATTTTATTACTTATTTTTATTTATTATTTACTCAAATTTTCATATCTACATTTTGCTTGTTTTTGGGGTGTTCATGAAAAAATAAGTTATTTTTAAATTATAAATTTATTTTTAAGTTATTAAATGCACTGTTTCACCCTTTGAATATATTTTTTGCCTTATCATTTTTCACTTTTAAAAATTTTAGAAAAAATTTGCTATCATTCATCAATTATTATTGTGTTTATTTATAACTAATGTTTTTATTCATTTATGAAGCCAATGGAGGCAAACAAAACAGTGGTAATGCAATCATACAAAATCAAAGAGGAAATCACCCTAAGTTATGGACTTTTAATTAGTGATCTTTGTTATTTCTTAATGTATGTATATATGGCGTGGAGGTATGAATATAATTTGATTCTTTTTTTAATTTTCTACCTTTCAAATATACATTACATTTTTTTCTATGATTAAAAATGCATAAATTATTTCTTACAGTGGATGTAGGTTCGGAGAAACAGCAAAACGTGGCGGAACATGAAGCAGAACAAAATAAGCATCTGTGTTAGCAATTATTTGAAGAATTTTTTCTTAAAAAAAGAAATAAAAGTCATGGTATTCATAAAAATCAGTGTTAGCAGTTGTCAATTGGTGTTTGCTCCTCACATAGTATTTCTCTGCTAATTTTAAAAGGGCATTTAACTGTTCCCCTTTTATAAAGATTTTGGGGGCTGAAGTATTACAATTGAAAATTTAGAAGGGTGAAGTGTTATTCAAACAAATTTGAAGGAGGCAAAATGTATTTTTCTTTAAATCGTACTGTATGTTATGATGTACGGTCCTTCTTATCTTATTTATAAGAAAAAAAACTTTTTATAAAAAATTTGAAAAATAAACGATGACGAACGACAAAGCGAGCATCCGAAGAAAAAATAGTATAACATTTCATTGCATGTGGACACCGCACGAGACAATTTGGAATGGCCCTCGCTTTCTCATATAACTTGTTATAATAACATATAGTAGAAAAATTAACTATTTGCTGATTTGATGATGGAAGGTTGAATTTCGAAATATTTTAAGTTTAAAAAATTTTAAAATATTATTATTAAAAATTTATTATTTATTATTTTTGTTCCTAACGGATTTTATATTAAAAATATGGAAATACTTGGTTAAAAAAATAATATATAGTAAAAATTTTTTGGAATAATAAAAAAGGAAAACTGCTACTGTATCTTCCAGCCTTATGCCAGCTCATATGGTTATATATATTTTTTGCCGATCCAACCCGCTTTTTTTATCCTTATTCTCTCATTTGTTATTATTTTTAAAGAAATAAAAATATATTTCGGAACTCATTACTTGTTTTACTGAAATTTTTAATTTTAAACAAAAAAAGATATCATTTTTTTTTAAAAGCATTCCTTTTTTTCATTTTTTTTCCAAAAGGGGGAGGGTATATTCGTTTCTTTCTTCATTTTTCCCCCGCTTTGACAGCTTTATGCACTTATTGGTGTTGCTTCCCTCCTTTTTCGATGTTCGTGAACGTGATTCTAGATTTCCACCAAACCACAATATTGCGTCTGCTTTCCATCCTGCGTATACATATAAAACCGGCCCACGATCGCAGGCAACATGGTTAGGCCGTGTGTCAGACCCTTAAAAGTGATCGTCGGCTTAAGAAGCAGCATGGCCAGCCTTGGGTTACGTTGTTCTCTCGAATAGCTTGGCAAAATTAGCTGGGCGTTGGCTAAAAAAGGCACAGACAAGCTTGGGAGGAACTTGTCAAAAACGGGCAAACAAGATGCAGGATTAAAGCTGAAGCATTCTCCAAGAGACATGTCTTTTGACACAAGCACTCAGCCAAGGGTCGTAACTGTTAGCTCCAATTCTGACCAAAGGTTGTGTCTGACCAGCAAAACAGTTATGTGACAATCAGAAACAATATAAATTCGTAGCTTGTAGCCATTTGGCAGTATAGGTGGCATTCATGCATGAAATTCTGTACTCTATAAATAGCCCAATGTAAGCCATAAAACTAGCGGAATGTAATAGCAATATTTTTGTACTCCTTGTATTGAATTGAGATCAATAAAAGGTTAGAGACTTGTTCTCTGTATTTGACTGTCCCATATACTTACTGCTTTAATCTTCCTATTCGGATTAAACACGAGTGACCCGTGAGGAAAATTGGCTGAGACCAAGACAATTACTTGGTGCCATCACAGAAAAATTTCGTACTTGAAAATTGATCCTGTGACAGTTGGTATCAGAGCCAGATTTTTCTTATTTGACTTCCGCAAGAATTCTAAATATGGCTGGTGGAAACACTTCCAATCGATTGGCCCGTTTGGAGGAAATTGTTGGTGCACCCTCTGTTGAAAATCCTCCTTCTCTTTGTGATACCTACGAAAGATTGGTGATCGAAGTTGGTACACAGTCTAATGCCATGAACGGTCGGATTGCAGAACTGGAAACTTAATGCATGGAATTGGGTGTGGAATTATTGGAGGCAAAAGATACCATCCGGACCCTTACAACCTGATATGACGCCGAGTTGCTCGTTTTGAAACAGGCCATGGCAAATAGATCTTTTGGAGGGGATACTGGTGCCTCTTTAAAGCCACGGATTCCAAACCCAAAAGCCTTTACAAGCAACAAAAATGCCAAGGATATGGAAAACTTCTTGTGGGATATGGAGCAGTACTTCAAGGCTGCTAAAATTCTGGATGACGAAAAAGTTTCTATCACTAGTATGTATCTTTCTGGTGATGCGAAACTTTAGTGGAGGACTCGAATGGAGGACGAGTCTAGGGAAGATATAAAAATGTGGGACACCCTGAAGAAGGACCTGAGGGAGCAGTTCCTTCCATGCAACACCTCTTGGGTTGCAAGAGATGCTCTTAAGCATCTAAAACAGACTGGCACTGTTCGAGCCTACGTAAAGGAATTCAGTTCCTTAATGTTGGATATACGTAACATGTCTGATGAAGACAAGCTCTTCAATTTCATGTCCGGTTTACAGTCGTGGGCCCAAATGGAACTAAGAAGGCAAGGAGTTCGGGACTTTCCTTTTGCCGTTGCTGCTGCTGCTGACGGATTAGTTGATTTCCAGATGAACAAGTCCAATGGGAATGAGAAGGGCAAATCTAAGAATCAGGAAAAAGGCAAGAGCAAAGAAGGGAACCGAGATAAAAAGAAAAAGAAAAAGGAAGGAGAAAAGGGAACCAAAACAGATGGAAAACAACAAGGGCGAAAAGATGCTCGTTCTAGTGGCTGTTTCATCTGTGGCGGACCTCATCTTGCTCGGGACTTTCCCAAATGGGAAAAACTCTTTGCCATGATTGCTGATATTGGATCCGAAAGCCCTGAATCAGAAGGACCATCCAGAGTGAATTCTTTATAGCTTATAAACACTTTGCGCATTGTCAAGGAATCCGGTAACAAATCCCTTATGTACTTTGATGCTGTTGTCAATGACCATCTTGTTGTTGTGATGCTTGATACAGGAGCCACTCACAACTTCGTGGCTGAGCGCATTGTGGGGACCCTCGTACTAAGCTTGGGGAAAATATCCAGCAAAATTAAAGCAGTAAATTCTGCAGCACAGCGAGTTGCTGGGATGGCAAAAGATGTCCTTATTCAAATGGGAAACTGGAAGGGGCAAATCGATTTGATGGTAGTCCCTTTGGATGACTTTGACATTATTCTTGGTATTGACTTCATGTTAAATGCCAAAATTGCAGTGTTGCCGCACTTAGGAGGGATGCTGATAATGGATGATACCAATCCCTTTTTTATCTCTGTCGGACATACTACAAACAAAACCAAAACTGCACACAAGGCTGAGATGGTTTCGGCTTTACAATTCAGGCAAGGCCTGAAGAAAGGAGATTATACTTACCTAGCGGCTACCTTTGAAATGAAGCCCAACAGCAAAGTAGATGTCCCAGACACGGTTGCCAATTTACTTGAGGAGTTTCAGGATGTGATGCCCACTGAACTTCCCAAGACATTGCCCCCAAAACGTGCAGTAGACCATAAGATCGAGTTGGAACCAGGCGCTAAGCCCCCTGCTCGGCCTCCATACAGAATGTCCCCATTGGAGTTGCAGGAACTTCGAAAGCAATTAACAGAATTGTTAGACGCGGGATTCATTCAGCCTTCTAAGGCTCCCTATGGTGCGCCGGTATTATTTCAGCAGAAGCAGGATGGCTCTCTTCAGATGTGTGTAGACTATCGGATCTTGAACAAAATGACCATAAAAAATAAGTACCCACTCCCTTTGATTCAGGATTTGTTCGATAGACTCAGCAAAGCCACCTACTTCTCAAAGATCGATCTAAGGTCGGGTTATTGGCAAGTTCGGATTGCTGAAGGGGATGAACCAAAAATAACTTGTGTAACTAGATATGGTTCTTTGGAGTTTTTAGTAATGCCTTTTGGGCTTACAAACGCCCCTGCAACATTCTGTAATTTGATGAATGATGTATTCCATGATTTCATGGACAATTTTGTAGTAGTATATCTCGATGACATTGTTGTGTATTCTAACTCTCTTGATGAACATATCTCTCATCTGAGGAATGTATTAACTAGACTCAGACAACATAAACTTTATGCTAAGTTGGAAAAATGCGAATTTGCCCAACAAGAGATAATGTTCCTAGGCCATCGGGTATCACATGGGATGGTAAAAATGGATGAACGGAAGGTCCAAGCAGTGTTGGATTGGCCAGCACCCACAAAAATAACTGAACTTCGTTCCTTTCTTGGTTTAGCTAACTACTACAGGAAATTCATCCAGGGCTATTCCAAGAAAGTGGCGCCTCTCACTGATTTGCTAAAGAAGGATCAGAAATGGCATTGGTCAGAAAAGTGTCACGAAGCTTTCAAGAAATTGAAAATTACCGTGGCCAGTGAACCAGTACCCAGGTTGCTTGATTTCGAGTTTCCTTTCGAAGTGCATACGGATGCATCCGATAAAGCAATTGGTGGTGTCCTAATTCAGGAGAAACATCCAGTAGCCTATGAGAGTTGGAAACTAAATAAGGCGGAGCCAAAATATTCTGCCCATGAAAAGGAGATGCTTACGGTGATACATTGCCTACGGACTTGGAGAGTTTATCTGCTGGGAACCAGGTTCGTAGTAAAAATTGATAATGTTGCTAATACTTTCTTTGCCACACAGAAGAAATTATCTCCAAGACAGGCTCGATGGCAAGAGTTTTTGTTTGAATGTGATTTCCAGTGGCAGCACAAGCCTGGCCGACATAACCAGGTTGTAGATGCTCTAAGCAGAAAAGAAGTGCAAGTGATGGTGACTGCACTCAGCGGTGTCCATTCTGATTTTATTGAGAGAATAAGAGAAATAGCCAAGAATGACCAAATGTACCAAGCATTGATCCAAGAGGTACAAGATGGAGTTATTTGTAGATATTGGCTTGAAGATGGGTCGCTTCATACAAAGGGAAACAGATTATTCATCCCTAAACATGGTGGCCTCCGACGTGAGCTTTTGAAGGAAACTCATGACCCACAATGGGCTGGACACCCAGGTAGAGAAAGAGTGCTTGCTCTTCTGTCTCGTTTTTATTTCTGGCCAAAAATAGAGGATGAGATAGAAGCCTATGTCAAAACATGTGGGATTTGCCAACTGGATAAACCAGAGAGAAAGAAGGAAGCAAGATTGCTACAACCATTAGAGATTCCAAAAAAACCTTGGGTATCTGTTTCAATGGATTTCATTTCTGGTTTTCCTAAAACTAACGGTTTGAGTTCTGTACTAGTTGTGGTGGATAGGTTTTCCAAATATGCAATATTTATTGCAGCTCCACATCCTTGCATAGCAAAGCAGGCTGCTGACCTCTTTTTCAAGGATGTGGTAAAATATTTTGGGTTGCCTGAGGACATTATCAGTGATCGGGATACCAGATTCACTGGCAGATTCTGGACAGCACTATTTGGTATGTTGGGTTCTGAGTTAAAATTTTCCACAGCAAACCATCCATAAATAGATGGGCAGACGAAAAGGATAAATGCATTGCTGGAGGAATACCTGAGACATTATGTTTCTGCAACTCAGAAAAATTAGGTAGATTTACTTGATGCTGCTCAATTCTCCTACAATCTGCATAAGTCCTCATCTACAGGATTCAGTCCCTTCGAATTGACCAATGGACATCAACCCTTGACTCCTTATGAAGTAGCCAAGCAAAGAACCGGGGGTAAATGTCCAGCAGCTTACAGATTTGCCAGAAACAAGCAAGAGTTGCTTAAGGAGGCCCATGACAGTCTGAACAAGGCTGCAAGACGCATGAAGAAATATGCAGACAAGGGCAAGAGACCCTTGGAATTTAAAGTGGGTGATAAGGTACTTCTCAAACTCACTCCACAAATCTGGAAAAAGATGAACAGTAAGACGGTGCACAGGGGCTTGGTTCCACGGTTCGATGGTCCCTTTGAAATCATAAAGAAAGTAGGAGAAGCTGCCTACAGGTTGGACCTGCCAGACAGACTTAAAGTCCATCCGACCTTCCATGTAAGTTTTCTGAAACCTTTCCATGTGGATTTTGGTGAACCTTCAAGGAGCCACATTATTAAAGCTCCTCCCATAGTCCGGAATCAATTCGAGAAGGATGTTAATAAAATCCTAGACCACCGGGTTGAGGGCCAAAGTAAGAAGAACAGGAGAACTTTTTACTTGGTGAAATGGAAAGGAATGTCGGAGTCAGAAGCTAGCTGGGAAAAAAAGCACAACACTTTGGCAATTTCAGAAACAAATAGAAGACTACCTTCAGACCCTTCCAATGAGGACGTTGGCTCTTTCTAGTGGGGGTGGTTTGTCAAACCCTTAAAAGTGACCGTCGGCTTAAGAAGCAGCATGGCTAGCCTTGGGTTATGTTGTTCTCTCGGATAGCTTGGCAAAATTAGCTCGGCGTTGGCTAAACAAGGCACAAACAAGCTTGGGAGGAACTTGTCAAAAACGGGCAAACAAGATGCAGGATTAAAACTGAAGCATTCTCCAAGAGACATGTCTTTTGGCACAAGCACTCAGCCAAGGGTCGTAACTATTGGCTCCAATTCTGACCAAAGGTTGTGTCTGACCAGCAAAATAATTATGTGGCAATCAGAAACAATGTAAATTCGTAGCTTGTAGCCATTTGGCAGTATAGGTGGCATTCATGCATGAAATCCTGTACTCTATAAATAGCCCAATGTAAGTCATAAAACTGGCGGAATGTAATAGTAATATTTTTGTACTCCTTGTATTGAATTGAGATCAATAAAAGGTTAGAGACTTGTTCTCTATATTTGGCTGTCCCATTTACTCACTGCTTTAATCTTCCTATTCGGATTAAACACGAGTGACCTGTGAGGAAAATTGGTTGAGACCAAGACAATTACTTGGTGCCATCACAGAAAATTTTCGTACTTGAAAATTGACCTTGTGACAGTGGTTATAAGATAGCGTGAATATTTTTATATGAAGCTCACATTTAGTACAAGTTTATGTGAATAAATTTGTGTGTGCATAAATTTGTGACTACGCAAACTTGACTGCAAGATTAAATTTGTGTAGCCATGGATTTAATTGCAAGTAAAAAAATATTTTTTTAATCAAATTTTCTTTCCAAATTATTTAAATAATTTAATAAATATTAAAATATTAAAATATAATTTATAAATTATAAAATAAAATAATTAATAAAAATATATAAATTATCCGTGGCCATATATGCAAAGCGGTCTGAATAATTTTTTTATTATCCATTTTTTTATATGGCCTTATGTGAGCAAAAGCTCGCGTCCACCCCACCTGCATTAGGATTCTTGCACTCCCACGATCTCCTTGGTCTACTCGCTACAAATTTCATTTTCATTTGTCTTATTATTTTTTTTGTTGCCATGACCAATACAAGGAACAGTTTAATCAAATTATTTCTAATATTGGATTGATTACCTATGCATATTTAGATGTGTTAAGATTCCTGTTCCAACGATGTTTGTACTATCTCAAAACATGGGAATTATTTCTAGTTCTTTTATAATAGCAGGGAAAATTTCTGTACCATTTTGATAAATAAGTTAATCATTTTTAAAATTTTAAAAATCACTTAATTATGATTTCGAAATCATTTACTTATCAAGATATAAGTAAAAATAATACTATAATATACATAAATAAAGTAATAAAAAAATGATGAAGTCACTCTATAAGATATATTTTCCTTTATATGGGATATTTTATAACAAAATGAAGCTCAGTTCATATAACAGAAAGCTAATAGAAAGTATTCTGTGAATATCGATATATAGCATCAGTATAACAAGAAACAAGAATCTAAATTCACTTATATTTACATGAAATCCACTCTTTCACACAAAAATAGGGGAAAAAAAAAACTGAGTATGAATATGCAAGGGTGAGTTTAGCACAAAGTACATCGGTCATAATTCGATTTGAAAATTGATTTGATAAATTAAATTTATGAATTAAATGAATTAAATCTGGACCTAAAAAATTGATTTAAGTGTTAAATAAATTAAATTAAATTTATGATTAGTTTAACTTATTTAATTTATAAATTAATTTGATAAATTAATTATATATAAAATATATCTTAATAATATTTATAAAGTAAATTATAATATTATATAATATATTAATTTAAACAAATTTAATATCAAATTTTTAAATAATTTTAAATTAAATGTTGAACTAATAAACTACTAATATAAATAAATTTAATTCATTTACAATCAAATTCAATTATATCCTTTTAAATTTCAAATCAAATTAAATTTATTTGAATCGAATTGAGTTAATTCAGAACCCGATTCCGATTCGATAGAAAAAAAAATTGAAAAACTAAACATCAATGATTCTGAACTCGTGGATCTATCCTTGGCTATAAAACCCCGCCATAACATGTGAATTCGGCATGTGTACAAAGCAGATTTAATGTAACCCGGAGTAACGTGTATAACAATGTCCAGAAGTTACCGAAACGACAAGGTTTACCGGTCACAAGTCAACGTCACCATTTGGCCCTTTACGACTTTACCTAAGCTAAGGTCAAAAACAACCGTTGGGGGCAACTTTTGTTAATTCCCTGTTTCTTCCATCTCAATATCAAGCCTTAAATCGAGCAAGATTCTCTCCCCTACCTTTGCCCCGCTGCCTCTTCCCTTTTAATAAATTAATTCACAAAACCAACACTTACTTCTCCATTCATTTTCAGCATCCTCTCCAATGGCTTCTTCCTCTTCTTGTTATTCGTACATTCTCTGTTTTCTTCTCTGTCTCTTGTCTGTCATCGCCTTATCTTCATCGGAACCCAACACCATTACTCTCTCTCTTGCACCCCTTTTCAAGAGTCAGCAATCTTCAGATCCTTTTCAAACTCTGAAGGTCATTGCCTCTGCTTCCTTAACCCGAGCTCACCACCTTAAAAATGGTAAATTATCCAATTTCAGTTCTTCCCTCGTCAAAACGGCAGTTTATCCCAAGAGCTATGGCGGCTACTCCATTGATCTCAAATTCGGAACGCCGCCTCAGAGATTCCCTTTCATTTTGGACACGGGAAGTAGCCTTGTCTGGTTCCCCTGCACCTCTCGTTATGTCTGTTCCAACTGCAACTTCCCAAACATAGATTCGACAAAAATTCCCAGGTTTATTCCAAGGAATTCATCTTCTTCGAAGATCGTGGGTTGTAAAAATCCAAAATGTGCTTGGATTTTTGGCTCTGATGTTCAATGCTCAGAGACTTGCCCTGCTTATGTAATTCAGTATGGTCTGGGTTCAACAGCTGGTTTCTTACTCTTGGAAAATCTAGATTTTCCCGAGAAAATCTTCACGAATTTCCTTGTGGGGTGCTCCATTTTGTCAATCCGTCAACCAGCTGGAATTGCCGGGTTTGGTCGTGGACCACAATCGTTACCGTCTCAGATAGGTCTCAAGAGATTCTCGTACTGTTTGCTGTCCCATAAGTTCGACGATACGCCGCAAAGCAGCGATCTTGTTTTGTCCGGCGGCTCCTCCGGCGACCGCAAGACCGACGGCCTTAGCTACACACCGTTTCACAAAAATCCAGCTGCGAAAAATTCTGCATTCCTTGAATATTATTATATTAGTCTTCGAAAAATCAGTGTCGGTGGTAAGAAAGTGATGATTCCGTACAAATTTCTGGTTCCAGATTCAAATGGCAATGGGGGAGCCATAGTTGATTCTGGTTCTACATTCACATTCATGGAAAAAGCTATTTTCGATTTGGTGGCTCAGGAATTTGAGAAGCAGATGGGTAATTATAAGAGAGCAAAAGACGTAGAAACTCAATCTGGTTTGAGGCCTTGTTTTGATATTTCGAAAGAGAAAACAGTGAATTTCCCGGAATTTGTTTTCCATTTTAAAGGGGGTGCCAAGATGAAATTGCCTGTGGCCAACTATTTCTCGTTGGTAGGAAGCTCCGTCGCGTGCTTGACGATTGTGACGGACAATGTGGTCGTTCCGGCGGTGGCTGGTGGTCCGGCGATCATTTTAGGCAATTATCAGCAGCAGAATTTCTACGTGGAATACGATTTGGAAAATGAGAGATTTGGATTTAAGCCTCAGAGTTGTAAAAGGAGTGCCTAGAAAAAAGGATTGGTGATTTAAAGCCTACTATATGTTATTGTGGCAAAGTGATTATTTAATTTAGTTTAATAATGGGCCATAGCGTCCTCAGATTATATTATTAAATTTTGAAAAAATTTCCTGGCCCATGGTCTCTATTCTGTAAAAGTCATCCGTGATTTGAAAGTTAATGTTTTGTTCGCCAGCACAGCTGCACTTGTTTATTCGTTCAAATGTAATAGATTATACAATATATCCCTACGAAATTGGACTCCTTTAAATATATTTTAAAGAATAAAGTACAAAATAAAAATTTTAAAAATAAATAATTATAAATTAAAAAAATTAATTTTTTATTATTTATTAATTTTGAATTCTTAATTTTTAAAATTTTATACTTTACCTTCAAAACAGCATTTTTGCACTTTGGTATTTAAGGGTGCCCAATGCGTCTTTCTCTTAAATTGAAATGAAACGAAGTTCAAAAAATTAGATTTATATAATTTCTATCTCGATTTTTTTCCTTCTAATTTCGAATCATAACATATCAGTTTAAAGAGTATGTCGGGAATAATGTTTGATGAGTGAAGTTAAGGATAAATTAAGATGAAATAAAATTAAAACAAGATTAATAAAGAAACATATAATTTATGCATAAATAATAACTTCTGTTAAATTTAAAAAATATAATATTAGTAGATAAAGTATTACTAATACCAATCACCTTTTTTTTACTTTAAATTAAAATTTTGAATTTAATTTACTGTTAATGTAAATTATTTTGTATACTATTAATAAATAAAAAGATGATATGATATTAAAAAAATTATAATGATTAAAAAATTTTATTTATGATAAAATTTTTTGATAATTTTTTATTGATATGATAATATCTAAATGAGTAATATATAAAATTAATTTATACTGATAATAAATTAAATTTTAAAATTTAAATTATAGAATATAAATGAATAATATGAGCAAAGTATATTTTCCCTAAATTTTAAATAATACCGTTATTCCTGGGTGGGACGTGGAAGTTGGGGTATATATTCTTTATGCTTTTCGGCTGCCTTTGAGTTCAATAGGGAGCTAAAAAGAGCTTCTTTTGCGCAACGATCTCGTTCCTTTTTGAAAGTGTAATTTGAGGGTGGTGAGGGGGAGAAGGTAAAGCAGCTTTGGTTCTTCATCCTTTATTACTTTCTGCATTATTTGCTTGTTTGTTCTTTTGCACCTTGGATCAGCCCTACTTGTCATTTATTTACATACCAAAAAGGATCGCCGACAAAAGTTAAAAGAAAAAATAAAAGGAAACCACTTGGAGCTGATTCATGCAACTTTGGTACCATTCAGATGGATGATTTTAAAAATTCTATCTGGTGGTTTTTATCATTAAACTATATCTTCTTAAATTTTAATGTCAAATTAAATAATTACTATTTTACTATTTTAAATAATTATTTAATAATATTTTTTTTATTAAAATGCAATTCCTCTAAACTAGAGGGGTAGAACAACAACATCAAGAGCTTACAATAACAGTATCATTACATATAATATATTTAAGAAAATAAATTAAAGATAAGTCTGCATTTACTAAATGAGAAATATTCTCTGTAAGATTATCACTAGTAAAAAGGTAAAATTGAAGTTTTTGCCCTTTCTTAATCAAGAAATCTACCACTTGATTAGCTTCCTTGTAAATATGATTAATTGTAATTTGAGGGATTCTGATTAAAAGTTTCCTGCATTCAATGAGCAATCTGTCAAGCAAAATTTTGTGTCTTTTAGGCTCCTTTAGTAAGTTGACTACTATATGTGAGTTCATTTCTATATTGGGCCTTCTAATGTTTAGTTGAATAGGTAATTTTAATCTTTTAATTAGTCGTCATACTTCAATTACTATGCTAATAGTTATGCCTAATCCTTTATAAAATCCTACTATCCAATTGCCACGACTATCTCAAATTATTTCCCCAGCTCCAACTAATCCTTGCTGTCAGTGTTCAATTTCATTCAACCTTTCTTTAGAGTACTCCATTTGACTAAATGTAGATTATATTTCCTAGGGTTAGCAAAAGCTTTGTATTTACTAGAAACAGTAGTTTCAGCAACCTTGCTAATAGTTTTGGACGGAAGAGCTCTAAGGGTTTGTAAAATTTTCTACTCATTGATTTGATTGTATATCAATTTATTTTTGTATAGTCAAATGCATCAAAGTGTTGCATAAAAAACAACACTCCATCGCAAGTTAAATAAACCAACTTTTTTTTTATGATTTACAATTGAGTTTTATCCAATTCCAAAATTCTGTTGGCTTAGTTAAAGAGAAGTCATTTGGAAAGGGGAGTAGTTGCCAAAGCGTCTAATTAAAGGATAACTTCTAAAAAAATGATCTTGAATTTCCTCTACAGCCTTGCATAAGAAACAAAACGGATCTACATTAATTCTTCTCCTTTTTAACATACTAAAAGTTTGAACACTCGCCAACGAGATATGCCACTAAAGCATTTGATTTTTTAGAGGCATAGGAGAATTATTTAATAATATAAACATTCGACGTTATCTTCAGTTGATTAATTTAACTATTAAAATTTGTTACAATTTTGTATCCTCTTATTACAACTTTCATCTCACATAACACAATAAATTAATTTAACTATTTACATTGCAGTAAGGCTTGTTAACAATAAAGAGCTGGTTAACGGTGGAATATATTCTGCACTCCAGCGACTATCGCCGGCAATTCTTCAACCCCCGCGGCGGACGACGAGAAAGAGATGATGGCAAGTGTTCGATTCGAGCTTCTGTAAGGGAGAAGGAGTGGACACGCACTTCACCATCAACAAAGCTTCTGGAGGAAGCTTCTGTGAATAGTAAGCGGCCCCACATCCTTGTTCATATCCTTCCACATGTGAATGTCAATATTTCCAACTCACCGTAGCCACTAGCCAGGTGGCGACACTTTTGTATCCACGGGAAATTTTTGTAATTTTAGATAAATTTTGGGTTGCATCAAGTATTAGGTGGGGCTCGCATATTGCTCATGTGGACCAACAGAATTTCGGCACTTGCCCCATGTTTTGGTGCATTGGATTTTACCTATTACACCGTAAAAAGCACCTAAAATTAAAGATTTAATGATGAACATATTTAATTTCTTACGATAAAATCACATAATTTAAATTTAAATTAGTTCTCTCGTATGTTTATTATTTAATTTTGATGTATGACCTGAGTTAGCCTTACGCCTTGGGTGCCTAGTGTAGGATATATTTTATCCTATTAATTCAATAGGAAAATTTTTATTTTAGGAAGAAAGTTAAATGCATGTAGAAATTCATAAAATTTAATTTTTAAATATTATTTTTTGTTTTAAAAATTTATTTAATTACTCTAATTCTTGTTGTTCTAGCCTGAAGCAAATTAACGTGGGGCTATTGTGCCAAAAAAGGAGTCAAGGCCGCAAGGCCATAGCATAGTGGGTCAATTTACAGCAATTTAACTATTTGATTGGCACTGTTCTATTATTCAATGATAGTGAACCTCAGTATATAAAGCCGTGACTGAAGCTGCCGTAATTTGTTTGTTTTTGTTTTTTGTTTTAATAATAATAATCTAAGGGATATGCCATTCTAAACGTCTAAAATAAACTTATATGTGATGCATTTTAAATGATATTTGATTTGTAGAATTATACATTTATAAAAATGTGAGTTTTAAAAATTTGATTATTAGTAATGTGATATTATTATATTTAATTTATTTAAAAATATTATAATATTATAATTTAATTAATTTATACATTTTAAAAATTATGATATTATTAAAAATATCTCTATTAAAAATTGAGTGGCCAATAATAAAAAAAATGGCGCAAGCTGATTAATTGTACTCATAGTCAGTGAATGGTAGTGAATGAAAAGTTATTGGTAATGGGTGATGCGATGATGATTATCAATAATGGATAATAATTGATACTCCTTCCGTTCCTTTTTATTTGTCGTATTTTTTAAAAATAATTTGTTCCTTTTTATCTGTCACTTTAGAATTCCAATGAAGCATTAAATATTTTTTTTCTAAATCTATCCTTCTCTTTCATTAATAAATATTTTATTATTTTACACTATTAGTTAACTTGCATTTATTTCTTTATATTTTTCTCTCTATTTTTAACTATATTGAATTTTGTGCATAAAAGGTAATCTTGTAAAATTTATTAAAAATAAATAAATTTAACTACTTTCTTAATATGTATAAAATCGGTTAATGGTGATACATAAATAGGAATGGAGGGAGTAATAATCATTAATAATGGATGATAGTTAATAGAGGTAATTAATGATAGGTGGTAGTAATAATAATTACCTAT
Organism: Sindora glabra; assembly: GCA_020226215.1. Classification (NCBI taxonomy): domain Eukaryota; kingdom Viridiplantae; phylum Streptophyta; class Magnoliopsida; order Fabales; family Fabaceae; genus Sindora; species Sindora glabra. The sequence goes on from CM035228.1 coordinate 19,552,152, forward strand.
AGTAAATGGTGGTTGATAATAAATATTAGGAGTATGTGGTGGCCAATAATAGGTCATTGACAATAATTGGTAGTAAGCAGTAGTTAATAACGATAAAATAAAATATTAATAATTATAAAGTCTCTTAATTAAAAATTGAATAAAATAATTTATTTATACTAGTAAAGTATTCTTATATCTTTAAAATATATGATATTTACCTCTTCTGATAAAAATATTTTATATACATATCAAGTTAAAAATATTTCTAGAAATAATCATATATCTAGAAATATTTCTTTGAAAGTCAAATTAAATAAGAAATCTTATTTTTTAAAATATTCATAAAAATATGGAAAAAATTTTAAACAAATAACTATTTTAAAGTTTTTATAAAATATTGAGACACTAAAAACATAAAATAATATGATAAATTACTAATCTAATTGAAATATGGGAAATATCTTCACCCTTGTAATAGTACTTGAAATTTTTTTTAGTGATAATAGGAGTGATTAAATTACTGATCAAATGTACGTGAGGGTTAAGAATCTAACCTTAAATACAACGAAAAGTACACAGTTTTAAAGAGATATTAAATGATATTTGAGTCAAATACTTTTAACAATATTTAAAATTTTATTATTATTATTATTTATATTTTGATAAATAGAATATTTTAATATTATAATTAAATGAATATGAAAATGTAAAAGTAATTATTTTATTTATCAAAATATGAGTAAAAATGATATTAAAATTTTTAATATTGTAAAATTTAAAATATTTCCTTGAAAATAACATGATGAATAAATAGCATGTTAGCTGTCGACTGAAGTTTACACGTTGCTTCGCTGACTAACCGAGACAGGGAAAAGGAGAATGCTGTTTGGTTGGCTTGAAATGCCCTGGATAAGGGGCCGAACAAGGACAAAATAGGCAAAAGAAACGGAAAATGGAAAACGCGGACCATTTCAACGTAATAAAGGAGACGGATGATGCTATTTTCCTTCCGAATTGCAATTACTAGTAATCAAATGGGAAGAACCAACAAATTGAAAAAAAAAAAAAAACAGAAAAATGCAATTTCCAATAGACGTCAAGTCTCCTGCCAGTTACGTTTATTTATTGTCTTAAGGTGGGATGTCAGTGTCTGGACTTCGTTTTCTTATAGAACACGCAAAGATATGGAAATTAGTTAGTGAGGTTGAGGGAGATTGCATGGCGCGTCATTGATTTATTGATATTTAATTATATATTAAATTTAATTTTTTTAAAGTTAAATTCGATATATTATATAAAATATATATTAAAAATTATATTTAATAATATATTAATGTATTATTATATTAATAGTGTAGTATAATCATTTTTTGAAATTTCTCCCAAAAGTATTAATTTCCCCCAATAACATGAGGCTTTAAGGAAATTTACGCAGAGTAATTTTAAATGTTAGATCCTTTTAATAGGTTAAATATTTTTATTATTAATTTATTTTTAATATATTAAAACTTGTATCTTTTTATTTTAATTATTTTATATTAAATTTAAAAAATCGAAATGATAAAATTGGAAAAAGGGTTACAATTTGTCATAGAAAATGAGGCGAGTGATAATGAAGGTTGGAATAAATGGTACTGCGATCCAATTGAAAATCACCCTTTTGGCTTGTTGGTGGTTTAGGTTTCGAACTTTACAAAGGGTTTTGATTCCATTTTGGAAGTCTGGGTCTTCCTTGAAGTTGCTTTCATTCGGCAGACTTGTAATTAGGGTTGAAATTCATTAAAGATAAAAAAAAAAAATTAAAGAAGTCAACAAACATATAATATATGAAAATTTAGCTTGTTAATAAATGCATCTGCATTATAGAAAAATATAAAATTTCAATTTATTTAAAATGAAAGATAGATTAGCACTTCGAACACACATGTGCATATTCCGTACTTCTTTGGGGGAGCGTCAATACCCCACAATGTGCAGCATTATTGATAATACAAGCAACCTCTAATTTCCAAAATGAAACAATTTCTCAGCGTGATTCTTATTTTTATTTAATATTTTGTATGAATTCCAAATCCAATGAAATCAGGTCGGACACATGCAATTGATGAACATGTTCACAGTGTGAAGGCTTTAGAAAGGTAGAGCCGTCAGATATTGTTCATATGTGAATAAAGAATCGCCATATCCCCATAATACACAAGACATGTATACGCGTACATTCATAATTTGAACGTGAAATATTGAATTTTATTCAATATATAAAATTTACGGATTCATAGTTATTTTAGAGAAAAATAACATTCATTTTAATGATTCATAATTTATGAATAAGATCAATTTATATATAAATTAGATTATCTTTAATGCATAATAAAATGTGCTACTATAACAAGATGCTGCAATAGCTCATAGAACCTTGAAGTTCTAAAAAATACGAAACATAAACCCATAGATATGAATAATATGAAGTTCTATCCTTTTTCCCTATTTGAATTAAAATTCAGTTTTAAATCTTTCATATCTATTAAATAAATTAAATTTCATAAATTTATTCATGTTTAGTAATAATCTATGATTTTATTTAACATTTAATTTTAAAATTTGTTTTTAATTTATATAATATTATTATTTTTTTATGTTATATTCATGTTATATTGAACGAAGATAAGTATAAAATTTTTATATGTAATAAAATTTAAAATTCTTTCTATGTACAATAAAATACATATAAAATTTTTATAAAATATAGATTAAAAAATGAAGCTATGGGCTGAGCTCATTGTGACTTAACATCCTGTGGAACGATGAATGCTTATTTTATGATAGTGGTCTTGTTGTACCGAACTCAACCATGTCATAATGATATATGAAAATTAAAACAGTGAAAACTTCTTAATAATGAAGGAAAGAAACAACAGGACAACACTACCAGTCAACTGCTACCAATAGCAGTAAAGTTTACTGGAGACAGAATGCGATTCCAAGTCCCATTTCCACGTGCTTGCCAGGACAACTTTATAAAAAATAAAATAATATATATATGTAAATTTAAAATTTAAAATTTAAAATTTTAATTTATTAATTTAAAAAATAAAGATTTTTTTTTAAAATTTACAGCTTTTTTATCATTTCCTTGGGTCTATTTTCATGTGCACTTGGGAAATATTTTTAGTTGTATTGTGATATTAAAAATTTCTATATTATTCTTATTTATATTTTGATGAGAAGGATGACTATTTTATAAATTTTAATGGCCATTCAATTACTATATTTAAATATTTTATTAACCAAAATATACGTTGAGGTCATATTAAATGATTCGGTGCAGGTAAGTGAGTGATGGTTGCACCTTCATTTATACCGACCCTAACATGATAAGAAATTCCGTTCTTCTATCTTGCTCCATTTTGCGTAAAAATTTGATTAGTGAGTTGATAATTAATAATTTAATTGATAATTAATAAATTATAATTAAAAATTAATAACTTATAATTAATAATTGATAGAAGATAAATTAATTAAAATATTTTGTAAAATTAATTATTAAACTAGTTAAAATTATAAAATAATATAAAAGGATATATTAATAGAAATAAATATATAATTAAAATAATTTATATTTATCTAAAAATTAAATTATATTAACATAATTAAAAATTTTAAAATAAAATTATAATATTTAATATTTAATTAAATATATTTTATAAATTTATATATTTATTTACTTATATAATTTTATTTTATTATTTATTATAAAATTATAATTACTTAAAGTATAATTAATTATATTTTATAAAAATTATTTAATTTATATTATAAAGGGTATGATTTATAAATTAATTAAAAAATAAGGATAAATTTGAAAAGAATTTAAAGAAATAGTAGTTTATAAATTATAAACTACTCTAGGTAATTTATTAAATCAGAATTTATAAGTTACTTTAAATAGTTTATAAACTAGTATGAGAAATATCTCTAAAGGTTCTCATAATTTATTGATCAGATTAATAAATTATAAGTTAACTTATTTGTTGCATGAAATAAAACCCTTGTCTTCCGAGTTGCATTTTATTTTCTCTTTTTATTCTTTATTTAAAGTACTAAATTCAATATTACACCTATAAATTTTCAAAGATATTAATTAATGTGTTAATTTTAAAATGAAATAACTTATTATTTTAAAAAAATTAGTTTATGCATGGAATTAGGTGTTATAAGGAATTCCTTTGTGCTTGCCAAAATGCACTTTTCATATGAAAATAAATATTTGGTAGTTTTAGTTCTAAATGTGTTATTCCACATTTCATCATTCAAGAGAACAATAGAAATTGACTACAAGTTTTTCATATTGTAGTTTTATAATGTCAGAGGTTTTTTCATTAGTAGAAATAATATTAGATGTATAACTTCTAATAAAGTAAAAAATTCTTAAATTATTTGATTAATCATTAATATTAATAAACTTAACAAAATATAGAAAGTAATATTTTGTATAAATTATAAAAAATTGCTTATTCACATTTCTCTTAATATATAAAAAGAATTTCCTATAAAATTTATAAAAAAATACAAAATTATTCCTATTTAATTAAATTAATAACCACTTTAATCTTTCATTCTCATTATAAGTTTGAAAATTATAATAAAAGTTTAATTCTAAATAGAATTATATTTATTTTATGCATATCTATAATATAATTTCATTTATTATTTTAATATTCAATTAAAAAATTATGTATTCATTATTTATTTAATATAAACTTCATAGAATTATTTATTTATTGTATTTATTATTTGATTGATATTTTTACTTTATTTAAAGTATATTCCATTTCAATTATATTAAGATAAATTAATATATATGGCGTTAATTTTTTTAATATAAGTTTACATTACTTTTTATAATAAAATTAAAAATAAAAAAAATTAGAAAATTATGATCAAAAGGAAAATTAAAAATATAGTTTAAAAAATATTACTAGAAATAATTAAAATTTATTAATATTTTTATTTTTATTATAATTTGAAAAAACATACTAGTTATTTTAATAATACTTATTAAGAAGTTTATAATAAAAAATATAAAAAATTAATTTCTAATAATTATCAATTTCTTAATATCAATTACATAACTTGCTCACATCCTGAATAGTTTACAATGAAATTAGCTTTTTGTAACAATTTACTTCCTTTTATGAAGTAAATGAATTGAAGAGATGAGATGAATAAACACATCATTACATGATCTAATTTTAAGTTTCAGGTATTTTATCCTTTAATATGCGCAAAAAAATCACATGGTGCACATGCAGCTAGTTTTTTTTCTTTTAATAATTACAGTAAAAATTACGCAATGCCTTATATTAAATCCCGAAGTACTAGATAAAAAAGGCTTAAAAATATGATTTGGTTAAAGCATAAGATACAAAGTTTAATATCACAACCCTATGAATAACAATATGTTAAAAAAATAAATTTTAGATTTATAAATATTTATTTCTTTAATTTTACGAACAAAATGTACTTTAACATCATTTCTTAAAGACAAAACTATTACATTGTTCTCAAATATAAGTTATATCAATTTTTTAAAGCTTATTTTACATTATGTAATGATCTGAAACATAAATGTTACATCAATTTTTTTTTATAAAAATTTTAGTTAATCAATATAAAATAAATGAAATTTGATGTAATGTATGTTTCAATGATCAATTTGGTGCGCCCCCCCCCCCCCCCCCCCCCGCGGGGCGGCGGGGGCGGGGCCCCAAATTAGCAGTGTTCCGTGCGAGTCTTCTCTGAGACCGTTTCACCCATATTCGGCGACGAGTGAATATCTAAGCTACGAGGGCCCAATATGTTTCTATTTACTAATAATAAAGGTACGGCCCAATTCAATGCCTTTGGAACTTGCTCCTTACAGAGCCCCAAAGACACGGGCCGAAATTCTGTCAACATTGTACTGCAACATTTATTCGTTAGCTTTTGTTTGTGATCCAAAAATATTTATCATGTTCTGTTTCATAACGCAAAAAACACCTACGAACCGAAGGAAAGTTTATCGTCATAAAAAAAAAAAGCTCTATTCCATGTTTTAAATTTATAAAATTTTAAGTTATGAAGACAAGAATTCAACTTTCGACTCTAAATTCAATTCATTATCGTTGTAAAAATTTTCACGTTATTATTAAATAAAAATGTGACATATTACTAAAAAAAATAGTAATTAATAATCTTTTTTTACTGACAATGAATTTTTTTTATTGATATAACAAAATATAAATAAATAATTATAAAAAATAAATTTACACTAACAATACATTAAATTTAAATCTTAAATTTCTAATATACCTTTCGAAAATATCCTGATGTCCAAATTTGTGAAAGCATGATGCGGAAGGTTTTCCCAATGAAAATGTATTTCCAGTTCTTCGAGGTTTTTAATAATAATTAAATCAATCAATATTAATATCGATAATATCATTAGAAATTTATTTCAATTTTTAAAATATTAAATTTTTATTAATTTTAATTTTTTAAAATGAGATTTATATCAATTTAATTCTTAACAAATTTAAGCACAAATAAAATTTTTTAAAATACTAACTAAAATTTGATTTGAATTTAAATTTTTAGAGATTAAATTAATATAAATTTTATCTCAAAAACAAAATAAATAAAAATCTGATTCTTTTTGAAAATTAAAAATAAATTTTTGGTCTAATAACAATAATCTATAATGTTCCGTACCGTTTTATGCATTCCCAAATTATTTTCTCACATGTCAAAGTAACTATTTTTTTCCCTTTTCTCTTTCCCCTTCAGTTCAAACATACTTCTTCTTCTTCTTTCTTACTTTCTATTCCTTTCTTCCATCTCCAATTTCTCAATCTTTTTCCTCTTTTATCAAATTTTACTAATAGAAAAATATTCATTAAAGAATATATAATATATTTTCAATTTATAACTTATAATAAATTAAAATTTTAATATAATTAAATTACTTAATTATATATTCTACTTATATTTTTATTATTTTATAATTCACGAGTTGTTACTCTTTTTTTTTTAATTGCTCTGTTACATACAATTTTTCCCTTTGATGTTCACATATATATTTACGTTTGGCATATTACTTCTCTTCTCTTTCGTTTGCTACATTTAATTTTGTTATTTATGTCTATATATATTATTTATAAATTACTCACTAATATTATTATGTCATGTAAATATAATAAAATACATTTTTTTTTATTTTTATAAAAGTATTTTTAAGTAAATAAAAGATTTAGTTTATTTGAATCATTTGACTATATATTCTATTTTTTAAATGTTAGTATACATTATTTTAGAGTAACACTACTTATACTCCATTTGCTTCTCTCCCATCTCACTCTTTTTTTTTTTTTCCTGTGGTAGGAAAAGTCGATTGACTTAGGCCATTCTTAGACAAGACCATAAGGCTTTTTTTTCCCTTCACCCTTAATAAGGAAAGAAGAATGAGAGGGGAGTAAGAAAAGGACAGTATAAGTAGCATTATTTATTATATTATAAGTCATTTTTTATTTCTCTTCTTTTTATTTGCTACATCACATGTTTTCTTCTTCTTTTTTTATCATTAATTTTATAATTATTTTTGATTTTGCTTATAATTTTCCACCTTAATTGTATATCTCCTTAAAATTACTTAAATATTATGAAAAATAAAATAACAATAATGGAGAAACAAAGGAAGAGAAATAAAGGAAGAAAATAGATTAATATAAGAGGAGTTTCTCTTATTTATGAATTTATAGAATTATTCTACAATCTTCTATATTTATAGGCTCCTTATGCACTAATTGAGAACTACTACAATTGATAATGATAATTATTTCTAATTGATAATTATTTGTCATGAATTAATCCTAATCATGATCGACATGGATTCCGATACTCAGTTTTCATAAATCTTAATACTATTCATTCTTATTTATCCAATGAATGTCTTCTTATTTTCGTAAAGACTTAAAATTTAATTAAAAATATTGTAGAAAAACTAATAGAGTCTTTCTTATTTTTAGATATTTCCCGTGAGTTATACGCCTTAAAATACGAAACCTATATTCATCATAGATATGATAGCAACAATTATACATACAATACTATATAATTTCAAATTTATATACAGATAAATAATTCAACATATCTAATACTAAATTATCATAATCTTTTACTCATTTCTATAGATGTAACAAACTCAAACATATTTATTTCAACCTGAAAATATTTAAAATAAAATAAAGTGAGTTACGAGAACTTAATGAGTATGTATCTACCACTACCATTTCTAGATGCAAATATATTAAGTAGTCACATGTCGACTAAATATTTAATAAGAAGAATAAATGCAATTTAAACTTTCTTAGTTTCTGGAATGTATGAAACCAAGTCTAGGACTAAGTGTTTACTTGTGCATAACTTAGATGGTATGTTTCACCTTATATTTCAAAGTAAATTCAACTATCCACTAGTACCTAATATTTAGTTATATCACATACCACCTGTTTTGGGTAATCATTACATTCATAAATAACCATTAAGGTTTAAATAAAAATGAATCATCATAATCACACTTGGTTTTTGCAATCACATTAAACAGTAATATTCACAAAGTTTTAATGTTACGTTACATCACAGAATTATTTATAAGAAACATACATGCATTTACCATTGATTCTCAAGTCAATCTTATATTATTCACAAATTGTTTGCCGAAAATTTTCCATCTAATTTTTATATCGTCGCTTTTGTTACATTTCTTATTTCAAATACCACTCATTGCATAATATATAGTAGTATTATCATGCCCTTTTGCATGGCCAGACTATTCATTTACATCTTGATATAAATCACATTTATAATATCTAGTATAACATTTATAATATCTAGTATACAAGTCACAATATAATTTCAAACACAATACTAATATCATTTACTAATGCATTTCAATCACAATTTAATCAATATTTGGTAGTATTATGACCTTACTTCAATAGCTTATTCCCACAACGTTCTCTCAAACAAATAATTATTAAGTCATCATAATCATCATTTTTGAATTATTCATACATGGCCACAAGATAAATCTCATTGTATATTATCAGTCATAATTGTAAAGATTTACATATAATTTGACATATGATGTGTATGCTTATAAAAGGATTATAATTATGATAATTAAATAATATTTTATTAAGAAATTAATTTATGGTGAGATATATACTCACCTAGTAGGGTTATTCATTTACTTCATGATGTTTCAAGACATCCATAATTATCTTTTACTTTCTTTCTACTTACAATTTATAAGAATAATTTATAGATAATTAAGCATTTCGTATTTTCTTTCTAATTATCATAGTTCTAATTTTATATCATGGTATACTAACAACCTAGATTCATTAATTTATTTACTTTTCGAAGATTAACTTATAAATTACCATAAAGAAATCAAAAGCTTCCATAAATGAGTGTTTCCCTAAATCAAGCTTTAAACACCAAAATGTTAAAACTTTATGCCATAAGAATATTCTATTATTATCATTTTATGAAATTGTACACTTGCTTTTCCATATTCTCATATTTATCTCAAGAGATCATCACATATATATATTCTAAAAATTTTTCAATACTAAAAAATATGGAGATTAATAATATAAAAACTCTAATCGTACTATTTTAACATTCTACATCATAAAATAATATTTTTTTAACTCTTTATTATTTATTTAGAGTTTATGTAAATGGGATTCTTGGATCAAATTTGAATCTTTCAAAATATTAAGATGTAATGTTCTATATTTACTTTGATTATGTTATTCTAGCATTTTTCATCATAAAAAACATATTCCTTCCATGTATTACCATATATCATAAAAGTACCAAAATAGGTTTCTATAGGTCATCATACATATCACACACAATTAGGTTTTTTTGAGTTAGTTTCAAACACCTAACACTAGTAAAACTGATGATATAAAAAAATTTCAATCATGCTAATCTAACACTTTATAACATAAAAATCTTATTTTTCAGAGACATTACTATATTTCTTAAAATGTATCAAAATGAATATTCTTAGATTAAGCTTTAAATTATTAATATATTAAAATTTTATAATAGAATCATGCTCATCTCTACCCAAAATGCTTGGTTGGAGCTTGTCAATAATGGGATGATGCCAAATATTAGTGGAACTTAAGGAAGGACATAGCTCTTTGTTGTTGTTCTAACATCGCACCACATGGCTTCCTTATGCCATTAGTGGTGGTGGTTGGCTGGAGATGGAAGAGCATAATAGCATACGATGGTAGTGGCTTTCCATGTCGGCAATAGCAACAATGGCGTCTACAGAGAAAAAAGAGAAAAAGAAAGAGATAAAGATGTGCTTACAAAGAAGGAGGATAATAACTAGCGGTGATTCGATAGCTCTAAGTGGTGGCATATTAAACAGAAAGGAAAGCGAAGAGGGAAGTTAGTGAAAAAGAAGAGAAGGAAGAAGAAGAAAGAAAGAGAGTCGATCAAGAAAGTGAGAAAAAAAAGAGAGCCAGGTAAAAAAAAGGAAAAAAAAAGAGAAAATACTAAAAATGAGTTGTGGGTTCTACTACAATGCTTTTTAGTGTACTTTGAGCTCCCTATCCTTTTAAATCTTATCCGTTGATCTTTGTTCACTTCAATCCTAACCATTAATTTCAAATTAAAATAATCTAGCATTTGATTTATTAAATAAAAAACTCATTTTCATAAAACTAATTTTATTTACAATCTTAATTCAATTATTTTCAATTCTTTCCCAATGTATATATATATTTTGAAAGTCCAAAATAATTATTTCAAACTTTTATAATTCTAAAAAATAATTTATTAAATACTAATGATTCATTTCATAAATCCTTGCATCCCTATTCACTAAACTTATTTTCATCTTATTAGAAATCTCTTATAAAAATTATTTCAAACTAGTCTTACATCCCTATTCTTTAAACTTATTTTCACCTTATGAGAAATCCTTTATAAAATTATTTCAAACTAGTCTTGAACCAATAATGGTCATATAAAAAAATAAATATAAATATATTTTAAATATTATTAATATCATTTTAATATTTTTAAGACTTTTAAAAAGGAAAAAAAATTAAAATCAAATATTAACCACATAGATAAAATAAATATTTACAAGCATTAGAATTTATAAACTTTAAATAAAACCTTAGGGTATGACATTATCACTTATTAATAATTATTTCTTATGGATTACAATTAGATATTGGGTCAAACTTAAATTCTCAACAACTAATTGATAACCAAAAGATTTGATGAATATTTACATAAACATATAAAACACTTTTCTTCAGATATCCATCTTGTAAAGAATATGCTTCATTATAACTTTCATTATAAAAAATAGTCAATATAAAAAATCATAAAAAGAATACATTATTCTTTTAATGGATAATCTACCTTATTAAAAATCTTGATAGAAAACTTCAATGAAAAGAATCACGACTAAAGAAAAAATAATACAACATAAACTTAATCTCTTTATTGTGAATACCATTGAAGATCTTTGAATTAATATCTTTGTTGTAATTCTATTAAGAATTGAATAAATTTGTTGTCATAATCAAATATCACCACAATCCTTTTGCAAGTATGAGAAAATTTTTTAATGAGATATAATATATTCCATCTTCTTTGATGTATTATCTTTCAATTAGACTTTGTCTTTAACATTATTTTTATGCTAATTTGATAAAATTTCATCCTTGAAAGTCATAACATATGTTTATTAAGTATTGATTTTTAACTTGTTTTATACATGTCTTCCAAGTTGAAGTGTGAATATCCTATTGGTTGGCAGTAGACATATAGAATAGGCTCCAAGCCTATAGGCTATTTGTGAGCTTGAGGTAATCATGGACTCCTTATGTGGAACTTGTCTTCTCTGCAGGTTTATGTGGGCAAGCTTGTATAGTCATAAGCTAGGCTTACCTATAGGCTTAACTTTTTTTTAATCCTTTAAGCATTTAGAGACTTTTAGTTCAACCTAATTCAATATCTAATAACATAATATATTTTTTTTAGCCTTTTTTTACTAACCTATTATACAAAAATAAAAAAATCTAATTGGATAATTATAATTTATAAAAAAATAAATACTTTTTTAATCCAACTTAATCTAATATCCCCTTGAAGGCTTTGTATTTTTTGCCATATCCATAATTTGATCATTGATTCTTGCACATATATATTTAGTAGTTTAATCACTTCTACTATTATAAAAAAAAATTAATACAGGCTACCCATGGGCTCACCTAATTTTGCTTATTAAAATTATAAGCTTATAGTAACAAGCTTGTATAGGTTCACGCCTCTACGAGCTTACCTTGCTTGCATGGTTTATGTATTTAATCAATGCATTGATGGGTCAAAGTAATCCCTTAGGCTGACATCGCATCTAACACCTTGAATACGATCAAAATGTTATTTAATTTTAATGCTATGATTAGGATGTCTTTCTTCCTAATCGACTCAAACTCATATTAAGAGGCTTGCTATGTGAAGGTGTTGTATAGCAATAAACAAAAACAAATAATTAGATTAGATTTGCATGAAATAGAAACTTTAAATATCAAGTAATACATTTTAATTTAATTATAAATACTTATAATTCTCTTTATAGTGGCTTGACTCTCTGGAATTGTGTATTGGCCTTGTTTGTTAACTCTGCATTACTTCCATAAGTTTACATGAAAAATGAAAACTACTTTATTAATGTCATCATCCTTGACTTTCATACATCTTTATTCCATTAGCTCATGCTCTAACTTTTAGTAGCTTCCTTAGGAGAGCCTATGTGAATATATGTTTTTCTTTCACCTTTTCCAATTTAACCTACTTAACTCCTATTAATCAAAAGATATATTAGTTCACAAGTACAAATGATATATAAATAAAATTACTATAATATACCAATTTCACTTGGAAATGCTTATTGTTCTTTTCTTTTGAGAATTTTTTCCATGATTATTAGTTAATAAAGTTTCATTCTTGAGGCGAGTTTATTTTTGTAGTGGTCCTAAAATTGATGTATTCCTATCCAAACCTTATCTTAAAATCCTTACATTGGTTTGCCATATGTCTTAGTACTTTTTTACTTATGTATGAGGTGTTAAGAATATTGAAGGTATTTTATGAAAAAAAAATAAAAAAACACACACACACATGAAAGAGTTGTATATGATGCAACCATAAATATAATTTTATATATTTATAATATAGAGCTATCCAAATAGAGTGTACATATCAAGACCTTTTTCCAAATATTATGCTTCAATGTGGGAGGACATTTCTCCAAAGTTTACAACCTATTCAAACGTTGGAATGTATTGCTAATCCAATATAATTGTTATATATTGCTTTATTTGGTTTGCTTACCTGCCTTTTCTTATTGAACTCGACATTTAACTTTTTACTCCAACCTTGTACTATTATAACATCCCTAATGTTATGTGACCCCTCTTGATCCTTTAGGTGGGAGCAACTACCTTTTCATAAGGATTCATATTTTGGCTGTTTCAAAAAAATTAGTGTTAATTATATATAATAATATATAAATAAATTTAGAGGTTGACATTACTTAATAATGAATAAAATTGTAAACATACAATTCATCTTTACAACAAATGTTGCATGGTGGATATAGCAAAATATATAACTTGCATGATAAATATTAGAACTAAAATTACATTAGTCATTATACTCTATAGATTCTTCTACTAATTTACATAATTGGGAAGTAAACAAGAATAATTTCATTATATAATATATTCGATGCTTTAAAAGATACAATAACATTCAATAATAAAGATAGCAAGATAGAAAGGTAGATGCGTTGTCATCAAACAAAGTATAACCATAGCCATATATCTTAAGGGCAACTAAACCTTAAAAACATCAATAAACATAACATATAATATAATTTTAAACTTAGCGATAAAATAAGTTGTCACAATGTCATTACACACACATATGGGATTGTTAATCGCTACATTTGTATGTAGATGTTAGCAACTTTTATTCTTTCATTCGGATGAAAAATCAAGTTACTAATTTGAAAATAATAAAATAATAAGAAGTATTATAGTTAATTTGTCACCACAACTAACTATTTTAATTAATGAGTATTTAAGTCAACTCCATTTATGTTTTCTCATCTCCATAATACATACACTCATTAATTAAAATAGTTCATGATTATGGCAAATTAACAATTTATTATTTTATTATCTTTAAATTAAAGTTTTTTTCATTCAAATAAAAGCACGAAGGTTACTAACTTTTACACATGAAGATGGAGGTTAGTAATCCTCGTATATATATATATATATATATTCACATATATATCAACCAAATAAAGTTAAATAATCTCTTAATATCTAAAAATGTAATAAAAAAGAGGATGAAAAATGTACATGAAAAATAGGTATAATGACTACAAAGAGCATGAAGCTAACTTTAAATATAATTGAGAATGTGGTGAAGGTTTAAGAATTACTGGAGCAATGGTAAAAATAGATGTTATTGCTTGAGAGATGAGCTTTAAAAAATGAGAGTGATGTAAAACAGTGACAGAAATGCAAATTATGCAAGCAAACCATTTATACATCAATTTTTAATTTAACAAACGACATCTTATATGAACAAAGTTAGATTAATTCAAAACAAACATCTAAAGTTAGGATAGTATTTACAAAAATATCACTGCCCTATGAATTTCAATGTCAGTTAAGTAACAATTGACATCTTAAGTTTGCCTAACACTCAACAAAGTAAGGGGTTCACCTTATTTTTAATATCAGTTAAGTACAAAATTAATATCTCAAGTTTTTTTTTAATATTTTCAAATATGAAACATTGTCAAAATAGACATAAATTATAAGTTAAATTATCATCTTAAGTTTTATGAAAATTTAAAAAATTTCACTGTATCAATATAGATATTAGTTATATTTATTAACGATTGTCTTATTATTTCATATAATTTAAAAAATACTATTGCTTTAATATAAACATTAATTTATTTATTAACCATCATTTATTATTTTGGATAGTTTTAAAATATCATCATATAATATACACATCAATTTTAAATTTAATCGATATTTATCAATAATTTTATAATAGTATTTTCTTATTAACAAATAATATAAAATATCTTATACTAATAATACATCATATTTAAACCCTTATCAATTTATAATCCAATATAAGATGCACAAACCTTACACACCCCAGTATAAAAAATAATTATTTTATTAATCAATGGTTATATTCAAGTCGGGTCCGAATTTCATAACCGAGCTTTACATTCTGTCCCGTTTCCTTTTGATTTGGGTATTAATTAAGTTAGAAATTTTAGATTTAAATTTCTTTATTATCATTGTAGAAAAAATCCATGACATTCGTGTACTATGCGCAGTAGTTGTAAAGTTACTAGCTGCACTTCCAAATACCCACCAAAATAATGTTAAATCTTCGGTTTATTTATTATAATATTATGGGTGATTAAAATGTACTTGCGTAAAATTTTGAAATTGAATTTAAAATGCAAAAAAGATAAAATTTTCATAATATATGAAATGCCACTTAAATTAAAATGTTGACTTAATTAAGTTCATATATTTCTAATTGCGCAAGATGTGAACAAAGAGAAGATGAGGTAGAAGAGTAATCATTTGCATTCCTAATGATGCTTGCCTTTTAAGTTTTAAATGAACCGCAAGCGTGTTTAGGCCTTGAAGATATTAAGCATATTATAATGATTTAACTTTTGGGAAAAGCAGTGTGTGTGAATGGTACGTAATTCCATCACCTTTATATTAACAAGGCTGTCCTGTCAAAATTGGATCAACTTTTTCCCTCTCATTCTACCCCTTTATAGTTTAAAGCTACCCTATTATGTGAACTAGTTGTCCCTTTACTAATAAATCTTTTTGTATTCACTTAGTAATACATTTCTTAAAATTTAAATTAATTGTTACTAGTGTATGATATAAATTTAATCATTGTGATTCTTCTTATTAAGGGTTTAAATTCTTCTTGATGGTACCTGATATTCAACGATTACTTGAGTTGTAACATTTTAACCGATTAATTTTAATAATGTTGATAATTTTAATATATTATTAGCACATTATCTGATAGAATTGAACCATTGGAAAATTTTCTCTTCTTTACCATTTTTATTTACCGAAAGAAATTTTATAAGATGGATAGCAAGTAAAACAAAAAAATAAAAAAATGTATATAATAAGTAAGATTAAACGAATTGAATAATGGGATTACTTTCTTTTATTTTTCTTACTTTCTCTTTCTTCCTCTCTGTTCATATGAGGCTATGAGCTATGGAGGGATATTGCTTTGAGCCACATGGCCACGCAGAGGCCAAAGATGCTTACTTGAAGCTCAAAAGCACAAAATGAGCGTTCCTTTTGAGTAGATAATGCCATATTTTACTTTGCTTTATGATAGAGCGCTTTACTTTAACCAAAAGATGGGTATATATTAATATTAAAGCTCTAATGAAATGTGTTTCCAAAGAAAATCAAAGTGGCTTGATGCTGAAATAAGAGAAAAGATAGTCTCAATTAATTAATAAACTTTCACTCTGCGACAAATCTCATGGAGTCCAAGCCAAGATTTAGTGATGCTTTTTTAACACTTAGCATTTTTTAAGCAATATTATATACATAAAAAATAAGGTTTAGAATTAAATTTTAAATACAAAATAATAATTATTAATTAAATAAAAATAATAAAATAAATTTATAAAAATAGATTTAATAAATATAAAAAATTAAAATTTAATTTTAAGTCTTATTTTCGATTCATATAATATTTTTATCTTTATTTTTTTATAAGGAAAAATGAAAGAAGTTAACCGTTATTAGTGGTATGGGTTATGGTGTGGAGTAAGTAAGTATATATATATTCCTGCCTTTCATTCAAACACTCCTTTTGTAGCACAGCAGGATGCTTTGTGTTCAATTAATTTTGGTGCCCTTTGTATGTCTTTTTAGGCCAAGAAAGATGCAATAGACTTTTTGACCATAAGCACCGGGCCGTGGCTGCCTACGTTACTCACCCACAGGGAATAAACGGTTGCAGATTTGGATTGCCTGTTTCTGTAAAAAGCCATCTTGCTTCCTAATCCTAGCTAGCTAGTATCCTACACAGACAGATACATTTTCAGTCTCGTGCCACTCACGTGCAACTCTATCCCCTTGCAAAATCACCCTGGGCATTCTACTACACTCGATGAATTGAACTACTCCAAAGTTTGTCATCTATTTTAGAAAATAAAGATGAAATATTATAATTTTTAATATAAAAATTAAGCGAATGAATAATTATAAATTTAGAATTTAATTTAATAATTAATTATTATTTATTAAATTGTAAAGTAATATTTTTAATCAAAATTTACAATATCTCAGTTTACTTTTCTTAAATTGATCTTGTAGTTTTAAGGAGTCTGATCTGTCCTCAGCTTTGTTAGTCCAGTATGAACTTTCTCTAAAGTTCATGGACCAGAAACACAGAAGAAAATTGCAGAATTTTAGAATCATTTTTGCAAGACGTTCGTGAGAGAGCGCACACCAAATATACTCGAACACACGTCATACACATGTCTAACACGTGCCTGATTTTAATTCAAATTATGTCATATATCTAATCATATAAATAATATTGTAGTTGATGGTGTTGGAGGTAGGACTAATGGAGTTTGCAAATGCCTTTCACGATCAAAATTGCTGATGCATTATGTATAAAAGATTATTATCCCAAAGTATCATAATCGTTTTATTTGGGGCATTGAATTTTCTTCCATTTATTTACAATTTTTACAACTATAGGTTGGTTTTACATGTAACATTTTCAAAATTGACTTCACTTCAATAGAAATAATTTAATTTTAATTCATTTACAAATAAATTATTTTATTTAAAAAATATAAAATTTAATTAAAAAATAAATTTTTATGATATCATGACAAATATAATATTAGAGATAGGATAAATCTTTTATATATTATGTTTTTTTAGTTAAGTAAAATGAATTCTAATAAATTTTTTATTAAATTAAATAGATTTCATAATAACATAAATATAATTAAAATAAAAATTTTAAATGAAATGAAATGAAATAAAATAAAATTTCTTTTACTTAAGGTCAAATACCATTTTAAAATTTTTTAAAAATAAAATAAATTCTGTTTTCCACTATGCGAAACAAAGGGTTAATGCATCCTAAATCCCTTAGCATTGTCAACGTAGAACAAGTTTAGTCCAATCACCGCCCAGAAAAGAGAAAGAGAGAAAGAAAAAAATGATTTTGCACATTTGGAGCTGTGTACGTATAAAGTTGATAAAAATGCAGCCAACGAAGTTAAAAGATTCCAATTTATAACATTATTTGGTTATTTCAAAGACATATGAAATAACCAATAATTGATTAAATTAATAATAATAGGCTAAATATTTAAATATGTTAAATTTGATATTTAATACTCGAAAGCACTTTTATTAAAAGAAGTTACTATTTATTATTCCTATTCCAATTAGAATTAAATTTATTTCTAATAAAAAATATGAAAATACCTGAATGTTAAAAAGGGGGAAAAAAAAAAGAAGTACGTACTCTGACGTACATCTTGTGAATTCCCCACAAAAAGAAAACATTCTCGTAGTTATTTCAGTGCCTCCGCCGTATATCATCAGCTGGGTACGTAAGAAAACCCATGATTCCACTCACTTTCATCTCCATACATGATTG
Source organism: Sindora glabra (assembly GCA_020226215.1). Lineage (NCBI taxonomy): Eukaryota > Viridiplantae > Streptophyta > Magnoliopsida > Fabales > Fabaceae > Sindora > Sindora glabra. The sequence goes on from CM035228.1 coordinate 19,571,013, forward strand.
CTCGATCATTCTTTCTTCTTCTCTTTCTCTCACAACCCAATAGCATGTTTAGAGGTTACTGCTTTTCTCATTAGATGACATTTCAGTGAACGAAACTGTATAAACTGACTGATCGGTGCGCGCATAGAATGATACGTCATGGTTCATTGTTAAAGTTGAAGATTGATGATTGAAAAATAGAGAGTTATTTGGGTTCAAAAAATATGCTCTCTTGGTGGGTTTCTCTATGTGATTTTAATGGTTTCTCTTTTTCGTGAAGACCAAGAGAGGTAAGGCGAGAGCACTAAGGGGGAGCTAATCTATATATGCTTCTCTGCTTTCTATGCAAGGGCAATGTTCGATGCTTCAAGTCTTGACCAGAAATATGGACACAACTATCTAAGATATTCAGATCATTAATTATACTCTCTCAAATGGAGAATTAAGAATAAAATTTAAATTATTACGAGATATTATTGCTTATACCACGAAAAGATCAAATTCATACCAAGAATATAGCCCCTTTTAAATTGTGAAGTAAAATATCATAATTTTTAATTCGAAAAATTAAGGGATTTAAAATTTCTCAATAAGTAATAATCACTTAAAAATAATTTTTAAATTTATAAATTTTCATATACTCAATCATTACATCAAAGATAGATCGTAGTATTTTATTTTATTTTTAAAATATATCTTATATTTTACATTTTAAAAAAGTCCGATTCGGTGCTATCCTGTTTTGTGGGCCTTGCTTTATGCTGATTAAGTCTAATATTTAAGTGTACATGAGGGCAATAAGGGTTGCCTTGTTAAAGCTAAAATATAGATTATGATTATTACGACTATTATAACACAATTGTGATTGTGTTATACCATCTGTCGCTGAGGATATTATAAAAGTTAAATGGAAATTGTAACTATAAATTTTTTATTTGCTTCACAAATATTATGTAAAAAAAAATCAAAATAAAATTATGATTACGATAATTGTTTTTGTAACAAAATGATGCTGTATTTTGGTCATAAACAAATTATAAAAAAATTTAATTTTAAATATCATTGACAATTAAATTATAATCTACATATAAGGATTTCAGTTCCTCTCACAATCACAATATTATAATGTCCATGCAGTAATAGATTGGAACTTGAACTTAACATATAATATTAAAAATATTTTTGAAATAATATTAGGTATCAAATATCACATCACTATTAGAATACATTATATATAAGGTTATTTGGCATACACTTTTTATAAAAATTAATTTAATTTAATTTTAATAGAAATAATTTTAATTTATTTATAAATAAATTTTATTATTTGACAACTTTATTAAAAATGATAGTTTCAATTCATTTGTAAATGAATTATTTTATTTGCAATATATTAAAAAATACATAAAAATTAATTAAAAAATAAATTTTTATGGTATCATAGTAAATACAATGTTAAAGAAAAAATAAATTATTTATATAATATATTTTTTAGATAAAATAAAATGAATTATAGTGAAATCCTTATAAAATTAGATGAATTTTATAATGGTAAATTTGTAATTAAAATAAAAATTATAAGTGAAAATTACAAATGAAATGAAATATCTTTTTACTTAAATTCAAATATTATATTAAAAAAATTTATTTAAAAATAAAATGAAATCTTGTTTTTTAATCATGCCAAACAAGGGGATAGTTTATGAATGGGGGTATGATTCTCGGAAAGAAATAAATCGATAGTTTATGAATGGGGGTATGATTCTCGGAAAGAAATAAATCGATTACTTAGAGTATTTTTAGTTTCATTTGGGTTAGTTATACCCAAATTCAAATATTCCCGTAATTAACATTGATATGATCTGCATGTAAGTGGCTTTATTATAATTATAAAATGATGCATATCATATCAAACAAATCAAAGTCTACGATTAAATATATAATAAAACTACTGTATGGTAATGGGGTTAAGAAAATTAAAGTCAATCATGTTATAATTAATAATTAATTAAGCTTCGAATGAGGTGATGTGAACTCAGACGCACGTGCAGAAAATAGCTTCTGTACGCGCTGGTTTTCTTTCCCTCTTGATACAGAAATGTTTTCCCAATAAAAATGAAAAAACTTTCATCTAATAATATTATTTACAATAAAAATGAGATCTAAATTTAGATTTTAAATGAAAATAAAAAATTACTAATAAATATAAAATAATAAAATAAATTTATAAAGTTAAATTTAATAAATATAAAATATTCAAAAATTTATTTTGATTATTTATAACATTTTTTGTGCTAGAATTGCTGCATGTGATTAGAAATTAATGGTGGGAATGGCTGGATGTGATTGGAAAACCATTGGCCGACAATGACGAAATAAAAAATGTTTAATTTTTAGAGAAATTATGTATCAAAATTTTATAAGAAAAATGTCTAATTTTTTATAAAAAAATTAATAATTAATTTAATATTATAATACATAAAAATAAGGATGTCAATTTTTCAGGGCTCAAGACACCCCTCATTCCCTCTCCGCCGCTCGAAAACTGAGATACGAATCATCCATTTGTTGGAGAGGAAGCCATGGAAATTACAATATACTTTATACAGTTAGGGGGTTGCTTGTTGATGGTTGTATTAGCAATTTCTTTATTCTTTTTCACTTTTTTCTTTTGTTCTTTTTGGCAAATGAATTATAAGGTCCAGAAAAGAGGTAACTTTTGGAAATAAATGGGGGAGAGAGAGAGAGAGAGAGAGAGAGAGAGAGAGAGAGAGAGAGAGAGAGAGAGAGAGAGAGAGGGAGAATATGGGAAACTGGGAAGAGAATGTTGGTCTTAATCCCCATGCAGATGCAGAGGAGAGGAGTATAAGTTAGTTGTGTATTGGGGTTTTACAAAAATAAGGAATGCGAATGAAAATGAAAATGAAACGCTTTATTCCATTGTCTTTGGGTCCATCGACGGAGCAAAGAAAGCAAGAAAGCAAAAACCGTACGTAGTTCCCGATTCCTTCCACCACATATCATATTACACTCCCATTCTCTTTTCAGGTCCTCGGCTTTTGCGTTTCGTGAAAAAGATGTTTCCCCCCACCCCTCTCTCTCTCTCTCATTCTTTTTTTTTTTTCATGGCTGATGTTCGTCCATTTCAATTGCCGTTCAATTTTTTGGTGAAATTTTGCCATCATGACGCATTTTTTTCTTTAGATAGAAGTAATATAACTATAAAACTCATATACATAAAAATACAAATCAAACTTAGGCTGTATAGAAATTCTTACTTGAGATTAAAATTTTTAGTTGTGATATAATTTACTACATTTGAAAGAGATGAAAGAAATTTATAATTGTGTGATTCTCACTCCCCGTTTTATTTTTAGTTGTGATATAATTTACTACATTTGAAAGAGATGAAAGAAATTTATAATTGTGTGATTCTCACTCCCCGTTTTATGTACCAATTTAGCATGAGATGATTGGTATAACTAGTTTTTGGAGTATCACATTAACAAGTAAGGATTAAAATCGCAGTTCGCAGCTGTAATATTATGGTTACAAGTTGCATTACGTTAAATTTTATGTTATAATAATAGTATTTTTTATAATTTTATTACTCATAATTTAAAATTTTGAAAACAAGTTTAAAAAAAAATACTATATAAACTAATATAATATCTAATATTATCTTAAGGAATTTCATTCTTCTGTATATTTAGTACTTCAACCTATATAATGTGGATTACCGATACTATATAAAAATATTCATCACAAATATAGTCATTATATGCATAGTCTGACGTAGTAATTACAATTACTACATGATTAATACAACAATAATAATACAATTTGAAAAGTTAACACAACAATAATGATGCAATTTAAAAGTATTTGGGAAGTTTATAATTACTTGTGAAAAGAAGTTGCTGCTGCCGTAACTTACAGCCTAAAAGTAATTAAGAGGTCAAAAGATATATGTGAATATCTTTTTCCAAAGCCTGGTATGGAGTTTGATTTCTTTCGAAAAGCTCACAAAACTTAGGCTTTAACTAGTATCAATATTGGAAAATTAAAAATCACCAATTAAGGACAGTGCATACTTTGAGATCTCCAAGGTTTGTGCCTTCCTTATAACTTAATATTTCTCTTGTATTGTAACAAAAAGAGAAAATAATAAGCATAAAAGGAAAGTGCCCCACTTACCTCACAAATACCAAATCATTTTACGAAATTTAGTGTATGTGAGTATGAGAGAGAAACAAATAGCAAAGCTGAGTCGCCTTTGATGCTGATGCATTTAGTCCTGCTTGTCAGCACATGCAATCCACTTTCTACTACAAAATCAGCTTTGGACCCCAAATTTTAACCTCACTCGCAAGAAAAGCACATCTTCACTGCCCATAAATTTCACACCCCCCTTCTCACTCTTTAAGAACAAACCAACATCATATTCAAGATCAAGGTGCAGACCAAATAAGTTCATGGAATTACTTCTCTGTTTAATACAGCCTAGGCGTATATAGAGAGCTCTTAAAATTTAGGGTTCTTTTCCCCCGAAGTTCCCCAAGTACTCTTGTTTTCTATATATCCTCCATTTTCCATATCCAAAACGCGTCCTAGGCGATCTTCCTTCCTCATCAGAGATTTAAACAAATTCATGGAAACTACACTTCTTTGATCCCACCATTTATATATCTTCCTTTCCCTATTTTCTCATCGAAGAATATGAGAACTGGAAACTGCACTGTTCAACAAGGCCTAGCCTCCGAGGCTGCAGCCACAGTCAAGCAAGCAGAAGCCCTCGCCCGGCGCCGCGGCCACGCCCAGGTGACACCCCTTCACGTGGCCAACACCATGCTTGCTGCCACCAACGGTCTTCTCCGGACGGCCTGTCTTCAATCCCATTCGCACCCTCTTCAGTGCAAGGCCTTGGAGCTTTGCTTCAATGTGGCCCTCAACCGCCTGCCGGCCTCCAGCGGAAGCCCCATGATAGGAACTCCTCACTCTCAGTGTCTTTCCATCTCCAACGCCTTGTTGGCCGCCTTCAAGCGCGCTCAGGCTCACCAGCGCCGCGGATCCATCGAGAATCAGCAGCAGCCTCTTTTAGCCGTGAAGATAGAGTTGGAGCAGCTCATAATTTCCATTCTTGACGATCCTAGTGTAAGCCGAGTCATGAGAGAGGCCGGATTCTCTAGTACTCAAGTGAAGAGTAATGTTGAACAAGCTGTCTCTTTGGAAATATGTTCTCAAAATCCTCCTTCTGTGAGTATCAAGTCAAAGGAGGACAATAATAATAGTAACAGTAATAGTAGTAATAATAATAATCTAACTCCCTCTCATTCTCAACCTTCTTGTCAAGTTGGAGAAAACGCAGGGAAATCATTAGTTCCATCAGATCCGATTAGGGCTGAGGATATCGCGAGCGTCATAGATAATTTGGCAAATCCGAGGAAAAGAAGCACTGTGATTGTTGGAGAGAGTCTAGCAAGTCTTGAAGGTGTTGTTAAAGGAGTAATGGATAGAGTTGAGAAAGAGGTTGCCGGTGAGGCTCTCAAAGATTTCAAGTTTATTTGTCTTTCTCTTTCTAGTTTTGGCCATGTCTCTAGAGTAGAGGTCGAGCAGAAGATCGAAGAGTTTAAATGCGTAGCAAAGAATTCTCTTAGTAAAAGATTCATTTTGTATTTAGGAGATCTTAATTGGATACTAGAGTATAAAGCTAATTCGATCCAGCAAGAAAGGGTTTATAGTTATTGTCCTGTGGAACACACCATCTTGGAGCTTGGGAAGCTGGTTGGTGGTGTTGCTGAAAATGGAAGGTTCTCGGTTATGGCGATTGCTACTTTTCAGACTTACATGAGATGTAAAATTAGCCGTCCGTCATTAGAGACTGTTTGGGGGATTCATCCTCTTACAATCCCCGCTTGCAGCTTGCGTTTGAGTCTCATCACTGACAGGTACAGCAGCGGTAAAGTTAGACATAATGTATTGCTTTAATTATTTTACTTTTGCATTTCATTTCTGAAACTATACATTCCTTCTTCAGATCAACTAGCTAGCTTCAAATTGAGTATTGCAACAGAAAAAGGGGGGAAAATGGATTTGTCTTTTACTTTGAAAGGTTAAAAGGAAAAGTTGGGAGTGGAAGAGGTGAATGCCAAATGTAATGTGAAAATACCTTTTGTTTTCTTCATTGTTAAGAAGTTGTTAGGAAAGTGGATTTTCATCTTCTTCTTTTCATTTTTCAATATTTCAATTAATTTTCTTGTGCAAATGAATTAGTAGCGGGGGACTTTATAAAAAAATAATATTTTTTTCTTATAGATTCTTTTTACATTTCCTTATAAAATTTTGACATTATTGATAGCTAAAAAAATGTCATTAAAAAAATAAGTCACTAAACGTATCTTTTGAACTCCAATCTTCAGTGGTCTAGAAAATCAGTCCACCAACAAGAAAGTTGACAATGGACCCAGCTGGCTGTTACTTGAAGGTGGCAAGCAGAAGCAACCGCCTAGCTCCGCCCAGCCATCCGCCCACTTTGTGACGGAAGTTGGAAGCTTGCAGAGCGGCAGTACTTGTAACAGTGACTCCTCCACTTCCACCCTCCCTGCATGGCTCCAACAGTGCAAAAATCAAAATAATATAATTACCACTAGCGACCAGGTATGCCTTCGTCATATATAATTTAATTTCTGCTTCATTCAAATATGAACATAACACTTATGGCCAAAAAATATGAACATAACACAAGATTTAGACCTGTACTTCATGAATAACTGAATCCCCACCTCTTAACAGAACTGTGTCCCAGGGGGAGATCTTTACAAAAAGTGGAACTCAATGTGCAGTTCAATCAACAAGCCATCTTATCCTTCTGAAAAAACCATCACATTCTCCTCCATATCACCTTCTTCATCTACTTCTGGCTATTCATACGACCACCGACACCCTAATTTGCACCAGAACCACCATTTCTGGATCTCTGAAAATAGTGGTAACAAGCCCAATGAACTCACTCTGAGAATGTACATCCCAGAACACCAAGATTCTAAACAACCATTTTCATCATCAAATCCTGGTACGAACCCTAATTCCACTTCTTCGAGTGATGTCATGGATATGGAGTATGTCAGCAAGTTCAGAGAGTTCAATTCAGAGAACCTGAAAATCCTATGCGGCGCTTTGGAGAAAAATGTCCCATGGCAGAGAGACATAATACCGGAAATCGCAAGCAGCATTTTGCAATGCAGGTCTGGGATGTCAAAAAGAAGAGGGAAAGAAAAGAACAGCGAGGCCAAAGAAGAAACTTGGTTGTTCTTCCAAGGTGTTGATGGGGATGCCAAAGAGAAAATTGCTAGAGAACTGGCTAGGCTGATTTTCGGCTCTCATAGCAATTTCATCTCTATTTCCTTGAGCAGTTTCTCATCAGTAAGAGCAGATTCAACTGAGGATTCCAGAAACAAAAGGTCAAGAGATGAACAAAGTTGCAGCTACATTGAAAGATTTGCGGACGTGGTTTCTAGTAATCCTCATAGAATTTTTCTGATTGAAGACATAGAGCAAGCAGATTATTGCTCTCAGAAGGGCTTTAAAAGGGCGATGGAGAGAGGAAAAATAGCAGATTCAAAGGGTGAAGAAGTTGGCTTTAGTGATGCTATCATCATTTTGAGCTCCGAAAGTTTCAGCTCAAGATCAAGAGCTTGTTCTCCTCCGGTGCAGCAAAAATGTTCTCAAGAAGATCAAAATGATGCTACTTCAGAGGAGACAAGAAGCCCTAATTCTTTGTCTTTGGACTTGAATCTTTCCATTGATGACGAGGGTCGGTCAGCGGATGACATTAGGCTTTTCGAATCCGTGGACAGACGAATTATCTTCAAATTTCAGGAATTATGAAAATGTTGAATGTAAAATCTCTCAAGAAAATTTGACACATATATATTTAGCTTTGTTTCTTGAGTTTTTTTTTTCTCTCTTCCCTCTTATAATTCCCTTTGTTCTCTGGATTCTCAGGCTTTTAGAGCTTGAATAGTATATTCTGTAAAATTAGAATGTATATTTCCAAGTATTAGTTAGCCATGATATTCTCCTCGTATGTCGGATTCTCGTCACAGGTTATTCGACTTGTTGAATTGACTTCAAGTGTTCGACTTTAAAGTCGTTGTATATATAGGCGCCCTGTGTTTACTTGTTTGTGCTGTTTGGGAGGGGGAATTCTTTTTCTTCCTTTGATCCTCGTTCATCGAATTTGCGATCGATCGTGTTTCTCATTCATGCATGCAACGGATTGGAAGCAAAATAACATTTTGTGCATGCCTAGGCTATTTGATTGGTGTCAGTAGTTTTTTTTTCCAACATGATGTTGTACAACACTATATTACGAGCATTAATCGGCTCTTTTGATCACAGTTAATAGGTTCTCTTGATCACACAACTTGCCCGCATAAATTTATTTTCTATGATTGATTAAGAATTTAAGACAGCATTATTCATATTTTTGGGTAAGTTTAACCATCATCAAATTCTATAGCTAGCAATCTATAAATACCATTATGAAAATGGCTGATTGTATGCTCTAATAACTTTTTTTATTTCTAAACTTTTGCTCATCGAAAAAACGAAGACAATGTAATGCAAACACATATAAAGTATGAATAACTTTTTTTTATATATATTATTTTATAAATTTAAATTTAATTTACTAACAGTGTAAATGAGTTTTTTACTATTATAAAAAAACATTAAAATTCTTTTACTATTAATAAAAATTCCAAATTACAATAATTTTTTCAATGGCATATCATTTGTTTATTTACCAATAGTATAAAAAGATTTACATAGAAAGCAGATTAAATTTAAACTCTTTTTTTTATTGTAAGGCATCGGAGTTAATTTTTGCATATAACATCGATTAGTCTATTGCTCCAACGGACTTATAGTCAATGTTAATTCTTTAATTTATATTATTGTATAAGAAGTTAGATTTGACTTGTAAATATAATTTTGAACCTAAAAATGAAATCAGCTCTCCTGTTGTGATTCATTCGGGACTAATATTTGTTAATGGAGATTACTAAGACTTAGGATGGTAATTATAGTTTGATGATTGTTGATTGCATTACGAATTGTCGCTAAATGTGAACATAAGCCTCATTCCATCATGACGGTACGCGTTATTGGCTTTGCTCACACAAATCATAATTCTTTTACTTTTTAATCTCTTGGCTTTTCTCTCTAAGGCTTGGGTCCTACCGCTAGTCGTTTCATGGTGTGAGTGTCCTAAAAAGTATATAGCAATGCTACGTGAAAGTGAAATTTAAAATTGAATTTCGAATATAAATTAAGAATTATCAATTGAATATAAAATAATAGAATAAATTTGTAAATATTTATTTAATAAATATAAAAGATTTATAACATAATTTAAATTTTACTTTTAATACTTGCATCATTTTTTTGAAAAATATATAATATGAAAAGAAAAACACAATTATAAGTAGGCTTCCTAGAAAAGTTTAAGGAGCCATATATATGAGTTCATGAAAAGATAGTTTCCATAAAAAAATGGAAACATAAGGAAAAAAGAAAAAAGAAAAAAGAAAAAAGAAGCATAAGAACAAAAAAATGAAAAAGTGAACGCGCAAAGATTCATATCTGGTTTGAAGGATCTTTTGGGGGGGAAAAAGGAGAAATAGTACGTGAAAGGTGGAAAATATATAGCAGTGAGGAAGGTAAATTATCAGATCTCACGTATTTATATGATTTGCTGATAAATTCAAAAGCAATTTCCATATTAAAATTGGGTGTTGAATTCCCTTTTCATTGGTTTGATTTTTTTCCTATAATTATCAGTGTTGGAAGGAATCTTACTGTATCAGATGAAAGTAGTTGAAATGGAACTAATCAGATAGTAAAAGGGATAGATGATAAAGTTTGATATGCGGCCATCATCTTTGAATAATCCTTTGACTCACATTCTAATTCTCACACTTCATTCACACTTCCTTACAGACGATGGTGATTTAGGATTTTGAATGAATAATACTACTTTTCTTAGATTTCTGCTTAATTCTCTTCAGACATATTTAAAGGAGAATGAGCACAAAAATGAATTTTAAAATATTAGTTTATATTTATTCATTCTAAATTTACCTCCTTTTAAAAGAAAGTAGAATGAAAGTGTGACAATTAGAGTGAGTATAGCATTATATTAACCATTTTCACAATGAGAGAAACGACACCAATTATAAAATTGTGTCAAGTATCCTTTTTTTACGAAACAGAAACAAGATAAAAAATTATGATGTTCATTTAGCATAACTATAAAATATAATATAAACTGTTGGTATTTTAATAATATGATCATATCTAATATTATCTTAAAAATTTTACTATTTATCAAGTTAAAATTTGAACTCAAAATTATATTCTATTTGTTAAATAAATTATCATTCTTGCAATTACAAAAATCATTATACAAATTGTTGTTAATTTTCACCAAATTAAGTACTATTTACCCCCCGGCGCGTATAACATGAGCTAGCTATTAGCTGCAGTCGGCAGACAAAGAAGAAAGGAAATAAATTGCACTATGCTTTTTTCCCCCTCTCTTTGAACATTACATAGTGCATCTCATTCTGTACTCACAGCAATATTGGAATGTGGAAAATTAATAATAGTTAAAACGATGATCCATAACGTATGGGTTGTGCAAAGGAGAAGCAACTTTTCTACTTCGGAAGATAAAAGCAAAATCTTCCCTAAGATACATCAAAAGAGCACCACTTTTGATGCTTTATGAGATGCATTTTGCAAAAGAATAACTTTCTTTCTCTCTTTGATTTTCGTAAACCCAACATTCTCGGCTGTGGAAAGCAAGAAAAGGCTTCAAAATTGATAATTAAAGAGCAATAAATTAAAGAAAAAGGATTAGGAAAAAGATAGATAAGCATCTCTTCTTTAAACCTTAAAGATGTTTCTACTTTAGAATCACTAAAAGATCATTATCTCTTCACAACTTTAACACAAACCATTAAGCATAAGTAGAGAATTTGTCGCTTGCTGGGGCTTTTAAAAAGATGTGGTCTTCAGGAATTAATGTAATCTGTGGTGGATAAAATGGTGGGGTTTCAATGAGCTGAGTTAGTGCTTTTTCTATCTTAATATATATAAATTCACCATTAACTCTATTATATGCTCTTTCTTATCTTTTGTCACTTTTATCACTTTTTTTTGCTATCTGCGAAAGTAGGAAGCCTCCATCTTGGACTGTCTTTCTATTTAAAATCTACATCATTAACTTATTTTTTTCCTTTTTTAATTTTTTTAATCATTGAAGTGATTAAATCACTAAATTCGTATATACAAAAAATTAGAAATCAAATTCTAAATATAAAAAAAATATATAAAATTTTCAAAAAATATCAAATATTACTTAATTCAAAAGTTTTGAAGTCTTGCTTCTATAATTTAATTTTCAAGCTTTTTCTTCCCAACATTTGCTTGATTAGGTGGCAACTTATATGGTATCTAATTATTTCACCATGTGTACATGTATACTTGATCAATAGCTGTATAATGGGACAGCAATGTCAATATTGGATGCTGCATTAATTTAATTATTCCATGGAAGCACTTCAAATCTAGCAACCTATGTGTTGATTAACTAGTCATCATAAGAAAGTTAGTTGATAAATGTCAAATTATACTCGTACTTTGTAATTAATCAATTCCTCTATGTTACATTCTACGTCTACTTCGGGGTTTAAATATATGAATTAAGTACCATGCACGTACCAAGAAAGTTTATTAATATTTATTTTGCATATTGCAGGAGAGATATAGATAAATATTTAATAAATACATATTTGTTTACACAAATTTTGACATTATCACTGTTTCAAGCTTATTTTTTTTAAAATAAAAAGAAGAGTGCATGGTATGTCCCTTATACACACATATAAAATTTTAAATTTGAATTAAATATATGATGGGAATTTTTTAAAAAAATAATATTAACTTTCAGATTTGCCTTTTCAATTTAAAAGTTAGTCCTTGTTTAAATTAATAAAAATATTTTATTTATTTAATATTATATATAAGAAGTGTGGTGGGTAATATCTCCTATTCTAAAGAGGATATTATACTATCATAGTATTATGCTTATTTTATTAAGTACAAAACATATAAATGTCATGTATGAGAAGTCCTTTATTTATATATAAGTAGCTAGCTCAGATTTTTTAATCAAATATATCTTTCAAGAAAATAGATAAAAATTTAGAAAAAGAAATAGAAAAGGTTAGGTCTACAAAGAGAAGAGAAAGGAGAAGCTGAGCATAGAGGGTTGATTAATTTACTTTATTAAATCTTCGTATTATTCCTTTTTCTAGTTCTCCTCAATCTAAACATTTTATAAGCTAATTTTCTTCTGTTCATTTCCTTAAATTTCTCTCGGTTAGGGATGAAGCTGATTAATTAATTAATTACTTCTATGAATGATGTTGATGATCATAGAAGTACCACAGTCATGTGCGTGATATAAATACCATCCAATATTAAATGAAAGGATACAATGCAATGGAATCTAATTTCCCTTAAAAGCAGTAAAATAAAGTTGGGCACCTCACAGAAATAAGTTTTTAATTAAAAAGGAGAAAAACAAACTAAAGAGGAATAAAATCATAATTAAATGCGGAAAGTAGTTGCCCCTTTTACAAGTTCTTCTTTTCAAAACACACAAATACTGTGGCTTGCTCTTCCTTACAGGAGTTAGTTTGATACATATTCATCTTTCAGGACACTTTGGATGGTTCACTTGCCTTTGCCTTTGTTGAATAGTTAGAGGTAATTATTAAACTTATATGGAAAAAAAGGGTGAGAAGATGCCTCAAAGTTATATATATATATATATATGTTTGTGGGTGGGTATTGCAGGATTCATCAAATAAAATTTGTTATCTTCAACTATTTATGATTTAAGTTTGATTTTTCTATCAATGATAATGAGAGAATAAATTGAATAGTCTATAAATATTATTGTAAATCATAAAAAGACAAGTAGTATGCATTGATTTTTGAGCAAAATAGTACTTATTCTATACTTTTAAATCTTTTATTTAAAAAAAAAAGTTATCAACACATAATGGAGGAAAGCTTAACTTTTGTAGTTGGAAAAAATGAGCCTATAATTATGTTTTTGGGTGTTGCAACTGAGAATGAAACATGGAGCGCATTTTGGGATCATTAGCAGTTTATGTGTTGTTCGAACTCAATTATTCCCCACTCAATATTAAGAAGAATTAGACAAAGCATATTCAAAAGCCATTTATTGGAATTATTTGTTTTGGTAGAAAATATATTTCGTAAGAATATAATTATAAAATATTAATATAGTAAAAATAATTTAAATATAAAATTTGTAGTGAAAAGAAAATTATTTTTTTCATTATCATAAATCTAAATATTATATTTTTTAATTACAAATTATAGAAATATATAAAATTTCTTTATTTATATATATAAAAAAATGAAATTTTATAATGAAAAATATTTTCTAAAAAATAAATAGATTAAGAATTGGTATATCATGTTATCATGGCTATATATAAAATGTAAAGTTATTTAATGATGATGCTTGCAATTTATAATTGATTTATCATTTTCCTATGCTGTGTGTATCATCGTTTATATTTGTTGTATAAAAAACTTCGCTGAATTCTAATGGGAAATGTTTAAATTTATGAAAAACTATCTTTAAAATTTAGAAAAGTCCAGAGATTATTCACTTTAATTGTAATATAGCCAAGACTTACTGGGATTTTTCAATGAATGAAGAAAATAAACAAGTTCTAGAATAGGTAAATGTACCAACAAGGCGTTTGCTTACTGTGGAAAACATACTAATTTCAGATGAAATTTTATTTGTCAATAGATAAAATTTCAATATCAAAAATAAATTTTATTAGAATAAAAAATTTATTAATATTCTGATTTTTGGAATAATTCTATCGATCGCTTGATGTTTCACCAACAAGAATAGATAAATGTAAAGAAAAAAAATTAAAGGATTTGTAAATGCAAAAGTTACATAATACTTATAAATGCCACAACGTCTGTTTCTCACAATTTGGATTCTTTTATATTTGTTACTTGAAATTAATAGCACCTATATATATAATTCTTTTTATCGTTATTTAATAAGATTAAAAAAAAATCTGTGTAAACGTAAGATCTTCATTGCATGATTGTATTGTACAAATTCTATTAATTAAATATCCCAGCTAATGATGTCATAGTTCAGAAAGATTTTATAAGTTTTTATAAGAATTTAACATAAAAGTTACAACTTTTATATAAAATGTTATAAATTTTTGCAAAAAATTGTACAGGTTTTACTGGAAACAAATTCAAAAAAAAATTATAATAATTTAAGTTCACTTATAAAAAGTTTTTAAAATTTCTTTTGTTGTCATCATATAAAAGTAAAAGTTTTAATAAAAAAATATAAAAATGTTTTACCAAAATTATAAAAATACATATCAATACAATTTGTTTTAGAGATGTACCAAAATATTACCCTACTTCGAAAAACAAATATGAATATCTAATATCTACCTGTATTTTAATTTTTTTAGGGAGAACCGCCTCTTAAAAGAGGCAACCTAGCTGTAGTCATGAGGATCTATTCTTCCTTTCTCTGTTACGTACCTTTCACTTTTAAAAATTTTATAGGTAATGTAATGACAGTGAACTTTGCATATCACTGTGAAAAATTTTGCTGCCGACATATTTTAGAACTATTTAATCCTTGACACTAATAATTTTATTAATAAAAAAATTTAAGAGTAAGGTAGAATATTTCATTGAATATGACAACTTCTTTAAAAACTTATAATGTCTTATCGTCTAATTTCCCGTTGATGAATTTTATTGGTTGAGCCAACTCAAAAGGTTACACTATTAAAAATTTGAAATTACTTGTTGAAAGCTAACGGATTACTACAAGAAAGACAGATAAAAGGGAAATTATGCAGAAAGTTACAATAGATGACAAATGTAGGCAAAAGGCCAGAAAAGCTTAAAAATTAGCATAGGATATATCAATTAACCTTTTACAATTTCAGTACAACTTAAAGTAAAGAAAGCATAGTATATATTTTAACTTAATTTTTTTAAGATCATTATACTCTGTTAATTACTTTTCAATTCTTAATTAATCACTTTTTTCTGTGCTTGGACCTACTCCTTTGAAGAAGACAGATCAAAAGGATCCATTTGCAAACCCAGATCGAGGCAGACAACGAAGAATAATGAACGAAGGAATATTATTTAGCGAAGTTCTGTTGTCAATTAGTAATTTAATGACTCTAATTAATTTAATTAGTCTGTGCAGTTTTTTTAGAGTAAAATGGTAGAAAATTCATTTTATCGAAGATTTCGATTGAGAGTAAAACAAGGAAGTTTCTTAAAAATATAGAATTAGGAAAAGATCAAACTTGAATTCTGTATTAAAAGCAAATAATTCTTTTTATTTAATAATAGAAGTAATTAAATTGCTTTAGGATGTAAAGTAAGAGTAAAATATTTGAAGAAAACATCCGAATAAAAGCAAATAATTCTTTTGAAAGGGGATCGTTAAACATTTCTTAAGCATGTGCGTAGGAAAAATGGGTGGGGCTTAATTAATTAGCATCAGGCACAATCAATTGTATGGAAAAAAATTTTTTGGAGTCCTTTTCTGTCTTCTTTTGCAACTTTTATCGTGAAAATTTATGCTCTAGTCTCCTGGGCATGACCAGGAATTGACGGACCGAAAAACGCGTTTATGACCTTTGGACTAGGGTTTGTTGTGTTGATATTCAAAGAATATTGCGCAAAACTCATATCCTTGTTGGACAAATTCCAATTGCAGATCTTCTTTGTTATGGCGTAATATGATTTTAAATTACAAATGAGATTTTGCTGCAATTAATTAAATATATACAACTTTTACGATTCAAAATTTTAAGAAAATTGCAAATGTAATGTGGTTCATAATAATAATAGAGCACAATATTATGATTATAGATCATAATTTAAAATCCTTGATACAGAATGGCTGATCCATCTTATTATTTAAAATATGTAAGGCTTATTTAGTGTATATATTATGGAGTTATAGTTATTTACATTGGATAGAAAATTAATATATACCACAGGGTTAGTAAAATTTTTTTTGTCTTTTCAGCTGTGTTTCGTCAGGTCTTATGGTGTTATTTTTTGTTCTGTCAACTATATCAAGTTCAGGTCTATATCTTGTATTGTATTCAGAGTAACAGGGGGAAGAAAGCTTGCGCTCTATAACTGGATCTTTATACTTTCTTTTGCATGTGTAATGGAAGCATATACTTTTAATTCATTTTGCGATTAAACAATCACTGCCAACTAGGGTTACTGGATTGAATGCTTCTATCTCATGTATTAAACGGTTGACAGTCCCTCATGGAAGCCGGGATGACTTAAAATAAAGGGGTCGGATCCCAAAGGGTCCATCAAAATGTGGTATGCAGCTTGGTGGAGCCCTATTTGTCTTATAAAGGCAACTACTCATCTTAACCCATTGTCTCAATAGAGGAATATATGTGATAAATTGATAATATAAAAAAGGGAGATGCGTCACCTATTAGGGGCTAGCTGATGGACTAAAACTTGAGTCATAAGCCCCAAGGGATAAAGGATACTCTTAACTTTTTCAAAGCCAATCACTCAAATTCTTATCATCTTTATTTCTTTTCTCTTTTTCTTCCTTTAAGAGCCATATTGGGTGTTTACTTTGATTTGGAAACCCTTTTTTCTAACAACTTAAGATGAAATGAAATACCTAAATCACTTTGTGGAAATTCTTAACATTTATCTTTCTCAAGATATGAGTTCAATTAATGATATTTTTTTTTTGTTTTAGATCTTTTGATCGATTACAACTTTTTAAAAATATAAGATGCATTTCAAAAAGTAAAATAAAATATCATAATTCTTGATAAAAAAATTATGAATTTAAAATTAAATAAATAATAATTAATTAAATACTTAAATTTATAGTTATTCACATCTTTGATTTTAAAAAAAAATTTAATAAGAATTTCACTCTATCTTCTACAGGAGCCCGATTCCTCTGGGACGTTTCCATCACGTAAGAACATTAACAAGTGGCAGCTCGTTGATTACGAGTATTGATTTGATTTGACCATGGTCTTACATTGCTATCTAATTATGCATTTAATATATATATATATATATATATATATATATATATATATATATATATATATATATATATATATATATATCGAACAAACAGACCCCGATTTCTAAAATTCCTGTCATAAACGCACTATCCTAGGTAATCGAAGGGACGGACCTAAATTGGAATTACTTTCTTCTTTCCATTATGTACACACTACGAAAGACAATTTTCATATAGGAATTCTATTCTTTTTTTCTCTATTACTTAATCCGGAAGAAAAGTTACTTTACATTTACATAGTATCATCCCTTGAAAACAAATACGAAACCTCCACATAAAGAAAAAGGTTTGTATATTAAGTTTGATAAGCTTTATATATATTAACCACCTTGAGACTTTTATTTAAAGAGTACAATGAATTTAAAATGTGATTGTAATTGTAATTGTAGTTATCCTATTGTTAACAAAATCGTAAAAAAGATACAAAGAAATGCAAATGTTATAAAATAAAAAAAAGAAAAATTTAAACTACAAATTATAATTTAAAACTTATATCCATATCGAATGATTTTTAGGTTTAACAGGTCCAAAACATTGTAACACTCTTTTAGATTTAAACAAATGAGGTTCAATTGAAACACGTTTCTCACTATTTAACCTCTAAATAATTAAAGCATCTGAGAGATCGATAATTGTCATATCCCACGTAAAAAGCTAGAGAAGAAAAATGCAGCGAATAGCAAGCCGTGAATTTTGAACAAGGCTAGGAGGGAACGGTGAGAGATTACTGCTCCAATCCAAAAGAAAGGGTTCATAATTAACGGCATCTACAAAAGACAACAATATTAGGATGGAGACAAAGTTTCCACACACATTCGAGCCTTTCGCAGACTTTAAGGAAAAAAAAAAGAAAAAAAAAAACGCTTCTTTTGCTCAAGGTCGCTGTCCCTTTGTCAATTACCCCATTGCTCTTTTGTTTTTCTTTCTCTTTGTGGGTTCGATTTGTGCATGAAAGTAAGGGAAGCCTTGGATCCAAAAGCTCGAAAGATTGATAGATAGATAGATAAATATTCGGAGTCGGTCACAGAGACACAATATATTCTGATTCTTGTCTTGTTTGGTATGCTTTTTTAAGAGAGACTTATCATTTGAAAGTGATTAAATCAATTCAGGGATCCAAGGTACCTTTCGTGTGCTTCTGTTTTCAAGACTGTGAGTTAAATTTGTGAGGGATCACTGATCAGGTACCACCACTTGCTGCGTGCATTCATGTATGTTCGCATCACCATGGTCCACGCATGTCGAGTGCTGTATGAGGTAGAAAGAGCTTCAGATGATATCATGTGGTCAAAAAAGAAGGGGGTACACTGGAATTCGTAAATGCAAGGAATATTGTGGGTGTGATGATCTGATCTCGAAGACCAATAATTCTACTTTTAATGATCTGTTGGGTCGTTTTCCTAAAAGCACAGGTCTATTTTTTGAAATCACAGGGAGCTTCTTCTTGTAAAAATGTATATACGTGAGTTTTTGTCCTTCGATTTTTTACATCCCCATGTTTCACATTCTCGGGATTAGAGTGATGAAAAGATTAATCTTGTGTCTTGACTTCATACGATATCAAAGACTCTTATGATTAAATTGATTTTATTTTATTTTAATAAAAATTATTTTAATTTATTTATAAATAAATTTTATTTTTTAAAAACTTTGTGAAAATAATAGTTTCAATTCATTTGTAAATAAATTATTTTATTTATAATTTATTAAAAAATATATAGAATTTAATTCAAAATGTAACCGAAAAATAACATGTATTTAATATTGATAAAATGTGATTTAATAGTCAATTATTACAAATGAATAAAGAGATGAATAATTATAATAAAAATAAAAATAAAAAATTAATGTTAATAATTATAAAATTGTAAGTATATAATAATTACTACCTTAATAAATAAAAAATTTAAATATTATATTTACTCTACTTAGCTTTTTTTTGTTTTTGAATTTATAATAGTGCTTACATATCATCTAACATCTAAACGTCGCATTCAATGTTGGGTATTGCTGAATATTGGCATTTGATACATCAGTTAGGATATGCGCCTATGTTTTCTCATGAATTCTTATCATATCAAATATTTTTAATTATCCAATATTGTTGTTGCCACTTTTATTTGGTCATGATGATCCTTCCCAAGAGAAGTGGGCTTTTTTGGATCATACATGAGATGTGGGCTTTTAACAGAGAGTGAAAGGGCCTCCGACGAGTTTGTACCGCTGAAGCCCGCATATGGAAGGTGCTGGCCTACCTTCTGCTTCCATCAGTCAATTTCAAATTTGAATTTGGATTGTAGGGGTCAAATTTGAGATTTTCCTTCTTGTTTTTTTTGTGTTATTCGGTTTGAGGTTCGACATGTTTCAGTCAGCATACTGAACCTGTTTATTTTAGGCCCAATTATATAGCTTTCGGCTAAAGACCCAATTGCATCTAAGCTTCTTATTTTGCATCGATGTTTTTCTTACAGCCCACTAATCAATAAAATGTGTAATTTGTTATAGCAAATGCTGAATTTTGAAATAAATACAATTTGTTTAAGATTTAAAAATCATGAACATGACCATTTAGTTTAGGTATTTAGCTTCTATTCAAGTAATGTGTATGATGAAAAATAACAACTTCTATTTAAATTTTTATTTTCTGTTATTACTTATATTTATAGTTATAAAATAATAAAAAAATATTCTATTTATTTAATACTAAATATGATAAGTGTGATGAAAAATAATGTTTTTCATTTAAAAAATTATTTTTTATGTTATCATGACATTATATATTATTTTTATAATTATAATATATATATAAAGAGAGAGAGAGAGAGAGAAAGAGAAGAGAAAACAAGAGGGGTAATATGACATTTCATTACTTACTTTTACTAGAAATTCATACTGAAAACATATCCGTAAAAAAAATCACAATAAGAATAACATCCAATGAATACCATTAAAAAACTCATTATAAGCCTCAACCACTTTTTTATAGTATTAGACTTAATAATCACTCAGTTGAAGGAAAAGAAGGAGGTTAGAAGAAGGTCTTTCTTTACAGCAAGAGCTTCAACAACTTCAATAGAATAAATGCAGTTAGAAGAGATTAAATAATTCATAATTCTACCTTTATTATCACGAATTAAAGCAACTATAATAGTAAGATATAAAGGGTTAGAAAATGAAGCATTGACCTTAATTTTTACAAAATCAAAAGAGAGAGGAGACCAAGGATGAACCAAGATCTCCAAAATAGAAGAAAACAGAGTGGAATGAGATTTAGCTTTTTGGAAAGCATTGAATGTAAACAAAGCTTTGGATACTACAATGCAAGCATTTACATGTTTTCTTCTAAAGATTGTGTCATTCCTTTCTTTCCAAAAGAACTAAACTGCATAAGCTAACAAGGATAAATTATGCACTTCATCTTTCTTACAACTAGGGACTAAAGTTTGAGAGAGGAATTATTCACCAAAATTAGTATAAGAGATGTTGTGACTGACCCTAAAATTTTATGGCAAACTAAACCAAACCAAACCCAAGATGTCCATTGATAGCTAATAAACACATGATTAGGATTTTTATAGACCAAACCACAAAGACTACAAATAGAGGAGTTAATAACCTTTCTCTTATGAAAATTTATGATAGTAGGGAGTGTATTCGATAAAACTCTCTAGAGAAAATGCTTTACTTTTGGGACACAATCTAATTGCCTCATCAAAGACCATAAGGATATTGGATAAAAAACTCCTCTAAAAGATAAAGATATAAAAAAGGAGTATTCACAACAAAGCAAAAAATTATACCTATACTTCACATCATAAATGCCATTAGGATTTTTGAGCCAAACTAAAGGTATTCTTTGTGAGAAAAAAGAATGTAAATGCTTTTAATAACTTGAGATTTCAAAAGAGAAAATCATTAATTATTAGGGTAGGCACATCCTTGTTATCAACTGAACAAGTCACTTATGATATACATTTATCTATTTGATAGCCTAGGATATACTTCTTATCTCATGTAACCATAGAATCCTCATCTGTTATAACCAATCCCATGTATCTCAGTAACATTTCTCTATTTCTATCTCATGTAACTGCATGTATTGTACTTATAAATTCAAGTTAATGAAATCTGCATAGCATTCACTGGCATTATACACATTCTTGTTTGTATATTTTTATGGTATCAAAGCAAACAGACTAAAGTCTTTGCTCTTGATCCAACCATGGGCATCACACTAAATATTATCATTACTTTTCTTACATCCAGCTCTTTTCTAGCATTACCAATTAACTTAGATCATGATAATTATTTCCTTTAGCGTACTAATGTGTTATCGATGCTAGAAGCTTTCAACCTACATGAACACATAATTGGGTCAAGCCACTGCACCAGTTTAGTACATTGATCCTCAGAAAGGAAACAATGAATCTTTGCTTCTTACTCAATGCACCGTTAACCTCAAGTACATTGTGTGGAAGAAAAAGGATTGAATGGTTCTCCTTTAGATCAAGTCCTTCACGAATGACAAAATATTGAGTAACACAATTAGAGCAAGCTTATCAAGAGAAGCTTGGAAGACATTAGAGAAAATTTTCTATGCTCAATCCAGAGCCAAAGTTATACAGCTTTGATGGACTTTACAAACCTCTACAAAAAACTTACTCTCTATATTAGAATATATGAAAAGAAAAGCACACTTGCAAACACTCTTACTGATATCCAAGATCTTATACTAGAGGATAACCTTGTGAACTTCATACTACATGGATTGGACTTAAATTATAGATCATTCCAAAGTACCATTAACACCAAAAAAGATCCTATTATTATTGATAAACTTCTGGGCATGCCACTACAAGAGAAAAAATGAATATAACAGTCAAGAGCCATTCCTGTCATGGTTAATATTGCTAATCAAAGTAACCCATCCTAATAATAATCGCTGCTAAAACAATATGGGATTTAGAAAAAGCCTTCCAATACCTTTGATAATCATCAAACCATGGTAATCAAACCACTTTCAACTCAGGTAGCTACATTGGAAATTCCTCTTAGTGATCCAACTTTAATAGCCCAAAGTTGATGTGCCAAATTTATAGTAAAAATGGGCATTTTGCACTAGACTATTATAGTAAGTTTAATCACTCATACATTTCTAAAATAGCATCTAAAGTCTCAGCCATGATTACCTTTTCTAATACCATGTTAGATCCTAGTTGCTATATTAACATTGGAGCCTTTCATCACCTCACTTCAGATATCAATAATCTTTCCATTCATTCTAAATACACCAATGTGTATCTTGAATTTCAAATTTTATTCTAACTATTGTTTTGTTAAGAACATGTAGCGAACAATCCTATTATGAGGAACACTTGATGATGATCTATACAAAATTCCAAGTCATGGTCTGCAATCCTATAATTACAAATCTACTTTTTTAGGTGAACACACTTCTTTTCAAGGCTGGTATAGTTCATCAAATGATTTCCTTATTCAGCCTTCCTTTGTCATCAAATAAAGACTATTTTATTTATGGTCCATGCCAAATGCACAAAAGCTAAAGGTTTCATTTACCTTATAGTCACAAGTTATTTAAGTTTCTTTTTAATCTTGTGTATTTAGATGTTTGAGATCTTGCCTTTATTACTTTAATAAATGAAAATTCGTACTTTGTTCAATTTCTAAATGATCACATAAATTTTATTTGGATTTATTTTATGCATAATAAATCATAAGTCTTTGAAATTTTAACAAATTCAAAACAATGATTGAATTTAACAAAAAAATTTACATATTATAAATACATTAAAGTGGTTAATATTGTAACTTATCCCTTTATCTAGAATTCTTAAGCATCATTCATCTCATTTCCTATCCCTATACACTAGAATAAAATGGAGCTCTTAAACATAAAAGTTAGGAAATTGTTGAAAAAGGTTTATCCATGCTTGCTCATGTTTCACTTTTCTTGATCTTCTAGGAACATGCCTTTCTCACCATTGTCTACCTTATAATCGAACAATTACTCAATCCTTAACACTCAATTGTCTTATCAAAAACTTTACTTAATCCTTTTTAATTACAAATTTCTCAAAACTTTTGGATGTTTTTGTTACCCTTTCTTTCACTTTTACAACAAAATCAAACTAGACTTTTGTCACATCTTTGTATTTTCTTAGGGTATAGTTCTAAACATAAAAACTCCCAATGCCTTCATCCAAACAGATAAAAAATCTTTATTGTGCATCATATAATCTTTGATGAAAATAACTTCCCCCACACCAAACTTACTCAACTTACTACATCTTCAAGTTTCACGTTCACGTTAAATCTCATTCCTTGATTGACGTTATCACATGATTCTTATCCCTTGTCAAAACCTTTGACCACACTTAATTCCTCTAATCTCTCTTCCACTCTTTCCATTTCAAGTTTACTAATGTCATCCTTCAATCTTATTAATGCTGTGAACCATACATCATCATCAAATAATATTGTACTCGCATCATCCCTTATTGCCATGTTTGAAACCACTCAACATGCTACATTATCCCTACCTTATCTTTTGGCTAGATCGCATACCCACCCGCTAACCCATCTATGACTTGCTTTATCCTTTATTCATCCTATGACCACTTAAGCTAAGATAAATAATTTCAAACCTAAAACTTTTATCACTTCTAAATATCACTTACACTTTGATGCTAGTCACATGCTCGAACCTACTTGTTATATATGAGCAACTAAGCAACTCGAATGGAGGGATGCCATAATGACTAAGTATCAAGCTTTAATGAATAATTATACCTAAGATCTTATACTTTGTCCTCTCAATGCAAATATTGTGGAATGTAAATAGGTGTATCGCATCAAGAAAAAGATAAATTGTTCAATAGAGTGGCATAAGGCTTGCCTAGTTGCAAAAAGCTTCAATAAGGAAGAAAATGTTAATTTCTTTAACATATTTAGTCCAATTATCAAACCTACTACCTTCAGACTTGTCCTCTTTATTACTTTATTTAAGCATTGGTATCTATGTTAATTGGACGTTAACAATACATTTCTAAATGGTGACTTTGCATAAATAGTTTTTATGTGATAATCCCAGGATTTATTAACGTTACTTATCCTTACCATGTTTGCAAGCTTTAAAGGCATTATATGGGCTCAAGAAAGCCCCATGAGCTTAGTTTACTCAATTAAGACATTTTCTATTTGAGCATGGCTTTCATAATAGTTATGTGGATTCATCCTTATTTATTTATCATCATGATAACATTACTTTTTTATATTTTAGTTTATGTTAATGATCTAATTATCATTAGTAATAAATCAAGTTTTATCTCAGATAACATTACTCTTTATATTTTGGTTTACTCAATTAAAACATTTTCTATTTAAGCATGGCTTTCATAATAGTTATGTGGATTCATCCCTAATTATTTATCATCATGATAACATTACTCTTTATATTTTGGTTTATGTTAATGATCTAATTATCATTAGTAGTGAATCAAGTTTTATCTTAGATTTCATACAAATTCTTTATGCTCGTTTTGCCTTTAAGGATCTCGGGTCTTTTTATTTTTTCTTTAGCATAGAAGTGACTCGCACAATTGATGGCATCATACTCTTTTAAGCTAAATACATTTGGGAGCTACTTGCACGCACCAACATGCAACATGCAAAACCTATTTCTTCTTTAGTTAAATCAAGTTTTTATCAAAGTATGGAGAGCTCTTGGCCGAACCTCAATTCTATAGAAGTGTCGTGAATGTGTTTCAATATGTGACCATTACTAAACTTGACTTATCCTATGCCATCAATTGTGTGTGTTAGTTCATGCAATAACCCACTCTTCTACATTGAAAAATTGTTAATAGAATATTGAGGTGTCCTAAATCCATGTTATCCCCTAGCCTTCATCTCTGCTCAAGTTCCACTTCAAGACTTGTCTCCTTCTCCAATGCCAATTGGGCAGGTGATCCTATTGATCGTTTCTCTACTTATAGATACTATATTTTTTATGATGGGAACCTTATTTCTTAGTCTTCTAGAAAATAAAAATGGTTGTTTGTTCTAGCATAGATACCGAATATCAAGCTATTAGCCTATTGCCCATGCCACTGCTAAAATCATCTGGTTGTAATAACTTCTTAAGGAGCTCAATGCCTTTTTTTAATCAGCACCACTTCTTTTTTATGATAATTTAAATGCCAAGTTCATGATTGCAAATTTGATATTTCATCACTACTCTAAACACATTTAAATAAATTATCATTTCATTCATGAAAATGTAGAAAAAGGATGATCTTCAAGTCCTTCATATTACTACAGATGATTAAATAACTGACACTTTTATAAAGGCCCTACCTACTACAAGGTTTAACAAGCTCAAGACTAAACTCACCATGGTGCCACCCTGTTGAGTTTACAAGGGGTATTAATGTAGGAATATACTTATTATTAGTTGAATAAGTTAGCATTAATTTGTTGGCTTAGGATACACACTTATCTATTCGATAGCTTAGGATAGAGTCCTTATCAATGTAAACATAGAATCCTCATCTGTTGTAACTAATCCCATGTATCTCTGCAACATTCCTCTATCTCTATCTCACGTAACTACATGTATTGTACTTACAAACTCAAGTTAATAAAATTTACATAGTATTCATTGGCATTATACATATTCTCATTTGTATATCTTTATTGCTTAATGGGAGAAAGATCTCAAGAGTTAGAATTGCTAAATAACAACTTAGCAACCAAATTTAAGGGATTAGTGAGAAGTCTATCACTAGAGAGGTCAAGAATCAATTTATTATCTCAAATTTTTATGGAAGAACCATCCCCCAACTTCCAACAAGAGCTTGGGAAAATAACTTTCCTTCCTTTAATAATACTAGGCTAACCTAAAGAGGTATGAAGAAAGGAAGAATTTGAAAAATACCTAGTCTTGAGGATTCTTGTCCACAGAGAACAAGGTTTAGAAAACAATCTCTAACTTTGTTGAGCTAAAAGTGCCTTGTTGCAAAATTCAAACTTTATAAAGCCAAGGTGCCTTATTCTATGTTGCAAGTAAGATTATTCCAGGCTTTCCAATGAACTTTTTCTATCATTATCTCCATGCCCTCGCCAAAAGTTAATAGTGAAAGCCTTGATTTGATCATACAAGGTCTTAGGAAACTTAAAGCAAGTCATCGGATTAGTCGAAATAATATTGGCCACGAACTTAATGAGAACTTTTCTACTAACTAGGGATAAAAGCTTTTGACACCACCCTTGAGGTTTTAAGGTCATCTTGTTTAGAATGTAAATCGGTGCTTAACTTTTGAAATTCCTCCAAATAATTGGAAGATCTAAGTAATTTACAGGATTCTTGATAGAATTGGTATGGAGGATTTTAACAATTTATGCAATAAGCTGACCAGCCATATTCAGGTTAAAGAAACAATATGATTTTCCAAAGTTAATTTTTTAGCCAAAGAACCCATTGTCAAGATATAAGTTTTGCTTTAACTTAAGAATTGCAGAGGTAGAAGTCATAAGGAAAAATAATGGGTCATGAGCAAATAAAAGATGAGAAATAGATGGCGAGGATCTTGAAATTTTCATATTCACTAGCTCTCACCACAAAAGCCTCCTTAAGTTGTTTAAATAAAACCTTGTTGCCAAAACAAATAAGTAGAGACAAATGGGTACACATTATCCTTAACAAGATCAATTCTTCTTTGTAATTTTTTTCATTAATGTATACATTTAATCCTGAATCTTCCATTAGCAATATACCATATAAAATTATACAAGCATGTAATCTTTCAAGACTAAAATATTATTTCAACAAATTTGGTCCTTCACAATTATTTCATGTCAAAATTTTTCCTTATGAATAATAAATTTATTATTTTAGTCCCTCTGACAATAATTCCATAATGGTTTGATAAATTGAAGAAAAAATAAATAAATAAACAAAATATGAAGGATAAAGTTGATAGCAAAAATTTATGAAAGACCAAATAATATAATTTGCATTTATGAAGACTAAAATAAATATTATAAACAAAAGAAAAATAAATTCTAAATTAATTTATGATAATTTAAATATTAATTTTTAATAAAATATTAAATTATTACATGACACAAATCCATTTTAATAAATTAGAGTTTTTCTATTAATTATTATTATTGTTAACTAAGTTATTATTCTGAGATAAAAGTGAAGGTATTACGTCATTTAAATAATTTTTTTAATCTTCTGAAAATTATTTGAAAAAAGGTTGGATTACTTAAAACAATATTCATAAAAATCATCGTTTCAATAAACTAAAAAAGTTTAGTTTTAATTCTTCTATACATATGTAATTTTTTTAATAATCAGTTTTAAATTTAAAAATTTTATTGGTGGGCAATATATACATAAAAAGAATACATTTAAATTTGTATTGAAAATTAATTAGTACAAATTAATTTAATTTTTATTTTTATTTTTATTTTAGATTTGTGACACATAAAAATTATATCAATTTGATTATTCATAAATTTTTAATATCAATTTTATCCTTTATATCCTATTTGCTTATTATTTTAGTTCTTTAGCCTATATAATCATTAATCCATTAATAAAAATATTGATCGAAAAATTAAATTAATTAATTTATTGCGTGTGGAAGATGAAATCAATACAATACCTTTGCTAAAAATGAAAATGAGAGTGACGGATAGAGTTACTATCATCAAAGGCATAGCCTATTTCAGATGTATACTTTATATGACAAGAGCATGACGTAGACAAAAACCTCCATAGCCACCAACCATGTATATCCAACCGCGCAGTGGGCTACTCAATAATAACGAGAAAATTTTGGATATTCAAATTACTATTTGTTTTTATGGGAGGGATTAATCATTGAATTTGTAGAATTTACGTGTATAAAATATTATATTTTTTAATTTTATTTTTAATATATTAAAAATTGCAATTGATTTTCCTCAATTGATTAAGAATAAATATGCACATTATAACACTAATATATAAGATCGGGACATCTGACATATTTAGTACGAAAGAGAGAAAAAATTCCTATTATTAATTTGAAGTTCAGCAATTAATTATTTTTATATCAAATTAATCTCCCAAAGGATCCGCACAGTCCCATCAATCGGAATTTAAATTTCGAATGCCGAACCGTTGGTCCCACAGTATTGGCAGGCAGTGCATTCACTTCATCATTATCAACACCTTCTTCACTTACATATTTCGTCCCCTTCCTCTCCCCTCCACACTCCACAGCACAATTAACCTAGCTGATTTGTTTTTCTTTACCAATTGCAATTATATTACCCACATTACCTACATTTCCCAGAAATTAAGAAAACATCATTTCCCCACTTCTGCTAACAATTATATTCACCTCTACAAGCTGAAAAGCTACTCAGATTCCAGTCATGATCGGCCTAAACAAGCTCGGCATGGCGATCACGGTGGTCATCGCCATCACTCTGGCCGCCCTGTTGGCAGAAATCGTCTACGTGCTCTGGCGGCGCCGTCAGACATTCCGTCGACGCAGTGAAAGTGGTAGTTTCCTCTACTTTTGGTGTTGTTGGAACAAGAAGTCTCGCGTGGAACCGCGAGAAGCTTGTATGCCTAGTTGGCCATGTTCTTCGCCGGAGAAGGAGGACCAGGAACCGGAACAAGTGATGAAGTGGCAGTACCTGTACGGAACATCGAGGTTTCTGTTCACGATTAAGGAAGAGGAAAGGGAGGGTTTGGATTTGGATTCGGAGGTTTGTTCGTCTGCGGAGAGTCTAGTGAAGACGAAGAGGGCGTGTTTCGGCGAGCCGGGGAGTGTTACTGGCACGGTGAGACCGGAAATGGCGGTGAGGATCGAGATTAACGAAGCGACGCCATTTTCCACTCCTTGCGGTTCTCCTCCGTACTATACTCCGTCTTCTTCTCCGAGAAATGAACGAGTTCCCAACCCTGACACGGTGGCTGCAAGCGCCGAGGCCGAGGTTTAAGGTAGACTAGCATGTTGGCAGTAACTGAAATTCTTTCCGATTTCTAATGGAGATCTTTCAAAATTGGGCCATAGCCTAAGTGAACGAATTTCAAACAGGTTTGACGTCGTGCGATGGGCCTAATTTTAACGAAAAAATTGTCATGTGCCGCCCATACTAATTGGGCTTATGACCCATAGAATTTTGGATTTTACATCTCAGGGTTGGCGATTGTTGGTCCAGCTGAACCACACATAAGTTCATATCCATTAAAGAAGAGATAGGCACAAAATACCATATGGAGCCCCATGCATTTCTTTAAAATTTTGAATTTTCTCTTAATTTTGGAACATTCTAGGCATATTATCCTTGCAAAAGCAGGTTCTTTGGTCGAGAAATACTTCCATCCAATAGAAAAAATTTGTTACAATTTTAATTTAGAAAATTAAAGTGTACAAAATTTAATACTCATAAAATTGACATGTAAAACTCATTTATTTGTATGCATAAGATAAGATTGAATAAGTACAGAGTATCTCTTCATATTTCCTCATGATTTTGCCCATGTTTTGCATTGCTTCCTTCTAGTCTGGGCATTTTATTATTATCTTTAATTTGTAAGCAATTAGGTGATGGTGACTGCATAGTATATTAGATATTATAAATTCATAACTCCTCGTCGTCAGTGTGCTTGAAAAAAATTATTGTCCTACTCTTCTGAATTAATCTCCCGGTATTAAGAACAAGGAAGAGACTAATGTTTTATTTGAATGAAGGGGAGTTGGAGGAAAGGATAAGATTGGTAGGAGCTGTAATATAATGAAATAAATTGTAATTAAAAATAACTGCCCATTCATTATCGTTTTCGCTAACAGCTATTCTCATAAAATAAATAAATAAGGCGGCGGAGGATTGATTCTAACATCAAAGGGAATGGTTGGAAAAGAAAATATAAAAGGAATAAACAATATGGCAGTCATTTGAAGCGGTCGCTTCACTAAAACAACTCCCATATTAAAAGTATAATATAATATCATATATAGAACAACAACTTCAATTTACCGGAATCAATGATGTAAAGCCGCCATCGGCATCCAAAAGACAGCATACTTTTTTAGCTATAAAATTATAAAACAGATTATAATATTGTTTGCCAAAGTCGTTGGTTTTCCGTCCCTGGGTGTTCCTCTTGGTTTTCTTACTCTAATGGCTTTAAGTGCCCAAGCTCGTCATTTTCAATTTTTTAATTATTATGTCCAATGTGTGCCCTGGTGATCTGTCCCAAATTGCTCTGACTTTGTCTTAGATCAAAATTAAAATGGTGATTTGATATACCACCTTAATTAAAATATCATGTAATCTCCGTTTCCTTTCAGTCGCATACTAATATTGTGAATCGTTCAATTTGATTAAGTCTTGTTTGTTTAATCGGAAAAATTTGCATGTATTGATAAAGAAATAATAAATTATTTGTATATTTATAATTATATAAAAAAATGATATTTAGGGATATGATGATGAAAAATAAATAAATTCTTCTTTAAAATTGAGAATATTAATTTTTTTCAAAATCTTTATATTTAACTCTAAATAAATAAAAGGACATTTTATGATTGCCTTTCTTGAAATTTAATTTAATTATACTTGTATCACTTCTATTTTTATAAACATTACATTTACATTCTTTATTTTTTAAGAGCAAAAATAGTGGGTGCACGTTTAAAATAAATGAATAACAAATATAATTATATATAAAAAAGAATATTAGTGTATATTTATAAATAGAAGAATAGAAATATAATTATATTAAAATTTAAGATAATAAGTATAATTTGTCGTTAATAAAATATTTTCCCCTCCTTTTGATATTTTTTCAGAAATTTTTTACAGAATCCCTCAAAACAAACAGATTTAAATGAGTTTTCTTCTTTTTAATTATCTAATTTGCTCATCGTAAAAAATTCTTTCGTTTTCAAGTTCTTATCGTTTTTACCATATTATAATAATAATACAAGAAAGATGAAATGACGGTTGGGCAGTTCTCCAAACCGAAACTTCCAAAGGTTAGTATTGGTCAACAGCCATTGCAATTAGGAAGGTTAATTTCCTCAGCTTCCTTCCTTCCTGACTATGCGTTTCCCTTATATTAACCCAACCAATTACGAGTTGTTGTTGTACATTCTCATTTTGCTATTTGTCTCTTAATTATAATCAATAAATAATGAATAACTAACAATTTATTTTTTAATTTTATAAAATTAATACATATTAAAATTCATTTTTTTTAATATATTAAAATTATAAAAAATTAATAATTATCATTCGTTTATTCACTATATTGAAAGAGACATGGTATAGTTAGAGTATACAAATTCTTACCAACTACACGTTTCACATGCTAGCTACTCCGATCATCTAACTCCTTGCCTCCCTTCTAGCCCTAATTTTTTTTTTATTGGAAACCCAGAAAGTCAATTTCTTTCACAATCACAATTGTATTGTCTTCCAAAACTTAAAGTAAATTAAATATTCATCTCCAAAAGAATCATTATATTCATCTTGAAACCAATTTTACATCAATTTCATATTAAATTCAATAAAAAATTATGTTTGATATTGAAATAAAAAATTATATCAACTATCATCTTTCAGAGACAAATTAAACAAAATACTACTTCAATCAATCAACAAGAGATCATGATGCAATTACTAAACAAAAAAAGAAGAAATCATACTTTATTTATCAACAGGGCCACAATACATAATCTAAAATCGAAGACTCCACTGAATACGTACGAAAGCTCCTAAAGTATCAATGCCGCATATATATTATAAACAAATAAAATCTATGACTATGAATATGTCCAATGAATGAACAAATATCATAAAGTCATAATCAACAAAATAGAAACAATCAATATCGAATGCTATAAACTCAATGAACAAAAGAACAAGCAATCGGAGCAGCTATCGGCGACTCCATCAGTAACTATAGTGGCACTTGGTGGCCTCAAAAACACCCGATGATGTCCCATTGGTTGTCAGAGGAACCTTCAAATCACAATTAATCTTGGGCTTGAATTTTCCGATCTTGAACACTCCCAACTTGAACCTAATCTTCAAGTACATCTTCAAATCAATGTTATAAATTCCAGCGCTCTTTTCTTTGTTCAACTCCGACGTCTGGTCGGCGTTAAGAGCCACCAGCGGCTGCCCTTGGAAGTCGTGACTCAAAACGTTCGTCGTTTTGTGGGCCTGGTAAAACGGCGTCAGGAAATCCGAAGCCAACCTGGCATCCTGGTACAGCGCCCTGGCCTCGATGGTGTCGTAGTAGACGCCGAGCCTCCTGTTCGGGTTGCGGACGGTGATGTTGACAGCAAGGTTGTAATAGAGCGTGTCGTTGGAGTAGTTGAATTGCGTGAGTTTGGCATCGGTGACGTGGAATTTGAGCACGTTTGGACGGACGATGAGCCAGAACACGAAGCCGGCGACGACGATGATGAAGATGATGGTGAGGAGGATTTGGCAGATACAGCCGCAGATGCAGTCGAAGAGGCAGCCGCAGCAGCAGCAGTCAAAGCCGCGGCCACGGCCGGGACGGTGGTAGGTTTTGGGTGGCGGGATTGAAGGACCGTAGTAGGCACCATTCAGTTGGGGCTGTTTGGCAGACATGGTTGGTGGAAAAGGATAGAAAAAAGTTGTGAACAGAGTAAACAAAGATGGATGGTGGGAGAGGAGGAGGGTGTAGTAAGGTGTTATATAGCGTAGAAGCAGTTGTGAAACCAAGAAGGGGGAGAGATTGTTTCCAAGTTCGGGTGGAATTGAGAAAGCGTGCGAAGAATTCGTGATCAGTGGAAGTAACAACGATGACGGCAGACGACAGGAAAAACGCGTTACTGATAGATGCGTTTTCACCGAACCAAACGCGGTTGCTTTGGCGGCTAAATAGATGTAGCCACGGGATAGTTATAAATTATAAAATATGAATAGTTCCATGGCAGATCAAATTTATTTATGTATTGAATATTAAATAATTTATATTAAATTTTATAATTTTTTATGGTTAAAAATATTTAATTTAATAATTTATAATTTATTAGTAAAATAATTTATTATATATGATATATACATCAAGAGTGAGATTGAATTTAAAATATAAATTAAGAACTTTTAACTAAATATAAAATATTTAAAATTTAATTTTATATTTAATTTTTATTTATAATTTTTGTATAAATCATCTAAACTAATACTATTATATAAAGATCACCAACTTTTGCCGGCCCAGTTTTATTTTTTTTAAAAAATAAATATAACTTTTATTTATTTTAGATGTAATAGATAAATTAATAATTTTTAATCAATTGAAATGAAAAATAAATAGAATTAACATAATGTTTAGTTTGTCATTTAGAGTAAACAAAATAATTACCACTGAATGAAAAATGTTTCTTTCTTCTTAAATAATTTATTTTATATAAATTAATAATATGAAAAACTTATTAATGAAAATAACTACTCACTTTTTGAAGAGTAATCATATTTATATAAATTAATTTTACAAAACAATGTATTTTTTCCTAAATTTTGGTAAAACGATATTAGTTACTATTTTTATTAGTTAGTCTTTTAAATTTTAAAATTTATACCACTATATTTTAAAAATTTTATTTAAAATCAAACTACAAACTAGTATTATTGCATTAGTTGCATTATTGAATTCCTAGCAGAACATCAAGTCACAATTGTGAATGTTACAAGAAAAAGTCAAATAAGAGGCTAGGTGTCAGCACTTTTGACGTTGGTTGTTATTTTAAACTTCTTCTAATATTCTTTTGTAACTCGGAACTTTACATATTTATGTTAAATAAAACATGATACTTTGATAAAAACATTAAATTAGTCTATAAAATGGTTCATGTAAACATACTTACATCAACAACAATGCATGAATATTATTATTATTATTTTTTTATGTTTTTCTTTACATGAAGTAAGAGAACATTAGTAAAGATAAAATGCGAAATGGTAAAATCAGATGGGATGACATAGATTAGGAAAATGTGTAATAATAATTTATATAATGTTAGTATAAATAAAACACTTTGATGAGACGTGTAACATAAATTCATAGTATCAATTTTTTGTATCCTAATTCCTAAGACACCATTTGGTGGGGCAAGAAAAGGGATGGGAATAAGATAATATAAAGTCAGAAAATACGTGGGGAAATAGTGAATCCGTGGAAACTTCCAAGTTCCAAAACGGCCTTGACTCTGGTGCCCATGGCTCCCATTCTTCAAACAGCAGACGCGTCCGCCGCAAACAAACATCGGATATATTTCTGTTGTTCATAGTTTATAGTAGTACACACAAAATCGTCAACATCCCTTCTGAAGATAGACCCAAAGTTTTTAGAGATTTGCTAATTCATCAATTATAAATATCACAATTCTTTTCTTTTCTTTTTTTAATCATGACAAATGTCACAATTCTAACTACTAAGAAAAGCACTTTTTTTGAATTAAGAGATCTTGAAATTAATTGCAGCCATTCAATCCTGGGACGATATATACAAAAATTCCAGACTTTCGTACCATAGCATCTTCCCAGTTTGCAATGAGCATAGTTGGACGAAGGAAAATTCTGGTAAGTTTACGTGTTTCAGTGGAAGATAAGTCTTATCGACGAAGGAAACCAATTGCAGACCCACGATTAGAAGAAAATTCCACACAAGTGGTGTACAGTTCGGACTATCCGTGACTATCCAATGCTCAGTGGAATGATATTCTTTGGTTTTATGATGTTTAGTATTCTTCCACTTCTTTATTCCCGTTTTGGAGTCATCCACAATTTTAGTGATTCTCCCTGCAAAAGGGATCTTTTTATTTTTATTTTTTTCCCTATTTCGGGCTAAAACATCTCCATTTTCCGATCCAACATGTGAAAACCCCGATACGAATTTTGTTTTGGGACCCATCAACGTATATGAAAAGTCTAACCATCTTAGTCTCACAAATTAATAGTTATGATAATTTCAACAATCAAACATATTCAGTTTTAAATGAAATTTAGTGAAAAAATTAAATATGATTTGAAGATTTTATGGTTAAGATTTAAAAGCAATCGATTTGTATAATATTTTTTAATTTTTTTAAGTTTGAAGAATATTTCAATAATTTTGATATAATTCTAGAATTCAAAAAATTTATAATTGTCATAATCATATTTTTACATTCATTTTGATATATTATGACAATTATATCTCATTTGGACCATGGAAAAAAAACTTAATTAGAAAAAAAATGTGCCTACTTGTAACAATTGGCCTTTGGTTCAAGATGTTATTTAGGAGGTACGATGTTAGCAAGTTTAGAGGAATAACTCAGCGCCACTACCCTAAAAAAAATGATTAAAAAAATTACTAAAACAATTAGAGATAAAATTGTTAGTAGATTTAAAGACATAAGAAAACATTGCATCGATAATTTATTTAGTGACAAAATTTTGACATCCATTACAAATTTTATGAGCCAATAGCAACTTAAAATAAATGATGGATGAAATTAGAAATACTTCAATCTATTGCTAGCTTGAAATTTAGCAATGGAATATTCATTACTAAAAAATATTATTTTTTAATTTAGTGATGGATGCAAAATTAAATTCCTTCCTAAATTCTTTGCTAATTTGGAAAATTTTAAAATATTATTTGCATCATTATGAAAAAAAATTGCCGTTAATTTAGGAAATATTGTCAATTTTTTTTATCTATTTTCATGTCAACTCATGCAACAAATACCTTTATATAAATACAATTCAATCACAACAATAATAGATTCAATAGATAAATTTTCAAAATTAAATTCCATAATATTGAATATCAATTAGTCTTTTCATATAATATCAAAATCATAACATAAAACAATAAAACCTATATATGAACCAAAAATTGAATTCAATATTTCTAACAAATGATAAAAATTTCAAATCTTATATTAGTAGTTGTCATTGTAGCCTCAATGCTCCTTATTGTGCTTTTATTTGTGTTAAAGTGGTGGTTGATCATATGAAATTAGCTCTTAAATACTTAACTTCTAGAACATCATGTTGAACTATCAATCATGTTGCTTAATTTCAGGTTGCTAAAAACTTAGTAATCTATAATAAATAAAAATAATATTGAGTTAGTATCATTTACATTGATTATACAAGACACAGTACATGAAAATTCTTATCTATGTATATAAAAGATAACCTAATTGTGATTAAGGTCTTGTGTCATCATATTTAATTTCTTTTTCATCTTTATTGGTCTCTTGTCCATCATTTTCCTTATCCTCCTAAATTTCCTTTTCTAGTTATCATGATTATTTAAGTCATCATGTATAATTTGTTTAGCGTGACCAACTTCTTAAAGAGATTTTAAGTTATCCTCAAGTGAATGGATTTCTTAATTCTTAATATATATGGGTAATTGATTGTGTTACTCATCATTTTAAAAGGTAATTATGTCATCATTTTTTGATAGAGCATTGACTAATGCTCCTTACTCTGGTTTTAATAACAACCAATCATTAAGTGCGATCCTTTCCACAACCTAGTATAGAGTTAATAGACCTACACAGCTTGTTGAGCTAATATAAAGGGATGAAACTTATTATAGCATCGAGATGCCTAAACCTTGACAATGTTATATTATTTATGCAATCTTGATCCTATGCTAGGAGTAGGGATAAAACCAATCATAGTTGAACAACACTAGCTTTTTATTGGCAATTCACTATAATTTAACTTAATAACCTTTTGAAGTTTCAAGTAATCATTTTTTAGTGTTCACTATTAGATCCCTTGATGCATACTCCTAAAGTTAGATATTAACTTGTGTTAGCTCTATTATTTATTGTAAAATTTATAACCATTCATAACATATGTAGGATATGTATACACTTTTCTCTTCGACTTATACATTATGTTAAGTATTTTTTTTAATCATCACATTCTCTTTAGTCAAACCTTAGTTATTAAACAAGTTTACATTATTAGTGTTAATATAACCCATGCCTAAGGTGCATAAAACTCTAACTAATAAGGATATGACATGACTTACATAATTGCAAAGCTATGAAAATTAATACTTTAATTAAAATCATTATATTAAGAATTTACTTTATATATGATTGCACTTTATCACAATTTAACAATGCATTGTTGTACTCGTTGAGTATTTTTTATTTGTCAAATATTGAAATTTGCATTCTCTCATCAAATAACCAGGATATTTGAAAGTGGAGTAAATATCATTACTATTTTTTATGTCTTATCCATCATCATTCCTAGGAAATCTAGTCCTTCTAAATTGCACATAGAGTTTAAAGTAATGTGAATAGAAATTGAAAATTTCCTCAGTGATATATGCTTCGTAAATAAACCTTTCTACATTAGCTTTATTTTTCACCTTCTTCTTTAATATGTCAAAAAACTTAAGAATTAACAACATAAATTAATTATCAATAATTTAGAGATGTAACTAATTTATTTACTTAATTAATTTATCTTTTAAATGGGTACATCTAATAATATAAGACAAGGCTTCCTACCAGTGCTTTGTATATCAAGTGCATTGGAAGATAATCAATTATATAGAAAAAAGTTAGAGCAAATATTTGTTTTAATTCATAAATCATGATATGAATATTTTATTTTATTGACAATAATTGTTCTTTGTCTAAGGTACTTGAGTACCAATCTTTGAAAAATAAACTCAACTTAATTAATACATTCCAAATGGACTTTGGTAGTGCTTTAAATGTTGTAAAAAGTAATCATTCCATTAATACATGATAATTATGACTTTTTATTCTAGTCATCTTACATTCTTATAGATCTACACATCTAAGTAAGTTTGAAGTATAATTATTTGGAAGTTTTAAGTTTTTAATCCTCTCCCAAACAAGTTTCTTCTACTCCATATTCAACATGTTTTTCACCTTTGGTATTAATGTTCTTTCAATGCATTGTTAAACTAGTTTAAGTTTGCTACATTGACACAACTTACTAAAATTAATCCTTATTTTCATGTTATCCTTTGTTTTATCATTCACATCTATTATTGTGTTAAATACATTGTCAAACACATTCTCAATGTGCATGACATCTAAATTTGATTGTAAGGTAACTCCTAAAATATGCTTTGTTTTGTCTAATTATAAAACATTCTGACCCTTTCAATTTTTATTGCATGCTTTTTATCTAACATGTTAGGTATATATATATATATATATAACCCTTTCCTAGAGGTCTTCACTGTCAATTCTTAAGAATGGACATGATTTGTTTACTTTATTTTTCTTGAAAGCACATTTGTTCTTTCTAAATAGGTGAACTAAAGACAACTTACATTTATGATAATCAAATAATGAAGTCTTTTGACAATATTTTAATATGAATACCTTAAAGAACTCTCCACGGATAAAGCATGTTAGCTCTTTATATATTTGCCAACTACACAACATACTATATGTAAGAAAATCAATGATAGTTTAAGATAATATAACCTTTAAGGTAAAATTTTATTTCAAAGATACATTATAAACACACACACACCCCATCTTCCTAAATCATTTTAAATCAATTTATTAATAATTACAAGCAGATATTGGCAATGACATTTAAACTACTAGGATCCAGGATAATTAAAGTAAGAAACATGTACTTTTATTTTATACATATCCATAAAGGAAGATTGTATAGAGTTACAATCACAAGCTAGCGTGAATAAGTTTGTTTAGATTGCCCTACAAAAAGTGAAGTCATTTGCACAAAAGTTTAGTCTCATAATTATATTATCATTGACAAACTAAGGATAGATGCAGTTAAGTGTCTCCATGCTTCTCCATTTGATGGGTTCTATGAAACCTCTAGCTTACAAAGGTTTTTATGATGTCATCTCATTAAGGTAGCAGGTGACTCTAATATGTACAAAGTACCATAACTATTTATTGGAAATCTCTCTATAATAAGAATAGTGATAGAAAACACATTACCTTTTATATGTATATTAATTACAATAGAGTATACACTTATTGACATAACAATTTATATTCTTATACCTAAAGCCTAATTTGGAACTAATTTCTTTGTTCTATAAAATTTTATAGGCATTTGGTTATCTTAGGGCATGCATTCTTTTATTAACTAACATATTTCATTATAGCATTGCTTTGAAATATTATAATTTGATTTTATGCTAAGTAGCTTAACTACAAAGGATAATATAGTGTAGTTACTACAACCTTCATATAAAGGTTATTATTTTGTCGTCAACATATTATAAAACCCTTATGTATTGTGCAACATCCGTGTATACAACATCTATTACCATTACCTTGTACCAATTATTTAATTCTTTAAACCCATTACTCCTTTCATCTGATCTAAATTGCTAGGTCCAATATTGAATTAAGGCATTTTTTCTTTATAGGTTGTTCATCACTAATAATTGGATTTAAAATATTTCTTATATAAATGCTCAACTATAATATTAGGCAACAAATCTTCTTACTTTTACATTTAGCACATAAACATATAATCTTTTAACTTTCTAAAAAAATATCCATTACACAAGCATGCATAATGAACTTTTGAACTCTATTAATGAATTCATATGTTATTTTCGATTGACTAGGATCTATCTTATTGTACATCCACATTCTATATTAAAGCACAACAATATCTATTCTGTATTACATATGCAATCCAACAATTTGTCAATTACTCTTTAAATTTAACTATGTTGTAATATGTGTTATAACCCTTTAAAATTTAAAATATTTTTTAAATTATTTTCACGTTAAAATACTAAATTGATATAAGGAGACATGGAATGAAATTTTGAGAAAATACTAATTATTTTTTTGGATGTATTTGGCACAAGAATTTACATGAATTAGTCAAAAGAAAAATGGAACATATAAAGTGTTTAGAGGTTATAAGTGTTTAAAGTTAAGTATATAAGTATAGAGAAGAGTTAAGATTCTTTTCTTCATTTTAGCCCTGCTCATAATTCTTTTTTTGTCTTTATAATTTGAGCCCTATTACGTTTCACAATTCCTTATCTCCTCCTTTTCCTTCTACTCTACATCCCCTACCTTTACCTTCTTCTTCTTCTTCATCTTGATCAAGTAACAAAAAGTCAAGAATCCATCAAAATTTTCACATGATCCAGATAAAATCTTCATTATTGTCATATTCCTTTTCCTTTTTTTTTTTTTAGATTTGATGAAGTTTAAACAAACTTACTTAAAAGGAGAAATTTTGAACCCTAACCTCAAATATGTTAATTTTGAATGTTTAAAACTAGAAAATCTTAACCCTAGCTTATAAGTGTATTCTTTATATTAGATGAGTAAATATTTTTTCTTTATTTAAAAAATCAACTTGAAATTATTTATCTTAAGTTAAGGTTTTCTACGTTCTTGATTAACACATGAGGAATGTGTTGACTTGTGATGTTTAGTTTGAGTTTGATGTTGAAATTAGCATAAATGAAGTGATTTAAATGTGTATTAATAATTTATAGAGATTAAAGGCATAATAAATGTGTTTATATAAGAATATACCACATGAATAATGAATTTCATGATGATTCTATAGAAACTCATGTTATAATTAACTACATAGTTGATTATATACCTAAGGATCAATTATTGGGTAAATGTAGTTGATTACATAATCAACTATCATACTGAAATGTTGCTCTCGAACCCCTTGTTGTCAACTATTAACTACGTAGTCGATTACTAACTATCAAGATTGCTTTCAATCTTTCCATAGTCGACTATAACCTTACTTTTAGGAGGTTTATAGTTAACTATAAATATGTTTATTTACTTTTCAAAGGGCTATAGTCGATTGCATAATCAACTATGCTTTGGGAGTTTGTTCTTAGATAATGTATAGTTAAGCATATAATTAACTATTACCACTTAACTATGTACCTCTATATCTTTAGCAATTGATCATTTTTCAAATGTAAAGGAATTAAATGATTTTCTTTGTTAAAAATAAAAGTGTTCTACAATAAAAATAATGATAAATAGTTGGTGTGTAACCATACAAGAAAGTAATAAGATGTTGGCTTATAATATGTGATATGAATTAAAAAAATTATGATAATTAGAGTTAATATGTGATAATGATTAAGGAAATTGGTATGAAGGCATATTGATGAAAATTGTGTATTGAATTAGATGTAATAATTATTTGAGAAAAGATAAAGTAAATCTTAGAGAATACAATTAAGTTTGTAAATGAGTAAAGATGACCGGGAGCCATAAGGAGGTTCGCTTACCTTTTTCGACTTGATTATTTTTAAAATATTATTGAATCATTTTTCTTAAATTAGTGATATTGCAAATTGATGATGCTTGGTATGCAGAGTTGTAAGTTAGTATTAATTTAGCTTATAAACCTTGTTCCTACCATTTTATTTATACTATTAATAGATGATATATTATGATCACCATTGATTAAGCTTAGTATTATCAAAGATGCATGTTATGGTCAAATGAAGGTAATTCAAGTTAATTAGAGTTTAGTTTGTTTAAAATTTATAAATACTATGATATTTATTCATTAAGCTTTAGGCTTACTTTTCCATATTTTTATTTTTTAGATACATAGATTGAGTTTCAACCACTACCACTTTAGAGTTGAACTTCCTGAGCACATTTCAAAATGATTAAAGGCAACATTAGATATTTTGATATTATTAGATATTTTAGGCCTTGTTCTATATAAGTTAATGGTAAAAAGATATAACCTCATTTCCTTTAGAACTAGTTAGGATAATTATCCTTGAACTAAGAGAGATTACAAACAAGCCCATTTCCCTTTCATTATTGAATCATTTTTATAAATGAAATCCAATCATTCCCCTTTTAATTAGTTTGCCATATTCCTCTAATATCTCATATATGCTTCAATGTGCTAATATGATAAATAAGTTAGATTGGTGAAAACTAGGTAATTAGGTTCTACACTAATTACAATTATGGTTAGCTCATGACAATATGATATCAATTAATGCGTGAAGTACATTTTTAAAATACTAAAAGTCTCAAGTATTATTATTTTGGAATAAGATCTATAACTACACATAACCTATATATCTCCCCATTGAAAGGTAGATTAATTACAACATTGACAAAATCAATGCAAAATCAAAACAAAAAATCAATGTAAACATTGCAATAACTTATTCTACACTAAATCATCATATTCAAATTGAATCAAAATAAAGCAAATCCCCTTTACATAAAAATATGAATTTTCCTTTATCAAACCTTAAATCATCAAATTGACCTATTCAACCTATAATCGAAGTTATAAAACATTATAATACTTAAACATTATATAAAAAATGTAAGTTAAGCATTAGTAATTGAAGAAATATAAGAAATTAGTCACAAAATAGCTAAATAAAACCTAAGTATTATATTTATTCTTTTACAAAAAAAATAACTAATTAAAAAAGGAAGAACATAACAAGGAAGCTCCTAGAGATGGTAGATGGTACTAAGGAGGTCAAAGGATGATTATGGAAATGGTTAAAGCATGACCATGGAAGGAAGAGATGAGAGCACTTTGTTTTGCTAAAATGGGAAGCTTATATTGCAAACAAGCTATATTTGAAGATTTGCAACAACATAATCTATTACTAATTTGATTTCAATGATACGATATGTTTAGTTTAATGATAGATTTAACATTGGATTATTAATGTGCTAGTCACTAAATCCATTACTTATTTTGTGAAAAATTTTAATTTTCCATCAAAATATTTTCAAAATTCTTACATTTAGTTCATCACTAAATCTGTTGATATATTAATTTTTTTAATCTATTGCTAATTCTATGATAATTTTTTTTATAATTTAACAATAGAATTGGTGAAAGACTGTAAAAAATTTATCACCTAGAAGTAATTGGAATTTTCACTTTCAAAAATGGAAATAGAAATATATTTTATTATGCTTTTTTGTTGCAAATTTTTTCCCTAAATTTTTATTGTTAAATTTTATCGTTAAATACTAAAATTCTTGTAATGTAATAATTATGGGAGTTTAAGTGCATTAACTTGTAGTCATTTCTTATACACTCATAATTATAGAGTTAGGCAAATGCCAAGTAAATGAAATTGTTCCTCACCTTATTCAAAATACTCAATTTTCAATTTATTGTAGCTTGAGGCTTCATGTTTGAGATGTTCTTCTAACTTGGTATGCATGATGGTTTGGCATCATTCAAATGTGATTTGTCAATTTGTGAGTCCCGCTATTTAGTCTAAGCGTGCCATAAGGATTTAATAAGAAGGTTAATATATTCGTCCAAAGTGATAAATATGCACTACATGACTTCAATTAAAAAGCTACAAGTCCATGTTTGTTTATAAAATTTCATTGCACAGAATGGACCGACAGGCCTAAGTGCTAGTTGAATAGACCCATAGTATGTTTACAAAATTTCTCCACATTGACGGGACCGACGGGCCCAGAGTTCTAATTGAGCAGAGTAAACAGACCCATAACTATACCCAAGGTTTAGGATTTGATTTTTCACGTAACACTGGTTTCCATATACGAGGAAAAATGAATAGAATTGTTTGCTACAAAATATTAGAATTATACCCTACGCGTTGGATTGTTTTATGGAAAGATATTCTTCATTTAAAATTTCATTTAATTTTATAAAATTAAAGAGAGTGATATATTATTTATATATTTTAAAAAATTAGGATATATTACTTGAGTAAAGAAATAGGAACAAATACAATTTTTTAACATTATATATTAGTTTATCAAATTATTATTAAAATCCAAGTGTATTCTAGGAATCCTCATTTATTATTTATTTTTTAATAGAACACATATATCACAAATTCCAAAAGAATAATACGAATCAAATGTAATCTGTAATTATATATAGAGGGGAGGCCGTGAAAACTCAAGAAGAATATCAGATTAGCATTTAGCAAGCTGTAGCCTTACAAATCCACATGACACTTTGTAGACTCAAATGCAGTCGTCCTTGTCCCATTAGAGTTGCTCAAAGGAACTTTGAGTTCGCACTTGACCTCGGGCTTGACGTCGCCGCTGGTGACGTCCCCAAGCCTGAACCTGATCCTGAAGTACAATCTTATGTAAATATCAAAAACTCG
The DNA here is from genome assembly GCA_020226215.1 of Sindora glabra. Taxonomy (NCBI): domain Eukaryota; kingdom Viridiplantae; phylum Streptophyta; class Magnoliopsida; order Fabales; family Fabaceae; genus Sindora; species Sindora glabra. Next base: position 19,615,490 of record CM035228.1, read on the forward strand.
ATTGGCCTTGTCTTCGTTGAACTTGGAGAGATCATCACCCAGCAGCGTCAGATATCGCTGTCCTCGGAAGGTACCACTCATGGGGTCCGTACTCTTCTTGTACTGCCGGAAAGAGTTCATGTGTGTGATAACATCGGTGGTATTGAACCAATTGCCTTTGTAGAAAGCGCTAGCTTCGACATCGTCGTAGTATATGCTTAGCTTCTTGTTGGGGTTTCGGACGGTGAAATTGAGAACGAGATCGTAGGTGAGGTTGTTGTTGGCGTAGTCGAATTGGGTGAGCTTGGCTTCTGTCACGTAGAATTTGAAGGATCTTGGTTGCACGACCAGGTAGATGATGAGAAAGTACAGGCCGATAAGTACGATGATCGCTACCAGGAGCTTCCAGATGATCCCGAAAAGACAGCAGCAGCAGCTTCTCTCGCGGCGGTGGCTGCGGTGGAGTGGCTCCGCCGGTGGAACTGCGGGGCCGTAGTAGGCTCCGTTCAAATGATGTTGTTTGTCAGCCATGGTGTTAGAGCGGGGACGGAGAAAGAGCAAGGCTAGTAAGCAAGGATTTGATTAATAAGGAGCGAAGATAATGAGAATTGTGAATTAGGAAGAAGGGAAAGGCGACATGTATTGGATTGGGAGGGAATAGAGGATAGGCTGTTGGTGGGTCAGATGATATTAAATGGACGCGTTTTGACGTAATGGGAAGACGAAGGGGACAGAAGGAGAGAGGATGTTTCATAGTGACCTACCAACACCTAACAGCGTAGGCAATTGAATGCGGGGCCTATCACGCGTCGGGCTTTGGAAAATTCCTTCAACTATACATCCAGGTCCAAGTTTTCATATTGGCCAATGCCAGCGGGAGTGTCCGAGCAGAATCAGCAGATACTAGGTACGATTCCCATCATTCTTTTAGTTTTTTTTAAAAATTATTTTTATTTTATAAAATTAAGATTATATTTGTTATTTTTAAATATTATTTTTATTACCTAAATAAATATTTCTTTTATTTTTTATTTATCATATTTTAAAAAAATTATTGTTCTCTTTATTTGTTATTTTAAAATTTTAATAAAATATTAAATATGTTTTTTTAATTTTATATTTTTTATTAATAAATATTTCATTAATTTGTGATTTCAATTCACTTACTATTTATTCTATCATATTTTCCTATCTCTATTTTAACTATTTAAATTTTATGCATAAAAAATAATATTGAAATATATGCCAAAAATAAATAAATAAAATTATTTTGTAATATATATAAAATTAATTAATTGTGATGAATAAAAATAAATAAGGGAAATATTCAATAATTTTAATTACTAATTGACTTGTAATAGTAAATATATTAATAAATTATAACTCATCTTTCTTTAAATTAAGATTATTTATTTTCTTCTTTAATTTCTATGTATTAACCTTAAATAATATTTGAAAAAGAATGAAAGAAATAATTATTATTATATAATTAATTATATTTAATAATTAATTTTTCTAATCATATTTAAAAGATTACATATATTATACATGGATGCTGCGGCGAAATACTGTTTGGGGCGGGTTTAACCACCCAAAATTAGAAAAAATTATATGAAACTCCCAAATTTTATAATTTTATTAAAATTATTGATAAATTATATTTCAGTTCCTTTAATTTTTTTTTAATTTCACTTCTGTGTGAGTGTTACATCGGGTTTTAGATATATAAACGTGCGCGGGAGCATTCATTATTTTCGTCTTGAAGAAATCTTCTGAAACATTTCATATATTAAATCAATATACCCATTCATATCTTAGTATCTAAAAATAATCATTAAATTACTCAAAAAAAACCCTTACAGTGGACACTACTAAATAACCTCCTACACTTAGAGATAGGAACAGTGTAGCACTGGGATAAGAGTAGACAAGTCTTGTCTTACTTCATATTTTATTATCAAAAATAAAATGTTAATTTATTTCATACCCCATATGATTAAGAATAAAATTTATGAAGATACATATGGGTGGCTAGTTCTAACATCTTATGTTGGATTTAAAAATAAAATAATTAATTTTATTAGAAATATTATATGGATTAGCATTAATCAATTATTGGAATATTTATTTAAGTAATTAGTTTTGTATTTTAACATTAAGCATAGAACAGATTGGGCCCTAGTTTAATATGTATGATCCATGATAGGTTGGATTATGCATAAGCCCATATGGGTAGAGGTCCCAACTTACAGCCCTTTAGTAGTCAGTAGTTTCCTATCACAAGTCTGACTATAAATAGAGAGATCAGGGTTATTATTTGATACACACTGAAAAATAAAGATTCCTACTCTTCTAAATTTCTCTCTCTCTTTTCTCTCTATCTGGATAACTTAAGGGGTCAAGTAGGTTGTAATTCTACTCATCATCATTTAGATCAGTCATGGCCTTATCAAATTATACTCCAGGTACGATCATAATTTATTATGATTAATTTTATATTTTTATGATTTTTAATTCATACTTCCAACAATTGGTATCAGAGCATGTTGATAGTATGAATAATTTGATTATGAGCAATTTTAATTAATCTTGACAAATTCTATAAAATTTTGAAATAATTTGGATCTGTTTTATTTCAATTAAATTATGAATCTTGTTCATATATCCCCCAGTCGTTTTGTTTACGGTAATAGTTACTTTCTGGATCCAAGTTTGTTGTTTTATTATGTGTTTGATCTCAATCTTGGTCTTAAATTTCTTGTACCTATATTTTGATATTACGGGTAAATTATGCTTTTCAATTTCTTGAAAGATTTTTCTTTATTTGCGTCGTTGCTGGGTTGAACTTGATTGACAAGTTTAATTTAATGATGGGAATCTTTGATTATTTCTCTCTGATTATAAATCATATCAAAATATTATGCTTCAAATTACAGTTTGGATTTTTTTTATGGAATATTTATGAACATAAACCGTACAATTTTGAAATCTTTCCTTCTGATAAATATGTAAATCCATGTTTAAAGTTGGTTAGATATAATTTTCTGGGATTAAAAGGGCTTAAAAATAAATTTTGGAGCTCAAAATTTGTTAATGGCGGAAAAATCGTCATAAAAATCAAACTGGAATAAATGGAGAAGGAAGCCGAACCTGTGACTGTGCGCATGAGGACACGCACTAACTTCGCGCGTGAAAAGCACGCTCCAGATTCGGTGGCAAAAAAAAAAAAAAAACTTTTTCGCGCGTGAATGTCACGCGCCATACAGCGCATGAAGACAAGTGCCAAAAGCTGACAGATTTTGGCCAGCTAACCACTTACGTGTTTCTGACGTTTCATATATATATATATACTTCCCTATTTTGTTATATATATATATATATTCTAATATTATATATATTTGACATTTTTTTTATATATTATAATTGTCATATATATATATAATTTTATACATGTTATTAATATTTTGTGTTTTATACATCTATTATTTTTTTTTGGAAGTTTTTTTTTTATGAAGCTAGTAAATATTTATTTTTAAATTTTGCAAAGTTTATATTGTTTAATAAAAAAAATTATTTATTAAATTTTAGCCTGAGAAAATTCATGGACATTTTTCATATTTTTTTTTGTAAGCTTGGTATAGTATCACTTTCTCTAATTATAAATATTGGTATATTAGATGATTTTGAGCCCTTAATTATGTTATTTTAGTACATATAAAACACCTAAAGCCATTTATTTCATACCAATGATAAATTAGGGATATGATAAGGCTATTTTTCATAAAATATTTTCCTTATAAGATTTTTAGGAGTACATTGCATTGATGATGGATACACCCTATCGGTGTAACATTGTTAATGTAATTTTAAAGTTTAGACTCCTTAGAATAGACATGCAGTAATTATAATGTTTCAATATTTCTTGTACCCTATCGGTATGGTTATATTAATTACATTTTTATGTAGACTTTTGTACAAGCCAAATCTATGGTACATGTATTTTTTATACCACCTTGTTAGATAGTTGTTTGACTGATTTATTTAATTAGGAATCTTGTATTGTAATTATGTTGTGCACACATAATTAATAATTTCCCAATCCTGTTGTATCAGTCTCGACCTTTCAACAACTATCTGTGGTGAGGACTCTTAATGGAACAAACTATGATAAATGGAGAGAGTCTTTAAACATGTATCTGACAATATCTAAATAAGATTTGGCTCTTAAAGAACCAAAGCCGGCTGAACTATTACCCCAGTCTAATGCTGTAGATAAGACCTATTATAAACAATGGTATGAATCGAACTGGATTTGTTTGACAGAAATTAAGTTCACTATTGAAAAAGGGGAATTAGAGAGAGTATCCCAGATAAGGACACTAATGTGATGTACATGAAAGTTGTTGAAGAGAAATTCAATTCTACCTATCTAACTTTAGTGTATCTTAAGTCCAATAAACTTGAAATATTTTTTAGATTTTGGTGGTTAGATTCTGGTGAAACTGTTCATGTTACAAATTCTTTAAAGGGGTTCAAGAACCAGTAGATCCCAAATAAGAGAGAGAAAATGTCTTAGGAGTAGCAGGTAGTAAGGTTGAGGTTCAATACATAGGATCAATTTCCTTATGTTTATGATCTGGACATTTTTTTGGATCTAAATAATGTTATTTATGTACCTTCTACAAGAAGAAATTTGATTTCTAATTTTGTTTTGGATAATTGTGGTTATTCCCGTTAGCAAGGAAGTGGGAAGATTGAGATTCATAGTGATTTTGCTATTGTTGGTAATGTCACCTTAACAAAATGATCTATATCATTTGAATTTAAAAGATTATCCTGTTGTGTCTTCTAAAATTCCCATCAATGCTATAATTAGGCATAAATAACTTAGAATGAGTTAGAATTCTTCCATTTATGGGATCAATTTTAGGCCATTTTTCTAAAGAGAGATTAGAAAGATTGGTAAAATAAAGATATGTTATTAGATCTAGATTTCTTAAATTTTGAAATCATTTTGATTGTGGGATTGAAAAGTAAAAATGAGACCATATAATCCCTAATTAAAAAAAAATAAAAATAAAAATAATTAGACTCTAGATCAATCAGTGGATTCTTCATTAGGTTTTGAATTGGATCAAGGGGTTATAGATTTTCTTATCCCACTTATAGTACTGAGATAATTAAGTTTGATTGGACATTTTTATTCTAAGGATGGCTTGGATAGTGGGAGTTTAATGCTTAAGGCTATCAATTTTATGTGACAAGGCCACCATTCTGCCTATACCTATTTAGATTCTCTTATCACTAGAGGAGATAATAGTGACAGTCCAGTTCATATAAATAAAGATCCTCATGTTGAAGAACCTAATCAGCTAGTCATTAAGTTCAGACGAACTCAATGGGTTTAGAGACTTGCAATATTATATGACTATATTGTGTACTTACAGGAATTTTAATAAATTTATCAGAGTAATTTTGTCATCTTAGTGCTTTATGTTGATGACATTTTGTTGGCTAAAGAACTCAGTTAATTTAGATGAGTCAAAACGTATGTTATCATGTCATTTTGATCTTTGGCAAAACATTTTTTATTTTGAAATTTAGATCCATCATGACAGAACTCATAGTATTTTGGGTTTGTACCAAGCCAATTTGATTGAATAGATGCTTGAAAGATTTAAATGGATACTTGTGCGTCTAGTCCAATACCTACTTAGAAAGACAACACATTGTCTCAATGATAATGCCCTTAAGTTGATATTGAAAGGGCTGAAATAGATAAGATTCTTTACGCTTCTGCTATTAGTAATCTTATGCAAGCACAGGTTTGCATTTGTTTAGACATAGCTTTTGCTATTAGTGTGCTTGGAAGATACTCAAGTGACCCTAGGATGGATCATTGAAAAGTTGCTAAGAAGGTCATGAAGCATCCACAAAGTACTATGAATCATATGTTGACTTGTAGACAATCTAATTTACTTGAAAGTATTAGTTATTCAGATTTTGATTATGCTTTGTACATAGATGATCGTAAGTCAACATCTAGATACATCTTTATGATGTTTGGAGGAGCTGTTTCATAGGAAAGTGTTAAAGAGACACTCACAGCTACCTTAACAATGGAAGTAGGATTTATCGCATATTATGAGGCCACTTGATAGGCTATAAGGTTGAGGAAGTTGATATTTGGCATGCAATTAGTTAATTCTATATCACGATCTCTACAAAATTTTATTGCGATAAGGCTTCTATTTTGTGCTTTTCTCAAAACAAAAGGAACTCTAGACATATTGTCTAATTTTGATGATAAACTCCTATTTGTTAGAAAGAAAAGATTGTTGAATTTCAGACTCACATTAAACATAGCCCTAGTGGAGACATGCAAGGGATTCGTTGACTTAAGGCTTACCTATAAGAGTATTTAAAATCAAGTAACTCATATGGGTCTTGTTAAATTTTTATGAAGTCTTAGTTTAGTGGGAGTCTGAGATATGCTTATCTTATTTTATTGATATTTGTGACCAGTAATTGCTCATTTTGAAACAATGGTGATATGTTTTATACATATATAAATCACTTGCTTCCCTATCGGATTCAATGATTTTAAGTTATTTCTCTTATGATATGAGCTGTGGTCAAAAGATTAACTTTATATATATATCAAGTTCCTTTGGGATTATGAGACATTAATTTAACATCACTTGTCTCCCTATCGGATTCAGTGATTCTGTATGGTCTCATTCCACTTATGCAGTCATTGCTCAGTAACCTTATATATATATATATATATATATCAAGTTCTTTGGGATTATGAAACATTAATTTAACATCACTTGTCTCCCTATCAGATTCAGTGATTCTGCATGGTCTCATTCCACTTTTGTAATCGTCACTCAGTTTGGATATTGAAACATTGGTAATATGTTTTATACATATATAAATCATTTGTTTCTCTATCGGATTCAATGATTTTAAGTTGTTTCTCTTCTGAGTTATAGTTGAAAGACTAAACGTTATTCTGTTCCTTTCAGATTATGAGATATTATATCACTTGTCTCCCTATCGGATTCAGTGATTCTATGTGGTCTCATTTTCTGAATTAAGTTTATAGCTTAATGTATAACTAATTGCTTAATTATTGATGTTTTAATTATTCTATATAATCAATTAATGCTATCTAAGTGGGAGATTGTTGGATTTAAAAATAAAATAATTAATTTTATTAGAAATATTATATGGATTAGCATTAATCAATTATTGGAATATTTATTTAAGTAATTAGTTTTGTATTTTAACATTAAGCATAGAACAGATTGGGCCCTAGTTTAATATGTATGATCCATGATAGGTTGGATTATGCATAAGCCCATATGGGTAGAAGTCCCAACTTACAGCCCTTTAGTAGTTAGTAGTTTCCTATCACAAGTCTGACTATAAATAGAGAGATCAGGGTTATTATTTGATACACACTGAAAAACAAGGATTCCTACTCTTCTAAATTTCTCTTTCTCTTTTCTCTCTATCTGGATAACCTAAGGGGCCAAGTAGGTTGTAATTCTACTCATCATCATTCAGATCAGTCATGGCCTTATCAAATTATGCTCCAGGTACGATCATAATTTATTATGATTAATTTTATATTTTTATGATTTTTAATTCATACTTCCAACATCTTAACCTTGATTTTTCAACAAAAAGCATCAAGTTTCAATAAAAAAAAATTCCTATGATATTTAAAATTCTTTAATTAGAAAGTAATTATTTATATAAGCAGTTCAAGCATCTGAATGCATCTATTCCCTTATATGTGTAATGCTCATGGAAATACTCTCTTACTAGTTGCAATTCACTTATATTTTTATTTCTCTATATCAATTTTAAAACATGGTATTAATAATTAATAAGATTTTTGACAATAGCATCATGCAAAAATGTTAAGTTAAAATACTTTATCATGTCACGCCATTGCAATAGACTTTGATTCATGGTAATCATTTACATCTTTTTTGACCTATTGTTTAATTTTTTTTTGAATAGCTCCTACATATTCAAACCAAAATATTTACAATTAGAAGATAAGCTTATTGAAAGTTAGAAATGGCTTGTTACTAATTTTATTTCAATCTTATCATATGCTCGTTACTGTTAAAGTATGTGATAACCTATGCCAATAATCTATCGAGATATAACAAAGGCAAGCTTGTCTTGCATTGTTAAGATCACGAATGTTGTCATGACCACTTTATTGTAAGAAATGTTAATGGAGCACGGCCTTTCAATCCTTATATTAGTCAGTTGTCATCTATTAGATATTGATGATGACATATCTTTGCTTCTTAGGTTCAACATCCACAAAATCAAAATGAGATTACATCGGAAGACAAGAAAAAATGTTGCAATTATTGTTTCCATTAATCTTAATTTTAAATATAAAATAATATTAAAGATATATTCAACAATACTTACACAAAATTTTTACATAATACACTCTTTTTGCTTCTTAAGTACTCAACTCCAATTTTTATGGAAGGGCTCATAATGCTATATGACTAGCACTCCTATATCACATGCAAAATGGTTTAAGTTTAGACCAATCACATACCATGTACTGTCTTATCAAAATAGAGAGGTAATAGCCTCTCATTATTCTTTTAAATTTTTTGGTGAAAAGTTAAAGACCTTGATTTACTACGATATCGTCAACTCGATATAACTTTCAAATAAAACACATTATTAATAACATATATTTATAGGAAAAAATGAAAAATAAAGAACTTTAATATAACCAAATTTGCTTGTCTCACATTAAGTAGGAATGAGAGTGGAGTCATGTGGTGGGTTGTGTCCACCATCTCCTCTATGATGGTATGACATAACATCAGTCATGACTATTAAGCATTATTATATATGATCAAACACACACAACAGTTATTACAATAGGAAATAAGTAATACTTATGATAAAATATCATAATTTTTGCATCCAAGGTAAATTATATTTGTACTTACAAAATGAATTGTTTGAAATAGTTAGTACAACGACACACACATAATACTTAGTATAGAATATCAAGTTATCAAAATAAAAACCCAATGATTACTTGGAAAACCAAAAAGCATTGACCCTAATCAAACTTATTATCAATTAATGTTGTAGGGTTATGATCTTTTTCATCAATTAAGTCATCATTATTGGACTCTAAAAGCTCATTCTCTATGCAATCTTAATTGTTTCATCTTTTATATTGTCATCATCATTTATTAAGTCATTAAACATTTATGAAGCAAGATGAACATTTCTAGAAGATGAAACACAGTAAGGATTTTGGTTTTGATCTCACAAGGCAATCAAGTCAAAATCTTCAAGATCAACTATAAGGGTGAAGTTTGTAGAATTATTATTCTGTAAATAGGATATGCCATTAACACTAACATTATCATTATTAGGGAAATCTTATATATTATGATGCACCATAGTATTTACAACTCGCTAGCTTAATCTATTGAGAGGATCATTAATGTAAAAAATTTATCATGTTTGATATACTGATATATATAAATAATCTTTATATCACTAAGTACTAATGGAAATGCTTGTTATATTTTTATCTGTGGTAATTTTCTTCACTTTATAGTCAGTGTCATATTATTTACATTCGAATAAAGTCATAGAGTAATTATATAAATAACTCAACTCTATATCCTCCTTCAAAATATCATAAAATGTGTTACCTTCGGTTCTAAGCACAAAAATTCCATTGTTCTGCATCTTATGCTTTCTATCTCGAGAAATAGTTACACATTGAACTCCATTTACCATACATTGAACACTATATAACTATAAAGCCTGATCTGGAGGCTAAAGACAATAACTTATCACTCACCTTGGGGGATCCACTTTTGTGAAGGTGATAAATCTATAAATGTTTTTTGATAACACGAGTAAGTAAAAAATAAAAGTATGAAGCAATAGATTTAAATGAAGATGATAAAGAATTAACTTGGAGTAAAACTAGGAAGGAAATTAGGTTCTTTACAGATGTTTAATGTTCTTATCATCATATGCTTGCAGTTATCCCTTATATTCATTATACAATATAAGTCATTCATTAACAACTAGAAAGACTTGAATGAAATGCTAAATAATTTGAGGGACTCACTTTAGATATTTCTAGATTTTAGGATAATTGTTTAGGATATATCATATTGCAATATCTTGATCATTCCTATCTAAATGAACAATGTACTTTTTGTAGAACGGTAAACATTGAGATATAAAAATCAATAGTTAGCTTTCTATTTTCACATTGATTACATCCTGATTTCAATAAGGTTCGTTGAATTTTTTTTCCATCCTTTGTAAAGATATGGAGTAAAACATTAACACCTCATTTATAACATATATTTCAACAATAAAACATTTAGGTTTAACATAGTTCTTAACATAATCCTTTAGCTTCTTTATATATCTATCATATAGATACATTCACAAAAAATGAATGAGACCTCCTAGCAATGCTTCTTCAGGAAAGTGCATTACTAAGTTAACCATTATGTTAAAGAATGGTGGAGGGTATATCCTTTCAAGTTTGCAAAGAATCAGTACAATGTCTTCCTTAACTTGCTTGATATCCTACTTTTTTAAAGTTCTTACACAAATTTAGTTAAAGTAGTTGCATAACTCAACAATCAGACATGCCAACTCTTTTGGCAAAAATGTTCGCACTGCAAATGCCAATAATCGTTGCATAATGACATGATAATTATGAGATTTCAACTATTTGATCTTGATATTATTATTAATCAAGTTCTTTCTCAAATTTCCAGCAATCTTATTAGGAAACTTGACATTTTTAATAAATTAGTAAAATTGCCATTGATTGTCTTGATTAAGCATGTATTTAAGATGTAGTTTTATCTACCTCCCTTTTTCCTCATATAGGTATAATTTTAGTCTTATATTCATGTCAACTAGATCATATCTTGCATTGTTTATATCATTTGATTTATGTTTAATGTCCAGTAATGTACCTATAATATTGTCACATATATTCTTCTCAACATGTATTATATCAATATTATACCTCAAAATTATTATGGCCTAGTATAACAGTTTAAAAAAATGCTTCTCTTACTCCAATTAAATTTGTCTACCCCTCTTTTTCACTTAACTCTATCTCACTATATATGTTTTTTAGGAGGTTTCTGATGTATTCCACTTAATTAGCCCATGATCATGTTATTAGTAAACTTCCTTGAAGGGACCTTACTTTTAGTCTTTCTATTGAAATCTTTACTGTTTTGTCAAGTATGGTTCCTCAAAAAAAAGTAACGATGACTGACATAAGTTACTTTTCCTTTAATCCACATTGATAATATATCTTCATTGTAAGTTAGACATACTTTGTACCCTTATCCATTCCACTTAAAAAGACTTCTTCATGTAGAAAAGTCATTTACAGTCCATAACAATGCCATTTGTATCTTAAACCTGCTATTCATAGTAGCATCCTAGGTTTTAACTTTTATCTCTTACAACTATTTCAGTTCTTTAACAAGTAGTTTTAAAAAGATATCTATATCTTTTCCTAAAGATTGTGGTCTAGGCATTAATAGTGTTAACATAAAAAGTTATTCTTTCATACAAAGTTATAGAGGTAAATTATATATAGTTATCATGATTAGCCATGTGCTGTATGATAGGTTCATATCACTAAAAAGATTGAATCTATCTGCACTTAAACCTAATCGCACATTCCTTGGTTCTACTAAGAAATCAAGATACCTTTTATCGAAATTCTACCTAGCTTCTTCATCAACAAGATATCATAGAACCCATCTTTAGTGGATTATGCTGTATGATGTCATGTCATATCCTTTGCCATATATCTTGATTTGTAAAATTGCTTAAACCTGGAGGTTAATAAAAAATACCACAGCACTTTATAAGGAACTTTTTTCTCTTTTATATTTCTATCAACCCACTAGCTCTCCCTATAAATTGGATGGGTTTTATTTCTTGTATGCTTTTTTCAAAAAAGCGCACAATCATATTTACAAACATAAATTAATTTGTATTCTAATCCTAACTTATTAAGCAATTTCCTTACATTATAATATGATTTAGGTAATTTGTTATCCTTCGATAGTGCTTTCTTTAATAACTTCAGTAGAAATTCAAATAACTTATTAGTCCATTTATATATTACTTTCAAATGCATAAGCTTAGTTAAAAATTTTAGCAAAGAAAAGGCTATGCAACTAGGATATAATTTTGTTTCAACTTTTATAAATAAGTCATCCAAGCATTGGTCATGAAATGTATCCCTCCCAAAGTGTCCTCATTTTTATCTCTATCACTATGATATACTTAATCAATGGCATAAAGCTAATAAAGTCATGCATGATATTAATTATCTTATCAACATCATTAGGGTATGCCCAATGCATAACCTTGACCCTATATGTATACCCTTCACCTTGATAAGTCCAATTCATGTATGATGGATCAAATCCATTGTTTATTAGGTGTGCCTTGATAGTCTCCAATATCTAGTACAACACATTCATACACTTCTTACATGGACATTTTACTAACCCCTTTGTCATCGATAAAGTTTTTAGGTCTCTCCACAAATGTAGTACCATTCCAGTATGCATCAGATAATTGATATCACAAGGTTATCTAGCTTTTGTTAACAAACATAATGTAATTAGCCTACAATGTCACAAGTCATCATATGGTTCAATTATACGTGGATGTTTATTATGTATCCTAAATTCACCTTATCATTCCAACTATAATAAGTATGGCCCTATCTTGCTCGAGATATTCCTACGATTATTGTCTCGGCTTATTTACGATATATTTCATAGATGATGAAATTTCAACAGCATCCTGTCATAATTCTCTAAATGTGTATGCTACACATTGATATAATACACACTTGAAAAATAGTGAAAAATGTAGAAATTTTGATAAGGTGAAATGATGAATAAACAAGTTAAGTACAAAAACTAAAGGATATATCTTGAACTATCTAAATTTTGAGGATAATTTAAGGGTTGGTTAGTAAGGTTATAATATGAATACATTTTAAATTTATTATGATGCAATTTTTTGTTATGATAATTTTGATAAAATCATAAACTCAATAGTTTATGTATTGTTATATTGATAATTGGATCATATACCTTCTAATATTTAATCATTCATTCAACATTATTTTTTTTACTATTTTAAATGATTACTTAATAATATAAATATTTGACATTATTAAAAATTACGTTCAATTGATTAATTTAACTATTAAAATTTTTTACAATTTGTACCCTTTTAGTACAACTTTCATCTTACATAACATAATAAATTAATTAACATTATATAACTAAATCCTAATATTAAATGACAACATTTTTTTATCATCCAATATTATTTTTATTTTTTATACTTTAAATTATTACTTAAATTATAAAATATTTAATATTATAGAAATATTTCTATTTTAATTAGTGCAATTGTGAAATTATCATGCTATCATTTAATATTACTTTTGTTCTTATATAATATAATACATTAATTACCATTACATGACTCACCTATGAAGTAAATTATTATCTATTACTATTATATAAGTAATATGTAATACTAGATTATTATGCATTTTATTATCCATTATTACTATTATTTCTAGTATTTTAAATTATTACTTTTGTTCTTTTATAGTATAATAAATTAATTACTATTATATAATTTACTTACAAAATAAATTATTATGTATTTTATTATTCATTACTACTTATATTTTTAGTACTTTAAATTATTACTTTTATTCTTACATAATATAATAAATTCACTACCATTAATTAACTCACTTATGAAATAAATTATTTATATTTATTATGTATTTACTATTCATTGTTTCTTATATTTTTATTACTTGAAATTATTACTTCAATTTTAAAATATTTCGTGTCATAAATTTTTTTTTATATCCATTAGTGAAATCATCAAAATTAGTTATTACCATTTTTTATTTACTTTCATTTTTATACAATATAATAATTTAATAAAAATTATATAAATTTAATTTTAATATTACATTATTATGTATTTTATTCTCAGTTATTATTTAATAATATATTTTTATTAAGTGTTATCTAGTTATTATTTATTAATATTTTTATAATGATTTAATTAAGTGATTTTGTAAATGTTTAAATTATTTAATTTTTTTATTTTTTAAATGATTGCTTAAGTTATTATATATTTCACATAATCAGAGATTTTATATTTATATATATATATATATATATATATATATATATATATATATATATATATATATATATATATATATATATATAATTATCAAAATTTATGTTTATTAATTTTTTACACACTTCTATTTTTATATAATTAATAATTTAATTAATATAATTATCAATGTTATTTTAAATTTTATTATCCTATTTTCTATCAAACTTACTAAATATTTGATGTAATAAATACATTAACTTCTACAAAATATTAATTTTACTAATTAACACAATAAAGTATTAAAATAAGTTTATATTCAACTATTATATTAATATCATTGATATTTAAAACAATAATTATATCGGACCCCACAATATAATTATTTTTTCACACTAACTATCATATTAAAATATTCAAAATAAAAAATCATACCTATTACATATTTATCACAATAAATAAAATAGTCAAACAATAATTAGGAATTTCAATCAATATACCAATCACAAAAACCTAATTATTTAACAAAATAAATATATAAATTAGTAAATAAAAGTGAAAACATTGCAAAATTTATGAAACAAAAACGAAAGCACACTTGGTAAAAGAAGAGGAAGGCGAAGACCAAGAGGAAGGAGAAGAAGAACCAGTGTGCGCGAATGGAAGTGGAACTAGAAGAGGCTGGTGGGATTTTTATAGGCAAACCTAAACAGATGACTTCGAAACCGGGGATTCTTGGATACATATATATATATATATATATATATATATATATATATATATATATATATATATATATATATATATATATATATATATATATATATATATATTCATGGTCATATATATATTCAAAACTAATTCTTTTACAAAATAATTTAAAAAATATTTCATATTTTATTTCTATCCATGATATCTTGAGTACTTTTCATTTGAATAGATATAATTTTTAATAAATGTATTTTTTAATAATACATATAATTCAGAATTATAATTAAAATTTTATGTTGAAATGATTTTTTCTATAAATATTTTTATGTACAAACTTATGCATAAAATTTTTTTATAAGTAATTTATTTAATTATAATTTGCTTAAATAAACTATATACTTATTATTGTATCTAATTAATTTAGGCTAGAAGAAAGTGTTCTTATAAATTTTACTGGATTTTTTCTAAGCAGTTGTCTATGAATTCATCTTTGGATGCGTTATCAACTATGTTTCAATTTTGTGTATGCTCCTTTCCATTTTTCTTTGAAAAAGATAACATTAGACTTTTAAAAGTTTTGTCATATATTTGTATAAAATAAAAATAAAAATGAATATATCAATCACTATTTCATCTAAATTTAATGAATGAACGATGAAAAAGAAGATTAGAAAACGTTGACTTCTCTTACTATAATTTATGTGAAAAAAAACCTTTTAATATTCTAAAAAAATGTAGTTAAAAATATTATTATAAAAAATAATATCAACATGTAATTTTAGTAGTGATTCAAAATTATCTATATAATTGGGAAAAAACTTAATAGAACAATTATACCTATAAAAATATAATACTAAAAGTTATACGTATTTTAACTTTTTTTCCTCCAAGTGTAATAAGTAAAAATTATTTTGTCTTGGCATATAGGTATCTATCAACAAAATTTGCTTTAAATACATGTTAAGTTATCCTTATATTTTTTGTGTGAGTACAGATAAGTATAGTAAAAAAGAATACTGAAAGTTGCAATTTTTTTAATATAAATAGAACTCTACAACTTGAATTCATATTAAACTATCAAATGAAAGCAAAACTTGTCAATTTCCCTCCTAATATAAATAGAATTATTTTTAACACATTGTTAATATCAAAAGAATGAAGTTTACATTATAAAAGATGTATCTTTCAAATTATGTTAAATAGTTTTAACTCTTGTGGAACATTGTGTAATATCATGAAGAAATAAATATTATTCTTAATAAAGGAGCATGAAACAAGTTAATATATTATTTTCAATACTAGGATATGGGTTAAAAAAGGATTGATATGTTCCTACTTTACTTCATTATCATTCCTATTCCTATGTACTTTAGAGATCCCTAATAGTTATATTGATGTTTAATAAATATTGCGAGTTAATTTACTTTCTTATTCCCTATAGTTTCACTTGAATTTTAATTAGCACTTTATAATTTAGAATCTTATATTTTTTTAATTTCTAATTATAATACTTCCTATTATGTTTCAAATAAATTTTGTTAGCAATTGGTTTATATAGATAATGATCTAACAATAGTTTATCAAGTGAAATACATGTAACCCATTCTTTTCATCTAAAAACCAAAAAAAAATATCTCATAAAATGTCTTAATTTATTCTATGTTATTTTTCATTGAAATATAATTAAAAATTATATACAAACCCTACATCAAATTATTAAGCAACATTAAAAGAACTTTGTCCATATATGTAACTCAGTTATTGACAAAATTAAACAAACAAATGATAGAAAGTATCTAATTAAAAATATAAGAATCTGATTCAAAAATTTTAAATTATAAAAAATATAGTTAGAAATTAACTAAAATTATAGGGTGCAATAATGTAATTTGATATATATTTTTATATTGAGCATCTATTAATATTTCTTCTAGATGAAGGAGAACTCGCATTAAAATCTCTTTAATTAATAGATTTTTTTATGTTTGGAATTTATTTTTGTTAAAAATAAAATTATTTTATCTTGATAAAAAATAATAATTTATTTACAAAAGGATGCCATTATTTAAAATATGTTAAAAAAGTAATTTCAATTCACTTGTAAATATATTATACAATATATGAAACTTAATTAAAACTTAAATTTTGGAAATATTATAGAAAATTAAACATTAAAATTAGAGGATTTTTTCCAAATATAGTTATCCCAAAAGAAATAAATTTTAGAAAAATTATTAATGAATTTAATCAATTTCATAAAAGTATAAATGTAATTCAATTAGAATGTCAAATGTAATAGAGTTGAATGTTTTTAAAATTAAAACTATGCCTTTTTATTTAAATATTTTTAAAACCTATACAAATGATAATTTGTGCAAGTGTTAAACATTTTTTTAAAAACATTACGCAAATGATAAATTTATCATCTATATAGAACTTTTCAATTTTTTTAAAATTTTTTGAAACCTTGTATTGATGACAATTCGTCATCTATAAACAATTTTTAATTTCTTTTAAAAAAATTTGAAAAAAGTCTATATAGATGACAAAAGTCATCTATATAGACTTTTTCCCATTTTTTTAAATAGTTTTTACAATTTTATACAAAAAATAATTTAGATTTTGTCATCTGTATGTTATACATTTGTTGTAGTGTGTTACTGGATAGATATTGGTCATAGGTTAAACTAATATTTATATAAATACGGTGATATTTTTAAAATTATTAAAACAAATAAGATGATAGTTTTAAAACAAATTAATGTTTATAATTAATCAATAACATTTTTGAAATTCAAATAAAAACTTAAGATGAAGGCTAAGTTTAGAAATCATCGTCTAAAAGACATTTAAAAAGTCACGCAAAAAAAATGTTCTACATTAATTTTATTATTAGTTGATGTGTAAATATATTTATAAAGTTTCCTACTAACAATGCAACTGTCATTTAATTATAATGGAGTAGGCCTAAAATGTTAATTTTAATTTAACAACTAACATATATAGTATAGTTTATTCATTATATATTTTATGTTCATTCTCCATTTGAAAACATTTCGATGACACCTCAATCTCAATTATCTAATTCTAGCGTGCATTTAAGGAGGAAGAAGATAGCTTCCCACCATATTATTTAACACCTTCAAAATATTATAAAATATAATCAATATCATCTAAATGTGTTAAATGAGATAGTAAATAGCTATTTTCCTCCTCATTAATATAGGCTAACGTTAGTATTGGCAATAAATGTATTACTTAACAATATTATTATAAATTTTTATTTGTTGATATAGCAGTATATAAAATGAATAATATTGTGGCATCGAGTTTAGCCATATTTAATGTGTTAATATTTGTATCATTATAAGAAAAATATACAAAAAGAATATATAATTTATTATAAATTTATGATATTTAATAAAATAAAAGAAATATTCTTTGTTAATTTTGGAACTAACTTACTTTTTTTTTCAAACTTATAAAAATTAATATCTTTAAAATTAAAGTAAACCTCTCAATCTATTTATGAAACTTCTAAGCTTCTTACACTTAATCCATCTTTTGAATAGTTTATAGAATAGTCAGTTTATTTTTTAATAATTGAAGTAATTTTTAAAAATTTAGTATGGTATTTAAGTACATTAAAAATGAAAGAAAAAACTTCAATTATTTCTTAAAATCAACGTTGTTTGTAAAAATTAAATTCCTATACCTTGACAATTTTTTATCATAACCAATGTCTAAATTTAATTTAATAATCAGTTAATGTGTAATAAATATTTATTAATACAAATGATAACGTTTACGAGGTGCGTTTTATTAGGAGATAGAAATATAAATCATAAACATTAAGCTTTAAGGAGATATGTGTATCGAGAAATTACAAAAAATTACAATGTTTCAAAGTATTATTACAAGAAATGGAATCAATTGCGATGATACTAATTGTAACAACATTTTCTTGATCGTCACTAAATGCATTGGAGACTTGTTACCAAAAATGGAGTTCAGAAGCTTTTTCCAATAACATTATGGTTACCATAAAAAGGGAAAAATAAAAAAATTTCATAAAATAAAATAATTATTTATTTTAAAAATGCTTAATAATGACAATAAGTTATCAACATAAGTTAATTAAATAAACATGAAAAAATAATTTTTTAAAAAAATGAAAAATTTTACTATTTAACAATAAATCGTCATTGATAAATTAATGGTTTAAAAATGTATTGTTTGTAGTCCATATAACAATAACAAAATAACTTATACCAAGAACTAAGTCATCATAATATGATTGCTAGGAAATGGAGATGATGCAATCAAATGTAACATTTATAAATTAATATCAATTATAAATTAGTAAAAAGTTAAAAAAATGCAAGAGTTATGATGAAATTTTTTTTTCAAATTTGAAGTATGTAATTAATTAATTCAATTAATTATTTTTACAATGTTATTGAATAAAAATGAAATTTAATTTAAAGTTCATTAATTTTTTTATTAAAAGATTAAATTGTTGTGATTCATTATGCTTTCATTGTAAGTGTTTAATTAAATATTTTATGATATTCTAATTAAGATTAATTTAGCAATTTTTAGGGCTCAAGCTTTGATTAAGTATTCATTGTTTATAATATATTCAATTTTTACTATAGTAATTGAAAATTGAATTTAAAATAAATGCATGACCTTAGAATAAAATAATATATAACATTAAGTTTCTTTCAACATGTTTAAAATTTAGTTTGATAAATAATATGTTACAATTTAAAAATTAATCAAGATAATATATAGAATACTAAGAAAATAATTTTAGTTTGAAGTTAAAAAATGGGTAATAGTTTTAGCCAAAATTTATTTGATAAAAAATAACTTTATCATTGAAATATTTCAATTGAGAATGGTTAAAAATGATACTTATCTACTTGTGGTTAAAAACTTATGTCATTATATATAAACTTACCGTTTACTTATTATTTAGATACAATATTTTATTATTCATGCATTTTGAATAAAATATATTTATGATATTTATAAATAGACATTCAATTGAAAAAAACTCGCTATATCATGTAATATAGCTACAACTGAAATTAATTAAATAAATTAAGTCAAATATAATCTAACTATAATTGATTACTTTTAAATTTTTTATAATAACTTTTTGAAAAATTCTAAGCTATCTCTAGGGATTTGATATCCGAGGATAATATGCTAAAATACAGGTCACTGAATGATATTATCAAGTCATTACCAAAATTTCTAAGTAATCTCATCTAATGACCTGTATTTTATCACATCTACCCTGAATATTAAACCCTTATGGATAATCTTAGTAAGCACCTAACTTTTTTTAAAAGTTACTTATAATGTTTATAATGATAATTACAATTAGTAACCACATATATAAATACTATGAATGCTTATAGATAAAAATATAAAATATTGAATAAAACATATTATAATTATTTTATTTAATATTTTGTATATTGTATACAACAACGATAATGTCATTACTAAAATAGTTAGTTAATAAGGATGAATAGTTAATTTTCTTAGGAAGTGCAATCATAATGATTACATAATTACCAATGACAATATCATCATTGATTAATTTTTTGAATTTGAAAACTTTCAAATTCAAATTTTGGTAAATTTTTTATGATAACATGTTGTCACAATAAGGATAATAGAAGGCAAGTAGGTGTAGTCTAATGCCAATATTTGGTTGATTTTTTTGTGATGACCAAATTTTATAATTAGCAATGATTGAATTAAATGTCTTGTTGATTGAAAAATCTATAAAGGGAACAAAGTGCCATTCCTATCATTTGTGCAATGACAAAGATAGAAAAAGAAAAAGAAGACAACAAAAAGAAGAAGGAAAAGTGATTGTTAATTGGTGATCGTCAGTTTAAGGTCATTGTGTAATAGTTTTTTTTTATTTCATATAATTTATGATATTCTAACCTCAATTTTATATATTTTCTAATTGTTATTGTTAACCATTTGTTTTTTTTCTAGTGAGATTGGTAGAAAATACTTTCCTAAAAATTTGTTTATTGGATTGTAAATGGATTCTAATATGTTTGTAGAAGACAATTATACGATCCTTTGAAGTACTAGTTATTTAATTGCCATATTACATTTGATATATTTATTATGACCATATGATTGCACATGTTGCATAATTATGATATATTGATAGTTAAGTCATGTTTACACTTAGAATAGGATTGTTGAATTTTATTATTAATATTAAAATTTCAATCATAACACACAAATTCAGAAAGAAACTTCTTGTCATAAGAACTTTAAAATATTATGAGTTATAAAATAATATAACATTTTAAAGAAAAATAAGCTATAATGTAAAAGAGGAATTACTAAAAAAGTTAAGATATTGAATATAAATTGTAACATACGTAAAAGAAGAATTTTAACATAGGAATTGGGCATATTATATTTTAGGGTTAGAAAAAAAATTCTTATTTTATGTTATGTATTATTTGTCATAGAAATAGAGTACTCTATTTTTTGTATCCAAGTTCTATTAATTAAAAAATATAATATAAAAGAAGAATTTTAACATAATAAATAAGGAACTAAATTTTTATGAAAAATATAGTAAAATATTAAAAAAATAATTAATAAAAAATAACTTATAATATACTTTTTGGATAAAATAAAAATATCAAAAATAACCTAAAAGAAGAACTTTAATATTAAAGTTTAGTATATCATATTGAATGTAAGACATTGAATATAATATTAAAAATACAATATCAAAAAAATTAAGTGTAATGTAAAAAAATATTTTTAACATAAAAAATTGAGCATATTTTATTTAAAAAAATTCTCTTTTATATAAAAATTGAAAAAAAAATCTAATATACTTTTTGAGCAAATTAAAAAATATATATGTACAATGAAATGGATAATAACTCATCATCTTAGTGATTAGTGATAATATATCTGTTAACGAGAGTTAGATAACTTAGTGTGATCACCTATTTAATAAATAATAGAATGGTCCAACAATTTATGTTAAAAAGGTCAAAAACTTCATCTATCAAAATAGGCTAAGAAAATGCCTATACACAAAGTGTACAAATGTATTATTTTAGGATGTGGAAATTATATTCATACATATAATAAACCACATATTTGATCTATTTTATTAAAAAATAAGTTCACCAATGGTGAAACAGTTACATCATCTAGGGTTTAAGACTTTGTACTTTTAATATGTAAACATTTTTTTTAGTTTTAAACAATATTTCATTTGTTCTAATAAATATTCTTTAGGTCTAATGGAAAATTTTAACTTTCTTTCATGTTTAGCAATATTTTTTTTAAAGCTAGTGATATATTTAACTTTAACATATTGTGATAAATATTGTTCATGTGACATAAAAATAATTGTTCATAGTTATGGCTACTGCTAATACTCACTATCATGGAGGTAATGGAAAGAATGACCCATCAAAAGGCTCTTCTCACATTCTTAGCCAATGCGGAAAATTACTTATAAATTAGATTATATGATTTCTTTATATACATATAATTCACTTTAATTGATAAATATTTCTTAAATTTGTAGCACCTATGAATAAATACTCTGAAAATAGAAATAACAACCTTAATAGAACATTAAAGAAAATCATAAGACCATTACCTTTATGATTCAATCCTACCACCTAGCCTCTTATAGGTCCAAATCATGAGAAATTGCAACAGTTAATAGGGATGCTAGTGAGGATGCATTGTGAGCCATTTCACAAGAATTAACTAGCAATATCTAAAGAGTAGAAAACTTGTAATCATTTAGTCCTTTCATATAAGTATTAACTTATTTTGTGCATTAACTTATAATATAAAATGATAATCATTTTGATGGACTTTTTTTATTACATGTCTTTCAATGCAAGAATATTTTGAGTGCTAGACATATTAAAGGGAAGGATGCATTGCATCTATAATAGTGTTCCAACATCGTGCAATTAATCTCTACAGGGATTGGAAACATAGATTGCATGATTTTTACTTAGCATATAGGGGCTAATATTGAGCACGATATTTAGCAAGCCAACAGGTAATACTAGTAAAGATGCTTGAGGAGTGTTGGTTATGGGTCAGTGACATGTTAAAAAGTCTAAAGTTCCTAATAAGAAAGAATTACATATTATAAATCATATTTTCAAAATTCCACATTTACTAGTACTTTTCTAATGCCTATTATTTGTGCTTTGAATTTGAAAGGAAAAAGCTAGGATAAATGTGTAGAATAGGATGCAAAGAAGGTATAATGATTGACATGGATTGAAGTTTATTGTAATCCATTAATATAATAAGGTATGCTAAATAAATATTTCTTACATTTAACATGGTATCATTTAATTTTCCCATTGATATTTTTCTTTTACAATTAGCTTAAAGAAATAGGATGATAGGTTAACTGTAGCTAGTGATAGGACAATTTTGTTGACTATTATACTAAATTGTTGAAAAAGTGGGTGTTGAAAAAGGCTTAGGCTAATTATATGTATATTATTTTCTTCATTACTAAATTTTGTTACTTGTGATAACTTACCTAATCATTTTAATAATTTATCTTAAAAAAGATGTATATATAAATGTAGGGAGTGGGCCATTCAACTATAGATACAAGCAGGTTCTCTATTTGGCTCATTGAGTGCCTCTATTATGCAACTCGATGAGCCTGCTATTGTTAAGGAAGTATTAGGCACTTGTTAAAGATATAAGAAGGGGGTTGGTCATGTCTTTCGAAGGACACCCTTATGGTGGCAACTCACCTAACACTTTATTAACTACCATATATCCTTCTTAGTAGTAAGGCAATGCATTGTTGCCAATGACATCCACCAATATATCATCTAAAGTTAGTGATGCTTGGAGTATTAGTAAAAATTCCTCTCTCACTAGCAATAGACCATAAACTAGTTAATACGATATATGGTATCAACTATAAAGCTTGTTATTACTACCACTCCTACGATCATTCAATCTATCATTCCTTTGATTTTATTGAATAGTTTTGCTTTGCTGCCACCTGCACTTACACCAGAGCCTCAACCCTAAAATTTTAAGCAACCTTATGGCAAAATGATTATTATTGAACACTTTTTGACAATTTGAAGTGATTTTATGTATTTTATTTTTTTAATTTTAACATTATTTCATATTTTTCTATACAAATATAGTTTTCATTATTGTATATCATTTTGATTTTTTTCATATATATAAATTTTATTTTTTATTTATTTTAATATCATAATATAAGAAAAATAATTAAATTTTAAATTATATTCAATTTAATAAATAAATTCTTAATAATATCTTACAAATTTTTATAATAGAAAATAATTTAAAAAATTTGAATTAAAAAAATAAAAATAATCATAATGATGATATTGTCATTGATACAATTATTTTCATTTTAAAATTTTGCAAATATTGCCATATTCAATAACAACAAATATCATGAAAAAAGGTTGCCATGTAAACATGATATATAGTGGCAACACTTGGTCATCCCTAATGCTGAACATGTCAAAGGTAAGATTCTGCAATGACAAGCATGACTATATAATAATGACATGTTCTCAGGTGATGTTATCATCATTATATGTATACAATGACGACATCTTTTCTTATTGTTGTTGTTACAATAAGACCCATTCCCTGTAACGTATATCAGCAGTTAAGTTTTATGAAGTAAAACATATGTAATGTGTTTGTTTCATGGTTAACAATGTGGAAACTTATAATGTTGATTTTTTAATTAGTAATTGACGTAAAGTATTCCATACTACTAATCGATTGCATTAAAAGTTTCTTTTCCTTTTCACTCTTTTTTTCATTTAGGGTTTTATTCTATAATTTTTCTTTCACTCCATTTTATTTATATGGGATAAAAGGATA
This sequence comes from Sindora glabra, assembly GCA_020226215.1. Classification (NCBI taxonomy): domain Eukaryota; kingdom Viridiplantae; phylum Streptophyta; class Magnoliopsida; order Fabales; family Fabaceae; genus Sindora; species Sindora glabra. The sequence goes on from CM035228.1 coordinate 19,640,384, forward strand.
TAATGCATTGATATTGCTCAATCATTAACTGCTAAGACTACAAGTCATTGCTCCTAAATGCAATTAATTATTTGTAATTCTTGCATCAATTGTTATAAAAAAAGACCATGTATGCAGGTGTTCCCTAATAAGAAATTTTATTTACAAGTTTTGTACCATTCATATGAGAGCATACTTTGTGAAAATTTGCCATAGACATAAAAATAAGGAGAAGGAATTGTATCATGTATATTATGCAGGCATTCACTATCACTTATCTTTAAAGTTGAAAGATTGAATGATTAATCATAATATTACTATATAATATTTACTAGTTAATATTGATAATATTATTAGAATAATAATTTGTTATGATATGTCTTTTCATAAAAATATAAGGGTGTATAAGTTGTAAACAAATAAAAAGCAAACAAACCATATTAATTTTATAATAAATAACTAACATGGTTATAATTGGGATGATATCACGTTGTTTATTTAACTAAATTGATATATGAATGTATAGCACTTGCCATTTAACTCTAATAAATAGTGATGGTAAGTATTTACCAAGGATGACATTTACAAGGTCTCAATGTATAATGTCAATTTTTTTAACAACAGACACATAAAAGATGGTTTTTTCCTTTATTTATAGCAAGTTGATACACAATGTTGGGTTTTTATAAAAAAAACTTACATCTAAAGTTTGATAATCCATTTCAATCATTATGATGGTTAGTTTGCACATTGTGATAGTTTATCAATATTTTTGTATTTTAATGCGAAAGTTAACATATTAATTGCTTTATGTGCTATGTCAAACTTTAATATACATAGAGCAAGTAACATCGTTCTTGTATTAACAAATAGGAAAACTTAGACGCTTAAAGCAAGTGATCAAGAATGGATATACTAAGAAAACATAAAAATGATAAAAACTAATGAAAAATTGTAATGAAAAAAAGTAATATATTCATTTTTGTATTGAAAGACTTGAGTTCATTGCAAAAATGAACACGTTACTTTTTTCCACTATAATTTATCATTAATTTACTATCCAAAATATCATCCAATTCAAAAGTCTTCAAACAATATAAAGGAATTATGAAAAAGATATTTCACTTTTTTTTCATTTAAAATTCATTGTTCATTGTAAATTATAATTTTTTATTTATTAGATTGTTTAGTTTATTGCTATTTGTATAATTGTATAAGAAAAATATTTTCATTTATAAAGGTTTTGCATTTGTTGCTATTGCATTTGTTGTTATTTGTTAATTTATTCATTTAAAATCTTTTTATATCTATTGCTATTGTTATTTACATACGTATAATTGTATAAGAAAAATATGATTATTCAATGCAAAAAAATGATTTTAATAGTACTAACTTCATGCTTGAAACATATTTTGAAACAAAATATTTTAGGTTTATGATGTTGATATTTTTTATTAAAAATTATCATTTAAACCTCTATAGTTGAATGATGTCATTTTGCTATATATGCTAATTTTTTCTTTGGGATTGACATTTAATATTAAAATTACTTCAAATCACATGACTTGAAATGAAAATAAAAAAAAGTGAAGTTATGAAATTATTTATAAATTTTATCGTAAAACTTTTCTAACCTTAAAATAATCCTCTCTTTCCTAAGGTGTGCTCACATTCCATTCTTAAGATAATTCTCTTCACTTTTTTGTATTTATGCTCATCAATTGTTGTACAGTACTGAGAATTGGTTAGCCTTATCAATAAATTTATGAGATTATGCATTCGTTGTAAAGGTACAAGGATATAAATACTAAATACTTTTTTAACTTTCGTATTTTGTTCTTGCAACTTATATGCTTACATATATAATTATTTAATTCTTAGTTTATAAAGTATGTTAAAATATTTGAATAATGTGATCTTATTTGAGAGATGCACATTGATAATGAATTAAACATACTTAGATAAAATGATATTCATTGATAAATTAGAAGGTAATTTCTTTTCATATGACAAACATTTTTCTTTTTAGTTGTTACAATATTTAAATTTTTATTTGCTTATTTTGCTCTCTTGCAATTCGAAAATGCTTTGAATGTATGCCATTCAACAATATAAATTATTAGGTATTCCCTGACCTCATATTCAATTGTATGGAATTAATGTAGATGAAAAATAAAGTTATTATCTTTGTAATGAATTGTATAATGCTAAATTTGAGATTGTGTACTATAATTAAGATAAAATATATATTACTTTCTATTTAATATTAGATTTATATGTATTGTAAAGTTGTAATGTTGTGGTTTTGAGAGTTCTAGATGTATTTTAAGTTGAAAGTAGTATAATAAAAAGTATCATGAAACACTATACAAAATGGAGAGGGTGTAAAGAATTTTTTTTAAGGATATAATACAATGTTGGTTATATAAATCATTGAAATAATATATCAAATATTCCATGCCGGTTGATAAAATCACTTAACATTAAATTATAATTTTTAACAAAGTTATATAAATAAAAGCAATCATTAAATGTGATTGATTACCAAATTGTATAATTTACAAGAAATGATGATAATTTATTTATGAAAGAATCAACATAATATTTTTTATCTACAACATTGTAAATATTAACTATGAAACTTGATAAAATAACAATTCAAAATTGATATTTAATCTCTTGGATAGTTTGCGTAAATTTATGATTCCATAGTAGTGTGGATTTACCCCTTGTTTGGCATGATCTAAAACAAGGATTCATTTCATTTTCAAATGAATTTCTTTTTAATATGGTGTTTGGATTTAAGTAAAAGAAGATTTGATTTGATTTAATTTCATTTCATTTACAATTCCCATTTTAACTATGAAACTTGATAAAATAACAATTCAAAATTGATATTTAATCTCTTGGATAGTTGGCATAAATTTATGATTCCATAGTAGTGTGGATGTACCCCTTGTTTGGCATGATCTAAAATAAGGATTCATTTCATTTTTAAATGAATTTCTTTTTAATATAGTGTTTGGATTTAAGTAAAAGAAGATTTTATTTGATTTGATTTCATTTCATTTACAATTTCCATTTTAATTACAACTTTGCCATTATGAAATCTTTCCAATTTTACAAGAATTTTATTAGAATTCATTTCATTTGACTTAAAAAATATATTATATAAATAATTTACCCTTTCTTTAACATTATATTTACTATGATATTATCAAAATCTACTTTTTAATTAATTTCTATATATTTTTTAATATATTACAAATAAAATAATTTATTTACAAATGAATTAAAATCATTATTTTTAATAAAGTTATCAAACAATAAAATTCATTTGAAATGAATTGAAATCATTTCTATTGAAATGAAATGAAATCAATTCTAAAAAATTGTCATGCCAAACAAAAAGAGCACCCAAAGCGTTCAATTCGTAACCATCTAAAGCTCCGATTAATTTATAAACTGATCCTGCTTAAATCATGATTTTCTACAATAGGAAAGGATAAGATTTTCAAGCAAAGTAATCCGGATTTTCTCAACAAAACTTTATGATAAGCAACAACGTCACCACAGGCTTCATTTGGTTGACCAACTCTTGCACTTTAGAGTAATATTATTCGAAAATAGTATACATACTTATAATAAGATTTGAATTTTACATATTTATCGGATTGAATTTTATAATTTTTTTATCATTTTATATCTATTGACAACCTATGACTTATATTCAGAATTCAATTTCAAATATCATTTTTAATGTATATAGTATTATTAATATTTTATTATTTTATTCATTATCTCTTGCACTTTGGAGTAACATTATTTTATTATTTTGTTATTTTTCGTCTTTAAATTTTTTAAGTTTTCTTTAGGATTAAGTAGTTTAACAAAATTTACCTTTTCTTCTATCGAAAAGTATTCTGTATTTTTTTTTCACTCTTATAAAGTTTTCTTTTTCCACATAAAAACTTAGAAGTAGGTTGCTCCATTACATGATTAGGGGATACCACCAATTTTTTTTTTTTTAAGAATTAGCGCTGGCTAGTACTTATTAATAGAGGTGGACATAAGTTAGATCACATATTAAAGACCTATAGTCTAGTTTATTTTTAACCTAGGTTAGCTTGATTTCTTTATCTAAATTAACCAAATCAAAATTGATGGATAGACTTATTTAAATATATAAGTTAAGCTTATTTTTTCTAACAGTTCTAAGCCAACATTTTTAATTATTAACATATTTATTTATAATATAATGTAATATAAAATATATTTATAAAATAAATATATATAACATTAATAATACTTTAATACAAGTAATTATAGAAGTATAGGCCTAATTTAATTGTTAGCCTTTTTTATTCTTTGCCTTAAATACCTCTGCCTATTACCTTAATAGATTAATGAGACGACTTTTTTAACAACGCAGAGTTCAAATTTTATTTTAATTTTATATAAATTAATAGATTAGATTTTGGGCCTAATTCCATTCAACTTATTTCCACGTTGCAGGACAATTCGAAGAAAGGAAAGTTAATTACCTTGCATGATACTCTTCGATGACATCTTCTTTCAATATCTTCTTCTGTTTGTCAATACTTTTAACAACGCCCCAGAGGTCACGTAGAGGAGAAAAGGCACAATTGTCGTAATTTTCTCCTCCAAAAATTGGAAGTACTCGAAGTCCCATGCGTGTGGAAACCACAACACTCGAAATTTCTTTAGTATAAACTTTAGCATTGAAGCCCCTTAAATCTTGGAGCTTAGACGCCATTATTGATTTCTGATTTATATTTTATTTCTGGTTTATAGCAAATAAATTGATTGGTTTGTTAGGTTTTCTTGAATAGGACGGAGGAGAAGAGACGAAGTTTGTAGCTTTTGCAATTTTCGTCATCCGATTCTCTTCTTAATAAATGGTGTGCTTCCATACTTAAGTGAGCAAATTAAATTTATCATTAGGGCACATGGCTCACAACATTATACAACTGTCCATTATTAATTTTAATTGATAAAATAATGAATCCTTTGCATTTATTATCAAATATCTAAGTTATATACATTAAAGATGAAATTAAAATTAAATTTCAATAATAAATTAAAAATTATTATTAACTATATAATAAACAATTAAATTTATAAGATTTAATTTAATTAATATATAAAATTTAGAACTCAATTTCAAATAAAATCTCTTAATATCAAATATTTTAGACAGTTCATATTTGTAGTCGTTTGTACCATTTACTTGATTTCGTGAAGGGCCTTTAAGATTATCCAATATTCCGCAGCAAACGTTACAGAATTCTAAGAAAGATCTAGTGCAATAAAGAACTTTTAAAACACAAATTGAGAACTAGAATCCCATATTATTATTCGATGTATAAGTACATATCACCCATGCCAAAAGAATAAAAAAATAATAACGATGATCAAACCCGAAAGCTGCAATTTCAAACCGGGAAGGCCAAGAAAAATATCAGACCACCAGTCACACAAGCTGCAGCCTCCTTAGAAATCGACATCACATTTTGTAGCTTCGAACGTAGTCGTCGAATTACTCAAAGGAACTCTGAGTTCACACTTAACCTTGGGTTTGAAGCGGCCGCTGATGACGTCACCAAGCCTGAACCTAATCCTGAAGTACAATCTTACATAAATATCAAAAACGCCATTGGTCTTGTCTTCATTGAACTCGGAGAGATCGTCACCCGACAGCGTCAGATATTGCTGTCCTCGGAAGGTACCACTCATGGCGTCCGTACTCTTCTTGTACTGTCGGAAAGAGTTCGTGTGTGTGATAACATCGGTGGTATTGAACCAATTGCCTTCGTAGAAAGCCCTGGCTTCGACGTAGTCGTAATATATGCTGAGCTTCTTGTTGGGGTTTCGGGCGGTGAAGTTGAGGACAAGGTCGTAGCTGAGGTTGTTGTTGGCGTAGTCGAATTCGGCGAGCTTGGCTTCTGTCACGTAAAATTTGAAAGGTCTTGGCTGTACGACCAGGTAGAAGATGAGAATAGCCAGGCCGACAAGTACGATGATTGCTAGCAGGAGCTTCCAGATGATTCCCAAAAGACAGCGGCAGCAGCTTCTCTCGCGGCGGATGCGGTAGTGGAGGGGCTCGGCGGGTGGAACTGCGGGGCCATAGTAGGCTCCGTTCAAATGGGGCTGTTTATCAGCCATGGCGGTTGATCACGGCGGTGATGGAGAAAGAGCAAAGCTATATAATGAAGGAGTTGATAGCAACGAGCAACAGATGAAAAGATACAAATGAAATTGTGATTTAGGAAGAAGAAGAAGCGGGTATATATAGGATTGGTAGAGGATAGAGGAGGAGATAGCGTGTCTGTGGCACTTTGAGAACGTTAAAAAGACGCGGTTGGATACTCAGAATTGACGTAGGTGCTTTTGAAATGGCAATTTGAAATTGACTGAGGATGTTTCATGGAGAGTTCCAGACACTTAGCGGCGCAGGGAATTGAACGCTGGTATTGCGGTATTGGAAAATTCAACTGTACAACAGAGGAATTGGTACCGAAGAAAGTTCTATGAGAGAGGTTTATTTTATTTTATTGAGGGTTGGACCATCTATTTACGACAATGGTTCTTATCCGTCACATAAATTGGTTAGATATTATTTGCTTGCTAGCATGCCAAGCCGCGTGTCATAATGGGGCCCATTGAGCATAAAATATTAATCAGAGATGATTTAGTTCACATTATTTTTTAAAAAATAAATTATTTGATTGATTATTATTAAAAAAATTAAAAAAATTTAAAAAGTTATGCTACTTCTAAATTATAAAAAGTTACTTATCATTTCTTCCATAAGTATTATTTTTTATATTATTTATAAATATAGTGATAAAATTATTTTTTATTAAATTTAATTAATAATAATTAAAATTTATTAATTTATATTATAATAATATTAAAAATTTAATGAAATAATACATATGAAATTATTTTTTAGATAATGTCATACACTATGTATCAATTAAAGAATTTTGGATATTTCTCAAAATAATTTCATAAAAAATTATTTCTCAAGAAATTTAATTTTTCACACAAAATTACTTTTCGTACAAATCAAATGAATCTTTAATTTGTTTGGAATAATGGTTCATACTATATATTACTTGACCCTTCTTTTAAGTATTATCTTAAGGAAAAATTTATTCTTAATTATTTATCATTTTAAAAAATTAAAATTATATTTATTAATTTTTTAATATTATTTTTATTATTTAAATAAATATTTAATAATTTTATTTGTCAATTAATTTTTAATAAAAATATATTAATAAATTATAACTCATCTTTCTTAAAATTAAAATTATTTATTATTTTCAATCATTAATTGTTAATTTTAAATGACATTTAAAAAGAAATAAAGTAAATACCATAATAGAACTTATTCAAGGTGCTTTTTAGAGTTTGGCTTTCCCTTGTAGGGAAACTTTTCTCATTAATTTTATGTATGAAAAGTATTTCGATTTTCATTGAGTTGTGTGAGATAATGAGGGTATATATATATATAAAAGCGCTCTATACTTTAAAGTATGAGTAAAATGGACTTTCATCTCTTAACTATCTTAACAATGAGTTGAATTAATTAATTCTTAACATTTTAAATTTAATTGAGTTGCTAATTCATTAAGTTAGAATTGAAAGTCAAATGAACAATATGTGATCTCGATTTCACTCAACTCTTCACGAATTGTTAACCCATTTCTCAAAATTTTAGTGGGTAATGTTTCGATTAAGGAAAGGTCATTGCATTTAATATCGAGAATTGTACGTGTGAATTGAAATGTCTTGGATGTGATAATAGACCAGTGAATTGATTGTTCAGAACAGAGCAATTATGAGGCATCATTCACGTGACAAGCTAAACATAGATTTGTTAAAAACGACTAATCTAATCTTATTATACTAATTTAATAAATAAAAATTATATGTTGGATCAATCCAAACTATCTTTTTATCGGATTGCATTCAGATTGAATTATTACAATATTAGTCTCAATTCTAGTCTCAGGTCGATATTTATTGAATGGATTCAGGCGAATTTTATAATTTGTTATATTTTATTATTATTATCATATTAATTAATTATTTATTATTAATTTTATATCATTAATTAATTTAAATATATTATTATTTATTAAAAATTATTATATATTATTATAACTTAAAATTTTATTATATATAAGTGAGTTATATATATTATATATGAAAATAAATATATATTATTAAAATCTAGTAGATGCATGAATCTATATTTAATAATATATACATTTAATAAAATAATTTAAATTTTATATTGATTAATAATTTTATATTATATATTTATTTTAAATTATATTTTTATTTTATTTAATAAAATAAATATATATTAATCAATTTCAAAGTATTACATATAAAAATAAATATATTTAATAATTTATATATAATAATAAAATAGTAAATAATAATGTATTATATTATATATATGTATATAATATATTTAAAATTAATATCAAAATTATTTATTTAAAATTTTAAATAATTCAAAATTTTAATATTAAAGTACTAATTGAAATTTTAATATAATTATTTATTTTGATAAAGTTATATAATATATATTGAAAATATCAAATATATAAATTTATTAATTTTAATATTAAAAATTATTTTATATTGCTCATATATATAATTTTAATGTATATATTAAAGTATAATTTAAAATATCATAGTTATTATTTTAATATTTATATAAAAATTAAACATACAATAATAAATTAATTATTTATTACTTATGACTATTATTAGGTTAACGGGTTAATCTAATAACTTAATAGGTTAACATCTACTAATCTCAGTCCTTTATCAAGTCAGGCTAACCAATTTCAGTTCTAGTCCCTTACCAGGTTGGATCATTGTTATTGTTTTCTATACTTATACCAATTTCAATCTTAGGTCAAGTAAAATTATACTAGTTCAAGGATAACCCATTAAACTCATTCCATTTTGACAATTCTAACTCAATGACAATTAAATGACTTTTCTATGGAGATCATAATCAAAGCCCGTTATTGGCATGAACCTTCGAAAACACATAAGTTGCCACATATATAAAACACGTGTTAAGCATGCTAACAAAAATAAAAGGAAGCTAACTTTCAACTAAAAGTGGCAAATGAATGTGTTAGGATAAATATGGATTAAATTAAAAGTAGATGAGTTATTGTTAATCCAGTTATTTATTTAAAATTTAATATAAAATTTTAAATAAATTTTAAATAACTCATAATCCTTGGATGTATGGTTAACCTAACCCATTTATTTATCCATTAAATTATTATTTTTTTATATTTTATCATTTTTATTGATATTATTCTTCACTATTATTTTATATTTATTGTTATTATTTCAAAATAAACTTATGTTATCAAAATTTTTAATCTTTATTTTTATTTCCTTTTTAAAATTATAATTTTTATCTCATTTTCTTAACATTAATTTCTTAAAGTTATTTTAATATTAAATGTAGTTGATTAAATATTTTAATATTAATATACATTAATTAAAACTTATTTAAATTAAAATAGACATTATAATAAAATTTAAAATTCAAAATTATAAATTATATGAATTATTTTATGATGATAAATTACATTTTTAAAATTATATATATCAACAATCAAATTTTAATTTATCAAGTATCACTTGAAAAATAAAAACTAATATTATTGATGTGCTGATATTTGTAAAGTATAGCTAAGGATCTAACACATAGTTATATAATATATTATATACAATACATAATATTGTAATATTTTTATTCAAAAATTAAAAAATTATTTTTAAATTATTTTTAAATTTTAATAGTAAAAATAATAAATTATATGAATTTTAGTATAGATGATTGGACTTAATTTTACTTTTCTATAAAAGAAATTGACATCTTCGTGTATATAAAAATATTATTATATTTCATTTCAAATAATTAATTTTAAAAATATTTAAATTAAATTAAAATTTTGAATATATTTTATTTCATAATATTTATTTGTATAATGCACAAGTTTACTTTCTATAAATATAAATAAATAGATATGACCTTTATTTTAATAGGTCAATAATGACCTGACTCATACTTATCATAAAATTAAAATTAATGGATATGGATGAGTCAAAATAAGAAAGTATATGGATGAATAAATAGATATGGATTATAATTGTCAAGTTGAATTTTAACGAGTGATGTGGGAAATCGCTCCCTTCTCACAAAACAATATAAATACCAACATTACATGAAGTTAGAAGTTTATTTGCCAAATATGTTACTCAAAGTCATGTACACACTCAGCATTTTTAGCATTTTGGTGTGTTTTTTTGTTCACAAAATTAACACTTTTTATATTATAATTTAGTTGCTATTAAAACTTTTATGCCATTATCGTGCAAATCTTACACATTTCGAGCTAATTTATAGCAAAGTATTGTATTTGTTGCTTTTGGATTTATATTTATCATTATTTACGATACAAATTGTTTACACTTTATGCTTATTTATTGCTTTTATTGCTCTTGCAAAGGTTTTGAACACCACTATTAAATCATGTGCAATCCATGCGAGAAAAATGTAGGAATTTAAATTTTTAATCTTGCATATATTTAGAATGTCATGAAAATAAAATTAATATAGAGGCATATTTTTATTGTAAATTTAATTTTTTTAATATGATAATATTCAAATGAATGTCATAAATATAAATCTTCATTTCCATTTTTTAGAGTATGTAGTTCTCAATAAAATAAGTTAATAATTACATTAGGTTAATAATGGATATAAAATCTAACCAATATAAATAAAATCCTATCAGTCTTTCCTATCATATGTTAGTAAAGGTCAAGGCTTATACTTTAAATACTAAATATAATAACCTACAATCAGGTATCTATAAATTCAAATAATAGATTATTTTAATAAATTAAATTTAATTAAAGTATTATTTAATTAAATTTATAAAAAATGCTCATAGTTAATAATAACTCACATAAAAATTCTAACATTCTCCCATTTAGGCAACATTATTTTATATAAAAATGACTTTGAAGCAAAATATAAAATTTAAAATTCATGATTTTGAAAATATTTCATTCAAGAAATGATACTTGAAATTAGTATTCTCAGACCTTTCATTGACCTGGCAAGATGAGTAAATCAAGATCGAACCAATTCAACTTGTCAAATCGATTAATATATTATATATATATATAAATTATAATATTATATATACATAAAAGGATTAAATCAATTTAACCTATGCAAATGAACATCTACCATAAATATTAATCTTACTCTAATATTTATAAAATACAAAATAATTAATATTAATCTTGCTCTAATTATGAATATCTACCATAATTTTAATATTACTTTATAATATTAAAATTATATTTATTTTTAATCTAATGAGAATTTTAAATTAAACATTAGCTAAATAAAAATAGTTTAATTCTATAATATAAATATATAATACATATTATTTATTAAATTATATACATTATATATAATGTTTATCATTAGTATAATAAAGAAGATGTTGATTTGAGTGGTAGGAGATCATGTATTGGTTTCGAGATCTCGTGCTCAAACCTTTTGGGTTATAATTCTTAGTTTTCAATTGAGATTGCTACTAACCTGCCTGAATTGGATTAGATCGGTTCAGTGAGTTTACCAAACAAATAACGGATTAGATTAATTCAAATTGGTTGTCCCTAATTTCTGGCAAGACTTGAACTGGACCTTAGGTCGGGTTCTTGATTAAACCTGATTAGTCCAATTTGAATTTTAAAAGACTGCATGAAACATGACTCATACTTAAGCAATCAATAATATTAAATCGTGATGGTAATTGTATTATTATCAACAGAAGGACCTTCTAGGGATTATATATATTATTAAAATATAGCAAAAAAATAACATCAAAAGTGAAATCTAACAAAATATATTATTTTTCAAATTAGTCCTTAACAATTTCTCTAATAACAAACTTAATAATAAGATAGCAAAATCTTCTAACAATAATAAATTTAATTATTTCAAAATTCTAAAATTATATCAATTAAGAGATAATCATTAAATATAAGGCTAGTTTATTAGAACATTTTTAAGTTTTAAAGTGATATTAATTAAGAAATAAATACATAACTCAAGAATTAAAAATTAACACCAAATCTTAATCCTTATAAATTTATTACAAGAATGCCTCAGAGTTTTAAAAATGATGTCAACTAAAAGATAAACATATATATGAAAAACTAATAATAAATCTTAGTCCTAATAAGACAGCATATAAAATAACATAATAGACTTGATACCTATCTTTTATCAAGGTAATTCTCATTATTCAAATATGATGCTTGTAAAGACCAGATATACAAGTTCAAAAGCTAACAATTGGCATCAAATTTTAATCCTTATAATTACAATAATTAGTACATTTTACGATATGGAGATGCATTTATTGATAAAAAAAATTCATAAATTACATATATAAATGTACAATAATATATCAATTGATCAATAGTAAGTATGATAATAATACACAAAATAAAGATTAATAAATTATATAATAATATATTTGATATATGCACCTTATATGTCAATAAACATATTATGATTATCAATTGAGATGAAAGGTTCCATATTATATAGAACTCTCATTAACCAAATATATTATAGGAAAATAAAATTGAACAGACATACTTTAATAGGTTTCTAAATATCTTATAAACATAAAATCTATAGTTTAAGAAAAATAAATAAATTTCACATACATTCTTAGTAGTATATAAAATTATGATTTCTCCAATTACTAACTTGAAATAATATAAATAACATAAATCAATAATCAAGCGAAATCAATTATATAATTAACTTTAGTGTTTCAAATAAGCAACTTGGAAAGTTACCAAAATTTGAAACTAAAATTGATACTAAATTAATTTAACAAGAGACTTTTTTAAAATATATTTTTAGAGATCACTTAAACAAAGTGTGGATAAAAGTCTTAAATTTGACCTATAACAATTTGAAAAATTTTCATGGTAGCAATATACATTATTGACCAAAAAGCATCTTATAAAAAATTAAAAAAAAAACTTGGATTCACAATACATGTATCAAGAACTCTATAAGTTGCTTTATACTATACTTAAAGAAATACACAATAACTTATATGTCAAATTTATTATTGTTAGCAAAAATTATGCTTAATAAAAAATTACTTGAAAATTTAAATATTATTATATAAAAGAGGACTTGATAAATTTTCACCTCTTTACATGCATATTTTTTGACAAACAAATGTATGTAATAACATATAACTGATAACAAATAAATTGTAAAAGCAAATTTTGATATTTGAAAACAATTTTAAAAATTATCAAATGAACTTTAGCCAAATAAAGTTCCTAAACATAGGCATTATATTTTATAATACAAGTAAAATTTCATAATATTAAATCAAACTCTCACTAATATAAAGATTTGATGCAATTCCTAAAAATTATATACTATTTCAAAATAAATTAAACATTACTATGCAATTCATCATATTTCAAAAAATTTATAATATTAATAACATTCTTGATAATCAAACAATTATAAATTTATTTACATTAACTGATTAATAATTTATTTATCAAATATAATTTTTTAAAAAAATTATACACAACTCCACCTTAAAGAAGGAAAAAATATATTTAGTAACTATTGTACCATAATGCCATATAATAATATATAATTCAATTTATCAAAATGTAAGTAAAGATACACAATTATTTCTGGCATTCTCAAAATTAATTCACCTAATAATACTTTAAATTATAAAAAATTTAAATTTAATTACATAAATTATCTAATAGTACATAATAAATAAAAAGAAAATATCTCATACACTAGCAAGATTTATATAAAAGTTTTCAATACATAATTATAAATTTTCCATTGAATAGAACATATAGTATGTATTAAGTTCTATCTCAATATATTAACTTAGTCACATAAAGAATAGTATTATATTCAAAAAATTATTCCCTTTAGGCAAATAGACCTTTTATATCAATTTACTCTTATAATCAAAGTAAAATAATATATTCTTATTATATCTTGAAAATATTTTATCAAAGAATATCACCTTTATTATACAAGTAAAAGAAATAATATTAGAAGTAAGAATGTAATTTTCAATTCATGAACATAGGAGTAATGTAGATTGTTATAATCTTCCTTTTAGATAGAAATTGTAACATGTAAAAAACCTCTTAATCACAAAACTAATAAAGGGAATGTCTTAGCATTGTAAATATATTCTCTTTAAGCAAACATATTTTTAAAATCAAAGTGACTCTAGAAACTTATTTACTTTATAAAATATCTTTGATTACTTTAGGCAGGTAGTTATATATAATAATTATAAATTAATCTCATATGATATAACTTAAAAACTTTATGAATCAATATGAATAATATCACTTTATTGATAATTACCCATAATAATTTGTAAATTCTTCAAAATATTTAAAATATAAAAATTATCTAGAATAATGATCCTTTAAACATAAATAAAATGTGATCATTCTAATATAAAATACTACACCAAATAATCATTAAATTGAAAAAATTATTACAGCCAATTTGCCACAATTTTAATCCTTTTACATATAAATATATTTTAAATTTGTACAATCCATAAACACTAATAAAGTTCAAAATATAAATTTATTTTGAAAATTAAAGTTACTGTTAAATTAAGTTCAATGATAAATTTATTATTTTAACCAGATTCCCATTAACATGTTTCCATTTTAGAAACACATATTTATTTTAAAAATAAAAATAAAATATTCAAAATAATATTAATATTATTTAATAATGTACTTTATTTGGTTCATATAATCATGATAAAATAAGTTTTTTTTATAAACATTAACATCATGTAGGAAATAGATATTAAAAAAATTTACAAATATGATGTGTTCAATAAAATATATTTATAATAAAAGAGATTGTGTACAAAATAATTAAAAATTAAATAAGTTAGTTTTAAGCATAATAATCGTATTTAGAAGTTTATAAATATCACTACATTCTCTTTTTTTAGATAGAGAATGTAGTACATAAAATTCTCCTAAAATTAAAGTTAACTAAGATAATACACTATTATGATAAATTTATCCTCTTTGAGTAGATAAAATATATAATAATAAAATAAATTCAAAAATAAAATTACTTCAATAAACAAATTTCTAATTACAATATACAATAATCCCTTTTTAGGTAGGTTATTGTATGAAATAATTAAAAAAGTATTTAATTAAGTTCATTTCTAATTGTAACATATATTTACCCCTTTTGAGTTAATAAATATATGAAATAATTAAAAATCTATCCCATAAGTATTTATTAATAATTCAAAAACTTATGAATTAATATGAAATAATTTTACTTTAATAATAATTATTCAAATTAACCTATAATTCTCTCAAAAGATCTAAGATATTAAAATTAAGCCTATAATTATGAATTCAGTTATTGAAAATAATAATAACATAATTGATTTATTAAATTGTGCTAAACAATATGTATCAATATTAATTGTTAAAATCATATTATATTATAACACAATCTCAGAACCTTTTTTATTTTACTTAATTAAAAGAAAATTTGCTTAATTTCTAATGTCACATCATTAAAATTATTTCAAGAGTAAATCACTTTACCTTCCCTTAAGTTTATGAAAAATACACCGATTTTCCCTGAAATTAAAAAAACTTGACACATAAATATAAAGGAGGCTGATGAAATTAAACTCCCTTAAGTCCACAAGAAAAGGCCTTACAATCCCAAAAATATCCCTTTCAAAGCTCATTTTCCCTGCATTAAATAAAATAAAATTAGTTAGATAAATAGGCAACTATAGGAAAAGAAAGTTCAAAAGTTCAAAACAATAGTAACAAGTTAGCTAGAAAAAATCATGGAATTTTTATGAAAATAAGAGTGAAATAAAGGATAGAAACAATATAAAAAATAAAATCAGCCTACCTATACATGTGTTTTCCATCCAAAATGTTATAAGCAAGTTTCTTATGAACCAAATTTCAATAAGAATCAAACTATATTTGCCAACTTCCTTTGATTTTATATTGGTGATCACCAAATATTTTTCTCTGCGTTTTGTGATTGCATTTGATGTTGAAAGACGCCATAGGAAGAGGTCCTAGTACTAATTAATACATGTAAAGCAACTGCTACTTGTAAATACTATTATCTTCATTTTCAACAGTACCGACACTAATAGTACAGTTGGCATGACACAAGTTTTTCCTTCATCCATCGATCAATTTTTTCTTATAGTATTATTTGCAATATTTAAGATTCATAACTTTCAAAACAGAGTAAAATATAATCTAATCTAAATTATTATTACTATTATTATTAATCTCTTTTAAAACTGAAGAAATCAATTGAATTTTCTTTCAGATAGGGCATTTTGTATGAGTTTCTAATCTAAAATAGGATTGTCCACAAAAATTTAAACAAATCTATTACCCTCGTAGATTAACATAAATGACACAAGGCAAAGAAAGACAAAAACCTTAATAAATTTAACTTATAAATTGCCAAAGTTTAACAACATAGAGAACAGAGGTAATTCGACCTCTTTTTGAAAAAGCTAAATATTGATTTTATTTTAAACTAATTAAATAGAAAATAACAGAGACAAGAAACAAAAAGTGATGAAAAAACCATTAAAAAAGAAATAGAGATAAAAACTATTTGATTTCCATTAAACCAAACATAGAACTATAGATCAAAGTGCCAAAAATTGTACCAAATGAAATGAAGAAGCAAATTACAAAATTCTTACCAGGAGAATGAAGGAGCGCACTGAACGAGCAACTCAATTTCAGCGGCGTCAATAAGGGCGTGGAAGAGTTTCTCTGAATTTGCTAGGGCTTTCAATTGCTATATTTTAATGGGCTTCAGACACTGATATCAAGGGCATTATGGAGATTTAATAATTGATTTTTGAAAGAAAAATGAGCAAGATAGAATCTTGGCATCTATTAAGAATATCCTAATGTTCTATTGTTTTTTGATGATGAATGTAAGGATACTCATAATGGGTGACCCATATTATCAGTATTTAAAATTTAAATTTTAATTTAAATAATGATGATAAAGGAAATAAATTAATTTTTTTTAATAATTAATAACAAAAGTGAGTAAAAGAGAGATAACTACCCACAAACAAAAAGAGAGAACACAATAAGAAAAAATACAGAGAGCAACCTTCTTTCTCGAAGTGTGATTTTTGATGAAAATTATCGTGAATAGAAAGTAAAAATTCTTGGTGATTCTTGGCTATTATGTGAAATACAACATCAAATCAAGAGACAAAAAATAAATATGTATATTTTTTGCAATTAATTTAATTCATAAATTTTCCTTCATTGATATCAGAACCTGATTGATTTGGTGTCTGTGATTCCTTACGTGTATTAAATACAATCGAATGCAAGATATATATTATATGAGATGTACTATACGGATTTGTTGTTTACTATATATGACTGATAATTTTTGTCAAAAGCATACTTTCTATTTTTCCTTTTATGGTATCGAATATAATTATTGGATGTAAAAAAATTTTTTGCTTTTGCTATTATGTTGTTCTTGACAAAACAATGTTAGAGATAAATTCTACATTAATGAGAACACATAAAACGTCTATAAAATACTCCTAAAATGATAGAAAATAGTAAGAACACAAAAAAAAAACTCCATAATGCCTGTAACCATAAAATAATGGATCACTTGGATAATGAATTTTTTAGTCTATAAAATTAGTCTAGAATTATAGAGCATAAAATTCTAAAACAATTGACTTTTTAAATCACTCAAAATGGAGATCTAGATTAAACGTTATGGCCGAAAAATCATTTTGGGTCATACAAACCCAACTAGGTATGCGAACTAGGTTAGGCCAACCCAGTTGATTCATTTAAAGGTTAGGGATGACCTAAACGATAGGTTGTTTTTCCCCCTCAGTAAATGACATGTCATTTTGAATGTAAAGGTTATTTGAAACAAAACTAAAATGACAAATCATTTTTCACTTTATAAAAATGACATGTCGTTTCACCAAAAAAATTAATAATAAAAAATATCTTTTCTTTTCTCCTCACTATTGGTAAGGGTGCATGTGGTCCACCCCCTTACCCAAATGCCATATGTCATATACCAATGGAAAGAGGAGAAAGTATTCTCTTTGAATAGTCAGATCTGATCACTAAAAAAGCTTTACATGGCAGCGGGTGGATGTCACGCACCGGTGGATCCGACATGTCATTTTGAACGTCAGGGCTGTTTGAAATAGAACTAAAATGACACGTCATTTCTCACTTTATAAAAATGACATGTTGTTTCACCAAAAAATTAATAATAATAATAATAATAATAATAATAATAATAATAATAATAATAATAATAAATATTTTTCTTTTCTTCTCACTCTCAATAAAGGTGTGTATGGTCCAACCCCTTGCCCAAATGCCACATGTCATATTCTAATGGAAAGAAGAAAAAGAATTCTCCCTAAATAGCTAGATCTGATGATTGGAAAAGCTTTACACGATAGAGCGTGGATGTCATGCGCTGGCAACACGTCATTTTGGCTGTTTTGACTCCTCAATAAATGACACATCATTTTGAATGTTAGGGTCGTTTAAAACAGAACCAAAATGACACGTCACTTTTCACTTTATAAAAATGATATGTCATTTTACCAAAAAAATTAATAATTAAAAATATTTTTTTTTTTCTCCTCACTTTTGGTAAGGGTGTGTGTGGTCCACCCCTTTACCCAAATGCCACATGTCATATACTAATAGAAAAAGGAGAAAGAATTCTCCCCGAATAGTCGAATTTGATCATTAGAAAAGCTTTACACGACAACATATGGATGTCACGTGCTGATGGATCCAACATGTCATTTTGAACGTCAAGGTCGTTTGAAATAGAACCAAAATGACATGTCATTTTTCACTTTATAAAAATGACATGCCATTTCACTAAAAGAAATTAATAATAATAAAAAATATTCTTTCTTTTCTCCTCACTCTTGGTAAAGGTGTGTACGGTCCACCTCCTTGCCCAAATGCCACATGTTATATACCAATAGAAAGGAGAGAAAGAATTCTCCCTGAATAGCTAGATCCAATGATTGGAAAAGCTTCACATGACAACATGTGGATATCATACGCTGGTGGTAAAAGTGGGACAATTCTTCTTTTCTAATTTCTCTAGATTTTTTTACACCAAACCATTATGGCAACGTGTGTGGGAGAGTGCAAGCGCATGCGGTGTCCTTTTGAGGCATGATTTGATAAAAAAAAATTCCTAAATTCAAGATTTACACTTTGGTATATAATTTTTATGTTTTAAGAATTTTTGTGACACTATTTTTATTTAAAATGGCAATAATTATACATTTTGACTGTCCTTTATGTCTATTTTTGGTAAACAAACATGGAATAATGATTCATAGAGGAATATGATCCATGTGTATTTGTAAAAGAGTGTACGAGAAGACCCTAAAGAGTTAGATTGGGTAGATACCTTTAAAAACCTTAAAGAAATGATGCACTTATTATATTAATAAAACATGCGTACAATATATCCCATTGAAGCCTTCTTGCATAAAGTCAAAGCCTTAAAAGCAAACCTCAGTCATAAGGGAAAGGTGTTTCCTAACCATTTTTTAGTTTGTACCCTTGTTGAAAGCAATTTTAGATGATAATTTTCGAAAAATTAATTAAAAAGATACTATGGCAATGTAAAGATTATAAGGTAGGTATCATCAAATATATTGACCTTAAAAAATGCATGGAAGAACTGAGGTTACAGGAAATTTGTTATGTTAAAGCGAATTGGGGTGAAACAATCTTGTTGTCACAATCCCTAATTCTCAAACATAAAGAGTGCAAGACATTTTAGGCATAGTACTCTAGACAAGGGGAATACACCTAAAAGGTTTAATCAAAACCATGAATATGCATAAATTTGGATCAGTTCACTCCATAAAAAATCCACCAAAATTATTCAATGCTTTTAAAGAGATGAAGACTTTGAATTCAGATTAGGAAGTTAGGATAGAAACATTAACTATTAAATTTATGAATTTTTCACATGTTTTCATATTTTTTGTTTGTTGAGATTGCTTTCTAAACTTGATATGATTTGTTAAACTTATTTATTACTTGGTGAATGTTTAATCTTTTTATTTCATATATATTTATCTTATGAAATCCTACACTTGAATGGGAGCTCTTAGACTATGATTTTTTCTAAAAGTGATATAACATATGATATTTGCACGAAAATGATCTCAATAGAAAATAATGATAGCATTTAGGCAAACATACAATAGAGGTATGACAAACGTAAACTCCCGATTATAAACTAAGTAGTGTCATTATTTTTTTATATGAGAACTATGCAAATAAATGTCATTGAATGTTCATATATTATGATTTAGCAGAATAGCTAGCAAGAATATAATTGTCAAATTAAACAAAAGTGATAAATCGAATAAGGATAACTGGGATATATAACATTGGAAAATGTCCTATATCTTAGAAGAGTAAGATGCTCTTGAAGTTTTGAACCATGTCATGATGGAATTTGAATGTGGGAACACAACCTAGTATAAAAAGGATACTGAGGCATATACTATTTGGAAGAAAAAGAATAGTACCCCTTGCATTACACTTTTAAATGCAATGGTAGATGACCTTATATGTGAGTATGAGGATTACCCAACTGCCCAGAGTATGTGAATTGCCTTAAGAGAGAAATTTGGTAATACTTTTGCTACCAAACTTAGAAAACTCATAATCAAATTTAACACTTATAAACTTCAACTTAACGCGCCAATGAAATAACACTTACATGAAATGTTAAATATGATTCATGAGTTAGAAGCTACAAGACATGCACTTTCTAATGAATAGTAGGTGTAACCTATAATTAGGTTACTTCCTGCAAGTTGGAAACACATGAAGGTTAATCTAACTCATAATGAAAGTATTATTACTTTCAATGATGTGGCGAGACATCTAGAACATGAGGATAAATGCTTGGAGGCTTGGAGGCTTATAAGTCCTCTAGACAAGCATATATAGTGGAGGGAACATAACCCTCCAATTTTAAGCCTAAGTTCAAGAAAAGTAAGAAGTTCCAAAAGAGAAAACCTAAGCCCAATTTCAAGGGTAAGAAAACCTTCAAAAAGGAAAAGGAAAAGTATAGTGCAAAAAACTTTGATCTCAAGAAGATCAAATGTTATGCCTACTATAGAAGGGGTCATTTTGCTCGAGATTGCGCTTAGCAAAATGAACAAAATAAGGTATTATTGGATACTAAACTTACATATTCTTCATATATTTCTAGTACTATTTTTTTAACAGAATCTCATCCTTTATGGATTTTGGACTCAGGTGTCACAAACTACGTGAGTAAAGATCGAGGATCCTATATAGAATACCATCAATTGTTAAGTCAAAGCAAATGGCTTTACGTTAGAAACAACACAAGGATTGAGGTTAAGGGTATTGGTATATGCAAATTAGATTTGCATGGTAGAAGAACCTTAATCCTACATGATGTACTTTATGCACCAGACATTTAATAGAATTTAATTTTTATTTGTTCCTTACTTTAGTTTATATTTTCAATTAATCTTCATGATAATGTTACTGACATTTTTAAGGATAATATGATTTATGGTCCTAACTTTATTTCTGATGGATTTATCATTTTGGATGTTATAAAAAATGTTGCTTACGATAGCTTTGTTGTTTCTACTTTTAATTTAAATATTGATGTGGACATTTGGCATACTAGATTAGCACATATAAATCAAAATAGAATAATTAAACTAGCAAAAGAAGGATTGCTAGGTTCAATTTCAAAATTGGAGATGTCCTTATGTGAACATTATTTAGCCAGTAAAGTAACTAAAAAACTATTTGGAAAAGGAACTATGGCAAAAATTCCATTACAATTAATTCACTTCGATATATGTGATCTTTTATGTGTGAGGGCAAAACACGGAGCTTGATACTTCATCACTTTCATTGATGATTACTCACAATACAGTCATATCTATTTAATTTCACATATGTTAGAAGCATTAGAATACTTAAAACATTATTTAAATGAAGTTAAAAATCAAATAGATAAGAAAGTTAAAGCACTTAGAACTAATTATGGACGTGAATATATATCTGAATAATTTAAAGAGTTCTGTGAAGAAAAGGAGATAATAAGACAATTAACAATCCTTAACACTCCACAACAAAATTAAGTAGCTAAAAGAAAAAATAGAATACTTCTAGACATGGTTAGGTTGATAATAACACAGGCCAATTTATAATTTTCATATTGGAAAGATGTCATATTGACAGCCACTTTCATACTTAATTATGTACCCTTAAAGTTTGTTACATCCATACCCTATAAACCTTGGCAAAATGCAAACTTGATTTGAGCATTCTCAAACCATAGGGGTCTGCTGTATATGTCCATGATACTTCCCATAAATATGAAAAATTAAGTCCAAGAGGGAAGAAATATATCTTTATAAGATATTTAGAAGCTACCTAAGGGATACATTTTTATTGGTAAAAATAAGGATGGAATAGTGATAGAACTTGAATCAAAAGATATCATATTTTTAGAAAGTGGGTTTCCTAGCAAAGGAGAAATTAATCGCATTATATTCTTTTATAAGTTATAAGATCAAGTGGATAATATTGAATTTTATTTATTTTATCCAAGTAGGAGCTCTCAAAGAGTACTTATTGATCCTAATGGGAGCTTTGAGAAAGTGAGTGAGAACCTTATATTCAAGGATGACGTAATACAAAGAATCCCAGTATGGAAGAGTAAAAAAGGAAGTATATCCAAAAGATGCTTTTCAATAGAAAGATTAGCTCTTATGGTTATTCCTCAAGATAAAAAAGAGCTAAGAACTAGTTTAATAGGCTCTAACTTGCCCTAGTAAGGAACATTAGAAGAAAGGGATGGCGAAAGAAATAGATTCAATGATAACTAACTAAGTTTGGGAGCTAGTTAACCTATCATCTGGCCGAAAGGCAATTGGGAATAAGTGAGTTCTTAAAATTAAAAGAAAGGCAGATGGATCGATTGAAAGGTATAAGGCTCGATTAGTTGCAAAGGGGTATACACAATAAGAAGAATAGATTATAAGAACACATTCTCATATTTTGTACATTTTAATTCAATAAGATTGCTCCTAACCATAGTAGCAAATCTATATTTATAATTACATCAAATAAATGTGAAAATCACTTTTCTCAATAGAGAACTGGATAAAGAAATCTACATGGAATAACCAGTAGGTTTCATATAAAAAGAAGAGGAAAAAGAAAGTTTGTAAACTCCAAAAGTTCATTTATAGACTCAAACAGTCATCTAGACAATGATATTTGAGGTTTCACTGAGCTATAACCTTATATGACTTTCAAATGATTGAGGAAGATCATTGTATTCACATTAAGTGGTATGAAGGTAATCTTATGATATTATCCTTTTATGTGGGTAATATACTATTGGTTAGGAATAATTTGAATTTAATTATGGATATTAAGAAATGGCTATCCTCAAATTTCAAGATGAAAGACATGAGTGAAGTATATTACATTCTTGGAGTCAAAATCTTTAGAGATCACTCCAAGAAAGTTATTTTTCTTTCTCAAGAAAATTATATATAGAGAATCTTTAAGAAATTTAATATGAAATATTGCAAACCCATGGATACCCCTGTAAATATGAGTGAATTTTAAGTTAAGAAATATGTCCTTAAAATGAATCTGAGAAGAAATTAATGGAAAAAAATCCTTTATTCTAGTGCAATTGGTAATCTAATGTACGCAATGATATGTACTAGACCGGATATTTGTTATGTGGTCAAACTCATAAGCAAATACTAATCAAACCTTAGATATAAATATTGGAAAGCTGTCAAGAGAATATTAAGATATTTGAAAGGCACAATCGATTACGCGTTACACTATCAAGGAAATGATTTGTAGTTAGTTGGATATTCTGATGCGGATTAGGTAGGAGACCTAGATGAATGAAAATCTATATCAGGATACTTATTTTTGCTAAATAGTGGCACTATATCATGATGTAGCAAGAAGTAAACATGCATTGCATTGTTAATAATGGAAGCAAAGTTTGCAACATGTTTTGCAACAGTACAAGAAATTTTATGGCTGAAAAGATTTATAGAGCATTTGAGGATTTATGGTGAAAATTTAGACTCCATCCTGATATACTATGATAGTTAGGCAGCCTATTACCTATATAAAGGATCCAAAGTACCATAGCAAGACTAAATATATTGACACAAAGTACCTATTTTATAAGAAATACTATAGTGTAGAAAAAGGTCACCTATTCAACATATTTCTATGCAAAAGATGAATAGCAGATGCAGATCCTTTTACTAAGTTGATATCTAGAAATGTGTATATTGAACATGTAAAATCTCCTAGTATACATGTAGAATGTAATTAAGCAATTTTCAAATCGAAATGAATAAAGTATGTTTTATTCAATTACAAATGTTATAATATGTATATGAGTATACAAATATCTAATATGTCATACAGGTTAATAAGATTGGCTTCTTTCATAAGAACAATCACCTCTAGCACTCATGAATAGTGGACAAAGATGAGACATGTGTTCACCAACATAACAATAAGAAATGTTATTTTTTAATAAAGAAGTAACATAAAATAAAATATGTCACCTCAAAAAGATAAAGTTGAGATGAGATCCTGAGATACAAATATGGATCGATTCATAGGATTCTTTCACCTTCCACAATACTTGTAGCTAGACAATGAATTCTTCAAATATTGATGTCAAAAGGAAGTCGAGTGATGTGAAAGAATTCAGGTTAGGTATTATGTATGCCTAAACTAAAGTCTGTATGGTATTACTAATAAAATTGACATAAGCCTTTGTGCTATAAGGGAAACATTGTAACATGTAATTCATACCACATGTGTAAAAAAACTACAAACGGGAAGCAAGTAAAAAAATTCTTAGTTCATCTTCCACTTGCTATGTAAGTCCCAAAAAAGAAAATTTTTTT
Organism: Sindora glabra; assembly: GCA_020226215.1. Classification (NCBI taxonomy): domain Eukaryota; kingdom Viridiplantae; phylum Streptophyta; class Magnoliopsida; order Fabales; family Fabaceae; genus Sindora; species Sindora glabra. Next base: position 19,665,616 of record CM035228.1, read on the forward strand.
CATGGATACCTTTTGACTTTGATGATATCATGAAGAAATGATACAGTGTTCACTACTTTAGTGTGCATCCTATGATTATGATATATATGGTCTAAGAGGTAAAATGCTAGGAAAGCAACTATTTCAAATCAAAGTGATATGCTGACAAAAAGAAGATTTCTCAATATATACACAATTATACTAGGGATTTGAGATATGTTCGTTATGAAGTTAATTTTGGTAACATCATAAACTGTGGATGCTACACATATGTGAATGACAATCTGAGCTTGTAATAAAGCTTGCAAGGGATCAGATTTGCAAAATGAAAAGTGTATATGGAAAAAATCTAGGACATCCAAGATATAATATAAATAAATAGAAGATAGAGTTATTTTGTGTTGATCCTATGTAAGAATTTCTAGTACAAGAACACCCAGGATGACGTCGTGCCAATGTGATCACAATAATATACCGAGTATAAAAACCTAAAGAAAGATGAAGGTTATATGATGTGACTCATCTTATTATATGCGAATGGGAGATAAATATGGAAACACCCATAATAGGTGACCCATATCATCATTATTTAAAATTTTAATTTTAATTTAAATAATGATGATAAAGGAAACAAATTAATTTTTTTAGAATAACTGATAACAAAAGTGAGTAAAAGAGAGATAACTATCCATAAACAAATAGAAAGAACACGATAAAAAAATATCGAGAGTGAAGCTTCCCTCTCGAAATATGATTTTTGGTGAAAATTATTGTTGATAGAAAGTAAGAGTTCTTAGTGATTCTTGACTACTTTGTGGAATACAACATCAAATCAAGAGATAAAAAATAAGTATATATATTTTTCACAATTAATTTAATTCATAAATTTTCCTTCATTTGAATTAGCATGTAGGATTTTAAACTAAAAGAGAAGTCTATGTATTTTTCATTAATTTTAAAGGAAGGTAAAGTAATTTATTCTTATTTCAAATGAGGATTTTTTTTAAACAAAATGTCATCACTTTGTCACATTAAGGATAAAATGAAAATCAATACTCTATCAAATTAGTTGAATGCAAATAATTGGCAATAAAGATACTTAAGGCATAATATTTCTTTCATCTTATACTCCATATAGTATTTACTTTAGTATTAAATTTTAATAGTAATAAATCAAAATGTCATTAAATTAGTAGATAACCACTGAAAACATAAATCTTTATTTTTTTAAATAAAATCCTTCTTGAGAAAATAATTATCCGAAGTGATTTCTACCATGAGATAAAAAAAATTGATAAAGCAAAAAGGATTATGCATAATATTATAAAAAAATGCAATGCATTAATTCATGGGCATTTAGATAATAAAAATATTTAGAAGTATAAAAAATCTACATTTTTTTTGTTGGATAAAGAATATACTATATAAAGACGCTTCTAACATTAAAACTAACTAGGATAATACTCTAAAATTGGGAATTCATATCTTTTGGCTAGATGAATTCTCAACAATAAATTTTGTTTAATAAAATACTTCAATAAGCCATTTCCTAATTAAAACACATGACTGTCCCATTGGGCGAGTAATTGTATGAAACAATTAGAAATTTATCCCATAAATAATCATAACTCAATGATCTTAAAAATTAATATAAATAATTTCAATTTTATGATAATTATTTAAAATTAATTCTAAAGTCTTTAAAAAAAACCTAGGATTTAAAAATTGTCTAAAACTATCATTCAAATATTTTTGCTATATTAATGAATTATTAAATATGATAATCCATAACAGGGATTATAAAACATGCACTTATATTGATCATATATGCCCTGCATTGCATTAAAATTTACAATATTAAACTTCATTTAGTATGAAATATATATAAAAAATTCAAATATTTATGCAAATTTTAAAAGAGAATAAATATTGAGCAAATATATCTAAAGAGAATGAAATTGATAGTATCTAACATGAAAGGGCTTATTATATAACAAAATTAAAATAACATGAAAGCCATAGCATTCCAACCTAGGACCAAAAGGTTTTTATCACATAGTTATACTACTATACTCAATGTAATGATTAATTAATGATCAATACGAAATCAAAATAAGCTTTAATCTCATTATACATAAAATTATTAGCTAATGATGGTTTTAGTAAAAGTTTTGCTTTTGAATTAGCTTGTAAAGGCCTTAATCTCATTTTAGTGGGTTAGAAATCTAACAAATAAATATTTTATTTATATTATAAATATATTATCTTATTATATTATAGATATATTATTGAATAAATTATCAAATTATATTATATAATTAAATAATTAAAGTAGAAATAGGTTCTTTAGAAATATAGAAATTCATTTCGAATTCTTTGGTTTTGAATGAGAAAAAGAAGTGAGGAATCCTCTTTTCAACTCTGATTGGAAGATGTTTCAAATTCGATTCTAACCAAGTTTAAGAAAATTCAAATTAGGATAAAAGATGGGGACTAGATAGGTTGGGCTAGGGTTGTAAAATAGATCCAAGTTCGCAGATCGGTCCACGGACTCCACGGGTTTTAACGGGCTTGGACCACCTAAAAATTGATCCATTTTTTATGGGTAATACGAACCGATCTGGCGGACTAAAATTCGCACGGACTAGGCGAATACAGACTAGTCCATGGACTTACAGTTAAAGTTCGTAGATAGATCCATAGACTTAAGGATACAGATTGAATACAAACTCCTTAACATTTAATCCATTTTTTTCACTGGTAATATGAACTAGACCTAAACAAACCAGGCTAAAATGGATTGATCTGTATCCAATCCAATCCGTTCGTTTTACACTCCTAGGTTGAGCTAAGTTATGAATCGGCTTACAATTAAATGGGTCAAATTAAATCTATCCGATTTTTTCACAAACCTCCATAGTCCAGTTCTTGTGGACTCAGATTAACAAGTAAACTTTTTTTAATTTTTTTAAATTAAAATTTTTATCTTTTAAATAATAAAAGAATTAAAACTATTTAAAAGTATCACATGTTTATTTATAAATTAGTTATAATATATTTTAAATTTATATATAATTATAAAAAATATTATATATATAAAATATAAGTCATAAATTATTTACAAAATAAAAATATTATTTGTAAATTATTTATAACATAATTTTATATAACTAAAAATAAGAAATAGAAGCATAATTTAGTATAAATTAAAAACATAAGCTTATATAAAATTTTGAAATTTTAAAAAAATTGCAAGCCATCTGGCCTTTCACAGACTAATCGCCGCGAACTATGGGCTTTTGCAAATTGGGTCAATTATAGCTTGTAATTTTTAAACCTCTAAAATGAAGGTTTGAGTCTTTTGAACTCTATAGGCTAGCTAGCCTATAGGCTTTAACCTATTTCAATAGTTTTAATTAAGATTCTTGTAATTGATTTTACTAAAGATATATATGAAGGCATAATCTATATTAAAATGGCCATTAAAGAATTAGATATTGAAATCCTTTATCATTAAATCATATAAAACATAGCTAATTAGTTTTGTTAATTAAATCTATAAAGATGAAATAAGGATGCCTTTCATTAGTATAAAAAACATTTGTAAGTTTGATGCTTCCAATTTCCATAGGTGTATCAAATATCCAATAAAAAGACTCACTCCCTAAATCAACGTGTACGATCATGATATCATAAAATCATGAAATTAAAAAAATTAATTAAACAACTTTATTATTTTAGGTTCTAATTCTTTACAAGATGGCTCTGATACCATATATAGGAATTTTAATTTTAATTTGAATTTTATACTGAATTTAGAAAACCTTGAAAATAAAATTAACATGGAGGCATATCTATATCATAGATTTGATTCTCTTGAACATGATAGTATTTAAATGAATATGATAGGCATAAATTTTCTTCTTCTACTCCCAGAATGTACAATTTTCAATTGAATAAGCCAATAATTACATTAAGTTAGGAGTGAAAAAAGAATTTAGTCAATATAAATAAAATCATAACAGGCTAACTAATATAAATAAAATCATATTAGGTCCTCACATTACAAGTCATTAAAGGAATACACTTACAATTTAATCGTCAAATACATTAACCTATAATCATATATCTATAAACTCAAGTAATAAGTTATTTTAACAAATTAAACTTTAAAAAATAAAAATCTCTTATACTATTGTTCACTCAATTTCATTTAAAAAATAAAATATCAATAATTAAAGGTAGTCCACTTAAAAATTCTAACGAAAAATAGTCAAATTACTTGGCAAAATTTTGAACATAAAGAGAGTCCAATATCATACAATCAAAAAGGAAAAAAATGTATGTACCAAAAACTGCATTTAACACCTACAACTTTTGGATTTTGCAATTAACAGCCGAACTTATACAAAAGTGGTAAATTGTACCTTATATTCTTAGTTAAATAGCTAAAGGAAAATTACTGTGCTTGCCAAAAATTCGCTTCACACACGCCAGAATCTTTTCTTTGTTTCTTCTTTTTTTTTTTGGGAATTAGCTCCCAATTCCCTCTCCTTTTATCAGCTCCTTCTCTGCATCATCACGCCTAAATGCAGCAGTGAACATCACCACTTGTTTAAGATGATTTACGGCTACAAACTACACAAAACGGCTGAGATTTCTGTTTGTTCTCCAAGGTTATGTCTAAACAAATCATAACCCACTATTATATTGTCATTATCCCAAAATACATTGTTTACTTAGTCATCAACATCAAATTCTATTGCATAAAAAATGATTGTATTTCAAAATGTTGCCTTTGAAAATAATCGAACAAATGTGACATCTTTCCTTCGTTAATGTCTCTTCACTTTTCAGGAGGAAGCTAATTGTCGCAATCCAAGAAAAAAAAATGATGTAGGAATTTCTAATCTCCTAGCTAGTCTTTTATTTATCATTTCTAATATTGACTTTGGTTATCACTCCAAATTATCTTTTATGTCAATAATAACACCCCCAAGGATATGTTTGAATATATTTTTATTTTTATAATTTTAAAAATTATTATCAAAAAATATTTTTATGAATTATTTTTTTAAAAATAATTTTCAAATTGAAGAAAAATAAATAATAAAGAGCAATTAGTATTGTAAATAAGAGAATGTTTTATTTAATTATAAAATTAATATAAAAATAAGAGAATAAATTTAGAAGATAATTAAAAGTTGAATATTTTTTCATTTTTAAATTACACATTTGAAGTTATAGTTTTTAAAAACAAATTATCAAACAATTTTTTATTTTTATAAATAGAAAAATAAAAAATATTTTTAAAAATATCAAATATACAAACCCTAAGTCACTTTTCAATTTTAGGACAAGAGCATTACTAGGATTTGAAAACTCAGGTCGGAAAAAATGGAAATTCCAGTGAATGAAAAGAGAATTCAGGGTGAAGACAATAATTTTGCATTATCCATGTAAAAAAGGGGGGATATTTGATATAATTTATCACTCGTGCATGATTTTAACTATTAATAGCAAAAATCAAAAGTTATGGCGGTCAAATGCAACCACATAAAATTGAAGTGAACAATTTAATTTTTTTTCATTAATTATTTAACAAAGAATGAATGACAGGTGTAATTTGCTATTTATGCATAATTTTAGCAAATAATTGAAAGTTATGGATGTAATTGCAATTATCCGAAAGTTGAAGTGAATAATTAAAAATTTTCTCTTATAAAAATTGTTACGTAAGTGCCTCCAAACTTCCAGATTTTATGCCTAGTGCTAAGGCACCTTTTCTAAGATTTTCCACAGGGCCTGTGGTAAAAAACACCCAAATCATCGAATACAAAAATTAACGCAATACATAAAACCTGCAAATAAATAAATAAATAAAAAGACAAGTTCAGCAATGTAGGTTGAAAAACACATAGACTGGTTCAAGTTATTCATAAACAAAAAATAAAATAAAACACAACAATACAAGACTTGGTCCTGGATTTTCCCAGATAATTTACCCCCCCCCTCCATAAAAAAAAAAATGCATTCATTATGTCATGGGTGAAGACCACTTAGGAACAATTTTTTTAGTGTATTGCACATTATTACATCATTGGTTTTTATTTTGTCTTATAATTATTATATGACTCCTTATGTTTTATCAAGACCAAGCCCCAAAGCTGAATTAGCACAGCACAACTGAAGACCCAAAAGCGACTGGCCCAGATGATTACAAAATAAGCCCCACGAGTGGTCCACGATCATTTTGGTCTCCCTTTCTTCAATTTCTGTGTTTAATTTGGACAGCCCCCAAGTGGGGGCTATCAAAACCGGTATATCAATCATCAAGAGAATGTCCAGCTGTCTTTTGGGATTTTGCTGGGGCTATCAATTCTCCCTATTCTCATTAGTTCTCTGCCTTATTCTAATCACAGGGGATTCCTTCAACCAGAGCGTAAGTTAGCATCGAACTAATACGAATTCAAAAAGGAGGACGAGGCCTGAATAAGGTTTATGCTTCATATCATGACTAAACCTTTTCGAATTTAACGTCGCCAATTTAAAATTTCTTTAGGTATACAAATTAAACCTCCATTTATTTTATTGAAAAGTATTTTTTATAGAAAAATATTATTTATATATATATCAAGAGTAATATATTATTTATATTAATAATTAAAAAGTTAATATCTAAAAATTTAGAAATAAAAGAAAATAATTTTTTTTGAAATAGGAAAATAGAAAAAGTTATTTTTTTCAAATTTTTTATATATAACATTAAATAAGTAAAATAATTTTTTTATTTTAATATTTTATAATTATATTTTATAAAAATTATTTTTTGATGAAATAAACGGAGCTTAAGGCGTTGTTTGGTGAATGGCGTTTCAAGCAGCGGTTAGCGTTTTTGACTTTATTTCAACTGATTGACCAATTTTTGATCCAAAAAGGTGTTTGGTGGATGGCGTTTTAAAACAGCTGATGCTCCCCATCAGCCATTTTTGAAAACGCTGCAATATGCAGCGTTTTCATTTAGCGTTTTCAATTAAATAACAAAATTACCCTTGTTTTGATGCAATAATTGGATGCTTTCCGTCCAATCTCTTTCAACTTCACAAATACTCTTTTTTTTCATGTTTTTTGAGTTTTTTTAAAATTAATACCTATAAATATTATGTTAATTTATTTTAAATAAATTAATAACTATAAGTATTATATTAATTTTTATATTTCTAATTTTATATTTTATAAAAAATTACATTATTTTTACATAAAAATTAAATAATTATAATTATTAATTTTTTAAAAAATAAATAATAAGAATTATAATAATTTAATAATAAATTATAATAATTTCAAAATTTATTTAATTTAAAAATATCTAATAATATAATATTTATAAGAAAATTTAATATACTAACTAATATATAAAATTTAAAATATTAAAATAAAAAATATTCAAATAATTTATAAAATATACTCATACCCTTATATGTCATTTTACATGCAAACAGCTAATTATAAACAGCTGATTTTACCAAACACTCTTATTCAAACAGCTAATGCAATCAGCTAATCAAATCAGCTAATACAATCAGTTATCAGCCAACAGCTAATTGAATCAGCTAACCGCTACAGCTATCAGCTGATTGCCAAACAAGGCCTAAGTCATAGTTTGTATTTTCGGCTCCTGTCACATTTTTTGTTTTTGCAGGACTTTGAAGATCACATCTATTAGCCTGCTCAGGAAATTTTTGCTTTGAGTGTTCACTGTCTACTTGTTCAGTTAATATTAAAGATTTTATTATTATAATTACACCTTCATTTTACAAATTTATCTCATCTTTTTCTTAATTGACACATTTTTGTGGTAAATACTTGAGAAAATTATCTTGATATGTTTTGAAAGTATATTATATATATTCTTTGAATAAATAATAATATTAATAGAATTATAAAATTTACAATTCGTCGGGATCAGTGATTTTAAAATATTTGTAAAAAATTAGGTACGTAGCAGCAGTACTCTAAATGCATGTATAATACCATCAATCAGAGTAGGCCAACGTCTAATCGGCTAATTGTGATGGAACAAGGCTTGTATAATAGCATGTTAGTCTCTCCTTCCTCTGGTCATGATTTTACACAAATTAAAAAAATAATTAAATTTATTTATTTTTAATAAATTTTACAAGATTATACTTTATACATAAAATTTAAGATAATTAAAAATTAAAAAATATAAAAAATAAATATAAGTTAATTAATAGTATAAAATAATAAAATATTTATTAATAAAAGAGAAAGATAAATTTAAAAAAAGAACATTTAATGTTTAATTAGAATTATAAAGTGACAGATAAAAAAAATATTTTGTTTTAAAATGCGACAAATAAAAATAAATAAAAAGAATAGAATGAACTAGATTTTATTTTAAACGAATTTTTGTAAACTATTAGTTTAAAATTGACCTGTTAACTTTTTATAAATTAAAAAATTTAAGTTTAATCTACTTTATTTAAAAATTTTGATTTAATTTATTAATATATTTAAAAATTTATTTATATAAATAAATATAAATAAATTCTTAAATATATTAATAAATAAAAATCTTTCAAGGAATTGAGGTCAAACACAAATAAAAAATATAATTAGGTTAATATTTATAATTATATATATTGAATTTATATTAATATTGTATATAATTATAATATATATTATATATGACGTTATAATATATTATATTATATATAAATATATTAATTATTAAATAGATCCACAGGCTGTAAACTGAGCTTACAAAAAAAATCTGTTTATTTAAATAAAGAAGATAAATTAAATTTAATTTAAAATAAATTAAGTTATAAACTACAGATAAATAATCCATCTTATTTCCGCCCCTAAATACATACGTGACAGCATAAAGGCATGCGCCCATAGAGGGTATGCTACGTTAACATAGAAAATGATGGATTCATCTTATGAGAGAGATTTTTAAAGACGTTACTTCCCTGTAGAAAGACAGCGTGAAGATGATGCAGAGAATCATCTTGTGTAGCTTAAATACTAAATGCGTTTAAACAGCTTATGGAAACTGAAGAAATTTCTTTGAATGTTTTAAAAATTGTTTTTATTAAAAAAAACATAAAATACCTCCTTCCATTTAGGATAGGTGGATTTTACTTCCTTGTTATTTTGAAAATTTAAGATTATTATTTTAAATTTTACAAAATTTACAATTGACACTCACTATCAATTTAATTAATTATTTTATCATATTATGTTTTTATGAACTTTTTAAACAATAAATAATATTATAATATATTAATTTATTTTTTTATTTTTTCACATATAATTTTATAACTTATTTTTTATTATTTAATTAAATCTCTATATATATATATATCTAATTTAAGTATTATTAATTATGTGACATAGGATTTATTTTTTTCAAAAAAAGGAAAATTAACATATTATAATATCATGATTTTGGTTTAAAAATATCATTAAAAGTTATATAATTTGTTAAAATAAAAAAATTAAGTTGACAATAAGTATTAATTTTAAATTTTGTATAATTTAAGGAAGTAATTTATAAATTTCTAAAGCTATAAGAACAAAATTTAACTATCCCAAAATTGAGAGAAGTATTTTACATTTTTTATTGAAAGTCACTTGAATATTTACAATAGTCACATATTAAAAATATAACTATTAAAATTTTTTATAACATTAAAAAATTATAAAATTGGACAATTGAGTTTTATGATCAAAATAAAAACGAAGTATCTAGAGATTGTTAAGGACAGCGAGGACCATTAACTTGTAAAATTCCCTTTTTGAATAATGTCATGAGAGCTCAATCTTTTAAAAAATTAAATGTTTTTATTCTTAGATTATATTAAATATGTTAAAATTTATATTTTTAATTTGAATTATATTATGAGAAATTTCATATTCTTAGAAGTCAAGTGTTTCATGAATTATATTTTTTTAAATTTTAAAATAAATAAATTAAAATTTAAAATACAAATTATATTGTATTAAATGTAATTCAGTAATAAAAACATTCAATCTCTTAAAAGGTGAAGCTCTTTAAAACATTTCTTATTTTAATTCAATTCCTTTGAGTTTTGACAAAAAATAATCCAATAAAATACTCAATTTCAAGATCAAATTTCTTATAGTATTGATTAATGGTTAAGTGTTTCACCATTGGTTTATATTTTTTAAATTTTAAAATAAATAAATTAAAATTTAAAATACAAATTTTAATATATTAAATATAATTTAATAGAAACATATTGTTCTTTAATTCAATTCCTTTAAAATTTTAGAAAATAATTTAATAGAAAAATACCTAATATAGCATAATTTTTTTCTCCCCTCTCTTTTTGCTATCAGAGCCGGGGCGTACAGTAGGTGAGAACGTACCGTGACCGAATACCACCCCAGTGACCCACGGGGTTTGGAGTGCCAAGCACTACCCATAAATAGGCGTGCGTCCAAAATTTGGCCTCTGCTTAAGAGGAGGTACTGCTTTTCTCCGTTGTCTAACCAAACGTCAACCGGAATAGTTGCTTTGCACGCATCTTCTCAATCCACGTGTCAATTATTAAAAATAAAGAAAAAAATTTCTTTTATTAATTTTATAAAAAAAATTTTCACTTTCATTCTCATAAAATATTTTATATCGATTTTATTTATATAAAATATTAATTATCTGATTTATTATTTTGCTAATATCCATATGAAATTTAATTTCTTCAATTTTATCTCTTTAAAATAGAATTAAATAAATTAATATTTTATAAAAATAATTATTAGAAAAGATCAATTTCATTTACGTAGATGAAAAGGAGAGTTCTGTTAAAAAAATATATATACTAGTTGATGCAATATGACTTCATGATAATTATTAGAAAATAATTTTATAAAAGCTTTTTTTATGATAATTGACTAACTCATGCCCAAAGCCTCTGATGTTAACCCCATTTTCTTTCCAATTAAGATCATTAATTGACTTTTGGGGCTTCTGCTAAATGACCTATTTGAGGGTCTATTTTTCTTTCTCTACGTCATGGAACTTGTTGTGAAATTTTTAATTAAAATTATATATATTATTATTTTAATTTATTATTAATAAATATAATTATTAATTAATTAATAATTGAATATATATATATATATAAATATAATATTATGATACTGTGATTCCCAACGTTTATCTTAAAATATAGGTACTTTCTCGAAACCAAATAACTAATCCCTAAATTAAAACAATGAGAATAGTTGGCCAGTTCAAAGTTTGAAAATTTTACTATTGTCATCTTCCAATAGCTGGGCAACTACATCATGCCACACAAAATGTGGACATCTGAAATATGCACATACCAAACAAAAGAGAGACAACTAAATAATATTAATTGAGGAGCAAACCAACTGAATCATCGTCATCACATATATAGTGTATTAATAAATATATAAAAACTAAGAAAATGAAAGAAAATGACAGATAATCCTTCATCACGCACTCAATTATTATCCACTTCAAACATTAGTTTTATTAACTATATACTTTTACATTTTACTCAATTCACTAATTCCAAATTGTAATTTTGCTACTTCTCTCCAATTATTCTATAGCAAAATGTAATATTCCAGTACGTATCTATACCCAATAACACAGTGATTGAATACAAGAACATGAAAATAAGAAAACAAATGGACTCACAAAAATGTAAACCTGGGAGAGTATTGAAATAAAGAGTAATGACCAGGTGCGGATGTGGCCGCGGGAGAGGGACGAAACAACATTAACTGTCTTACTTAACGGCGTTAACTGCCACAGTTCTGCTGCCGTTTGTATCTTCAAAGTTTCAAACGCTGACACTGCATCTCTGTACCAGCTGGTACTTAACGACGTTATTTCCGACAACGATTCCGGTGCTCCGCGGCCCGAAAGTGATAAACGCCGGGCATCGAACATAGATATAGTACCGACCCGAAATGAAGGATCCGACTTTCCACCTAACCCGACCGTCAATCTTGACAGTCACGAGCACGTTACCGTTGGATTGATCCTGACTCAGCCCGACGAAATTGTAGGGAGCCACCGGCACGTTGGTTCCGTACAAAAACGGCGACCAGACGTCGACCTCCTGGTGGCCCTGGTACGACGGAGGAATGGCCGTACGGTAGGTGATTTGCTGGTTACGGTAGTCGATGTAGGTGTCGAGCTTGTCGTAGTAGACTCCGATGTTGTCGTTGGGATTGCGGGAAGAGATAGTGACTTGGAAATTGGAGGTGAGGAAATTCGGGATCGTGGCGTTGAAGGCGTAGAGGGTGACGTCCTGGAGGACGAATGTAGGTTTGGTTGGCCGGAGGATGGCCCAAATTATGAGAATGACGATGAGGACGATGAAGAGGAAGATCAGGATGCCGGCAAAGATTCGGCGGAAGATTTTCTGACGCTTGCTCTTGTGGTGGTCACATACCTTCTCCGACATGGCGGCAGCGGCGGAGTGGTGGGGAAAGGATGAAAGAGAGGAAGAGGAGAAGGGGAGAGAGTTGATAAGAAGTGATAGAGAGAGTGAGAGATAGCTATTTAAGGGTAGGACGAAGGATTAAGAAATGGTTGGATATATGGGGCGGTGAAGAAGTGAGGGAGGGGAAGACTGCTTTTGGGAGGTGCCATGTGATGGAAGCCTCTGTGTGTATTTTTGCTCTCATTACCTAAACTGTTACATTTAGTTGAGATAGTTAAATATAGATTTACGATATCATAACAAAGAGTGATTTAGTTAGTAACATAAAGGATTTTGTCACTAAACGATATTTTTTTATATAAATTATCTAAGAAATACTTATATAAACATTATTTATTACACATTCTTAAATATTATAAATAAAATAAATTTATACATTATTAACTGATAATATCTAAATAATATTACTTAATGGTAAACAGTGTTTACATAAATACCCAATTAGAATATTAACATATTCCTCCCATGATAGGTAAAGTTATGCCTTTCCACTATACTTACATATTATTGGCCGCTAAAAAATAAACCCTAAGTCCTAACATTTAAGATGATGTAACAAATAGTGCTTATGTAAATATTTCTTGAATAATCACTTCTGATGGAGGATTAGAATATTAACATATTCCTCCTATGTAAAGTCATGCTTTCTACAATACCTACATATGATTGGCCACTAAGGTTATTTAGAACCACTTGTTTTGCAATCAACTTACGATGACAAATTCACACCTTGTACAGCTAGTAATCGCAATTAAATTAAATATTTTATAATGAGGAAATATTTTTTAAGTTAATATCTTCGGAACCAACAATAACAATACCAATTGTATCCTCTCTTTGTTCCTAAGAAGAGAGTACAGTGAACAACAATTCATAAAACCAGAAAAAAAATCAATTTATAAGAAAAATAAGTAAGGAAGTTGTTATTTAAAGATAATGTAAATAAATATGACATAGTTTTATATCAATGGTGAAGGAGGGTACGGAGGGTAGTGCGATTCTTATTCATGAATGATTAATGAGTATTCTTTAGAGAGTAATGAAATTAGTTGGTGAGGTAAATTAAACAAACTATTTCATTATTAAGCAATTCGTCATGAAGCACTCAATATGTTTTTTCTCGTGTCTAGCATATTGTTAGGAAGATATACCTCACTAAATAAACAAGTACCAGACATTTAAAATAACATAGTAAAATACATGAAGAATATTTAATGTGAACAACTCAAAGAAAATTATAATGATAAGATATTTGTCGAAAATTAAGATTATAAGAAATATAATGCATACAAATATTTTCAATTATAACTTCACAACTTTATATTCACTATCTATATATTTCTTCCAATTTTTTATAAAAATTCTCAAATAACTCAAGCATTTTCATATTATTTTTCTCATATCTCAACCAAATTCTTGTTCATCAATAAAATATTTAAAATTTTAAATATTTGTTTGAGAAGTAACCTCAGTCTTATTTTAATAAAAAAATTAACCTAAATGAAAAAAATCAATAATCATCACCATTAAAATAAGGGTAAAACTATGCGTAAAGGAACATATTAACGAGGGTTAATGTCTATTCTAATTTTTAAGATGTTGATACTTAAATCAATTTTCAAATCCTTTGCATTTATTATCAAACATCTAGGTTATATACATTAAAAATGAAATTAAAATTAAATTTCAACTATAAATTAAAACTATTATTAAATATATAATAAGCAATTAAATTTATAAGATTTAATTTAATTAATATATAAAATTTAGAACTCAATTTCGAATAAAAATTTTTAATATCAAATCATTTTAGACAGTTCATATTTGTAGTCGTTTGTACCATTTACTTGATTTCGTGAAGGGCCTTTAAGATTATCCAATATTGGACGGCAAATGTTACAGAATTCTAAGAAAGCTCAAGTGCAATAAAGAACTTTTAAAACACAAATTGAGATCTAGAATCTCATATTATTATTCGATGTATGCGTACATACCACCCATATCCATGCCAAAAGAATAAAAAATAATAACAATGATCAAACCCCGAAAGCTGCAATTTCAAACCGGTAAGGCCGAGAAAACTCCTGAAGAATATCCGATCACCGGTCACAAAAGCTGCAGCCTCCTTAGAAATCGACATCACATTTGGTAGGTTCGAACGTAGTCGTCGAATTACTCAAAGGAACTCTGAGTTCACACTTAACCTTGGGTTTGAAGTGGCCGCTGATGACGTCACCAAGCCTGAACCTAATCCTGAAGTACAATCTTACATAAATATCAAAAACGCCATTGGTCTTGTCTTCATTGAACTCGGAGAGATCGTCACCCGACAGCGTCACATATTGCTTTCCTCGGAAGGTACCACTCATGGCGTTGGTACTTTTCTTGTACTGTCGGAAAGAGTTCATGTGCGTGATAACATCCGTGGTATTGAACCAATTGCCTTCGTAGAAAGCCCTGGCTTCGACGTAGTCGTAATATATGCTGAGCTTCTTGTTGGGGTTTCGGGCGGTGAAGTTGAGGACAAGGTCGTAGCTGAGGTTGTTGTTGGCGTAGTCGAATTCGGCGAGCTTGGCTTCTGTCACGTAAAATTTGAAAGGTCTTGGCTGTACGACCAGGTAGAAGATGAGAATGGCCAGGCCGACAAGTACGATGATTGCTAGCAGGAGCTTCCAGATGACTCCGAAAAGACAGCTGCAGCAGCTTCTCTCGCGGCGGGTGCGGTAGTGGAGGGGCTCGGCGGTTGGAACTGCGGGGCCATAGTAAGCTCCGTTCAAATGGGGCTGTTTATCAGCCATGGCGGTCGATCAAGGCGGTGAGGGAGAAAGAGCAAAGCTATATAATGAAGGAGTTGATAGCAAGGAGCAAGGGATGAAAAGATAGAAATGAAATTGTGATTTAGGAAGAAGAACAAGTGGGTATATGTAGGATTGGGAGAGGACAGAGGAGGAGATAGCGTGTTTGCAGCACTTCGAGAATGTTAAAAAGACGCGGTTGGATACCCAGAATTGACATAGTACTTTTGAAATGTCATATTGACTGGTGATGTTTCATGGAGAGTTCGGGATATTTAGCAGCGCACGGAATTGAACGCTGGTATTGCGGCATTGGACAATTCAACTGTACAAGAGAGTAATTGGAACGGAAGAAAGTTCTAAGAGGGAGAGGGTTTATTTTATTTTATTGAGGGTTGGACCTGACCATGTATTTACGGCAACGGTTCTTATCCATCACATAAATTGATTAGTTATTATTTGCTCGCTAGCATGCTAAGCCGCGTGTCATTATGAGAGCACCATTGAGTATAAAATCCTATTTGATTCATCAATTTTATTTTTTAAAATATAAAAATAAATTATTTAATGGATTATTGTTAAATAAATTAAGAAAAATAATATTTTTTGAAAACTCTTACTTTTTATAAAGTACAAAAAATTATTTATTTACCTCCTTACTAAATAAGTGTTATTTCTTATATTGTTTATGAATGCAATAATAAATTTATTCTCATTAAATTTAATTAATAATAATTAAAATTTATTAATTTAAATTATAATAATATCAAGAATATTATAATTATTTTTTAATAAAATTATCCTTATTAAATTTATTTATTCACCTCCTCCTTTAGTAAGTACTAATTCTTATAATGTATATGATATAATAATAAAATTATTTTCATTAAAATTAATTAATAATAATTAAATTTTATTAATTTATATTATAATAATATTAAAAATATTATATTTATTTTATTAATATTTTTTAAAATATTTAAAATTAAATTAAATAAAATATGAAAAGTTACTTTTTAGGTAATGTTATTTTCTTTGTATCAATCAAAGAAATTTGAGTACTTCTCAATAAATTCATATAAAAAATTATTTATCAAAAAGTTTCACTTCTCACAAGAATTTACTTTTTATGCAAATTAAAAAAAGTCCTTAGTTTGCTTGGAATGATGAAATCATTCATATGTTTCATATTATATATTACTTCCCTCTTTTTTTAAGTATTATTTTAAATAACAATTTATTCCTAATTATTTATCATTTTAAAAAATTAAAATTATATTTATTATAAATTAAATATTATTTTTATTATTTAAATAAATAGTTAATAATTTTATTTATTAAATTATTTTAATAAAAATATGTTAACAAATTATAATTCATCTTTTTTAAAATTAAAATTATTTATTATTTTTAATTTTTAATTATTGATTATAAATGACATTTAAAAATAAATAAAGGAAATACCATATTAGATCGTATTCAAAGTGTTTTTTAGAGTTTGGCTTTCCCTCGTAGGGAAAATTTTCTCATCAATTTTATCTATGAAAAGTATTTTGATTTTGATTAAGTTGTGATAGATAATAAGGACAAATAAATACATATATATAAGGTTAAATTACTTAAAAGTCCTTTATACTTTAAAGTATGTGTAAATTAAGTGAACTCTAATCTGCCGAGAGCATTTAACTTAGATGATATTTAATGTTCCTTGAAAGTTTTTCATTTTTCGTTGCATTTAAGATTCGATCAGTGATCTTCACATGTGCATGTCTAATGGTTTAACCATTCTTACTATTACAAAAAAAAAAAGAAAAAAAAGATTGTAATCTCTTAACCATCTTAACAATGAGTTGAATTAATAAACTCCTGATATTTTTAATTTAATTGAATTTATAATTCATTAAGTTAGGATTAGAAGTTAAATAAACAATGTATGAACTAATTTTAAACTTGAATTAATCTTAGCTTCACTCAACACACTGCAAATTGTTAACCTATTTCTCAAAATTTTGATGGGTAATGTTTCAATTGAAGGAAGGTCACCATTCTTACTATCTAAAAAAAAAGACTCTAATCTCTTAACCATCTTAACAATAAGTTGAATTAATTAACTCCTAACATTTTTAATTTAACTAAATTTATAATTTATTAAGTTAGGATTGGAAGTTAAATGAACAATGTATGAACTAATTTTGAGCTTGAATTGATCACGATTTTTCTCAACACATTGCAAATTGTTAACCTATTTCTCAAAATCTCGATGGGTAATATTTCAATTGAGGGAAGGTCATTGCACTCAATATGTACATCCAGTGATTTAACCATTCTTACTATCATAAAAAAAAGACTCTAATCTCTTAACTATCGTAACAATGAGTTAAATTAATTAACTCCTGACATTTTTAATTTAATTGAATTTATAATTCATTAAGTTAGGATTGGAAGTTAAACAAACAATGTATGAACTAATTTTGGGCTTGAATTGATCTCGAATTCACTCAACACATTGCAAATTATTGAGCCATTTCTTAAAATTTTGATGTGTAATGTTTTGATTGAGGGAAGGTCATTGCATTCAATATCAAAAATCGTATGTGTGAATCGAAATGTCTTAGACGCGATTGAAGACCAATGAATTGACTATTCAAAATTGAGTAGTTATAAGGCATCATTCATGTGACAAGTTCAATAACAATTAAACGACTTCTCTATGGAGATCATAATCAAAGCCAGTTATTGGCACGAACCTTCAAAAACATGTAAGTTGCCACATATAAAACACTTGTTAAGCATGCCAGCAAAAATAAGGGGAAGTTAACTTTCAATGAGTGATGTGGAAAATCGCTTCCCTCTTACAAAACAACATAAATGCTAACATTACCAACATTACCTGGAGTTAGAAGTTCATTTGCCAAATTTGTTACTCAAAGTTATCTACACACGCATCATTTTTAGCATTCTATTGTATCTTTTTATTCACAAAATCATTGCTTTTTCTATTATAATTTAGTTGCTGCTAAAATATTGTATTTGTTGCTTTTTTATTCGTATTTACTATACAAATAATTTACACTTTATGTATGCTTATTTATTGCTTTTATTGTTCTTGCAAAGGTGTTAAACACCACCAGTAAACCATTTGCAATCCATGCGAGAAAAGTGTAGGAATTTTAATTTTTAATCTTGTGTAAATTTAGAATATCATGAAAATAAAATTAAAGCAGAAGTATATCTTTATCGTAAATTTACTTCTTTTGAACATGATAATATTTAAATGAATATCATAGGTATACATCTTCCTTCCCTGTGCCTAGAATGCGTAACTTTCAATAAGACAAACTAATAATTACATTAGGTTAAGAGTGGAGAAGCAATCTAATTAATATAAATAAAACTCTACCAGATCCTCCCATTATAAGCCAATAGAGGTATACTTTGGTTGCCAAACATAGCAACATATAACCATGTATCCATAAACCCAAATAATAGATTACTTTAATGAATTGGGTTTCAAAAAATAAAAATCTCTTGAATTATTATTTAATCAATTTTATCAAAAAATAAAATCTTTACAATTAATAGTTACTCACATAAAAGTTTTAATATTCTTCAACTTAAGCAATATTAATTATAAAAATTTTAACTTAAAATATTTTATATAAAAATAACTCTTAAATTAAATATAAAATTTAGAATATGCAACCACAATTTTGAAAATATGTTATTCAAGAAATGATACCTAAAATACAACTTACACTTAAGTAATCAACAATGTTAAATCATGGCTGTAATTATATTACTATCAACATAAGACCTTCTGTAATTATATATATTATCAATTATTTAAATATGAGACATTGATGTGAAAGCATAATAACAAAAATAACATCAAAAGTATAATTTAAAAAAATATGTTATTTTTCAAGTGAATCTTCAACAATTTCTCTATTACAAACTCAATAATAAAATAGAAAAATTTTCTAATAATAATAAATTTATTTGTCTCAAAATTTTAAAACTATGTCAATTAAGAAATAAACATTAAATATAAAAGTTAGTGATTGACATTGAATCCTAATCCTTATAAATCTGTTTATTAGAACATCTTTAAATTTCAAAATAATATCATTTAAGAAATAAATACATAACTCAAAAACTAACAATTGACACAATATCTTAATCTTTATAAATTATTACTAGAATGCTTCAAAGTTTTAAAAATGGTATCAACTAAAAGATAAACACATATATTAGGAACTAACAATAAATGATAAATCTTAATTCTAATAAGGCATTATATAAAATAACATATTAAACTTGATACCTACCTTTTATCAAGATAATTTTTATTATTCTAATATGGTGCCTGTAAAGACCATACATATAAGCTCAGAAGCTAATTATTGTCATTAAGTCTTAAACCTCATAATTATAATAATTAGTACATTTCACAATATAATGATACATGTATTGATAAAAAATGCATAAATTGCATATATAAACGTATAATAATATACCATTATGATCAAGAGCAATTATAATAATGATACATAAAATAAAGGTTAATAAATTGTGTAATAATATATAAGACATATGCATATTGTATACTAACAAACATATTATTATTATTAACTGAAATGAAAGGTTCTACATAATATAGAACTCTCACGAACTAAACATATTATAGAAAAATAAAATTAAGCAGTCATATTTCAACATGCTTCTAAACATCCTATAAACATAAGAACCTTTGTTTAGGAAAAAATATTTAAATTTCACATACATATCTCAATGGTACGTAAGCTTATGATTTCTCAAATCACCAATTTGAAATAATATAAATTAAATAAATCAATAATTAAGAGAAATTAATTACATAATTAACTTTGATATTTCAAACAAATTACTTGCATGGCTATCAAAACTTGATATTAAAATTGATATCAAATTAATTTAATAAAAAAGTTTTTTAAAATATATTTTTAGAGATCATTTGAATAAAGTATGAATAAAATTTTTAAATTTGACTTATAACAATTTGAAAATTTTTTATGGTAGTAACATATACTATTGACCTAAAAGCATCTCAAAAAAAATTAAAAAAAAAATATTTACAATGCATATGTCAAGAACTCTATAACTTATGCTTAAAGAAACACACAATAACTTATATGTTAAATTCATTATTATTAGCAAAAAAATGCTTGATAAAAAATTACATTAAAATTTGTATATTATTACACAAAAAAGGACTCAATAAGTTTTCATCTCTTTACGTGCATATTTTTTTATAAACAAATGTATGTCATAATATATAACTGTTACACCCTCTTTAGTTATAAGTAAATTAGAAATTTTGATTACGAGGGAGAGTAGTTTAAGCAACTAGTAAATTCGAGTGAAAGAGAATTTTATGTGTGAATTATAGGATAAATTAGAACTAATAAAAATAAAAGTATGAGAATGTAATTTGAGTGAAATTTATTTTGGAAAAGTTTGATAGAATTTTGGAGTGTAAAGTTATACACTAATATAAGTGAATATATAAGCATGGAAGATGTGTAGGAGCATTTTTTCGAAAATGCCCCTGAGGCCCTATTTTTTCTCTTTTTCAGCCCTAAAGCCCTTCACCCTCTCATTTTCTCCATTTTCTTCCACTCTTTCTAAACAATCCTCCCACCACTTCACCATCTAAGCAAGGGAGACCTTCCAATCTTCTTGAATTCTCCATTTAATTGAGATAAGAACAATGTTTTCATCAAGAATCTCTTCTACTTCTTCTTGGTTGATAAAAGATTTGAAGCTTATTTGAGTATGTTGAGCATTTTAAACCCTAACTCTAAGAAACCCTGGATTTTAATGTCAATAGGGTTGAAAGATCTTCAAATTTATCTTTTAACATCCTCTTCCATATAAGGTGAGTGGATAATGTAGCTAAATCTATAGATTTTGAAGTTATATGAAGATATATGTGAATTAGGAGTTAGTTTGTGACCTTACTTGATTTTGATTTAATCTTATGCTTTGGAAGCAATAGATGATGGAAAGAAGTGACATGAGATGTTATATAAGTGTATTGATGATCATACTTGTGTTTAATGTGCATTATATATGATTATGAGGTGTTTTGGAACAGTTATACGGTGAAAATTTTGTAAAAAAATTGAGTTTTTCATGTGTGAATCAATTCAGTAATCGATTTAAGGGGTCCAGAGGTGAAACTGGGCTTCAAAATCGAGTGACCAAGCGATTCAGCACTCCCAAAGGTTGGTGAATCACTTCAAAAATCGATTCCAGGGTTCCAGAGGCGAAAACTAGGTTAGTGAATCGATTTAGCAATTGATTCACCGACTGCAGATTTTCATGTCGGCTTAAAAGGAGTGTAACTCCTTTATCTTATATCCGTTTTAAACAAACCACCTATCATTTTAAAGGTAATTGAGTCTAATTTCAAATGGAATTAGTTTAAAATCAAAATCATGTATTTATTTTGAGATATGATTAAAATAATGCGCAAAGATCAGGAACTCTGAATTTCAGAAAAGTAAATTTTTATGCCTAATTTTAAGAGGACATAATTCTTCCAAAACTTAGTTGATTTAAGCAAATAAGTAGTCTATAGAAAGGTTATTAAACCTACTTTCATATAAGAAGATTTTTATACATATTACATCTATAATTTATGAGATATTATTAAGACATCACTCATAGGTCAGAATTATGGACTTTAAATAACCCATTTTCAATCTATTTTGTGTTTCCACGCCTCATAATGGTCTATCATGGATATTTAACCTATACGTACTAAAAATGTATTAGTTATGACAAGTTATAGCATGAGAGCTATGATATATGTAAATGCTTGTAACTACACAAAAGAGTATGATGATATCTGATAGATATTGTAAGGTACATTGAATTAAATTGTGATTATATTAATTGGAGCTTGAGCTTTAATGTTTAAATCATATTGAGAACCATGCCACGAGTGGCATTAAAGGCAAGAAATATGATGTAGGCAATGTCGTAAATATCAGATGGAAAATTTCTAATAATAAGGCAGGTAAGGTATAAGATTAGGCTGAGAGGAATAAGGATGGAATGGGCGGGAAGGGTATAAGGTTGACCCGAGAGTCAAAAGGAGGATGAATGTATTCCATTTATTGTTTATTCATTCAATGATACATTAAACTTGAGTTAAGTGTGTGATAATCTTAGTGTGGTTAGCTCTTGCTTACCAATATGTTTGTTCATGACATAATTTTATTGAAGGAGGATAGTTCGATGAGTAAGCTATTGTATATTGATGTTATTCTTATAGATTATCTACTCACTGAGCTCCGGACTTACTTCTCTGTGTTTTATTTTATAGATTCACAAGTTGAGCCTCCACCTCCACCTCCACAGAATTAGAGTTCGTGGGAACTTGTTGACGGTATTTTGATAGCACAATTCATGTGTATAGAATGTTTTGGGCCTCTTGTCCATTGTAGTGTTAGATTGATAAAATGTTAAACCAACTCTTTAAAAGTTAGTTAGGCTTGCTTATCCCCATTTTGGGAGGTTTATAAGCATTTCTAACTTTCATATCTTTTGTGAAAACTTTTGATGAATGATGTCTTTAAAATACTATTCTCTTCTGTGAATGTCTCACATACTGATAGGGTAACATTAAGTTAAGTACATATGTTTAGGCTGGTGGAAACCAAAAAAGGGTTTCACGCCAGTCACGATCAGATTTGGGTCATGATAATAACTTATTACAAATTAAATTGTACAAGCAAATTTTGATATTTGAAAGCAATTTTAAAAATTATCAAGTGATTTCTAGCTAAAATAAGCTCTTGAACATAAGTATCATATTTTACAATACAAGTAAAATTTTATAATATTTATTAAATCAAACTCTCACTAATGTAAAGATTTGATGTAATTTTTAAAAATTATATACATTTCAAAATATAGATTACACATTATTAAATAACTCATCATATTTCATTTTTTTAATATTAATGACATTCTTGATAATTAAATAATTATAAATTTATTTACATTAATTAATTAATAATTTAATTATTAAATATAATTTTTTAAAAAAATTATATACAATTCCACCCTAAAGAAGGAGAGGAAAAAATATATATTTGATAGCTATTGTACCTTAATGCCAAATTATAATATAAAATTTAATTTATCAAAATGTAACGAAAGATATACAATAGTATATGGTATTTTCAAAATTAATTCATCTAAAAACTCTTTAAATTATAAAAAAGCTAAATTTAGCTATATAAATTGGAAAATACTAAATGTCCCCAAAAAAAGTGCCGAATGAGATTCGAAAGAAATAAAAACAATTGATTACCATTGATATAATAAATATTAATGTGTATGATATAAATCTAAGGGTTGGTGTTTTTTCGGAACACCTTTTCAGCATTATTTGTTAGGCCATCAGGCATCACTGATATAAATTATCTAATAGTACATAGTAAATAAAAAGAAAATATCTTATACATTAGCAAGATCTATACGGCAATTTTCAAGACATAATTATAAGTTTTCTTTTGGATAAAATATATTATATGTATTAAGTTTTCTCTCAATACATTAACTTAGTCACATAAAAGATAATATATTATTTTATATAAATATTAAAATAATAATTTTGATATATTAAAATTATACTTTAATATATATAATATTAATATTATATATATGGGTAATATAAAATAATTTTTAATATTAAAATTAATAAATTTATATATTTAATATTGTCAATATATATTATATAATTTTATCAAAATAAATAATTATATTAAAATTTAAATTATTAATTTAATATTAAAATTTGAATTATTTAAAAATTTTAAATAAATAATTTTGACATTAATTTTAAATATATTATATACATATATATAATATAATACATTATTATTTATTTTTTATTATTATGTATAAATTATTATAATTATTTTTATTAATATATTATTTATATAATTATTTATTTATATATAAATTATCAAATATATTTATTTTTATATATAATACTTTGAACTTGATAAATATATATTTAATAATATAAATTTATTTTATTAAATAAAATAAATATATAATATAAAATTCTTGATTAATATAAATTTTAAATTATTTTATTAAATATATATATTATTAAATGTAAATTCACACATTTATTAGATTTTAATAATATATATTAATTTTAATATATAATATATATGATAATAATATTATTATATTTAATAAATAATAATATATTTTAATTAATTAATTATGTAAAATTAATAATAAATAAATAAATAATATGATAATAATACTAAAATATAACTGATTATAAAAATACATCTAAACCTATTTGATAAATGTCGACTTGAGATTGGAATTAGTACTATCACAACTTAATTTGAATCAAACTTGATGAAAAAGAAACTTGATTTGGGATTAGTTCTATATACAATTTTTACTCATTTAGTTAGTCCTATAGGATTAGACTAGTCTATTTTGACAAATTTAGGTGAGGGTTTCACTTTTGAATTGGCTCTTAATATGAAAATGTGCTTATATTGTGAATTTAGTTCTCTTAAATATAATAGTATTCAAATGAATATTATAAATATAAATTTTCTTCTCATTTTCCTAAAGTGTAGGACTTTTAATAGGACAGACTAATAATTATATCATATTAGGAATGGAAAAAGAACAAATCAATATAAACAAAACTCTATTAGACCCTTTGATTATAAGTCAATAAAGGTATAGGCCTATAATTTAGTGGTCAAACATATTAACTCACAATCATGTATCAATAAATTCAAGTTATAGATTACTTTAATAAATTAAAATTTTAAAAATAATTTTTTTTAATTATTATTCAATCAATTTTATTAAAAAAAATAAAAGATCAACAATTAAAGGTAGCTTACATAAAAATTTTAACAGAAAAAGTCAAATTGCTTAGCAAATTTTTAGACATAAAGAGAATCCAATATCTTATAATTAGAAAAAAAAAATGTATGTACCAAAAACTGAATTTAACACCTACAACTTTTGGATTTTGCAATCAACAGCCGAATTTGTACAAAAGTGGTAAATTGTGCCTCATATTCTTAGTTAAATCGCTAAACGAAAATTACTGTACTGCCAAAAATTCACTTCACACACACCAGAATCTTAACTTTTTTTCTTTTTTGAATTAGCTCCTAATTCCCTCTCCTTTCATCACCTCCTTCGCTGCATCATCATACATAAATGCAGCAGTGAACATCACCACTTGTTTAAGATGATTGACAGCCACAAACTACACAAAAAGCCTGAGATCTCTGTTTGTTCTCCATGGTTATGTCTAAACAAATCATAACTCACTATTATATTGTCATCACCCCAAAATATATTGTTTACTTTGTCATAAACATCAAATTTTATTGCATTAAAAAATGATGGTATTTCAAAATGTTGCCCTTAAATATAATCGAACAAATGTGACATCTTACCTTCATTCATACCTTTTCGATTCTAAGAAGGAAGCTAATTGTCACGATACCAAAAGAATAAAAAGATGATGTGGGAATTTCTAATCTCCTAACTAGACTTTTATTTATCATTATTTCTAATATTGACTTTGGCTATCACTCCAAATTATCTTTTATGTCAATAATATTTAAGAATCTGTTTAGATATGTTTTTATTTCTATATTTTTAAAAACTATTATTAAAAATTATTTTTATAAATCAATTTTTTCAAAAATTATTTTTAAAATGAAGAAACACAAATAATAGAATATGGTTGATATTGTAAATAAAAAAAATATTTCATTTAATTACAAAATTGACATAAAAAATAAAAGACATTTCATTTAATTATAAAATATTTTATTTAATTACAAAACTGATATAAAAATAATTAAAAGTTAAATTTTTTTTAAGTTACACATTTGCAATTATAATTTTAAAAATAAATTGTCAAACAAAGTCTTTTATTTTTAAAAATAAAAATTATTTTTAAAAATAACAAATAAACGAACCCTAAATCACTTTACAATTTTAGGACAAGAGAACACTCAGGTCGCAAAAAATGGAAATTCCATTGAATGCAAAGAGAATTTAGCGTGGGGACAATAATTTTGCATTATCTAAGTAAAGAAGGATGGATGTTGGTATAATTTATCACTCATGCACAGTTTTAACTATTAATTGCAAAAATGAAAATTATGGTGGTCAAATGCAACTACCATAAAATTGAAGTGAACAATTTATATTTTTTTTAATTAATTATTTAACAAAGAATGAATGACGGTGTAATTTTCTATTTATGCATAATTTTATCAAATAATTAAAAATTATAGGTGTTAACTGTAATCATCCTAAAGTTGAAGTGAACAATTTATATTTTTCTCTTATAAAAATTGTTATGTAAGAGCCTCCAAACTTCCAGATTTTATGCCAAGTGCCAAGGCCCCTTTTCTACGACTTCCCATGGAGCCTGTGGTAAAAAACACCCAAGTCATTGAATACAAAAAATAACGCAATACATATAACCTGCAAAAATAAATAAATAAATAAAAAGTGAAGTTCAGCAATGTAAGTTGAAAAACACATAGATTGGTTCAAATCATTCATAACCAAAAATAAAATAAAACACAACAATACAAGACTTGGTCCTGGATTTTCCCAAATAATTTGTCCTCCCCAACCAAAAAAAAAAAAAACATTCATTATGTCATGGGTGAAGACCACTTAGGATCAAAATTTTTAGTGTATTGCACATTATTACATCATTGGTTTTATGTTGTCTTATAATTATTATATGATCCCATATGTATTATCAAGACCAAGCCCTAAAGCTGAATTAGCACAGCACAACTGATGACCCAAACGCAACTGGCCCAGATGACTGCAAAATAAGCCCCACAACTGGTCCACGATCATTTTGGTCTCCATTTATTCAATTTCTGTGTTTAATTTGGATAGCCCTCAAGTGGGAGTTATCAAAACTAGGGGTGATAATAATACATTAACCCGCTCTTATTCAACCGATTGACCGAATTTGAAGTTAATCGGTTCGGTTGATCGGTTAAGAGAGATTAATGTATTATTATTAGTTAAAAATGAAAGAAAAAATTATAAATTTCAAGTGGTCAATTAATTATTGATATAAATTTTTAACGACAATTAATTTTATATTGGTAATTAATTGAATTTAATCAATATTAATTAAAATATATTTTAATTTTTTATTTAAAAATTCATATTTAAAATTTTATTGATAATTTTTTTAATTAATATTTGATTGCTTCTTATTATAATTATATTAATAAAATTATGATATTAACATATGTTTATAAACTAATTTTAATTTTTAAATCAATTTATTTAAATATATTTTATTTTTTAAAATTTTAAAACAATCGAAATTGAATTTAAGCAACCAAAGCCAAACTTATTAATTAAATTCAGTTAAGATTATATAATCAGATTTGATTGGTTAAAAAAATATATATTTTAATTAAGAATAATTAAGTTAAAAAATAATTTAACTGTCATTAATCGGTGACCTTTAATCAAAACTAATAAATCAACTCTCAAGAGATTGTCCAGCTGTGTTGGGGCTATCAATTCTCAATATTCTCATTAGTTCTCTGCCTTATTCTAATCGCAGGGGATCCCTTCAGTTCCTGTAACCAGAGCGTAAGTTAGCATCGAACTAATATGAATTCAAAAAGTAGGACAAGGCCTGAGGAAGCTTTATGCTTCATATCATGATTATACTTCTTCGAATTTTGCTGAAAACGTTACCAGTTTAGATTTTCTTTAGGTATATAAATTAAGTCATAGTTTGTATTTTCGGCTCTTGTGACCTTTCTTTCTTTTTTTTTGCAGGATTTTGAAGATCACGTCTATTAGCTTGTTCAGGAAATTTTTGTTTTGAGTGTTCACTGTCTACATGTCTAAGCTAATATTAAAATTTTTATTATTATAATTACACCTTCTTTTTACAAATTCACCTCATCTTTCTCTTAATTGAGATATTTTTATGATAAATACTTGAGAAAATTAGCTTGATATATTTTGAAGGTATATTATATATTTCTTTTAATAAATAATATTAATATAATTATAAAATTCACAATTCATCGGGATCGGTAATTTTAAAATGTTTGTAAAAAGGGATTTGCGCAGCAGCTGTACTCTAAATGCATGTGTAATACCATCAATCAGAGTGAGCAAACGTCTAATTGGCTAATAGCGATGGCAGAGGGCTTGTATAATATCATATTATTACTGAGCGAGAAAGATACGTACAGGGTAGGGGTACAAGTTAGAATGAAGTAGATTTTATTTTAAACGAATTAAATTTATTTTATAAACTATTAGTTTAAATTTGATCTGTTAATTTTTTCACAAATTCAAAAATTTTAAGTTTAGTTTAATCTATTTAAAAAAATTGACTTAATTTATTAATGTATTTAAAAATCTAATTATATAAATAATTTTTTAAATATATTAATAAATAAAAGTCTTTCAAGGAATTGAGGTTAAACATAAATCAAAAATATAATTAGATCAATATTTATAATTATATATATTAAATTTATATTAATATTATTTAAATAAAAAATATAAATTAAATTTAACCTAAAATAAATTAAGTTATAAACTACTGATAAATAATCCATCTTACTTCTGCCCCTAAATACATACATGACAGCATCAAGGCATGCACCCATAGGGGGTGTGCTATTTTAACATAGAAAATGAGAGAAATTTTAAGGTACTATTGAGATTTTGAATGCAGGATGGTGCTATAAAATTGAGATTATTGAATGAAATTATTAAAAATTTTAATAATTTTATTCAATGATATATATTTTACCACATTACTTTAAATTTCAAATCTTTGTAGGTATCATAACAAGCTCCAGAATTTATCTTATGAGATAGATTTTTAAAGACGTTACTTCCGTGTAGAAAGACAGCGTGAAGATGATGCAGAGAATCATCCCGTGTAAAATGGATGGAAGAAATTTTGACAGAACCGATTCTCTGCATCATCTTCACGCAGCTTAAGTACCAAATGCGTTTAAACCGCTCACGGAAACTGGAGAATTTTTTTTGAATGTCTTAATTATCAAAGAAATAATTATTTTTATAAAAAAATATAAAATAGCTCCTTCCATTTATGATAGGCGGGTTTTGTTCCTTGTTATTTTGAAATTTTAAAAATTATTATTTTAAATTTTATAAAATTTAGAATTAATATTCACTATCAATTTAATTAATTATTTTATTATATTATATTTTTTTACAAATTTTTAAACAATAAATAATATTATGATAATATATTAATTTATTTTTTATTTTTAATATATAATTTTGTAACTCATTTTTTATTATTTAATTAAAACTCTATATATCCAATTTAAGTATTATTAACTTTGTAACATAGGATTTATTTTTTTTAAAAAAAGGACAAACTAACATACTATAATATTGTAATTTTAGTTTAAAAAATACCATTAAAAATCATATAATTTAATAAAATAAAAAATTAAGTTGATAATGTGTATTAATCTTAAGTTTTGCATAATTTAAGGAAGTAATTTATAAATTTCTATTGAAAGAGGTATTTTACATTTTTCATTGAAAGTCACGTGAATATTTACAATATTCACACATTAAAAATATAACCTTTAATTTTTAAAATATTAAAAATTAAAAGATTGGACAATTGAGTTTTATGATCAAAATAAAAACGAAGTATGCGGAGATTGTTAAGGACGGCAAGGACCATCAACTTGTAAAAGTCCCTTTTTTTTAATGTTATGACAGATCAATCTTTTAAAGAATTAAATATTCTCATTATTAGATTATATTAAATATATTAAAATTTATGTTTTTAATTTCAACAATATTATGAGAAATTTTATGTTCTAAGAAGTTAAGTATTTCACTATCAGATTATTTTTTTTTCAAATCTAAAAATAACTAAATTAAAATTTAATATATTAAATACAATTCAATAGTAAAAATATCCAATCTCTTAGGAGATGAAGTTTTTCATAACATTTCTTATTTTAATTCAATTCTTTCGAATTTTGAGCAAAATAATCCAATAAAATATTAAATTTCTTAACAAAAGATCAAATTTCTTATAGCATTGATTAATGGTTAAGTGTTTCACCATGAATTATATATTTTTTAAAAAATTTTAAAGTAAATAAATCAAAATTTAAAATATAAATTTTAATATATTAAATATAATTTAATAAAAACACATTATTCTTTAAAAAATAAAGCTCTCCATAATATTTCTTATTTTCATTCAAGTTCTTTGAAATTAAAGAAAATTAATAATAAAATATCCAACTTTTTTAAGATATCTCATAACATAATTTTTTGAGAAAAATATACTAATCTCTCCTGAAATTTACAAAAATTATACTTACTCCCGTATAATTTAAAAAAACTACATTGATCTCTCTTCAAATTTAAAAAATTATACTAACCTCTATTCTAGTTTAGAAAGCTACAGTAACTTTCCTTAAAATTTATAAAAATTACACTGATCTCCCTTTAAATTATAAAACAAGTAATACATAAATCTAAATTGAAATTTTCTATTAAGTCACTTTTAAAAATATTACTAATCCTTGATCAACTAAGTTATTTAATTAGTTAATACCAAAAATTTCCTTTGTGTACTAAAAATAAGTTTTAAACTTTTTCCTCTAAAAGAAAATATTTAAGAGTATTATTCTTTTTTTATCTTGGTATTTTACTTTTTACCTTGTAATTATATGTATGATTATAGTGAAAAGATTTTATATCCTTATATTTTGTAATTTGCTTGTACCTAATGAAATATTATACTACTTATTTGTTCATATGACAAAAAATTATGAAATAAATTTTTTAAAATTTTACTATAATATTATATGTCATGTGTTTAGAGCATTCAATTACAATTAACGTGACTTTATTTTTATTAAAAAGAAATTAAGTCATTTATATAATTCACATGTAGATAAAGACATGACAATAGTGATTTTATAATTTTTTTGTTATATGAAGAAATAGGTTAGTATAACATTTCATTAGTTACAAGCAAATTACAAAATATAAGAATATAAAGTTTTCTCATTGTAATCATACATATAATTATAAGGTAAAAGATAAAATACTAAAATTAAAAAATAATAATGCTCTTAAATATTTTCTTTTAAAGGATTA
Source organism: Sindora glabra (assembly GCA_020226215.1). Taxonomy (NCBI): domain Eukaryota; kingdom Viridiplantae; phylum Streptophyta; class Magnoliopsida; order Fabales; family Fabaceae; genus Sindora; species Sindora glabra. The sequence continues at coordinate 19,697,171 of CM035228.1, forward strand.
AAACTTATTTTTAATACACAAAGGATATTTTTAATATTAATTAATTAAATAACTTAGTTGACCAAAGATTAATAATATTTTTAAATGTGACTTAATAGAAATTTTTAATTTGAATTCATGTGTAGCTTGTTTTATAATTTAAAGAAAGATCAGTATAATTTTTGTAAATCTAAGGAGAAATTAGTATAATTTTTTAAATTAAAAAAATCAGTATAATTTTTTAAACGTTAAGGAAAGTTAGTGTATTTTTCTTTAATTTTCCCCCCTCTCTTCTTGTTATCAATGCCCAATGGACATAGCAGGTGAGAATGTACCGTGGCCAACACCACCGCACGTGGTTTGGGGTGTAACATAATGGGCCTTAACCAACCACCACCCATAAACGAGCGTGCATCCAAAATTTGCCTTTGCTTAAGAGGAGGTACTGCTTTTCTTCGTTGCTTAGCCAAACATCGACCCGAATATTCACGTATCAATTATTAAAAATGAAGGAAAAACAAGAAATTTTTTTATTAATTTTATAAAATTTATTTTTTTCACTTTCATTCTTATAAAATATTTTATATCAATTTTATTTATATAAAATATTAATTATCCAATTTTATTATTTTGCTAATATCTATATGAAATTTAATTTCTTCAATTTTATCTCTTTCAAATAGAATTAAATAAATTAATATTTTATAAAGGTAAAATTGATTTAAAATATTCTATAAAAATAAAAATGAGGAAAGATCAATTTCATTTACGTAGATGAAAGGGAAAGTTTTGTTGAAAAGTTATATACTAATTGATGCAATATGAGTTCATGGACCATGGATAATATATGTATTCAGGCGACAACTAGGTGCCGCGTTTTTCAAGTGAGCCCGTGTTATTGTTATCATCCAGCCCCGGAGAGGCCATCCCACGATGAAAGCTTTTTTTTTTTTTAATGATAATTGAATAACTCATGCTTAAAGCCTCAATTTTAACCCCATTTTCTTTCTGATTATGTTGACTTTTGGGGCTTCTAAATTACCTATTTTAGGGTCTACTTTTCTTTCTCTACGTCATGGAACTTGTTCTGAAATTTTTAATTAAAATTACATATATTACTATTTCAAATTATTATTAATAATTATAATTTAATAAATATAATTATTAATTAATTATTCAATTAATTAAGAATTGAATATTATGATATATAATATTATGATATTGTGATTAGGAACTTCATAACTTTATTTAAATTTTCTCCCAACGTTTATTTTAAAATATGAGTACTTTCTCCACATCAAATAACTAATCTCCAAATTAAAACAATAAGAATAGAAGTTGTCCAATTCAAAATTCGAAAATTTTACTAAATATCATCTTTTGATAGATGGGCAACTACATCATGCCACACAGAATGAGGACATGGGAAGTATACACAAACCAGACAAAAGAGAGACAACTAAATAATATTAATTGAGGAGCGAACCAACTGAATTATCATCATCACATATATAATGTATAAATAAATATATAAAAACTAAGAAAATGACAGATAATCCTTCATCATGCACTCAATTATTATCCACTTCAAACATTACTTTTATTAACTATATACTTTTACATTTTACTCAATTCACTAATTCCAAATTGTAATTTTGCTACTTGTCTCCAATTATTCTATAGCAGAATGTAAAATTCCAGGACATACCTATAACTAATAACACAGTGATTGAATGCAAGAACATGAAAGTAAGAAAACAAATGGACTCACAAAAATGTAAAACTGAGAATATTGAAGTAAAGGGTAACGATCAGGTGCGGATGTGGCCGCGGGAGAGGGACGAAACAACATTAACTGCCTTCCTTAACGGCGTTAACTGCCACAGTATTGCTGCCGTTTGTATCCTCAAAGTTTCAAACGCTGACAATGCATCTCCGTACCAGCTGGTACTTGACGACGTTATCTCCGACGACGATTCCTGTGCTCCGCGGCCCGAAAGTGAGAAACGCCGGGCATTGAACGTAGATATGGTACGGACCCGAAATGAAGGATCCGACTTTCCACCTAACCCGACCGTCAATCTTGACAGTCACAAGCACGTTACAGTTGGATTGATCCTGAGACAGCCCGACGAAATTGTAGGGAGCCACCGGCACGTTGGTTCCGCACACAAACGGCGACCAGTCGTCGACCTCTTGGTGGCCCTGGTACGACGGAGGAATGGACGTAGGCAAGGTGATTTGCTGGTTGCGGTACTCGATGTAGGTGTCGAGCTTGTCGTAGTAGACTCCGATGTTGTCGTTGGGATTGCGGGATGAGAAAGTGACTTGGAAGTTAGAGGTGAGGAAATTCGGGATGGTGGCGTTGAAGGTGTAGAGGGTGACGTCCTGGAGGACGAATGTAGGTTTGGTTGGCCGGAGAATGGCCCAAATTATGAGAATGACGATGAGGACGATGAGGATGAAGATCAGGATGCCGGCCAAGATTCGGCGGATGATTTTGTGACGCTTGCACTGGTGGTGGTCACATATCTTCTCCGACATGGTGGCGGCGGCAGAGTGGTGGGGAAAGGATGAAAGAGAGGAAGAGGGGAACGGGAGAGAGTTGACAAGAAGTGACAGAGAGAGTGAGAGATAGCTATTTAAAGGCAGGACGAAGGATTAAGAAATGGTTGGATACATGGGGCGGTGAAGAAGTGAGGGAGGGAAAGGCTGCTTTTGGGAGGTGCCGTGTGATGGAAGCCTCTGTGTGTATTTTTTCTTTTATTACCTACACTGTTGAGATAGTTAAATATAGATTTATGGTATCATAACAAACAGTGATTTAGTTAATAACATAAGGTATTTTGCCGCTTTTTAATAAATCGTTTGAGAAATACTTATATAAACTTTTCTAATTATGCATTCTTAAATATTATAAATAAAATAAATTCATATATTATTAATTGATAATATTTAAGTAATAATACTTAATGGTATGCAATGCCTACGTAAATACCTAATTAGAATATTAACATATTCCTCCTACAATAGGTAAAGTTATGTTTTCCACTATACTTGTATATTATTGGCCACTGAAAAGTAAACACTAAGCCCTAACATTTATGATGATGTAATAGATAGTGTTTATGTAAATATTTCTTTTCAATGGTATGAATAAACGGATTAGAATATTAACATATTCCCCCCGGGAAAAGTCATGCTTTCAACTATACCTACATATTATTGGCCACTAAATTAAAGATATTTAAAACTGCTTGTTTTGCAATCAACTTACGGTGATAAATTCACGTCTTGTACAGCTAGTAATCGTAATGAAATTAAATATTTATAATGAAAAAATATTTTTTAAGTTAATATCTTCGGAACCAACAATAACAGCACCAATTATATCCTCTCGTTGTTCCTAAGAAGAGAGTACAGTGAACAACAAATTATAAGACCAAAAAAAAAATCAATTTATAAGAAAAATAAGTAAGGAGGGCGTTATTTAAAGATAATGTAAATATATATGACATAGTTTTATATCAATGATGAAGGAGGGTACTGAGGGTAGTGCGATTCTTATTCATGAATGATTAATGAGTATTCTTTAAAGAGTAATGAGATTAGTTGGTGAGGTGAATTAAACAAGTTATTTCATTATTAATCAATTCGTTATGAAGCACTCAATATGTTTTTCCGAGTGTCTAGCAAATTGTCAGGAAAATATACCTCACTAAATAAGCAAGCACCAGACATTTAAAATAATATAATAAAACACATCAAGAATATTTAATGTAAAAAATTATAAAAAAATTATAAATGAGAATACATTTACTGAAAATTAAGATTATAAGATATATAATGTATATAAATATTCTCAATTATAACTTCACAACTTTTTATTCACTATCCATATATTTCTTCTAATTTTTTATAAAAATTTTCAAATAACTCCTGTAAGTATTTTATGTTTCTTATATCTCAATCAAATTCTTGTTGATCAAAATGAATATTTAAGATTTAAAATGTTTGCTTCAGGAGCAACTCAATCTTATTCTAATAAAAAAATTAGCATAAATAAAAAATAATAATAATCACCATTAAAATAAAGGTGAAACTATGCGTAAAGGAATATAGTAACGAGGGTTAATGTCAATACTAATTTTCACAAAAGTTAAGATGTTGATACCCAAATCAAATCATAAAATTTGCTTAGCGTCATTTCAACGTGGCATTATTTTATGGCAACAATTATGGCATTATAATATTCTGTTACATCATCAAATGTAATCATTAATATATTATCATATAATATATCAAATTTAATTTAAAAAATAATAAAATTATGTGTACAGCCAAACTTAATGGTGCATCAATATATCATTATAGCAATAGTATATTATAATCTCTACCTTATATTACACATTCAAAATTTTATAATTTTAGAATAGTAAGGTCAATTTTCATTATATGTGTATACATGGTATTATTTCAAAATTGGAATGTAAGAATCATATAAATCCTAACCAAGTATTATATTATATAATGGGAATATATGGAATTTCTATCTCTTAATTACATGAAATTGACCTAATTGGTCATAGACAATATGTATTCGATTAGATAATACTATCGTGGATTTAATTTTTCTTTAAAGTGAAAAATATATTTTAGTGAGTACAATAGATAATATAAGATATCATAATTTTTTATAAGAAAATTAAGAATCTAAATAATTAAAATTTTAAAAATTATTTATTAATCAATTATTATTTATTTAATTTTAATCTTTAATTTTTCATTAAAAATTATAAGATTTTTGTTATCTTTTAAAATATATTTTGTACTCTAGAAGAATCAAATCCTACTGTTCTCTGTTAAAGAGGAAATGAAAATTCAGATGGAAGTTGTTAAGCGATATATGCACATAAATTAATGGGGATGCAATTATGCTTGGCAAGTCAACCAGAAGTCTTTCACCTTCTGTTCAACAAGCTTAAAAATAAGCCCAAAAAAATGAGACTTAAAAGAAATCAACCATATCAATAATTAGAAGATGAATCCATTTAATTATAAAAATATTAATCACTTTCTAGCGTGACTTTGACCTTTCCTATCATGCACTAACCAAAAAGATATAGAAAAGTGTAATATATATCGAGTTGGAAAGTGACTACTAAAAAAAAAAAATTACCTACCGCTCTTCTTTTCAATGCTAGAAATAATTAATTTATTAGATATACATATATAAGAATTAAAAATTAAATTAAAATTAATATAAAGAAAATAATTTTTTAAAAAAAATACTATATATCATTTGTGAAAATTTTTAAAAAATTATATTCTTTTGTGCATACTTTCAATTCACTCTTATTTATTTTTTAATATATAATTATGTGAGATAAATAATTATTTCAAAAATTAGAATATTAATATTTTTTCCAATAAATGCCATTTTCGGATTGGAATCAATCCCATTTATAAAACAAGTGAGACCTCGCTTATTTTGTAAGAAAGAAATAGTATGCAAGTGTGAATTCGGTAAAGTTTGGGTGCTATCAGCCGTTGGATGTTTGACTGCGAATTTGTGCATATTACAAAGTGGGCCCCACTTGTCACGCACAGAAACTTCCCAGCACAGTGTCGATTGTGTTCCCTTTTCTTTATAGCGAGGTGGGTGTGCCGATTGGCACCGCCTAAAAACACAACGGAATATAATAAATGGTAAAGAATCAACATACACATCCATGGAATGAAACGAAGTTTCTCTTTGCCTGCGGGGGAAAACACAAATTTTTATGACTTTTTTATATTTTAATTCAGTGCCGTATCGCCCTTTTCGTCGTGCTAAAAGAAAAATAAAAAATATTTTGGAAAGTATGTCTTAATACAATATGCTATAGCGAATTTTAAATATATATATATATATATATATATATATATATATATATATATATATATATATATATATATTTCATTACCAAAAAACTTAAATAAAATTTCATCTTAATAATTATATTCTAATTATAGAAAATAATTAGAAAAAAAATCAGAGAACCAAAAAACCTGCAAAAGGAAAAATTCTTTGTACCATTCAGATATATTTAGATTGTAACTAGAAAAGTTCAAAACATTTTATTCCCTTAGAAAGTCAGAAACTTTTTCATTTGGGATATGAGATTAAGTGATTCTATCTTAATTTAATTAGTGAAAAGGATTTGTGGTGAGAAATCCAATAATCTTTCTATGAACCAGAAAATTGACAATTTAACTAAAAGCGAAAACAGAGTCCATAGATGTCACTATAATGTATGTATCATCATTTTTATTCGTCACAATAACCAAGAGTGATTGCCACTTGGTTGGGACCAACTTCGGTTTGGCTCGACTTTGGCGTTCACATGGCAGTCGCTGTAGCATCATATATCTTTGCAATGAACATGACTTGTGTTTGCTATTCCATTTCCTCCTATTCCATAATAAACGCCAACGTGTTCCATGGAACCTTAGACCATTGTTCTAAATTGTAATTGAGATCACGGTTATAATTATGTTACAGTTAGTACAATTACAAATAAATATGAAAAAAAATGTAAATATTGTAATTCAAAATTTTATAATTACTAAATGTTCCAATCATATTACATGCAATGTCACGGTTGCTTGTAAAAGATAACCAATCAAAACAATAATAATATTTTTTCATAAATTTTGTTTAGAATGAAATACATTTTTTTCATACAAGAGATTATTAATCTCTATATTTATGCGTGAAGATTTGTAACCTCTATTTTTTTATTTAGATAAAAGATTATATTACTAATTTAATTATAATAAAATAATAAAAATGTTAAGTAATTTTAATAAAGATAAATTAATTTAAAATATTTAAATTAACTCTATTCATTATATTTCGTCTTCATAATAAATATACTTATTAATAGAAGTAGTCGATAGTAATAATAAATTAATTATAATATTTTTTATTATTTTATCATTATTAAATAAATAGTATAATATTTTCATCTACATAACAAGTGAATATGAACGTGGAGTATAAGAATCCCATATATATATATATATATATATATATATATATAATCACAAGGTTAAATCACAAATTGAATGTTTGAGAATTTGGGAGGTGTGATTGGTTAAAGTAGAAGACAATATTGTAATTATGCATTCGATCGATACTTCTTTATCGATCTTAGTTAGTTAGAATCTCTTTGTTAATTGTTATGTTGACAATCCAACCACTCTTCACTTTGTAAGGTTGTATCATATTGATGAGTTTGCAAGTCACTAGCCAACCTGCCTTTAATTTATCAGTTAGCCTCATCTAACGCAACCATCACCGACAACTTTCTTTTAATTATTTTTTTTTCATTTTAATTATATTATACCCAAAAAAAATTGTATTTCTGAGTTTAACATCCAAAGTTCACACATTAAATTCAAACATACCCGTGCTTGCAAGTCAATATCGTGACTATGTCTCCGTTACAAGAAATTAATCATAAATGCTACGTAAGTAAGAAGTAGCAAATATTTTGATAATGGAGAATTACAATATAAAAAATAGTAGTAGATTGTCAATTTTGGATATGTTATATACTAATTAAGAACATGTAAACCCCATTTAAGCATATTTTCAGAATATTAATCACCACCTATATATAATTATTCAATGAACAAATAATTCTTGGCGTAAGGTTAAATCAATTTTGTTAATCTAATCCACAAAGGTCTAATATGAATAATTTGGTCTTTAGAAGATAGTAACCTTTAAGTTAAGTGGTATATGATATTTCATGAAAGTTTTATATCATTTTTTACATTTAAAATTTATTTACTGATTTTTACCTATATACGTAATGACAAATTCAAAAAATTTAATTTGTCAAGGTAATATGCATATATAAAAATAAATATTTAAATAAAAATATAGTGTTATTTTTATTTTTAGTCCCTCTTTTTCTGTGTTGATGTGTGTAATAAGTAAGATTTCAAATATTTTAACTTTTGTTTGAAGGAAAATATTTCTTTTTTAACTGAATATATATTATGAAATATGGGAGGCAATGCTAATAAATTGTGGGGGACATGTATAATTTATATACATGTGTATTAAATTCTTCTTTTTCTGTGGGGGCAATGGCCCCAGCTCATACAATAGGTTTATGATTGTGTGTGTTTTTATTTATTTAATTATTTAATCACTCTTATTATAAAAAATATTACTAAAAAATTGTTTTAATTTTTGTAAGATTAAATTTTTATTAATTTTATCATCGACTAAAAATTTATATCAATTTGATTCCTATAAAATTAAAATTTTTAAAATTTTAATCTTTTCATCTATGAAATAAAATACTAATTTACTATATGAAATAATTAAAATTTAAAGTTTTTAAATTTATATAGATCAAATTAATATAAATTTTTAATCAAAAATAAAATTAAAAAATATATAATTTTACAAGAATCAAAATAAATTTTTAAGTCAAAAAAATTAATTAGGTCCTTAGATTCCAAGGGTGTAATATTAGTCTATAATGTGTATGCATATGACAACTAAATATATAATAAAGAAAGACTTTCTTGGTCTTTCAGCTTGGACTTACCCAAGTGTGAAGCTTATCATTTGGAATTCAAGAAAGGAAGACCAACAGTGGTAGGTCCAACGCAATTAACCCCGCAATATATATATATATATAAATGAAATACTGAGTTATTATATGGAATGATTAAAATTTAAATTTTAAAATTATAAATTTATAAATATTAAATTAATATAAATATTAAAAAAATAAAATTAAAAAAGATCTAATTTTACAAGAATTAAAATAAATTTTTAAGTAAAAAAAATTAGGTCCATAGATTCCAAGATTGTAATATTAGTCTATGATGTATATGTATATGACAGCTAAACATATAATAAAGAAAGACTTTCTTGGTCTTTCAGCTTGGACTTAACCAAGTGTGACACTTATCATTTAAAGTAAGGCCCGAGGCCGACAGTAACGAAATTAACCCAGCAATATATATATATATATATATAGAGTTTCACATTTGTTGGTTTAATTCTTTGTAAAGATTTTGATAAAATTATATACCCTTTGTTTGGCACACAAAAAGATAGAATTCATTTTATGTCATTTTAGTAAAAATGATTTTATTTTATTTTTAAATGAATTCTTTTATTTGGAATAAATTATATAAAATAAAATTTTATTTTATTTTGAAATGAATTTTTTTTGTTTGGAACTTTATTATAATTTGTAGAATTCATTTCAAATATTTATATTTTCAATACCATCCATAAGAGTTATAGAAAGAAAATTCAAACAAAAAGAGATAGTTATTAATAACTTAAAAAATTAAGGATAAAATTATCCAATAAAAATATTATATTTGAAATGAAATAAATTCCTTCCAAATCTTATCTAATTTTATGAGATTTCGAAATGGTGTTAGTTCCATTCTTATTTATTTATCACCATTAACTAATTTCATATATTTTAAAAAAATAATTTAATTTATTTATTTTTAATAAATTTTACAAAATTATCCTTTATATATAAAATTCAAGATAGTTGAAAATTAAAAAAATGTAAAGAAATAAATACAAGTTAATTAATAGTGTAAAATAATAAAATATTTATTAATAAAAAAGAAAGATTGAAATTCTAAAACGATAAATAAAAAAATAAAAAAATTTCTTTAAAATGGAACAAATAAAAGGAACGAAAAGAATAATAATGTAAATAAAATAAGGTTTTTAAAAAAATAAAATTTAAAAATTTTAAATCAAAATATAATTTTTTAATAAAATTTTGAAATAAATTTTAATTTTAAAAGTATGCCAAAAGGAACTAATGTTTAATGTTTCGTAACATTTATTTTCTTTTATCTGAAAGACAATCCTTTTTAAAATGTATTCAACATTACCGCCTCTCAAATCCGATAAAGAATGAAAGGATCACATATCAAAATTTTCTATGGGGGCAATGGAGAAATAAACAAGGTCGTTGAACTGACATTTTGGTTCTAAATGCATTACTGCAGAATTGGAAGACCTAACCTATTATATATAGTATCGCCAATAATTCATATTCACGTTCTACCTAACTGTTGTCATTTCATTTCTATGTATATATCCACTTATCACTTCTCTCTGGTCTTTTCCTACCGACAAATATTATATATATTAAAAATAGTTTTTAAATATAAATTAAAAATTATTATTAAATATAAAATAATAAATTCTTAATAATTATAGAAATTTAAAATTTATTACTATTTCTTATTGATCATTATCTTTATCTTTCTTTAAATGTAGGTGAGTTTAGTTAAAATATTTGCTTCACAGAATGTTTTTAACATTTTCGAAAAAATTTTAAGAAAATATTATATTTTCATATTTGATTCAAAATTTGAAAAAAAAATATTTGAGAATGTCACATTCTTAGAAATCTCTTTGATCCAATATTATTTTAAAATATTTTTATGGAAAGAGATAGGTATCTCATATTCTCATATAATGAAAATATAATATTAAAATATTTTTAAAAAAATTTATAATAAATTAAATATAAAAATATTATATTTTTATTAATTAAATTTTTAAAATTATATTCTGAAAAATATATATTCTCTTAAGAATGTAAAGTTTCTTAAACTAAACTATAAGTAAAAATATCATAAAGAAGAAGATGCTATCCTATGAATATCAAAGACAAATTTATTGCCCCATTGCAGGGCGTGGTGGCGATAGACAACAGAACGACGGTAGTGATTCCGAGGCAGGCAGCAGCGGAGATTACAATAATAGTGAAAGGAATGGTAATGATTGGAGTGATAATAATGTTGAAAGTGAATAATAATTTATTATAATTTTAAAATTATTATTATGTAGAAATAAAAATATAAAAAAATATTATTTTAATATTTTTTGAAATTTATTCAAGCATTTTTTTTAAATAATAGTCTGTTGTGTTAAAATTTCAATATTACAATTACATAAAAAAAAAATTTCAAATTAAATATGGACTAATCAGTTATCATCATCTATCGAAGTCTTGGGTTTCGGGCCAGCAGAATGGAAAAGGTTAGCTGTGTAATCATCCAAAAAGTGCACGTGAATGTTGTGTGCGTGGATGCACAGACATCGAAGATAATTCTTACAAGTCCCGAGGTTTCTTTCTCCCCTTCCAAGGAGATGTCTTGAAACTACTGCAAACTACGAAGTCCCGCCGCGATATCTTCTCCAACCACCGATGTGAAAATGTCATGTCTTGAAAATAAAATTTAAATTGAATTTTAATTTTTTTTTACACTGGTTGAATTTTGAATTTATAAATTTATTTTATTATTTTATATTTAATTAATATTTTTATATTCAAATTTTAATTTCTAATATATTTTCAATCCACAAAAACTCCCTACATTAACCAACTCCCCACATGACTCTTAAATTATTGGACTATGGTTACTTGTAAATTAAGCAAAGTGTGGATAGGTAATCATAATTTTTATTGGGGAAAAAATTAACTTTTTAATGTTATTTTCTTATAAAGAAACATATAAATATACGATTCAAGTTTTATTCTTGAAATTATAACTTATTGATCTATTGTTGCAAAGTAATGATTTTTAAGAAGAAAACTTTTTTCGGCTCTAATTTCACTTAATAATATTTATTTTCTCATAAAATTAATAAATTTTTATAAATATCGATAAAATATAATTTTTTAATAATTGAAATTTTGTAAAATATAAACCTTAATTAATTAATCTGCCCTAAACTCTAATATTACCAAAAACGCAGGGCAAGTAGAAATAAATCAACACTTTGCACTTTGTTGTTGTTTTTTTTTAAAAAAAAAAAAATACGACAATTACTTCAAACTCAAGTCAGGAAAAGTTCTCCCTTTCTTCCATCTTTTCTGATTTAGGCTGAAAGACTCTGGATTTCTTTACGGGGCATAGTAAAGCAAAAAAGATGCGAAAGCCGTAAAAGCGTATGAAAAAGCGTTGAAGGATTGGATGATGGGGAATTCTGGAATGACAGAAAGCTGCAAACTATGGAAGATGGCAAGCAACAAGTGGTGGATAACGAATGAAGACAAAATTGATAAATTGGTTTACGAAATTATAAGATATTAGTAAAATAGTTCTTAAATTATATAAAATTATAATTTTTTTAAATAATAATTTATATAAATAATTTTATTTTTATATAATAATTTATAAATAAAATTATCAATAAAAAATAAATTATTTATATAAATAATTATTTTATTTGTACATTTAGTTTTAAAATGAAATTATTAATTTTATCATGAAAAAAAGAGGTGGCCGTTTCTTTTATTATATTTTGTCTTTGTTTCTATATCTTTGTCTGAACAGCAATGATTTTCCATTAGACTAATTTATGCTGATGATGCAGATTTGTGAGAACCTCTTCACCTGCTAAAGACTTAAAAGAAAAAAAAAAATGGGTTAGCTTGAAAAAACCAGAGAAATGGTTTTAATAAATATTCTCCATATTGATAAAGAGATAAAAGAAGAATATTTACCCAACTAACAAAAGCTACTTGAACCATATGTGTAAATGTCTTTATTTATTTATTTTTCAAACCTTTTTACTTATTTCGTGGTTTTAATTTTAATTAAACTGAGAAGAGTGGTTACAAAGTGAAAGAGGACATCGAAGAGAGATTAGATATAATAATTACTGGTCATTTTTATAGTAGAAAATAATATGAGAGATGTAACTTTTTAAAAATAAAATATAGATAAATTATTTGATTGATAGTAAAATGGAAGAAGGATAACTTCTAAAAAATTTTTACAGCCTATAAAGTAAAAGAAATTGCTTATCTACTTCCATTAATGGAGAATAATTTTTCATGAAACTTACTTTTTATTATCAACCAAATAATTTTAAACATTTCTTAAAAGTTCAAAAGAAAACTTATTTTTTAAGAAGCTCAACTTCTCCCTAGAACATACGTTCGATATAAATCAAACAACTCCTTAAATATTAAAAAAAATTAAGATAATTGTGATGAAGTTCTTATATAATTAGGATGTATTAAAAAAATAATTGTATTATCCCACTTACTCTGTTGAAATATATTTTTACATAAACAATCATATTTACTTATGTTTATTGTTATAAAATATTAATATGATAAAAAAATGTTCAATTTACACAATGTTACTTATAAAAGCTATGTCCAAAAATAACATTTAATACTTTAAATGAATTATTTTCCTAGACTATCATAATATGCATTATTTTATTAATTAGAAGATGGGTAGTATAAAAGTCTCCTTTATTAATATATATATATATATATAAACGAATGAAATATTTTTTGCAAAGGCCTTTTTTTGGATAGAATGAACATACATTGTATCTCAAAAAAACTTTGTTCTAACACTGTTGATTGATGTTACATAAGTGAAGATAATGTTTCAAGCTTAAAAAAAAAAGCTACCAAAAAAAGCAAAAGAGAAAAATACAATATTAATAACTTTCATTGCATAAAACAAGCTCAATTGCTTTCTATCGCATTATATAAGCAGTTGAAGAAAGCCAAAGGATAATCATATTGATTTGATTTGCTTTTCCGATTAGCAGTAATCTTTGTATTCAAGACATGAATTGACAATAACCAACCGAAACCAACACTAAGCGCTGCCAACAACAACAGCTCTACCGACCGAACCTAACAACACAACGCCATGGATGGCGATCGTGGACAACGGGTCCCCCCATCTGTCAACGTGAAAACCTGATGGCACATAATTCATCTCTCACGCAGATCTTACAATTTGAAGATACAAATAAAATTAATGTACAAATATGGAATAGAAGTGTTAAAAGGTCACACACATCTTACAATTTAAAGATACAAACAACATAAAGTGAATTTTACAATGTTGTAAGGTCTCAAATTTTGAAATGATGTGATAATTTCATAAAATTATTAAATTAAATTTTTTATTATATCTATTAAAAATAAATAATTATAATTAAATAATTTTAGAACCGGCTACATTATCTTAAATTTTACAATCTTAACGATATCATAGTAAGAACCAATACAATAAATGTACAAATAATGACTGAAAGTATTAAATGGGTCAAAAACTTGCTATCCAAACCAACCTATTAATTCATATATGATTTTAAGATTGGACTAGCAATTGGTGGCCAGTTCTAAGCAGGTTGAATTTATGCATATCATGGTCCAAGTGACTTGGGCTGGCTTGTGGACCATCCTCTTTTCTTTCTATTTCAAAATTTTAAGAGTATATACCATTACATTACAACATTGTCTGTTAAAAAAAAAAAAAAAGCTTAAATGCAGTTTTGAGTCTTAAAATATAAATTGTATAATTTTGGTTTCTTTAATTTAAAATAATTAATTTTGGTATTCCATATGATTTTTCTCAATTTCTTGACTTTACAATATTATTTCCGCCCAGTACTTCATTGATACTAACTTACTTTTATGTAAGTATAAAATAAAAATTTTAAAAAAAATTAATGAATTACATAAAAAATTGAATTATTTTAATAGTTAATCATCTATAAAAAATTTTAAAAAATGCGATTTATCTAAGAAATGATGTAATAAATTCTTAGAGATCAAACAAAAGTTAATAAAAATTGACAAAAATTAAATATGGGGACAAAAAATGCATCAATTTAAATTTAATATTTAGGAACTAAAATAGATTATTTTAAACTAGGGATCAAGATCAAATAATTTATATTTTAGAGGATCAAAATTATATTTCTCTTAGAAAAAAAATAGATTTCGCTCTAATTGAATTCGAATAACCCATTATTTAAAAATAAATAAAAACACATTTTATTTCAACTCAAATGTCTAATCCAATTACATTTAAACCAACCCAGCAAAAAAAAATCAAAATTTAAAATTATTGCTTAAAAGCTTTTGATTTGAATGCTCAAATTACTAGGGGGGGGGGGGGGAAGAGAGTCAATCCATGGATCGTTGGAACCGGATCGAACAATGTATAAGTTCGTGGACCATCCAATCGATGTTAGGACCATATTGAGCCATGCATAATCAAGTTTCGTTTAAAGCATATTATTTAAAAATAAACAAAATAAATACTACTGCAACCTAAATGTGAAATCTAATTACATTTAAACCAATTATGAAACAAAAAAATAAAAATAAAAACCCAATTTAAAATTAATTCTTAAAAGCTTTTGACTCAAATATTCAAAATACCCTTTAAAAAATGGGTCAACACATGGACCAATCAATGACCAGAACCATGTAAACTCGAGTCCGTTTTAAACTCAGTCCCATTCCATGGATTTCGGCCCAATCCCATCACATTAACAGGACCACACCTTTATTTTGGAACTATGAAACAAATTCGAGATCTGTTCCCCCCCCCCCCAACATATTCATCTCTCGTAGTAATCTTTGGATTTTACAGATGAAACTCACAAACAAGGATTCCATTCTTATATCATGATCATGAGACAAGTTTGAGATCAAAATGTGTCTCTGCTAATGAGTGCGCGGACTTTATGGAGCCATCGACTTCCACAATATGAAATGGTGCAAGAAATGCGAGGTGCGAAAATGACTTTCTCCGAATTCCTTGTTTGGTTCACCACTCTCTTCCTAAGCTTTTCAATTATTACAACGTTATGATGTGAAAAATACTACGTAGTAATGTTGTCTTTCACGAGTTTTCAAATCTGATTACATACTGAAACAATTATATATTACACATAAATTATAAAAGAATCCAGCTAAAATTCGTCTTAACAAAATCAGAATCCAAAAACCTTTTATGATAATAAGAGTGGCTAAATAAATGTACACACATGAAAATCTGAAATTAAATTTGAAATGCAAAATATGACGAAGCATTAAAAGAACATCAAATGTCATTAGAACTAGAAAGCTCTCAATTAGAATAAAAAAATTTATCAAACATACGTTGATGCATGCCCCGACTCGTTCTCTTTTCCTCCCTCAATACACAACTAATAAATTAAAAAAAGTGGCATACATTGCCCCCGAGAGAGAAGGGATACATAAAGTTTCAATTTTATTATTAAGAACTCTTATGTCAAAAAGGAAGATAGATAAAAACCCAAGAAAATATCTCAATAAAGAGAGAAAATTAAAGTCACTTTTACAATCATTTTATTCATCAACTCAGCAAAACGCAAGGCTGAGGCCACACAGATAATACCTTGTCCATCAAGTCATGATGATGGCAGTCACTGTAAGCGCCTACCCAGATATAGCAATATTTCCTACCATGATTCCAATCAATTTATTAAAATAAATAGAATCATTAACACAAAATAAATGCTGGTGGGATCAGATACAAGTTTCCTAACCGAAGGACTCGAGTCCTAGCCAAACCAAACCCATGATCACTTTCTTCTCATTCTGATTTCTCCTCGAATTCTGTGACAGTAAACTTCGCTTGGGAGTTGAATAAATTATGGGTTGTCTATCTGTTCGAGTTTATAATAAGCAGATGTTGAAATGCCAATATGCGCAACCACAAGAATTGGCACACCATGTACCGAAGACTTCCAGCAAATATGGCAAGATGAAATAAATTTTCAGCCCTTACAATTTCGTTGTGAACTTCTCAATACATACCTTGCTATTACGAATGAAATGCTGGAACATGCTTTAGCTGCACTGTGTTGCACTCAAAGATTTGCATAAATATTAATTAATCATGTCCAAAAATGAAACCACAAGAAGGGGTCACTGATAATGTTCTTCCCACCATGACAGCATTAGATAACTGGAATTAAGGCCCATGATAATGTACCACCATTAACAAAGGAGCATCAAAGCAATAGCAATAGCTTAGGAGTTGACAAAACATAGATCCACACGAAACATCTAGGAATGAGATTGCATAATTGTATAAAGTAAAGAGTTTATGGAGTCAGTAAAAGAGTGAGGCAAGGAAGACAGAATTGTCAATTACTTTGAAAGCACAAAGCATGTCCTTGTTAAGTTCCAAAAGTAACGGCTTCCATGAGTTTCTCACCTTAGTCAATAAATCTTCTTATGAAGTCCAGAACCCATGTATCATCTCTTCTTTTCACCCATTAAAATTAACAGATCATAAACATTGGATATGATCTGGAAATTGAGAGTCAAACTTACCTGTTCCTGCAGTCCTATGCTGATGTCAATCATAGTATGGGAAGTGGGCAATTTCTGTTACCAGTTCACTGGCATAGGCTGATCCACTCTTTCTCTCAAAGCATCATCCTTAAACCGATGCCTTGGAGAAGTCCAAGTGGGACGAAAACTCCAGATGCATTGCACCTACATTAATCGCAAAAATTACTTCCTGAAGGTGAGTATATTAGATCAAGAACTTTCTTTCTGATCTGAGGGGGAGGAGAGCAGAAGGAAAGGTAGCAATAAATGTTTGCTCGTACTACCTTCACCTATCAACTGTAAATCAGAGACAAATAGAGATCTCTTGAATTGTACGTTAGACTAAGAATGCCAATAACATCTTCATAAGAAAATGATGAGAAAAAAATAAAGTAACCTAACCTCCCCGCATTATTGTTCTTTTGTCTGCTAGACCACATTTCCCCCGCTTTGTCATCAAGACACTGCTGCAGTGCTCAGTCTTGCTTCTCATAAATGTATAGAGAACCAAGTGCAGTTCATAAGGGACCACACCCCCCATTAACAATGCAACAAAACCAATAAAATGGATAGATACCTAACAAAATACTACTTGAGAAATCTAAAGTTCCAGAAAGGGGAATTCTCAGATGTTATAAAAAGTGTAAACAATCTACTTGAAAAAAATAGTACACATATTCACAGCCCGCCTATATTACATTTTTCACCACTTAAGTTTCAAGACAACTATTAGATCATCCAAGCCAGATGTTGGTGGATGCACACTAAGATTTGGTTTCTTATGATAAGAGAAATGGGCAAAGAGAAGAAGCAAGACATTCTAAAGATTACATTTTCAAGAAGCATGCAGCAATAGGAAGAAAGACAAAGGCTGATTTTGCCACCATGGCCCAATGATGTGTGTTCAGTGCACTAATACCAAACACAAGTAGTTTATTTCCAATGTCTAGAATGATGTATAACACTTCACACTACTTCCTTATATACCAAAGCTTCGCACTTTGACACGCTCAAATTAACAGTATTGGCCAAAAACTTCGCAGGTCTGAGAAATAAGGCAATGTGATGACTTGAACTGCGATCCACAAAGATTGTTAAAATGGCTAAAGTGCTAAAAACCTATATGAAATGCAGAAAATGAGAAATTTTCAAAGAGAACACGGGCATCCATAAAAATGCTAAGCAATATTAAAAAAAAACCTAACCTAACACAAATATGAATCCACACTTCACCAATTCTATGATAAGGGACCTAGCATCAGTCTTGAAAGTTAAAACATACAAAATTCTGACATGGAGATGAGATTGAAAGCATGAGACATCAAATGACATTTTAAAATATGCGAATACATAATCATAAAAATTAAAATACATTGTATTCTGAATTACAATCACAACATAAGTGCCAAACAATACAATGGAAGAAAGAGAATTGTCATCCCAATATCAAGAAATTGGCATAAAACACACTTCTCTTAAGATCTTATTCAATTCCTTCCATCCAAATTCTTTCAATGAGCCAAAAAAAAAGAGTCAAAGACTTGAAACACAAAAATCTGAAAAGGAAATTTTTAAACAAAAAAAAAGGATAGAATATTTAAGTTCATTAAGATATGTAATGAAAACAACTAAGATGGAGACTAGAGGCCATGTGTTCCTGAATAAATATTGACTTGTAGTGAACATCTCTTACAATTGCTAGGTGATAACAACAATCAAGCCATGTCTCACAATTGCTATGTATATTAGCTTTAGTTGTGCTAATTTCCTCTGCTTAGGAAAACACAGTTTTTAGGAGTTCCAGAGAATTTTAAAAAAACAGTAACCCTATCCGATAAAATGTTTCCTACCAAAGAAGTTTTGCAATGAATATGTTCCATGGACATGTTTTCTACAATTTTCTTTTCGTCACTATACTTTTGGAAGAAGCTCCTAAGGATACATGTTTTCCTGTATGATTCTTTAAATTCCAATACAAAAATAAAATACAGCCAATCTGTGGCAGTAACTGTTCTATAACAGTCTTACTGTTTATAATGTCACATGATAGTTGTGGCCGTGTCAAAGTGTAGTTTGTCATGACCCTGTCTCACATATAGGGGGTTTGTCACGGCTGTAATTTTAAGTGTAGTTTGTCATGACTATGTCGGAAGTTTAGTAAGTTTGTCATAACCACATTTGGAAGTGTAATAAGTTTTTTCGTGACACAATTGTGCTATAAAAGCACAACTATACAATGATTGGATTTCATGCCAACCTGACAAAATAGGTTTAGTGATTAAGACAGCAGGTCAATGTGAATACAACCTCAACTATGAAAACAATTGCCGTTTCAGAAAAACTAAAGACAGGGCAAATGATAGCCCAGAATCAAATTGATCATGGCACTTAGGGTTACCTCATATGGTAAGGGTGGAATTGGGTTTGGATAGCAGTCATAAATTTCATCCTTTATAAGCCAAAACAGGATCCTATTTTTCTTCTAAGAATGGCCATCGACACATGTTCTGGTCTATCAAATACTAAGTATAAATGTTCTTTTGGGAAACCCACCATAATACTGATTCATAGCACATTTTCCGATTTACAATCTAATTGCCAAATTCTTTTTACCATTATAATCAAAGTAGCAGCAAGACGATTATCCAATGACTCAGAAAACTACCCTCAAGTTCTCAGTCAACACAATTCCACATTGAACTCTGCACATAAAACTTTATAATGCATACTAATATTCCATTTTAGCTATAAACATTATAAGGAGCAGATGTAAAGCAAGCTTCAACACACAACCACAATAAATAAAAATAGCACATAATAGAGAATATTATCTCAATGTATATATTCTTTTTTTATTATATTTCATAATTTCAAGGATAAACAATATTTCCAAAAGCATGGGTCGATTCTTCTGTGAATTACTCCAGCATATCAAAAGCTGCACCCCACGGGAGAATCTATTAAAGTTCCAGAGGTGTGGTTAGGCTCAAACCTAATATTCACTGGGGCACAGACAAGCTTCCACAAGTTCTCCCTTGTTTGCAGCAGACCTGACCTAAAACTAAACCAAGTAAACACAGTCACCCCAAATCTCACCAATCCATGAGCTTTCTCAGCAGCAATCCCCATTGCTACATCTTCCCCTACATAGTCATCGACCACTGCAGATTGCAAACGGAATTTCGCTTCATTCTGCGAATTCTGCAGAAAAGGCGGCATTAGAATCTTGGCGAGTTCATACTCCTCTCCATACCAGATTCTGGCGTCAAGGCCGTCGTAAAAAACACCCAATTTATGGTTAGGGTTTTGAACGGCCAACATGATGTCCCATGCGCCAGTCAACTTAGAGTCAGTGGCATTAAGTAAAGTGACTCTAGCAGAGTCGACCAGGAAAACAGGGATACGGGGTTTAAATATAAGCCAGCTTACGAAAAAGATGATACCCACAATACCGAAAGCAATGAACAAAGCCATCAGCACACGGAAGAGAAAGGATGACCTAGTCGGAGGAAGCCGGTGAAAATGGCCGTTGGAAGTGGGTTCGACGAAGGCAGTGGCGACCGGTGGTGGAGCCGCGAAAGGGTAGAAGGCTGATGTAGTGGTGACGGTAGCGACGGAACTTGATTGAACCGGAAAGCCGGTGACCGTTTTGTTTCGGTCAGAAGTATCAACGGTTGCCATGGGAATTTCGAAAGAGAAGCCAAGTTCACGTTTTCTGAGAGGAAGCGAGGGAGCGGAGAGACTTTAATTTTGTACTCGTTCTTACGCGGAAAACATTGTGCGAGTTAGGGGATTCAGAATGCGTGGCACGCGATGAGGGACCCAGGGTTTTTTTTTTTTTTTGGTTAGAAGCGGAGGGATGGAGTGGCACGCTTATATTGTTGCTGATATCAGCAAATTGCATGGGGACCAGCCTTAACCGAATTTGTGATGAAATGATCACTTTCCTTTCTTGACATTTTTTTAATGAAAAATATTACTTGTACTTTGTTTAAGGAGTAAATATTTAATTTTTTATAATAAAATTCAAGAATTATAAAATTTATAATATGTAAGAAGAGAATGAGTAGAAAATAAATAAAAAAATTGAAGAGTAAGAGTGACATATCCTTTTGCAAGAAACATATTTATAAAAGTAAAGTTAAATATCACAATTTTTTATAATAAACAAAAACTCTAAATTTTAAAATCATTAATTACTTAAATAAAAAAATTAATTTATAATTAATTTTATTTCATATATCTAAACATTAAAATTTTGTTTTTTTATAAGTTTTTAATTATATTTTAAAAAATTATTCTCTCTATTTTTCTATTTTTCAAATGCCCAAAGAAAAAAAAGGAAGAAGAAATGACAAGGGAAGGATTTGAATCCCTACCCTCATCTTTATCAGTCGATAAACATATTGACAAGACACCACCTCATTAACAATATGAAACTTAGATATTTCTTATTTATTCTAGAGTGTTCAGAATGGAGTTAAGTCCATTTATGCACTAGCTTAGCTCAACTTAAGTGATTTAATTTAATTTAATTTAAAATTTTTATCTATATTTAAATAAATTAAAATTTTAAATTTAAATTTGATTCAAGTTAATTTCTTAATTATTTAATTTGATTTCTAATTTTTCTAATCTAATCAAATAATTAAAATTTCAAATAAAGTAAATTTGAATAAAAATGAACCAAATTAATTTATATTAATGATTGATTAACTCAACTTATTTAATTCATTTGATCTAAAATCATTTAAAATTTTAATATTTAAATTTATTCAAATATATGACATAATATATTATATTATATTTAATGTCATAATTTATTTTATAAATATTATTAAGATATATATATATATATATATAATATAATTTGTTAAGTTGATTTATGAATCAAACAAGTGAAACTAATTATTTTAATTTATTTAATAATTGAACCAACTTTTTAACTTCAAATTTAACTCCTTTTGTTCATGAACATTACTCATTGAACTAATTTTTAAATCGAGTCAGGTGATTCTTAGGTTGCCTTGATTTATTTTCCAGCCCTATCAAGTGTGTAATCTAAAATGGAACCAATTTTTTTTTAGAGTACAAGTGAGAAAGTGAAAATAAAAAAGTGAGATTAATATTAATAATATATATAGATTAAAAATCTATTTTAATTCCAATAAGATTAAATTTTTATTAATTTTATTTTTGACTAAAAGTTTATATCAATTTAATTTATATAAAATTAAAAGCCTCTAAATTTTAATTCTTCTATATAGTAATTCAATATTTCATCTCATACACAAGAGGATTAAAATTTAAAAATTTTTAATTTTACAGAGACAAATTGATACAAACTTTTAGTTATAAACTTAATTAATAAAAAATTAATTTTATAGGAATCAAAATAATTTTTTAGTCTATTAATATATTTATATATATAATTTGGAGATATATTAAAAAAATTATTATATTGAAATGTAGCCTTATGAGTTGTGCCGAAAAATTCTATACTTCCTATGATTTTTTAATTAAAAGTATAACTTTCATATACGTAACTAAAAATGGTTTAAGAATTTTCATATAACTATAAACGAGGGAGTTTTAATTTTACTCTTTTATATTTATTGTCTGAATTTCATTAAAAAAATTACAGAAATTTATATAGACAATTACAACTTTTATGACTTTTGATGAAACTTTTATGAAAAATCACAAAATCTTTGCGTCCATACCGAAGCATAACTCCTAAATTATTTTTTTCCATTACAAACAATTTAATCAAATCAAGAGATTACAATTAATCGAATTTGATATGGAATCAAATTTAGTAATATGTTCATGTATTTTTATATCAATAATTCGCCATAAATTTTAGTTAAACTTTAGTTGCAGTATGCGGGAGATATCAGTGTCTATGATTTACGCAGCTTGCACTGCATTTGCAGGCATACATGATTGAGGGTCGTGGCACGATGGGATGCATCAACACAGTTTTTCACCCTCTATTTATGTACTCTAGCTTGAAATTCTCACCATTTATTTTCATCAATTGTTGGATCTTGCTTTTTTTCCTTTTTACTCAGAAATTAAGTTATAAAAAAAAATACTAGTATGAAGATTAGTTCCATCTCTTTATACAGTGTCGGAATTTTTTATTGTTGATTTTTTCTTACTTTCAAATTAATTAAATTAAATGAAAAATATATTTAAAATAAAAGGATAATTCAATAATAAAAAATACTTAATTTCTTGAAAAGCAAAATTTTTGTAGAATTATACTAAAAAATAGTAATTTTATTTTTAATGTTCCCGACATATTCTTTCACGTGTTATACAGTTCTTTTGGACCTCATGCATGGGTAAATACAAATTTCTTACGTTAAACTAATTTTTAAATATAAAAAACTTACAGAGTCCTGTAGAAAAAGCTTAGATACTAGATTAAATTTTGTTTTTAAATAATTTGATGAATACCCTCAAACAAAAGAAAAGGAACCGAGCAGTCATTCACTTGTTGAATGGAAAGTGTTTCAATGTTTTATTTAGTAATTTTGTTCTGATATAAGATTAGGCTATGTTATGTGTTTAAATTTTTATGTATTCATATTTTTTTTAGTATTTCTATATAAATAAAATATTAAAGTTATGTTTTATGAAAAATTCTCTTTATCCTCTCTCGACATCTTTCCATCTAAACCCTAATATTTTCTGCGTAGAATGAATATTATAGAGAGGGTAAGGTGAAGAGATCATATTCAATCCATTTCATTTTCATTTTTTATGTTCAAAACGGCAAAACAATTAAACAATGTAATGATATGGAATGAAAAAAAGAATATGTGTTTATATTTGTATTGTAATGAGAAAATACCCATTATACTTATAAGACATAAGACATCTGTTATTTTAAATTCAAAATCAGTATGAATAAGTTAATTAATCAAATCAATGCGCTCAAGATTAATATTTTTGAATTATTTTTTATAAGTTACCGAAAGGCTTGAATCAATTTAGTTTATCCTGATTAATATGAATCGATTAGATAAATTCATACGCCCTAAAAACATTTTTTTATGCAAAATACATTTTAAAATATTTTTGAAAGAATTTCTAAAGTAAGGGTTCCCATGATTTCAACATATATTTTTACACTTAAAAAGCACAATTTAAAAAATTGAGAGCCATACGTTGCTTAAAAAAAATCTTGGAGCCAAAATCAATAAAAATAAGTTATTCACATCAAATGTTTCCTAAAATAATCACAGGTTAAAGATCTTTGGCAGAAAAACAAAAAATGATTGTTTCATTAACCCCATCCATATAAAGAAAATCCTTATTTTCTTCATAATTTATATAATACTCTGGCCAAGAAACCAGTAATCATATAACATCAATATATTAGCACAACAACATTACTCCTTCGACAATCGTATTAATTTTATGTATGTTTTACGTGGCTTCGCATCAAATATCTTTCATAATCTATATATTGCATATTAACTGCAATATTTTTTTACTTTATATGTGATAAGTGTCATTTCACTACATATCAATTTATCATTTTTTCTTTATTTATTTTTTAATATTAAATTAATTTTTGATAAAAATTTAAATTTAAATTACTTTAAATCTATCACCAAAATTTATAAATATCAAATTATTTCAATCTTAAAAAGCTCTTGAAATTACATTTATATTTTTTCTCTCTCTACACCTTATTGTTGTCTTCTCTATTATGAGAATTTTCAATCTTCACTATTTTCCTCTTTTATGGGATGTTACTACTTGTAATCTTTTATAACCATTCAATAATACTTCTACCATGTAATTTTTTTATAATTTATTTTTATTTTTTTATATTATTGTTATTTTAATTTGATTGTCTATTTTTTGGTTATGAATATTTTATTTTATTAAATTTCCATTTTTTAAAAAACTTAAAACTTAATTCATTTTTATTAGTTTGGTAAATTTTTTATGTATAAAAATTATAAAAGTATATATATTTTTATGGTTTATTTCATTAGATAAATTCTTTAATTATTTCATACACCTTTTAATAAGAAAAAAAGTTACACTTTTTGCAAGAAATTATGAGAGGAGTGGAATTGCCTTGTGATGTTGTTTTTGAAAATTTTTACAAATTTATAATTGAACTCAATAAATTTACAAATAAGCTCAATAGCATTTTTTATTTTAAAATTTGAAAGTTATTTTATATTTATCTTTATCTAATTTTTTAAAAAATTTTATTTTTATTTAATTTAAATAGAAATCTTTTTATTCTTATTTTCATCACATTGTAGATTTAATTTAAAATTTGTAAACTCTCATCTACGATACACTTTTTCTTCACATATATTTGATGAAATGTCCATTTAACTGCATATATAAATGAACAACCCCACTTATAATCATTAGAGAAAATTTAAATTTAATATCAAATCTAATCCTATTAATACCATCTTCTCTCCAAGAAAATTCGAGTACAATATCCAACAACATTTTTTACTAAATAACATAATAGTTCATATTTATTCAATAGATTCTCATTATGATATTTATAAATTTATTTTGCATTTCATATTCTAATTAATTACATTTTTTGTTAATATTTTCATAAATATTTATCTCATCTTTTTAATCTTTTTTCTCATCTATATTCTTAACATATTTTTTTAAACTTTAATCAAACTATTTTATATTTATAATCATATCAATTTTTTAATTTTACTATTATTTTTTTATAAATTTATGGTTTCATAATTATAATTGGTCATAGTTTTTAAGAAAGCATCATTCCATGATATCATTGGGTATCTATATAGGGATTTTTTTTAAAAAAATTTGGAAAGAGCTTTTTTTTAGTTAATTCCTATTATAATATAATTTTTAGAAAACACTTAAATGCAAGTCCTTTAAATGAAAAATATTTGGCATTAAAATATTAAATTTTAGTCAACAAATAGGTAATAATTATAAATTATATTTAATATGTTGTCTATAATATAAAATTATTATTTTAAAAGTTTATTTTACAATACACTAAGATGCTAAATAAAAATTTATAGCCATTACAAAAAAAATCTATTATTATTATAAATTATACTATTAAATATTAATATTAATAATAAATATTATCTTAAAAATGATATATAATTAATATAATGTTTGAATTTAAAATCAATATTTTTAGTAAAATAAATTTAAAATCAACTATCTACTTGAATGTTAAATTAAATGAATAGGGAGATAACTTGTTTCTTTCCTTAAATTTCTTTCAATTTTTATTTTATCAAGTACTTCTCTTTTAATTATTTTATTTTATAAACATTTTATTTTTTCAACTATTTTTAAGAGTTTTTTAAAATATTTCTAATTTCCATCCCTCATTTGACCTTCGGTTTTTTTTCTTCTTCATAGATTTTCTTCGAAGGTTTTGTAATTGTTATTGTTTACATAGCACTTATGCTTTAGAAAATTTTTTATTAGATGAAATTATTATCTACTTACAAACTTACTATTGTAGAAGTTTAAATAATTTTTTTAAAGATTACATCACATAATTAGAACAATTTGGAATAGTTTAACTTTGTTTTAACTTATAAATATTTAAAAGTAAGAAAAATTTTAAATTTATTTTATATGATCTAATGTATACAAAAGAATTTATAGGTTTAGTCTTTTATTATATTGTAATATTAATTTTAATTATTAATGAAATATATGTAATAAAGTTATAATATTTTGTTTTATAAAATATTTTTTAGAGTTGTTAATTGTATATTATTTTTTTTATCTAATCTTCTTTGTAAATAATTAATATATAGTTATAATTTTATCTTATTAAAATAAATATTTACTCATGCATTGCATGGTTACCTAACTAGTACTCAATATAAAAAAATAAGTAAAGAAAATATTTTTATTAATAATACTATAGGTATCAAAAATAAAAAGAAAAATTAATTTTCAAATGAAAATTAAGAACTATCATTAAATATAAAATGATTGAATAAATTTATAAAATTTAATTTTATATAAGATCAACAACAAGTTAAACTAATTCATAAGAAACTCACAACTCAAATTTAAGTTTTGCTTCCATAAATTAAGCTCACAATGCAAATGAACAATACATTAATTGAATTATTTCCAAGCTAATAAAATTCAACTATATCACAAGTTAGCTCAATATATATATATACATACACACTCACACTTATATACATACACACACACACACACACACACACACACACACACACACACACACACACACACACACACATATATATATATATATATATATATATATATATATATATATATATATATATATATATATATATATATATATATTATAATATATATATTTATTAATTTAACAACATTGAATTCTAAAATCTAAGATAATATATTTTTATCAATAATATATTACTTTAATATTTTTTATAAAAATTTCAAATATTATATAAGTAAAATATATAAAATAATTATATTAACAATGATTGATAAATTTTTATTTATAAATTTATCATATGAATGAAAATCAAAGGTCAAAACTTTAATACATAAATTATTAATTTTACTTTTATAAGTTAAATAATTAAATAAATATTTTTTATTTTAAATTTTATTATTTCATGAAAACAATAATTTTATATTTATAAATAAAATAATTTAATAACATTTACTTTTCACTTGTGATTTTTAATTAAGGTTTATGTTTTAAATAAGATAAATTAATAAAGTTAGAAATATCAATTAAAAATGAAAAATTCAAATAAATTCAAATTTTAGAAGTGTTTATATTGTAATTTTATAAGTTAAGATAAATTTTAATTTATGTTACAATAAATATACTTATAATACATTACTTATATTTTTTATGAATTTAAATTTAATCTATTATTAATGTAAATTATTTTTACATTATCACTTGCATATTTGTTATCATATCAATAAAAAATTAGTAAAATTATTTATTAGGATTAAAAAAATTTAATTATTTTTAATTTTTAACAACATATTTTCTTTCTATTTCTTGATAATATAAAATATTTTACATTATTAATGGATCAAAATTAATTTATTTTTTATCTATATTATTAAATTACTAAGGATATTAACTGTTAGAAGTATATTAAGATATTAAATTATCAATGAAATATTATGCTATTACAATTAATTTGAATTAATGAGTTGAGTTGATGAAAACTTAAATCAAAATAATTGACTCAAATTGAATTTAAGTCAAATCATGACAACTTTGATATAAGTTGAACCTCCCAAATTTAATATGAATTAAGTCTAAGTTGACATCAATTCAATTTAACTCAATTTATTGTTAATTTTAATTCAATAAATATAAGATATTCAAAATTTAATTTCAAATTTTTTTTCAATAGCTATTATATTTTTCATATTTTATTTTAAGAGATAAAATTTTATTCTAATTTATCTACTTGAACGTACAAACCCAAAAGCACATCCCTCTTCTAAATCCTTAATGCAGAAAATATCTTAACACAATTCTAAAAAACCTTTTCTAATCCCTAAAAATCACTCTCTAATTATTTCAGCTTCAAACATTCGAGCAATCCATTGACTTGCCTCCATTATTCCAAGTTCCGTCGCTAGAAGTACCCCCCAACCAAACCTTCAAATTCTCACACATGGCCACTATTTCTATGTTTCTCGTCCAAAACGACCCTAACCTATATGCCGTTACCGTGTCTATCTTCACCGTAAAGTTCACAGACCCCGTGCTCTGTCGCTCTTCCTCCATGCCCTCCGCCGCGCCCTTCCACATCATAATTTGGTTGCTGGAATTCGACGATGACTTCACATCCATTTGCCTATTTTGGTTCTTATCTATAGCAAATATTGAGCCGTACTTGATCGTTGCTAGAGAATCGCGTTCCCAGAAAATCTGCACTTCAAAATTGGAGAAGTAAGCCTTTAGTTTACTGTTCGGATTCTCGATGGTAACTCTTGCGTGCCAATTTGCAGAGAAGGCTGAATTTGTGGCGTTGAAATTGGATACGGAGAAAGAATCGATTTTGTAGACTGGAAACTGGGGACGAAAAGCCAGATACATTATGAGGCTGGCCGCGAAAATTCCTACCACGATCAAACATGAACACAGTATGAAGCCGCGGAAGAAGCTGGAGGTGATGGACGAGTGGTGGGATTGTGCCGTGGGATAGTAAGGGGCTTCCTGTGCCTGAGGGTACTGGTATCCGTTTGGATACCCAGGATAATGTTGCGGGTACGGATTTTGGCCGTGTTCTGCTTGTGGGAAACCCATAGCCGGCGGGTAGCCCATCGTGTACAGCGGTGAGGGGTGGGCTGACCCCACAGCTTCGGTGGGATTGGTAGCGGCTTGTGAGCGTGCCACGGCGGGGGATGGTTGTTTCTTTGGTGGTCCTCCGTCACCGGTTGAAGCCATACTGTTTAATTTCTTTGGTTTCTCTCTCCCGATTGTTACAGAGAAAGAGAGGAGAGAGGGGGGAAAGTATTAATTATTAAGATGAAATCAAAGGATGAATAGAGAAAACAGGGGAGATGCTAAAAATAGATTCAAAAAACGAGTGAAGACTGAAGATCGGGGGTTTTCCCAATGTACTCGGTGCTACAATTACAAAGCGGGCACGCAATGCTCTTAGTAAATAAGGACAAGTTTTCGGCAGTCGTCAATAACAAGAATTCACAAGGTACATTTATTTTCAATAAACAACTTGGGTATATGCGATTAATAAAGGCTCAAAAATGAAAAAAATTTCCCCGTTGGGGGTGTATTCTTTTATAAGAATAGGAAGGCTTTTAGGACTAAAATTTTGTATACGGCATGTTATTGTTGTGGCTTTTAGTTTCATTATGTCGAAAGGATTTACGACTCAAACATATGCATATCAATTTAGGCCTATTTGTTTTTACGGAAAAGATTTATTATAAAATATAAATACAATTATAAAATATTAAAAAAATAAAAAATATTTTATTTATTTAATATTCTATATAAAGTGTTTAAAAAAATAATTTTCTCTCTTTTAAAAAAAATTACTTTTCTCTACCCTTATATCTTTATATAACTATTTTAATTGAAAATTTGCGCCAACCAATTCGTTCCCTATAAAGTGAATCCTTATAGCAAATGCAATGAAAGTAAATAAATATAAATGAATTGTAGATTTTTATTGCTTATCAAGGTAAAATACAAAGAAAGGCATAAAGATTTCAATAAAGGACTCACAATAAAGATGGTGTTTATAAACTTACAACAAATAAAATTGTATAATATATAAAAATAAAGCAATTAAATATGATTTTATTATTAATGCAAAAACCAAAATCCGTAGCACATCAAGAAGTATGAACTAGCCTAATTTGAAATAGTACATCAAAAGTGCAAGTAGGCACAATTTGAAAACTAAGGTCACTTACTCATACTCAATAATAGTAAATTACATTACAATTAATTATAAATAAAGAATTGGCAAAGTGATGTAGGAAAGGATAGCAAAGTGTTAGAAGAAATACAAAGTGCATGCTTAATTTAATTGAAATAGTTTGGTCCTTTTACTTTCATTGTTCTCTTATTTATATATGCTCAAGAGTAGTTATCATAAAAACTTATTGAATAACCTCTTGATCAACACTTGGATGAATGACACGTGTCTGATGAATAACTTCCTAGTTAACACTTGGACAAGTACTGACACATGTCTGATGGAAAATTTTGCTTAACTTTTAATAACTTCCAGTAACTACTTGGAGTCATTATCTAGTAACTATCTTATCTTATGCTAGTTATAACCCTTCTTAAAAATCCTTTTAACTGAAAAAATAAAGTCTTTCTTAATTGAAACAATACCACTGGTTGAAATTTGAAAAACAGGTTAATACCAAATTGTTAATTACAACCTTTCTTTGTGGTCTTTCTAATTGAAAACCAAAGCATATAGTTTTAACAAAAATATATTTAGTTAAAATTTTTTAGAAATAACTTCAACTAGAACTCTTTAGTCGAAACTAATTATAGTCACCACCTATTTTCGCTTATAATTGCTATTCGGTCAAAATTGACTATAGCCACTAACTTTGTCTTTTGTGACTTCTTAGGTTGAAACTAACTATAGTTAGCTACCTTCATCTTTTGTGACTTCTTTTTCATCGAAGTTCTCAATAAACATGAATTTGAATTTGAAAAATGTTGAAACAATCACTTTAGCTAAAAAGTATAAAGTTTAACATACTCATTTATTTAAACATAAATAGTTAGCTAAAAATCATTATTTTGGCTAAAAAGTATAAAGTTGAACACTCATTTAGCTAAACATAAGCAATTGATCAAAAATCATTCATTTAGTCAAATTTTCAAAAAATGGCTAGTAGATGAAAGGTTCTTCGACTAAATTTTATGCCTTCATTTTTTATCTAGGCATCTAACCAAAAATTCACAAGAGTGTTTCCAGGATAAATAAAATAAGGGCAAAGTTGTAATAAGTAAGTTTTCTACCCATATGTGGCAAGAAAATTTTTTAGAATGCCTTACGTTTCTTTTTCCACTCTTTTTCTCTTCCATCCATTTTCTATTGAAATTTGATTCTCAATTCAAATTATAAAATAAAGTAGATCAATTTCTCATTATGGATCACTCAATGCATAAATGTTTATGTGTTAATATGATTTAATTATCCATTAGTGATAATTAAAATTAGGAAGAATTATGGTAATTTTTCCCAATAACTATAATGGATAGGATTTGGTTATGGGTTAGTTTCTAGCCTATTCAATATTTTCTATAAATATAAGTTACTTACTCCTACACTTTGATATATGTTGTGCATTCTCTGTATGCATTTAGTAAAACTAGCCTTTTAAAAAGTAACCCTAAACAATTAGAGTAGTTAGAGGGAATGACTTTTATAATCAGGTTTGCATAATAAGCCAAAAAAAAAAACAGAACCGATGTTGATCGTTGTGACTAATATCGTAATTCGGAAGATTTCTGAGTATTTTCATTTTGGATGCAATTGGAAGTGCAAGTATTAATTAAAGCTTCATTTGTGGAATTTGTCTGCATATAATTTTGTGCATGTTTACATGATACGCAAATCCCATTTTTTTATAAATAATTAATAATTAGTATCAAAGTTACTAAAATCATATAAA
The DNA here is from genome assembly GCA_020226215.1 of Sindora glabra. Classification (NCBI taxonomy): domain Eukaryota; kingdom Viridiplantae; phylum Streptophyta; class Magnoliopsida; order Fabales; family Fabaceae; genus Sindora; species Sindora glabra. The sequence continues at coordinate 19,729,519 of CM035228.1, forward strand.
TATTGCTAATTTTATATGCACATTTGGTTATGGATTATAAATTTTATAATTTTGGTAACAACATTCTTGATTATAAATTTTCAATGAATTTCACAATTATTTCATAATTTTGCATTATTTATATCATTATAAATTTTATAGTTGATAATTATTATATAATTTATTTTGAATAATTTGCACTATTTGTGAATTTTGTGCAATTTATATGATGTTTTGAATATGAATTTTCATCACATTCCAATTATATATATATGCTTCTATCTTATATGCATATAAAAAATTTTATTTACATACATATATTGTTTTGTATATAAGTTTATAGACTAGATATTTATTTTAGTCCTTCAAAGATGAACTTAGTATCAATCTAATCCCTATTTAATTGTGCCATTCAATTTAGTCCTTCATAGATTTAATTTAGATTCCGTTTCGTAAAAGTAACTAATAAATTAATTAATAACTGATAAATTAGTTAGTAACTGATAGCTTATAACTAATAATTAAAAGCTAATAAGTTAGTTAAAGTATTCTATAAAATTAGCTATTAAATTAGTTAAAATTACAAAATTATATAAAAGAATATATTAATAGAAATAGATGTATAGTTAAAATAATTTATATTTATTTAAAAATTAAATCATATTAATATAACTAAGAAGTTTAAAATAAAAATATAATATTTAATATTTAATTATATTTTATAAACTTATATATTTATTTACATAATTTTTATTTTATTATTTATTATAAAATTATAATTACTTTAAATATAATTAATTATATTTATGGTATTATTTATTTACATATATATATATTTATATTTTTATAATTTAAAATTAGGATATAATTATATTAAAATTAAATTAATTATATTTTATAAAAAATTATATTTATATTATAAAGGGCATATGTTGTAAATTAATAAAAAAATAAAAATAAATTTAAAATAAATTTTAAGAAATAGTAACTTATAAACTATAAGTTACTCTGGTAGGTTATTAAATCAAAGCTTTTTTTTTAATAAACTAGTATTAAAAACACCTCTAGCTTATTTGTTGCTCGAAATAAAACCTTTATTTAATGTCATCCCTCATAAATTTAAAGTCATCCTTCCACCAAATAATAAATACTCATTTTGGTCCTTAAAAAATGGATTTAGCATCCATTTGGTCCCTATCTAATTGTGTTACTCAATTTAATCATTTATAAATTTATTTTAGTTTAGTATCATCTATCCATAAATTTAAATCCAAAATTTATCTCACTTTTCTTTATCAAATCTAATAATATATTCCTTCTTTCTTATTGAAAAATGTGTCGATACAATAAGCTATGATAAAGAAACAGTGCTAATTTTGCGATGATTTTTTATTCTCAACATCTTTCTATAACTACTTCAATTAGAGAGACTAGATATCATAGTTAATTAATGATTTTGCTTATTTATTATATACTTAAAATATGAAGGTGACTATTGTGACTATTTCAAAAATTAACTTACCTTATTCCATGCCAAAAATAGCTTTAATGGAGAAATTTTTCTCAAATTACAAAGGTTCTTAACATTATGTAGAGTTAATGCACAAATGGTAGCAAATAAGAGTTAGGACTCTAGTTTTTTTTTTTAATTCCACTGTGTAATCAAGAAAAAAAAGTTACATGATAGATTGCATACTGCCACATTAAGAAAATAACTTGTAAAATTGTTAATAGAATTTGTTGTAATATAATCCATCGTGAAATTTGAAACACCTCTAACAAATTCTATTAACTCTGTTAATGATGTTTCAACTTGAAACACATATCGTTTAGTCTAACAGAGAAAAAATGAAATAAAATTTGAATTTGAATTTGACGGAGGTATGACATTAAATTAAATTAACTTAAATTTATAAGGACTAAATTGAGTGGTATAATTAAATAAGAATCAAATTGATATTAAGTACATCTTTAAAGGACCAAAATGAATATTTAATCTTTGATGAAGGGATGATTTTAAACTTATAAGGGATGATATTAAATCAAATTAAATTTATGAGGAATCAAATTTAATGATATAATTAAATAGGAACCAAATTAATACTATGTCCATCTTTGAAGAATCAAAATAAGTATTTAGTCTAAGGCTCCGTTTTGTATAAGTAACTAATAAGTTAACTGATAGTTAATAACTAATAAGTTAACTAAAGTATTTTACAAAATTAATTGTTGAGTTAACTAAAATTATAAAATGACATAAAAGGACATATTAATAGAAGTAGATATATAATTAAAATAATTTATATTTATCTAAAAATTAAATTATATTAGTGCAATTAAGAAGCTTAAAATAAAAATATAATATTTAATATTTAGTTAATTATATTTTATAAACTTATATATCTATTTACTTATATAATTTTTATTTTATTATTTATTATAAAATTATAATTACTTAAAATATAATATAATTTTTATATATTTTCATATATTTATAATTTAAAATTAAAATATAATTATATTAAAATTAAATTAATTATATTTTACAAAAAAATATTTAGATTTATATTACAAAGAGCATGGATTGTAAATTAATAAAAATAATAATGATAGATTTGAAAAGAATTTAAAGAGATAGTAGCTTATAATTTATAAATTTGTATTTATGAAACACCTCTAAAGATTATAACTTATAACTTATTGATCTGATCAATAATTTATAAGTTAACTTATTTATTACACGAAATAGAATTTAAGTTTGTAAGTGTTTCTAGAATGCATGTACCATTCTATACTTGCGTAAATCAAATTTACAATATACATTTTTCATTTAATACTTAAAAAAAGCAAAACAAAATAACTTTTGGCATATGTAGAACATATTAGCTTTAGCTTTTGTTAATCATATATAAATCCACTAATGTAGTTGATATGTATGGTTTCAAGTATGCATATTATTGTCTTGGACTTAAGCATATTATTACGAATACCTTTTGTGTTGGGATGGAATGTGTATATTTGCATGTGAATTTCAATTGTAAAGGTTTCTAGATATGTTCTAAAACCATACAAATGTAGATGGTGCTTTGCATTAATTTTCTAATTTTTTTCAAAAAAATTGGAATTTGAATTGAAAATTCCATTACCATTCAATTTTGGGAATAATTTTAGTTGTTCATGAATACCCAATAATGAAAAATGCATTTTAGCATTTAAAAAAATGAAAAAAATTCAAGTTTTCATTATTAAGGATATTAATGAGCCATAAATTTTTTTAAGTTTCAAATAGATTTAAAATGTATTTTTTTGAAAGAATTTTTTGCATTAAAATGCATTTAAGGTTAATTAAGTGCAAAAATTGCATTGAAAAATGTATTAAAATGATATATTAAGTGTTAGGTCTAAATTGAGTCGAGTTGACTCGATTCAAACCCAATTGGAGGTCAGGGATAATGAATAATATACAATCTCCTAATCCCACTTGTGTTAGTGAAGAGTACAATCTATCTCCCATTTTTCAAGTGTCGAATTGACATAAAAATTATATCGTCAAACTCTACTCTCTAAACTTGTAATTATGAGCTATTTTTCAAAATCTTTTGAAATTATAAAAAATTTATTATTTTTTGACCCATTTTATTTAAGTGCCTATTTTAATTTATTTAGGCTTGAAATTTTTAATGTGTGATTCCTATGATTTAGGGTTCCGCATATAATTTTTGCAAAATTTTTTAGGTTGCTATTTGGACTATGAATCAATTTTGCATTGATATATGCATAAAGAAATATTTTTATAGGAAATATTTTAGACTCATGTTATGTAACACCCACATTAATATTTATATTATTTTATTTTAAGTTTTAAAGTATTTATTTTAATCAACAATGTTATTTAAAAATTTTCTATTTAAACAAGTTTCAAATAAATAAATTGACTATGTGTATATTTTATTATTTAAGCATTATCTATTTTATCTTATGATAAAATTCCTGATTTTTACTATTTTAGTAATATTACAATAATATTTATTTAGTAATATTACAATAATATTTATTTGACTAAAGTATTATTTCAAATTTTATTTAAATGATTTCTATAGAGATTTTCTCATAAAACTAAGGATATTTAATTATTATAAGTGTAATAATTTATGAAAATCTTTGCATAAGTATTAATAAATACTTTTCTCAAAGTTCATGAAATGTCAGGATATTCATTCTTGAGTTCCTAAAGTTATTAAATTATTATGAGAATTATTGGAAAATTAGAGATAGTGAAAATTAATTTTGTTGAAATAGATATGAACAAGGGTTAGCTAAGAGTGATTTTATTTTATGATTATCCTACACGCTAATACACCAAATCTTTCTTTTGATCCACTTTTTATAAAGTCAACTATAAAATTGGATAAGATTTATAAGGAAGTGAGCTCACAATTGTGTGAAGAACTATATGAAAGCCCTTATCTCACCCTTAAAAATTTCCTTAAACTTTCTCTCTCTCTCTCTCTCTCTCTCAAAGTTTCCTTTTCTTTTCTATCTCATCTCCATTCTCTTTTTCTTTCTCTCTTTATCTTTCAACCTTTTTGGCAAACTACTATTTGTAGCCCTCTTTGCAATAGCACTTGCATACCCTTCCTTACTTGACAACTACCTATTGCTGCGAAGAAGGAAGCGTGATTCACAACTATACCTAGTAGCATAAAGTGTTTAATCCTTTTCAATTTTTCAATGACTTTGATCTCCCTTCTGCTGGTAGAGCTCAAGGTAGCTTTCTAGAATGGAGGTAAGCCCCTTCAAAGCTTAAAATTTTAATATTTCTTCTTGTAAAAACTAGATTTAAGAACTCTTGTATTTATGGGTTTTAGATTTCTTATAGAAATTTTAATAAAATAAAAGATGGTTATGTTTTAGCATGTTAAAGTAGCGTGATAAGAACTTAGAATAAGAATTTTTAAAAGAAAATAGTTAGTGGTGTTATAATTTTAATCTTATTAATTGATAAATAAATGGAAAAGAAACTTAAGCATGTAGCCTTGAAATTCTTAAAGGAAACTATCATTTTAAGATAAATGTATATCTTACCTCAAATTAAAATTTTATTTAATTTTCATATTTACTTTTTATTATACATAAATACTCAGATTATATGTTCATACATATATGAAATTTTATAGATGGAGTTATAAAATCTTATTATGATTATACATAGCAAATTATAATTTTAATTATCACTAGTTCTTTAACTTACAACGATGTTGAATGGTTTTACTTATGGATTAAATTATACTCCTCCAATAATATATTGTTAATTACATCTTAGGGATATATAGTAAAGGTATAATATTATTATTGGATTATGATTCATCATAGTGATATTTATATAGATTTGTTATTTGATGTTAAATGATTAATTTATAGCCATGCATGAAAGGCACATAATTATTGCTTGATAATATTATTGTAATTATATTAAAAATATGCTAATAAAATAATTTGTTAATTATGATATGATGTGAAAGATGCTAAGAAACATGTTTGATATGATAGGATAGGGGCATATATAATTATATGATTAGTACCAAATTAAAAAAATATTTATTAAAGGATGAGATTGGCCCAAAGAAATAAGATTGTATTTATGAAACAATAAGGTTAATTGAGAATCACAAGGAGATTGAATTTCTTTCTTTTTTATTATGTCTATGTTTGGTAGAATTGAATATGTCATGGTAAAATTATAGATATACTTTTGCTAATAATTGACTAGTAGAAATGAATGTGAAGATTTTGTTATTTAATGTCCCATAGATTATTTCTAAGAAGGTTACTACATTTTAAGGATTACACTATCTTCTTTTATTTATAAGAATGGTATTTTGATTGATAGGCTATAAAACCCCATTTGGTACTAATATCATTTTGTTTGTGAAATTTTTTATGTATATGTGTGCAAAGGAATATATTAGTTAAATTATTTGTAAGTTGGAGAGTTTAGGTATGGAACCTAGTATAATTTTTTATCTTATTAGTTAATTTAATTATTTAAATTATACCTAGTTAATTCTAAACATTGGTTCTAGATAGATATATGCTCATTAAGTTTATATAATTCATTCTTTCTTTTATTTTAGCATTTTTAGGATTAACTTGAATTATCAGGTTAAGTTATTTTATTGGAATTCTAGAGCACTTTAAAGATAGAATTTAATAATAAGGAGAATGTCAATTGTAAAATTATGCTTTAATAGGTGTTCTATATAAAGCATTGTTGATTTCTCATGCATAATTCTTATTATATGTCTATAGAATCATAAGTATGCATTTCTAGGAAAAATATCCTTCTTAAGTGTTTATAAATAGAGAAAAATTTGTCAATGTATTCTAAGATTTATGTCACCTTTTGGTTTCTACAAAAATAAATGTATTTCTCTTAATTGAGATTTTACATAGCTAGTTATTAAGGCTTATGGAATCAATTAACAAGTTTCATGCCAATTATAATCAAAATGTGTTATGATAAAGTTGGTGTCAGAACATGGTATAGGCTTTGCTACTATATAGTTAGGAATCTCTAAGTGTTAAATTTAAGCAAGCATACTATATTCATAATTGTGCCACCGTCATCATGTATGTAAGTTTGAAGAAATTCCTTTCTTTCAAGATATGCCTTGGAACTTCCTTAAACCTTCATAACTTAAGTTATCTCTGGTATGTTATTTTATAATAAATTCTCTCATAATTTATCTTTCAATATAAATTATTTCTTGAAGCTTGGAAAAGGTCGTAAATCTATTATATACTTAAATTGGAATATGGTTGAGAATGGTTAATAGGTTATACTATTAACAAATAAATTTATATGTTAATATCTAATTAGGGTGCTATTAATTTGAATGAATTAGTTAATTTCTTTATACTATATACATAGTTACTATGAATTATTATAATTATTTAAAAATATGAATATTTGTTTTACTTTTACAATATTTCAAATTATTGCCATTTTATGAGTAGAATCTTTGCAAATGTTGTATGTATGTTGTAAATTATGTACTTCTATGTGTAGATATGAATAGTTATAGGTAAAATGAGATATTTTTCTTATTCTAAGCTTTACTAATGTGCTTTCTGCTTGATGCAAAAATTTGTTAACTTAAAGTTACAAGGAACTCAAATCATTATAGTATTCATATTTGTTGTAGATCATATGAAAGGATTAATCTACATTGAAGTTGAAAAGTAATGTGATATTAATGAGATGAATTAAATATTCTTTGACTAGTAATCTTATGTTTAAGCAATGAATAATGATGATAAGTGAGAGGGAATTCTTAGTTAGAAGTTATCTTGTTAATTTGACATTTGAAAAAAGATAAAATTGATGGTTTTGAGGGGCAAATGTATACATACAATGTTAATTATATGATTATAGTATATGTATAGGTAGTTAATTATGTGTTGTAATGGACATTTAGTGTCGATGTGAATTTAGTGAATAATATTATAATAAGGATATTGGTTGTATTACATCTTTGCTTAGAAAGAATTTCCATATTAAATCTAGGTAATTAAGTAAAATAAGTAAGTGTTAAATATATACCCTTTAGGAAAGTAAATAGGTAGTTTAATCCTAAATAATATTATCTCATTAAGTTGAGATTTTTAACTTATGAATATAGATTAGAACTTATGAATTATAAGTATAGAATGTGTTGAACCAAGGCATTATTAATTATACGTTTTAGCTTTTTTTTAGATCATGATAAATTATAATGAGTTATGTATATTTCTCCTCGAAAATTGATAGTCTATTAATTTCCTAATAAGGACTAAATACTTAGCTTTAGAAAAGTAATACATAAATTGAATTAAGCTTGCATATAATAAGAAAGGAGTTATATAACTTTATTTAGAAAAATTTAAGGGGGGGTTGTAAAATGATAGCATAGTATTATTATCTTTAGATATGAAATCGATAGTTTATCTACATAGAGTTAAGGATCTAGGTAAATTATGATAATTAAATTGATTTAATTTTAAGTGTAAAATGAGGATAATAGATCAAAAGAGGATTAATATATGATTGAAAGAGGGAAAAAGGTTTAACTACATGGACTAGGGAGATTAAAGTTTGGTAGACCTTTTAAAGCAATTTTAAACTAGATTGGGATAGTAGGATTACGTAAGCTAGTTTTTCATGGCTAATGTCCTAGATTTAACTATTAGAGGATTAGATAATTTGCTTAATTTAAATAAGTATTCTAAGTTTATCCATAAATGAGTAAATGGTGTAAAAATAAATCTATATGTAAGATTTTATTAAGATTCATTATGAAATGGATGAATGTAAGATTCCTTATATGTGTGTGTGTGTGTGTTCAAGTTTTAGTATAAGGTTGTTGAGAAACAAATAATACTTAGGTTGAAAGTTTGTAAAGGTTTATAATTGACTATAGCCTCTAAATTTGTTTTTAGAAGCATATAGTCAATTATATCTTTTGGATTTGTTTTTAGAAATGGATAACCAATTATCATAGTCAACTATGCCTTCTATATTAGTTTCTAGAAGCAAATAATCAACTGTTATAATTGAATATAGCTTCTAGATTTGCTACTGGATGTAGATAGTCAACTATTTTCCTTTGTCTTCCATTTTTGTTTATTTAGTGGAATTTAAAAATACAATATTGATAAGTTAATTTTATTATTTACTAGTTTAACCAATGTATGCATTTATATTTAATTATAGATTGATGTTGAATGCCCTAAATATAGGATAAATAACCATTATCGAATATTATTGGGTAACCTATTACTAGGTACATAGTGAAGTATGATTTATAATTATTAACTATAAATTTATTTTTTAATTATTTAAATGAGATATCTTGACATTTTATTGATGATTAAAGTATATGAAAAGTAATTGTACAATAATAAGATTGGATAAAGTAGTATGAACAGTATTGAAATGTGATATTTGAATCTTAGGGATGAATTTGCATATTTTTGGTAAGGGAAATTAATGATGATATGATATCCTTAAGTTGTTCAAAAGTTAAAGGTATGTAATGCATTAATTTTGTATGACTTCATAATTTTGTCTTACTTTTAATTTCAAAATTATTAGAATGATGAATTGATTATGAATAAATAAATAAAGCATTATTATTATCATGTACATCAAACCTTAAACTTGATGTCATAAATGAATTAAGTAATTAATTAGTAAATTATTTGATTGATTCTTTTAATTGAAACTTAGGTGGAAGCTTACTAAGTTTAGTTTTATGATATCTGATTAAATTATGTTATTTTTATAATGTTAACAAATTATTCTAATACTTTATTTATGTATGGGTAAGTACCCTTGTCCACCGGTAATAATGAACTAGAATATTAGAATAGCTAATTATGTAAGAAGTAAAGGTTAATATATTAATTGTTATCAAACATCTAACAACATTACCCTAATTATATAATCTAATATATATATATATATATATATATATATATATATATATATATATATATATATATATATTCTTATTCTTATGATTTATTTATTTATTTTTATCAATTTACTTCTCTATTTGAAGACATATGTAGCCTTTAAGAATGAATTGTAATTGTATATGACCAAATAGAAACCTATAATAGGATGAGTACGTAATTGGAAATGGACAATATATAGAATTCAATTTAAAAAATAACAAGTATACTAGGAATGGATGTTTTTAAGAAAGAAAGCAAGAAATTAGAAATGATTAGGACTACTAACAAGTAATGATAAGGATAAGCATATAGCATTAATGGTAAATATTAATGTAAAACTGTATTAGTACAAGGCCTAAGAAAGGTAGATGTATTGAAAATATGAATGGGTAAATTGGTCATTCTACTAGTAGATTAGTGGCATTGTGAAAATAAATAGTATGATGCTATCTCGTATAATTTTCCTTTTAAATCCTCTACTAGTATAATATCTTTAGAATTCAAAGATAAATTCTTTCAAGGGGAAATCACAATACCTAAATTAATATTTAAATTCTTTTATTTTAAGTTTTAAAGTATTTTTTTATTTAATAATGTTATTTAAAAATTTTCTATTAAATAAGTTTTAAATAAATAAATTAACTATTTGTATATTTTATTGTTTAAACGTTATCTATTTTACCTTAAAATAAAATTCATGAATTTAATACTTTTTTAGTAATATTATAATAACATTTACCTAACTAAGGCATTATTTCAAAATTTATTTAAATGATTTCTATAAAGATTTTTTACAAAACTAAGGATATTTATAAGTGTGATAATTTAGGAAAATATTTATGTAAGTAATAATAAATACTTTTCTCAAACCTTATGAAATTTTGGGATATTCATTCTTGAGTCCCTAAAGTTATTAATTTATTGTAAGAACTCTTGAGAAATTCGAGATAATGAAAATTAATATTAAATGACTTTAATTTAATAACGTTAGAATAGGTATGAACAAGGGTCAGCTTGGAGTGATTTTATTTTATGGTTATTCTATATCCTAATGTGCTAAATCTTTCCTTTGATCCATTTTTTATAAAGTCAACTAAAGGATTGGCTAAGATTTGCAAGGAATTAAGCTCACGATAGTGTGAAGCACCATATTAAAGCTCTTATCTTACCTTTAAAATTTTCTCCAAACTTTTTTTTTTCTCTCTTAAGCTTTCATTCTCTTTTTTATTTTGTCTTCATTATCTCTTTCCATCTCTCAATTCTCTCAACTAGCCACCATCTCCAACCTTCCCTATTGTAGTACCGTCATCACTTACCCCCACTGCTAGCACACTTTTCATCATCTAGAGACCATCTGCTACTGTAAAGGAGGAGCCATAATTCACGGCTATACCTAGTAGCATAGAGCATCTAATGCTCTTCAATTTTTTGATGACTTTGACCTTATTTTTGTCAGCGATGCTCATAATAGCTTCTTTAAATAGAGGTAAGCCCTTTTAGAGCTTAAAACTTTAATATTTCTTCTTATAGAAACCATATTTAAGAACATTTATATGTTTCAGATTTCTTAGAGCAATTTTAATAAAATATAAGAAAGTTTTATCTTAGTTTGTTAGAGTAATGTGATGAGAGCTCAAAGTAAGAATTTTTATGAGAAAATAGTTAATAATAGCATATTTATTGTTTTATTCTCATAAATTAGTGAATAGATAAAAAATAAATATTAAAGAAATACCTAGTAGTATACTTATTATTTTATTCTCTTGAGCCTTCATTCTTTTTTCTATCTTGTTTTCATTCTCTCTCTCTCAATTCTCTTAGCTAGCTACCATTTCTAGCTTTCCCTATAGTAGTGCCACTATCGTTTACCCCTATCACTTGCATACCCTTCTTCATCTAGAGACCATTTATTATTGCCAAGGAAGAGCCATAATTCGTAGCTATACCTAGTAGCATAGAGCATCTAATCCTTTTCAGTATTCTTATGAATTTTTAGGAGAAAATAGTTAATTGTAGTATAGTTATTATTTTATCCTCATAAATTGGTGAATAGATGGAAAAGAAAGTTAAGCATGAAGCTTTGAAATTCTTCAAGGAAATAACAGCTTAAGGTGAGTGTATATCTTACCTCAAATTAAGATTTTATTTTATTTTCATATTTCCTTATTGACATCCAATTTTATCATATAATAACATAACTAGAATTAAAAATTAAAATAATTTTTTAAAAATAATTACAAAAAATAAAAATAAAAAAGTTTTGTAAGATATGTTAAATTTTTTAAGGAGAATAATGGATAAGGAGCTACTAACACTTTCCATTTCTTTATATTGCATCTTATGAAACTTGTATTTCACCTTTAGCATAAAAAATTAATATTATCAACCATTTTTTCCAACTTAGCATGTATAGCAAGTAGGGATGCTTGAATTTTATCTATCCAACTAGTTAAAAAAAGATCTTTAAAAGATTTGACAGTCAAAAGTTATTCTTATAAAAAGGATAGTGAAAGTCAAATTGAGGGGGATAAAGAGAAAAATGAGGTAAAAAATTAAAGAAAAATTTAAAAGAAGGAGAAGAAAAGGGATCAAAGAAAAAAAAGAATAAAAAAATGATAAGAAATAGTAAAGGAAAAACTTACTAAGAAATATTTTTCATCCTCAAATACACATTTTTTGCTTTCATTCTCCAAAAATATCATACTTGAGATTATTAAAACTTTTTTCACTCTAAAACTTTATATACCATTTCAAACACAAAAATAAAAGAAGAAAATCAACAACAAACATAAAAAACGGGAAACACCGTGAAAAGAAGCCAAAAGGCCAAGGTGATGAAAATTAATGAAGAGATTTTCAAAATGAAAGCTTTAGTGAGAGCACATAAAGTCATCAAGGACTATCTAGGTCACATCCTTCTCAATTCAAAGGCAGTCAAGCATATTGGCTTGAAAATCAAGCCATCAAAAGGTAAGAATTGAAGCATAAAAAGTCCTTAATTATTTTGTTCTTTTTTTCTTACTAATATTAAGTGGGATAGGATGACATTATCGATTGTGTCATCCAATCCCACCTTTCTTTTTTTATTTTAAATTTTTCTAATTTTTAATATTATAATAAAATGGGATAGGATGACATTGCTAGGTGTCTCAACCCAAATACTTTTTTATTTTTTTCTATTTTTATTATTTAATTTTACAAAAATTTTATTCATCTTTTAATGATATTGTTAGGATATTATTTTGTATAATTTCTGTGATGAAATAAATTAAAATAGTCTGGAAGTCCAATTTGTTTTAATATTTTTGAAATGAAGGATAGTATAAAAAGTTAAATTAGATGAACTGATTAAATTTAAAAAATTTAAATATTATTACATATAGAAATGATCCTATATTTATCATTTTTTATATATACACGATGTATTCCAATTTGTTTTATTCTATTGGATTTATACATATACTCATAATTTTTATTATTTCTTTATTTTTATTTTAAAAAAATATATATTTTTGTAATGATGGAATAATATTAAAATTAATTACAAGTACAATGAATATAATTATAATTTTCTCAACCAATTTTTTATTCAAATTTGGCTATGAAATTGGATAAATTTAATATTTTAAAAATTATGAAATAATATTAGAATTATGATTTTATTTTTTTAAATAATTTCTTTATTTAGATTTAATTATGAAATTAAACAAATTTGATGTTCTAAAAATTATAAAATAATATTGAAATGAATTACAAGTAAAATAAATATGATTTCAATTTTTTTAAGTAATTTTTTTATTTAGATTTAGTGATAAAGTTAGACAAATTTGATACTTTCCTTTATCTTGTCTTTTTAAAAGTTATATTTAATCATTTTATTAAAAATATGTAAAAAATAATAAAATAAAATTTTTTATAAAATGATGAAAATTTTTTCAAGAATAATAAAATAAAAAAATCTAAAAAATAATAAATTAATTTTTTAAAAAAATAATTAAATTTATACTTTTAATATATCAAAGTTAAGTAATATAATTACAAGTGTGATTATGACGATACTTAACATTACTGAGATATTTTTCTTTCATTCAAATCTTATTATGAAGTTGGATGAATCAATCACTAAATTAAGTAAAATTAAAATAATCATACTAACATTCTATAAAATCTTAAAAATAAAATTAATTGATATAGAAGAGTATTATCTAGCATTACAAGAGAACTATCTAAATTGTTTTTATTTTTTATTAAAAAATATATTTTCATAAATATTGCTTTTGTAGTGACTGTTATGAGCACATATATTGTTTGAAAAATAATAGCTTTAGGTTACCCATTTTTATAAGTATCATATATCATTTTTGATATTATGAAATATAAAGTAGGACATACCAATTACATTATTAGAAAAACACACACACACACACACACACACACACACACACACACACACACATATATATATATATATATATATATATATATATATATATATATTATAATAAAGATCATTATAATTAATTGAAAAAGACAAGATTGGAATAAATAGATAACTATTCTTTGAAAAGATATTATAGGGTGTTAATACCTCCCTACATATAACTAACTCTCGAATTTGAACTTTGAAAATACAAATCTCTTTTGGTATTCTAATCATACTATTAAAAAATATTGATGACAACTCCATTTTTTTTATTCATACCCTAACATTCTCATGAGGTACAAAACTGCTCATCTTTCCACCATATCCACCATAAAGTATCTCAGGACATTCCATTTACATACACACACACACACACACACACACACACTTAGATCATATGTTCATGCATATATAAAATTTTATAGATGTAGTTATAATCCTTTGTTATGATTATACATAGGAAACTGTAATTTTAATTATTTGTAATTGTTTAACTTACAATGATGTAAAATGGTATAACTTGTGGATTAAATTACACTTCTCTAATAATATATTATTAATTAGATCTTGGGGTTATGCAATAAAGGCATATCATTATTGTTGGCTTATAATTCATCATAATATTGTTCATTTAGATTTGTTATTTGATGTTGAATGGTTAATCTGTGGCCATGCATGAGAGGCATGGAATTACTGCTTGATAATATTGTTGTAATCATATTGAAAATTTGCTAATAAAAAATTTTATAAATTATGATATGATGTGAGAAATGCCATCGAGTGTGTTTGATGTCATGAGATGAGATAAATATAACTATGTGATGAGTATCAAATCTTTGAAAATGTTTATGAAAGGATAAGATTAACTTTAAAGGAATAAGGTTAACTAGAAGTCACAAGGGGATTTAATTACTTTCTTTTTATTATATGCCTATATTTAGTGAGGTTGAATGTATGATAGTAAAATTATGAATATATTTTTATTGATAATTGAGTAGTATAAATGAATATGAGAGTTTTATTATTTAATATCCCTTATATGGGTTACTTCGTAGAAAGTTACTGCATTATAAGAATTATATTGTCTTCTTTTATTTATGAGAATGATATTTGATTGATACATTATAGAATCCCCTTGGGTATATCAATACTCTTTTGTTTGTGAAAGTTCTAATATATAGGTCAGCAAAGGAATATGTTAGTTAAATTATTTATAAGCCAAAGAGTTCAAGTGTGAAACTTAGTGTGATTATACATTTTATTGATTAATTTAATTATTTAAAATATAATTAATTAACTCTAAATATCAATTTTAGGTAGATATATGCTTATTAAGTTTATATAACTCATTCTTTATTTTATTTAAATATTTTTAGGATTAACTTGAATTATTAAGTTAGATTGCTTTATTGGAGGTTAAGCACACTTTGAAGGTAGAATTTGATAGTTAGGAGAGTGTTAGTTGTAAAATCATGTTTTGATAGGTGTTGTATGTAAAATCTTATTCATTTCTCATGCATGATTTTTATTATATGTATATACAATCAGAAGTATCCATTTTTAGGAAAAGTACTCCTTTCAAGTGTTTATAAATAGGGAAAATTCTTGCTATTTATTCTAAAATTTATATCACATTTTAGTCTCAATAGAAATAAAGGTATTTCTATTAATTTAGTGTTTGCATAATTAGTTAGTGAGGCTTACGGAATCAATTAGCAAGCTCTAAGTTAGTCACAGTCAAGGTAGGTCATGATATGTTATGTCATAAAATTTTATGTAATTATGGACTTGCCTATCATGGGCCCAATCATATAAAATTTTATTTATTTATATTAAAATATTAGTTAGACTAAGGAAAGTGTCATGTAAATAATGTTTTACTATGTTATTAGTATGATATTATTAATAAAACTTGTTTGCGATAAGATGATTACAAAATTAAATATTGTATTTATAAAATTTTTCAGTACCTTAACAATGTTAAGTCTTAGAAATATAGTATTTGGTCCTTTTATTATACTATAAGATCTTAAATATCCTATTAGTGTTAGGTGTTATAGTATAATACTTGAATAATTGTATAATTTAATGTGAAAATTTTTAAAACATGATTAAAGGAAAACATGTGTTAGCGTATTGATTTGTTTTCCTCATTTACCTTGCTTATGCAATTAAATGTCATTATGATACTAAATGGGACAAATCATAAAGACTAGAATAAGTCATTGAAACTTTATTTGGTAGTTTCTAATATAAATTTGGCCATAAGAGAAGTAAAACTTATTGTTGATGTTAATTTTATAGCAGAATAAAAAAGTGATCATAAGTAGTAAACCCACTTAAACAGGGTCTATCTCATAGTGATGAAATATATGATGGATAAAGCCATTAAAGAAAGTATCCTTGAGAATGATAACACTAAGTCATTCATAGATTCTATGGTTAAAAAATATAAGAAATTCAATAAGTTTGAGAAAGGTTAGTACTTCTTATTGCTTGAGAAAATAGTATATGATAGTGTTAGTAGAGCATAAGAGCATATACTAAGATTGGTGAATTATTACAATAAATTGAAAAGTATGTTAGCTGAATTAAGTGATAACTACTTGGTGAGTGCTAAAATCTTTTCCACTTCAATTTGATGTTTTGAAAATATTTTATAATGCTTGGAAGACTAAGTGGACCATAAATGATCTAATCTTGATGGTTACTCAAGTTAAAAAAGACATGAAGAAGGGAAAATATTATAACACTTATGGTTCAACTTCAAAATAAGGTATGTGAACAAATAAAAAAGACCACAAAGGGTGGTATACCCATAGAAAAAAGAAAAGTGAGATTAATGAATAATATTATAAGCCCAAGAAAGCCTAATTCGTAGATTCTATAAGAAGTATGGGCATAAAAGGTAGATTGTTTCAAGTATAAGAAGTAAGCTAAAAAAAATGAAAAGAAAAGTACCAATCTAACTTTAATTTATTTTAAGTTAAATATAGTTAATGTGCCATCAAACACTTAATGGTAAGACACTAGTGCTATAACTCACATTACAAATTGTTTTTAGGTACTAAAAAACCTAAGGAAGCCAAGTGAGAGAGGGTTAATTATGTGGCTTGAAAATGAAGATAGAGTAAATAAGATTAGTCATATTGAGCCTAAAATATGAACATGAGTTAGTATTAAATAATGTAATTTATGTGCCTTCTAATAAAAGGAATTTGATTTCTATAGTAACTTTGGATTGTATTAAATATTCTTGTCATTTTGAAAATGAAAAATTTGAATTATTTTATATATTTTTTATTATTAGTACTAGTTCATTATGTGATAAGTTAGATGGAATTGATTTAAATCCTATTTTTGCTAATTCTATGAATCCTATTATTAGAAAGAAAAAGAATAGAACTAATAAAATTTCCTCAATGTTCTAGTATAAAAGGCTAGGACATATTTTTGAAGAAAGGATATAGAAACTTGTAAAGGATGGAGTATTACATGATCTATATTTCTTAAGTTTTGGCATATATATAAACTAAATTAAAGGAAAACTTCTTGCTAAAGCTAAAAAAAGTAAAATAAGTAGAAAAAAGAATATCATAAAACTAATCTATACCAATATTAGTGAACCTATAACACGAATTGCTAAGGTGGATACAAATACTTCATCATCTTCATTGATGATTACTTTAGATATAGTTGGGTGGAAGTGCTTAATAAAAAGTTAGAATCATTGAAAGCTTTTAAGTCATTTAAGGTAATAATTGAATTAAAATTAGAAAAGAAAATAAAATATGTTAACTCTAACATAGATATCGAATATATGGTAAGTATGATGAAATTGAAAGAAATCTTGGCCTTTTTATGAGATACTTATAAGAGTGCGGAATTAAAGTTAGTTACACTATACTGAGACACTAGAGCAAAATGGAATAGTCAAAGGAAGAAATCAGACACTCATAAACATAGTGAGGTGTATGTTAGCCCATACTTATAAGAGTTCTCATGAAGTGATGTATTAAAAATTACTGCATATATTTTGAATAAAGTTCTAAGTAAGTCAATTTCTAAAACCCATACTAGTTGCTTTCATGCTTGAAGTTGTAAAGCTTAAATGAAGCCATATGAACCTTTAACAAGAAAACTTGATTTAAAGATAATCAGTGGATTCTTTATTGGGTACTACAGTGGCTTGTGAGAGAGTAAATTTTACTATCTGACTTATATAACTAGACTAATTAAATCAAACCAGCTATTTTTTTTAAGAATGAATTAGATAATAGGATCTAAGTACCTTGTATCACAAACTTCACTAAAGAAAGCATTATTATTCCACTAACACTTATGTTGAGAGAGTCATCTTTTATTTTCCTATAAGATAATCCAATATAGCTAATGGTAAAAGATATTAAATGAAATGAGATAATTAAAGATATTCCTTTGAGAAGATCTCAGTGAGCTTACAAATTGGTAATTCCTAATAATTATCTAATACATTTACAAGAGCATGAGTACGATGTTAATGATAACATTGATCTTACAACATTTTTATAAGTAGTTTCCAATTCAAATTTTTTTAAATAATTAGGTATTATGAAGGATAGATTGGCTTTAATGTATAAGAATGGGATATGAAATCTAGTTAAATTGCCTATAAGATACAAGCCAATTGGATACAAATGAGTTTTTAAAATTAACAGAGATGCTAGAGGTGAAATTAAGAGGTGCAAAATCATATTAGTAGTTAAGGGTTGTACTTAAAAGGAAGATATAAATTATAAAGAAACATTCTCATCGATTTTAACTAAAGATTTATTTCAAGTTTCCATGACGATGGTGACTTATTCTAATTTAAAGTTATGTCAGATAGATATTAAGGTAGTTTTTCTAAATGATGACCTATCAGAGACTATTTATAATTTTCAAGAGCAATCTAACAAAAACCTTATGCATAAGATCAAAAAGTTCATATATAGCTTAAAACAAGTGTCCAGACAATGGTACCTCAAATTTAATAAGGTAGTGACATCTCTTAGGTTCAAGGAGAATAATGCAAATAAGTGAATTTATATACTAAAAAGTGCAAGCAATTTTGTAATACTAGTACTATACATGGATAATATTTTCCTTACTAGCAATGATGTTGACTTGTTAATTAAGATGAAGCAAATGTTATTAAAGCACTTTCTTAGGAATGTCTTATATGTTTTGGACATAAAGATCTATCATAATAAAACTTGGGATTTGCTTAATTTGTCTTAGTTGATATACATTAAAAAGGTTTTAACGGGCTTTAATATGGCTATGTACTTGTAAGTTTCAACACTTATTTAAAAAGGTGAAATTTTTTCAAAGTCGTAATGTCCCCAAAATGATGATGAAAATATCCCATATACTTTAATTTTAGGTAGCCTGATATATGCTTAAGTATATATATCTTAATATAACTTATACTATTGATGTACTAGGGAGGTATTAGAGTGATCCTGGTTAAAGGCATTAGGTTGTTACTAAAAAAGTTATGAGTTACTTGGAGGGTACGAAACATAATACAATAACCTAAAAGAGATCAAAAGATCCCATGATTATAGGCTACTTAAACTTAAATTTTACTGGTTGTCTAAATAATCTTAAATTAACATTTAAGTATATCTTTATGATAATAGAAAGAGCTGTGTCATGGAAAAATGTCAAGTAGTTAGCAACTTCAACTATAAAGGTAAAATATGTTGCATGTTATGAAGCTATTCATGAAGCTCTGTGGTTAAAAAACTTTATGGTTAGTTTTAACATTATTGAGAGCATCTCAAGGCCCTTAATCATTTATTATAACAACATTATTACAATGAACTTCTCTCAAAACAATAAAAATTTTGCCCATACTAATTTATGTTAGAGAAAATATATGAGTATATTACTTATACTAAACATATTTTGACGGATTATATACTCATGAATCCACTAACCAAAGACTAAATAATAGGAATATATCATGATCATATAATTAATATGAGTTTAGCAAAGTCTTTTGATGTTCTATGTTAGTGAAAGTACTTTAATGTACTTATTTATCTTGAAATGTACAACAATAAAATATTCATGTTTTGTCATACATCATTAATTATACACATTTTATGAGTATAGCATGTTAATAAGGAAGTTTAAAGCTTATCTCATTATAATGTTGAAGACATATGTTAGAACTATTATATGAAGAATTACATATAATCACATTCACTATCATGTAAACCTTGTTATGCATGTTTTTTTTGTTAACTTCCTTATTGGATATTGAGTTTTGTTTGTTTAATGAGGAGTGAGTATACAGTCAGTATAATGTTGATATCTCTACTAGAATATAACTATTTTGCATTATTGGATGTTTATGATATCAACTTAAACTTATAGGTGTAATGTTATCATATTTTTCATTAACACATTGCAGTGGCCACAATTTTTGCATTATGTGGTCCGTGTAGAATATTGTTGAAATTTAATTCTCGAATTTGAATTATAAAAGAAATTAGATTAATTTTTCATTATAGACCACTTAATGTAGAAACATTAATATATTAATGTGATTTAGTTGCTCATTAATGATAATTAAGATTGGACGAAATTATAGTAATTATTCCTAGTAATTATAATGAGTAGGATTCATTTATGGGTTAATTTCCTACCTAATTGAATATTTTTATAAATATAGAGTCATTGTTTTTATACTATGATATATGTTGTACATTCTTTATAAACATCTAGTAAAATTAACCTTCTAAAAAGTAACCCCAAATGATTAGAGTGGTTGAGAGGAATGACTTTTACAACTAAGTTTGCATTGTAAACCAAAAAAGAGAGCTAGTATTGATCAAATCATGGCTAAAATCGTAATTTGAAAAACTCTTGAGTATCTTTAACATGGATGTAGCTTGAAATGCAAGTATTGATGAAAGTTTGATTTATAAAATTTATCTAGATATAATTTTGTACGTGTTTATATGACTTGGTTATCCTATATTTTTTTTATAGATAATTAATATTTTTTACCCTATAGCTAAGGGAAAAAAAAAAGCTATTTTCTACTTCTTTTCTTTCTTTGAATTTTCTTTTTGCCTATTTTGTGTGCAAACAAGTAAAGGTCAATATGCATGACAAATGGAAAGAATTTTGATACTATATATAATAATACGCGAGATCACATAACTATGACTAAATTCAAAGATTACTCACAAGTTTTTATCTAATTTTTAGAGAAAATTTTATTTTGCCCATTTGTGTTTTTTCCCTTTTTCTACTTAACTTATTTGTTGATTTTAAATATTGCAATTTATCTATATGTATTTTTAATCATTAATATTTTAATCACTTAAACTATTTTTTGTTTAAAATTTAATAAAACTTCAAGTGCATTTCATGCAATCTTTACTTTTTTAAATTTTAACTTAATTTAATGTTCATTTAGAATCAAATTACCCCTAAAAAATCTCTAATTCTATTAAAAATTTATCTTCCATAATTAAGTCAATGATTCTTGAATAGAAGGTATTAAATAAGATTTTTTTAGGGCAATGAGTAAACATAAAATTAAGTCAAATTTTGGAAAAGTAAAGATTACATGTAATGCACATAAGTTTTCTATCAAATTTTGGATGAAAAATAATTTAAATAGGTAAAGCATTAATTATTAAAAATATAAGTGGGTAAATTATAATACTTAAAATGATGTGTAGATTAAATGAAAAAGAAAAAAATCATGGGTGAATAAGATACAATTTTCTTTATATATGTTGTGAAATTATAACAAAATGTAGGCCACATGGTGTGAACACATGTGCTTTCACACAATAACTTTGCCAATTAGTTAATTATATTAATAATTAATTAATTTTATTAGTTGTTAGCTAATAATTGAATATATTAATTAATTTAATCAGTTGATAATATTAATTATTTGAATAAAAGTAAATAAAAATATTTAATAAAATTAGTTATTTATTATAAACTATTTATATATAAAATGATGTATGAGGATGTGAATATATTTTATATTCTTTTACTTTATCATATATTAAATTTTATATATTATTTATTAAATTATTCTTCAAAAAATAAATTACTATAATTTATTATACTTGATAATTTTTTTAAGAAATAAATACATTCAGGTGTTAGTATGTTATTTTATATTAAGTTTTTAATATACTATATATATATATATATCATAATAATTATACTATTTTTATTTTATATATATTTTCTTCATCATCACATTTTTTAATTAAAATTTAACTTGATAAAAAATAGGTATACTATATAAAATGTTTTGTATGTTAAATGATCTCTTATTATTTAAGTGATGCTTTAAAAATTGAATTAAATGGCGAATTGAAAAGACAGTTATATATGTATCTATTATATATATGTATATATTAATCTAATTAATTTTTACTTTAATGTGAAAATAATATGCATTTATTAAATAATTATATAACCTAGTAATATTTATTTTGTTAATGTATATTAATTTTTTATGTAAATTTAATTAATAAAAAGTTAAATAATTATTTATTTATAAAAAATTATTATATTCTAATAAATATTAAATTTATACACTAAAATTAAAAATGATCAAGGATTTAATGGTTGAGTACTTGTATACCTTATAGTTTGGGATTTAATTATTCTACATAATATTTTAAAAAATAATAAATTCGCATGAGACCTAAGCCAATAATTATACAATTAGGAAGCTGTAATTTTATCTTTTTATCTACCGTTAAGGAATTAGCCAATTAAAAACATTTTGGCCCTAGCATTAACTTAATAGTTAATTGGGAGTCAATTAACTAATCAAATTAGTTGTTTGCCAAATATTTAAAATAGTTATTTGACTTGATTAATAAGCTAAATATCCTTAAATCAATCAAAAACTAATTAAATAGCTAATTATCAAACACCCGCAATAATATAATTACTACTCAAATAATTTGTGATTACTAGTTATTAAAGCAATAGCAATAAGTATTATTTAATATTAGTATATAAGGATTAAAAAAAGACAATAAATAACATTAATTTAGGAGAGATGAATTATAATCTACAAATATATCTTCTACTAAAAATTAAGTAGTAAATAAAATTATTGAACATTTATCTATATAATAAAGATAATATTTGAAAAAAAATAAATGTAATCTTGATTTTCTAAAATTATAGATAAATAAGAATAAAAATTTTTCTTCTAAACTATTATTTAAAAATAAATGAAAGGAGTACAATCTAACATCCCAAAAAAAATTTTCTTCTTTTAACTTTTTGATCTTCCCATTCATTGCTCATGGACCCCTTCTCTCCTAACTCTTTCCATTTTACCAATAAAGAATTTATAATAATTCTTAAATCCAATTCGACTAATTATTTTCGAATAGCACTTGTTCTAGTAGAAATTGATAACCCATACTAAATTCAGCTATTTTATTGGAATTGGGAGAATAACCCAAAAAATTTTGAGCTTACTTTGAGAGATATACAAAAAGTAAGTCCAATTATATTTATTCCTAACCCTAAATAGAATGGAACGACGCAGAGATCTATAAAATTATCTCATTTAAGATGAATGACTTCATAGTATAGGATCAACCACTTTCATCATATTAAGATAACATAAAATATCACTTTACAAAATATGTATAAATATGAGTATGTAAGTATATTGTGCATTTGCTATTTTTAGTATCTCTCATTAGTAACAATAAGTTGATTTAGGCTTGAAATTCTGTTTAGATATATTGTGACTCTCACAGTTCTTTAACAGTAAAAGAACATTGTCACTTGTGTAAAAATCAAATGTATACTCTACGCTTCCGAACTTCAGAAACAAGGAATAACATCTACTAACTATTATTATATAGCCTATTTGTGGATGTGGAAGAAAATACTATATAGCATCTTCTCAACTAATAAATAGACATCTCAACCTACTCTTATAATATCCTACTCCTAGAGATAGGAAGGACACATAAGTCATTGTAAGTTGAGTTTTACTTTTACGGGAAAGTGTCCTTTTAAGAATAGTGAAATTAAATTACCTTATCAAGCAAATAGCGTTAAACTTTCGGTTAGAATTAATAAAAAAATTTCTTATTCAAAGAAGAGATACATACATATGTGGGCAATACACGGGGTACAGAATCATATTGACGCTAATCTGGAGCAAATAGCACCTAATCATGTTTTTGAGCCTCCCTCATTTGTTTTAATTCTAAAATGAGAAAAAATATCTTATTCCGTAATAAGATAAAATATGCGATTTTCATCCACAATCTCCTCCAACTCATGCATCTTAATTAAATTAAAGAGGATGTTTGATACACAAGAATATGATAAGAATTATCTGATCGATCATCGCAAGGCTTAATTTATTTTTCTGATGAACAGTAAGCTCCTACTTGTCAAATTATAAAGAAAGGAGATCCATGATTTGGATTACCTCAATTTCTCGAAGAAATTGACACTACAGGTTTTGGAGAAATACATAAATCTACAGCTTTTATACATGAACTCCCATAATTTTGCGTTAGTTTCATAAGTATACAGAAAAATAAAATCGAGGGGAATCCAGACATGAGAGATCCATGCAATTATTCATCGCTTTTGCTCATTCCACGACTTGCTCTCGAAAAATTCTCCCAGCATGCGTTCAAGATCCTCAGGTCTATACTTAATGTACTTCGTGGGATTTTTCCCATTTTCAATCATAGGCCTGAAGGATAAACATTCTTGGTTATGAACTTTAAAAGCTTTGTTAGATGGGAAAAAACTAACAAAATGGGACAAGATAGAAGAACACCCCTTATGAAACATACCCAAAACGTTTAATGAAGGATCTATAAGCAGGCAAAAGAACTTCAGCAACGGCCAGCCTTAGAGATTCACGCAATTCACTGTCAGGAACAGTCCATTGAGACTGCCTTTGATGAAGCTCCTCAAATTGAATGTTGAAGGTCTTATACCTATCTTTAACCGATGCTCTTGAAATTCCACTGCTGCTATCCCCTCCGGTGGATGAAGTAGCTCCCGGGACGGTCAGGCACTGCAGAATCTGTCGGACCATAAAAAAAAACAACTACTTATGATGACAATAATTGTCACGCAAGCTCCTGCGAAGTCAATCATGATCTAGATTACCATTATCAACTTATCTGTCATAACAACCACAATCCTAAAACCAGCAAAGAAAAGAAGCAACTCGGTTAAAAACCAGTGAGCCGCAGCACGAGCTAGTATTTAATTCTTATAAAATTAAGATTGATAGAATTTATGTATTATGATCATTTTGTAAAGATTGTAAAAATAAAATTAATTTTTTTATTAGCTCCAATAATATTATATAATATATGTGAAGATGAAATTTAAGTCAACACTTATTTTTTATTTCATTTTTTTTATTGTTTTGACCCATTAATAAATATTATAAAAAATTTACATTATCACACATTACACATAAATATAAACATAAAATGAATTTAGCAACTATCCTAAGACTTTTAAAAAAAAGATAAAGCTATGAGTAAACTAAAAATATATTTATTAAAATAAGGTCAAAATTGAATTTTTATTGATTCAAGTAAGATTGAAATTAAATTGTGTTTATTAAAATTAATTAATGATTATAACATTTATATATAAAATAAGTATCTATTTAAATTTAATAAAAAATATATTTTATTATAGTGAGAAATTATAAAACTACAATTCAAATAATTGGCTATATTAGTCATATTAAGTTAGAGAATAAAATAATCATATAAGTAGTTGGTCTATTGATACTAGTTTATGGTCTTGTCAATTGCAAAAGATCTTATTGTTTTTTTATTTATTTTAATATTGCAAAAATTAAAAAAAGTGGGAAAGCATTTTACTGTATGACACCATATGGCATGGACCGACCATCGTAGGATGCTATGTGCCAGGGATCAAATCCTGTTTTAATAATATAAATAAATAGATTATGCGCCCCTGAGACGTCAACCAGAGGTACTTTCTCACCACAAGAGCAAGAGCATACGTGCAAGTGCTTAAATAGCAAGTGTCATATTATTTTGCCGTTACAACAATTCAAAAAGGGCCGAGTTAGGTGGTAACAAATATAAGAAACAAGCACATCACTTGAAGGGAGAAATGTCTTATACCAAAAGAGTGAATCATAATTCCACCTTCTGATTCCTTTTTATCCAATGAGTTTAGATCCACAATATTATGACATGGAATTGTCAATGCCCAAAGGGAAAGACAATTTTGAAATATCCAGAATAGAACAATCAATGAGTGGTTTCAGGCAACGAGAAATCTAAGTAAAATAAGCAATGGGAAGATAATATTTCATTCTGAGGGTCAGAAAATATCACAGGTTTCTCGTCAAACCTACAGCTGAAGAAGAAAATTAGAACTTGACTCACTGGATACCTTTTTTAAAAGAGAAGTAGGTGCAAGGAGGCTATCTAGTTATGAGCCAGGTACTCAACATCCATGATTCATAAGCAAGAATAATCAGAAAGCATCAGAAACACTGGCTTTCAATGAATTGAGTTATAAAAGATTCACCTTCGCCCAAGAGATCCTTTTATACTGATTTGCATGCTGCTGCACAATTCTCCTGTGTATTTGCACCCAGTCATCCCCCAACATCTCCTTTGCCTCTGACCTGTCATTAAATTATGCAAAATGGAATTGCATCCAGATAGAAACTCAACCTCAATATTTTATCAGGGAAAAATGAGAAAGATGTACAACAAACCTCCTCACGGATCTCACAATGTAATGGATATTGTTCATAAGAAACAACTGGGTTAATGCTGGATCTTTATACTGTTTTGATTTTCCATCCAGGTTATTCTGGAGAGCCATCATAATTCTTGCAGTTATATTGGCTAACTGCGAGTCTGGATCAGTATCATCAAACTCTTGAAAAAGTTGTTTGAGAGTTGTTTGATAACTGTTCACATTTAGTACCCAATAGTCAGATAATAATAATAAGCAAGTTACTATACAGAATAAGAACATCTGCAAAACTGAATTTGTGCAGATATAGTAGGTTATCGATGAAGATAATAAGCTAAGGATACGCAGATCCTATCATACAACATATTAAAGAGAAATAAGATTAAAACGAAATATATGAAATGAATACAGAATGCCACCATCACAGAGAAAAATAAGATAGTGTGTCAGTAATTCTGACAAACTATATAATTCAGAGACGATATGCAACAAAATGGTAGCTCTTATATGCATTGATGGTTCAGAGGAGCAGCAGAACTTCAAGGGTAATATTTCAACCGCCAGAGTTTCAGTTATGAACTCATTGGAAAAACTTCATGAAAATTTTGGAAAGAGGGACAGAGAAATGGTTAATGCATCCTGATTATATATCGCCAATGACAAAGATAAAGCAGCTGCAACATAGTCAAGACAAACATATCACTCACTCGTATAAAAACTTCACGTAATTGATCACATAGCTAGTTAAAGGATGGACAGTTCCATCAAGCACAGCAGATTTAGTGGCATCCTTTTCGACTGCTTCCTCAAAGTCAGCAAAGGTTTCTTGGGCTGTCTGAGCTAGCCGCTTTGTCAAACTTGATGCAGCTTCCCGCATTTCAACACAAGCTTTACTTCCAAAAACTGTACTAATCTGCCTCCCATTCCCATATAACGCCCCCATAAAAATAAAGAAAAAGACTAGTCCCGGAAGTGCACAAGGGGAAAACAAATATATTAAACTTTCAAGCGACATACATGCATGCAGCCTGTATGCACATCTATATACACATTAGTTCATGTCAAGCTATGGCAACATTACTGTTTCAAAGTAGCACTAAAGAATCAATTCCATTTTCTTCAATTTCCCACTAACCCTGCTGGAAACAATTCATCATAAAAAATACTTAAAACTTCTATTTTAGTAACTTCTTATTTTATAGTTCAATTCCATTGTGTTACTTCCTCTTTTCCCCAATTTGTGGGTTCACTAGATTGGAATATTAATCCACAGTTAGCCTTCATCTAAAGCAGCTGAGCAACCATGAGAACCTGATTGATAACCTAAGGAATCTGTTTCTCATGAAGTCCTTGCAGTCAGTGTCATTTTTGTTCACAATTAATCATTATGCAAATATTTCGTAAGCATGGTCTTGCAATAAAAAATAGAAGATACCTCAGGTGCTAGTTCCCTCATTATCTCATACATATCCAGAAGAACAAATAATTTTTCAGGTGATCTCTTGCTTTTTGCAATAGCTTCTCCAAAACTAAGAAGCATAGCCACACTGTTAGCAGTGACTTCTGCAAAACATTGACTTTTCAAGGAATCAATGCCATCAAATATTTGATCACATATTTGCTTTTCCCCAGAAAACAACAATTTGACCTGCTCAAGCAAAATAAGGAAGATTTAAGAACAAAGCAGAATAGATAAAGTGGAATGTCACATCTGTCCTTACAGCAATGCGCATATAATGAATCCAGTTCCCAATCTTAGCCTCCAAAACCTCCCACTGCATTTTTTGAACATCATCTTTGGTCAGTCTCTCTACACCTAACTTCATAAGACTCTGTTCGAGAACTGCAGCACGGGTTTCCCTAAACATAAGAACAGCACATGATTCTATTAATTCAATTGAGATTCAGAAAAAGATCATGTGTGAACTTGTTCCAAATTTAATCACGTAACTCCATTGAATTTATTAACAAATGCGAGTAAGTGTAAAACATGTGGGTAACAACGGAAAATCCCATTTCATATTTTCTACTTCAATGCCTTATTAATGAAATCAATAATATATATCATCTCATGTGATGGAGAATTTCATTTGACCGGTTAGAGGAGTCTACCAGAAAATATTGAACCAAATATCAAGCAGAAATTCTAACTCTATTGTGATAAGAGCTCCATAAAACTCAAGTGTAAAAATGTAAAGCTGAACATTGGAAAATCTGAAAATGAAGAAAAATTTCACCTGTAGATTCGAAATATCTGCTGTTGATGACCAGCTTCAACCATTTGTTGTGCTAAATCATGTAGCAAAGGCAAAACTCTTGGAGGAATAAGGATTAGTGGTGTGTAAGTGACAGTTCCTGCTGTTTTCTTGTGTCCATCAGATTTGCCAGTATCATCACCTTGTTGTGCTGCTGATGGTCGTAGAGAGTGTGGGAGGCAGTCAAAAAGGCGATCAGGTTCCACAGGCTTGCTGAAATACAAAGAAAACTTCTTTAAAGTTCTGCCATGATAGACTCTTCAGAACCCAATAACAGAAACTAACAAGAACTCCAGTATCTAAAATAATATATGCATGACAGCTGCAGCTCATATGAAAATTTTGCTACTTTTAATAATTGAAAATTAAATACGCAGAAGTTTCTCCTGTTCCAACCAAAGTTCAATAAGGAATAACTTTATGTGCAGTTTATAATACAACATAACAATTTGGAATTTTATAACGAGTTTCTTGTAAAAAACAACCTGCTGAAATTCCTTCTATTGATATGCATTTACCTTTAAAGCATCACCGCCAGCCAAATATTCAACACAAGTAAGATACGCAACTAAAGTTGACACATTCTATACACTTTTTCCTTCTTAAACTTGGCTGTCCTCTTTAACAAGTCCTTCCTTTCCCATTAGGTCTTTCAAGAATTGAAAATTTGTTACATGATGTGCCTCAAATGAATGAAGAAAATAAAAAAAAAATGTGAAAAAGGATAAAAACAAGTAAAAAATACAGATTGAGCTTCCATGTGACACCTATTACTCTCTCTTTCAAAGCTTAACTCTACGAGGTTCAAGAAAACAGGAAAAAAAAGGGAGGGGTGTTGAGCACACCAAGATGTAAAAGGTCCAAGAAAAGCTTAAATGTAAATTCTAGAAGACCAACCTGTAATTTGCCAAAAGATTTCTAAACTCATCTTCCAGCTTTGAGATAGCTTTCGAGAGCAAGTTGTTGGTTTGGTTAAGGATGGCATCAGTACCTCTGAAGTTCTTTTTGCCACTGAAGAAATGAACACTGGCTCTCAGCTGATCAATTGCTCCTAGATAGCTTTCAAGATCCTCATGTGGACCTCTTAGTATTTTAGCCTCTGCCTAATAATTAACTTGTATTAAAAATTATATTAAAATAACAATTAGCATCAACCTACAAATCAGCTTAATTAGTTATGATCATAGTAAAATATTATAACACCAAACACAGTAATGTATACTGGGTAGATACAAATTATATAAAAGAAAAAAATCAAGACAAAAAAAAAAATAGGTAAAACTTCAACCAATGCATAACTTCAGTTGTAAATTGAAAGAGAATAGCATGAACTATTTTTATAAAACAAATTGTTTCACGGGGTCAAGTGGGCAACAAAGTGGCAATACATGGCCATAAAATTTCTCACTGACAGCAGTCACTAGTTGATGGACCATTTCCTTATTATGCTATAGCATATTGAAAATTTGTAAAGACTGCCTAAGAAGTTATTGACTGTCTAAAGGGGTCACATCTTTTTCCTTTATTTCATTGATTTTCCATCTCATGGAAAGGAAATTGATCTTACAACAAAGAACTTATAAGGATTATAAAAAAAGCTTAAAATCTATGAATTTCAGTGGATATCAAATTAATGCTTAACCTCTTCAGAATTTCTCCAACCTTTCTTGATTCTCTTTAAATCTACATATTCTTGAAATAAATTTTTGGAGCATCATATCAAACTGACGAAATTATTTGAAATGAGTAGCACATCAGTAACAGCCAGCCAGATAGTGACACATGACATCTGATCGTGAATTATAGACAATGAAGACGCAAAAGCTCAATGAAGTTCATTTAACAACATAAAATGATAAAAATCTTGGCATTGCCATAATAATGTGTGAAATAATGAACAGCAGCCACATATTTACTGGTTTACAATGCCTTGAAGCTGAGGGATGTTATTCTTGCCCTAATATGCTGGATCTCATAATCATATGCTCTATCAAACAGAACAAGTAGGGAGAAGAGATTAAAGCCCACCTTCCGGGTCTGGTCGAATTGATCCAAAATAACCTCTGCAGACTTTAATGTCTTGTCAATATTATCATGCGCCTTTCGAATAGAGTGCGTTTTTATCTGACAAAAATGAAAAAAAAATTTCTTAATGTCTCAGAAATAATAAGCTAGAGTAGTAATCACTTTAACTCCACCAAAAGAGAAAAACAAGATTAACATGATACGACATTTTTTTTTTAAATTAATGCACCTTCTAATCGCTATACCACAGTATGAAAAACGTAGAGAACTTGAATTTCCGTATATTGTTTCATGTAATGGAGCTACAATTTGATAGAAGCATGCCATTGATACTTTTCTGATTATGGCGGGACAATTAAAAAGACGAAGGGATACAGTACCTGAGTTGGTCGCATGGCAGTTTCGAGGGCGGAGAGGCGGTGATCAAAAGAACCGAGAATGGCTACCATGCTGTCGGAGATGGTCTGGCTCCTCTGCATGGAATCCTTCACGAAGGCTGCTCTTTGCCTCAAAAATTGCATTGATTCTGGTATCCCCATTTTCCCCATTTTTTCATCACCGATTTTCTCTGTGTTTGATTGCGGAGAAAACAAAAATGGAGGTGGTTGATCTGAAGATGGTGAACTATTTTGCTTCGAAATTCGTCATTTGTTGCTGCAGCATTTCCCGTCACTCGTCTGGTCCAGAGACGTAACCGAAGTCGTTAGAAGAGGCGCGTTCCGTGGCGCTACCTGTGAATTCGAGATATGGGTCCCGATTGGTTCCAAGTAGCTTTCTCTAGGTACCGATAGTTTTTCTTCCTTTAAAACTCATCTCATCATTATAAAAAATATTAGTTTAAACAAAATCGGGTGAACAATCCAAAAATACGAAGAAAATTATAAATTTTAACTTATGATTTATTTGCTAGAAAAGTATATCTTAATGTGAATGAAAATAATAACTACGTGTAATTTTTTTCTGGTAATATATAATTTGGTATACTTATTGTATTCATACACAAAATTAACAAAAATAAAAAGAAATTAATTTAAATTAAAATTTGTTTAGCATGACTTTATATGGTAAAAAGGAATATTCAGATGGTATTCTTTAGATCGGCACATCTCCTTCAATCATCAATCGACAAAACATAATTAATGTGATTGATTAATCAATTACAACTTTATTTTTAACTCTGATCTTTCATAAAGCTGCGTCTAATCCAGCAAACTTCAATGCCCTTGTTGATTTGATTTGATTGGGAAATTGGTGTCTAAAATAATTATAATTTAAATATTTGCTGTATCTTTTTATTATTGAAAGCTTTTGGTTTACCAAATATTTTTCATATTTTTTTGAAATATTTTATAAAAATATTATATTCCTATATTTAATTTAAAATTTTAAAAAATTTAATCAAGAATATAAAATTTTTTAAAATATTTTTAAATCTAATTTTCTCCTTAAATATCATCATGGGAGAGGTAGATATCTCAAATTTTTATTTTATAAGAATGTTGATACTAAAATAAAAAAATAATTTTACTTGTATTTTTCTATACCCTTATTCTAAAAATTATTTTATTTTTATTTTTTACTTTTAACTTATATTTCTTATTTTTAATTTTTTATGATAACAAGTATAATTACACTAAATAAGTAAAAAAAATAATTTCTAAATTCTAACCCTAATTTACTTTGAAAATGTTTCATTTTTATTTTGTACTTTTAATTTATACTTTTCATTTTCAATTTTTAATGATAATAAAGATAATTACACTAAATAAGTAAAAAAAATAAATAAGTAATTTTTAAATTTCAATCCTATTAATTTATATACAATATCATGATGTATTAAAAAAAAGACTCATAACATATATATTAAAAAAAGGATTCATAAAGTAATTTTAATATATTAAATTTTGATTTGTATAATTACATTGATTAATATTGCAAATTAACATGTAATATATATGTTTTTAAATTATCTCATTTACATAAAAATTACAATTAGAATTTATAATTTTTTTATAAATTTTAATGCTTTACAAAGAAAAAATAAATAAATAAATAAAAGTTTAAATGTATGAGTTATGCAAAACTAATATCTTGATATTAAAGATGACTTACTTTTAATTCACTTATATAATTATCTATATAAAAATCTAAGTTCTTAAAAATTTTAATATTTTATATATTAAATTGTTTATTATATTTTAATTAAATAGAATTTAAATTATTAATTTATTAAGTCAAAAATAATAAAATTTCTAAAAATATAAAGTATAAACTATGAGAATATAATATATCTAAGAATCTAAAAAAATATTTTCAGGAATATAAATTAAATCAAATATAGGAATATTAGATTTTAAGAAAAAATATTAAATTCTCTTATATAATTATTTATATAAAAATTTAAATTCAAATTCTTAAAAATCTTAATATTTTATATATTAAATTATTTATTATATTTTAATTAAATAAAATTTAAATTATCAATTTATTAAGTCTTCAAAAGTATTTATTTATATATTTTTAATTAAATATATAATTTACTATAATTTATAATAAAAAATTAATAAAAGTATTTTTCAAAAAAATAATAAGATTCTAAAAAATATAAAGTATAAACCAAATATGAGAATATAATATATTTGAGAATTTAAAAAATATTTTTAAGAATACATATATTAAATCAAATATAAAGAATATTACATTTAAGGAATTATATATTTAAGAATTACATTTTCAAAAATGTGTATTTTCTTGAAAATATAAGATTCTGTGAACTCCTTTTATACATGAAAAAAAAAAATCACAGTTCATGGAAAATAATTAGTGAGTGCATCATAAACCATTATGTTTTTGTATTGATACAATTGATTTTTTTTCCCCAAAAAACCAGTTTTTTGGAACAAACGGTTGAAGTTTATGTGGATGGTTTAATTAAATTATGAATTACGAATTTATTACGATGACTTGGTGAAAACTTCTTTTTATTGCAATCCCACGATCATCGGGCTTTTGTTTTTGTTTTAATCGTTGTGTGTGGAGTCACATCAACCAAGTGCGTGTTTTTATTTATTATTTTTTTTTAACACTATCCTCATGTTCATTTAAAATTTAATCTCACAGTATCTAGTTTTAGCATGTAATAATTAAGTAAAATTAAGAATAAACTTACTAATAAATCTCTCATAGGCATATGCTTTTTTTAATTTTTTAATAAATAAAAAGTAAATAAATTATTAAATTTATAATTTTTAGGAAATATCGAATCGTAATTAAGTGAAAGACTTCTAACTCCATAAGCATATCTTTGTCCAATCATTTTATTTATGCGAAAAGAAATTATCTTCGTTGATTGAAATTTGAAATCCCGAGAAATAATAAAAAAGCAACTAAAAATAATAAGAATAGGAGAAACTATCTTAATTTTTAAGTAAATAAAATATTTTATTCCGAGTACCGATAAAAAAAAAAAAAGGTAGATAAGTCAGATTTGTGGATCATTAGTGTGTCATTATCCCCTCGCACCTTAAATTGACTGAGGAACGTTTACCCTTGCTTGTGTCTGTAAAAATTGGGTGGAAAAAAATTGAAAGAGAGAAAAAGGAGTAAAAAATAATATTTTTTTATTTGATTATAATGTAAAAAAAATAAAAAAGAAGTGAGATTTATCAAAAAAATTTATTGATATATACAGGTAAAAAATGAATATAAAATTAATTTATTATAATTTTATTTTTGATTTTATATAACTTGAAATTTGACTTATTAATTTAAAGGATAAATTTGTTATTAAATTTAATATTATTCCTTTTTTATTTTTCCATCAGAATAAGTAAAATAAAATTATTTTTTATTTTTATTTTTTTCACGAAGAATGAGCATATTTTCTTAGGAAACCACAAAAAGTATGAACAATTAAAATATCAAAAATAGTAAAACATAACTTAAATATTCTATAAAAATATATTTATAAGATATTAAAATAATAAAAAATAACTTAAATATCTAATATTAAATTAAATTTTTTAATTTATATTTTTTCCTAAAATGAATTATTTAGAGCTCTTGAAGGAAAAGATGTAATATTCCTTTAACTTGAAAGTGGCTCAAAGCCATTTCTTGACCATATGAAAAAATTGTTTTAGCATACATTTTGGGTTCCATCCCTTTCCTTCAAATTAGATTTAGGGTGTTCAGCGGACTTGAAACTTTGCAGTTTTTTTACAGATCGGATCAGAAAAATTAAGCGTATTTAAAAATGGATTTGGCCAATTGAACTACTATTCAAAATATATTGGTCGGTTCGCGCATCTAAACGGGCTAAATTTTTTAGTTTTTATATTTAATAATTTAAATAATATTTATATTTTTTAATAAAATAAAGTAATTTATTAATGATTTTTATATCATAATTTAATATAAAATATAATTTAATTATTAAAAAATTAAACATAAATATTCAAAATGATTAGGCATAATAACAATAAAAATAAATAATAAAATTAATAAATATAAAAATAAATAAAAAATATGAAAATAAAATTTATAGATATAAAATTAAAATAATAAATATAAAAAATAATAAAATATAAAATATAAATTAAAAAAAAAGATCCAATCCACCGAATAATTCGACGGACTTGTGGATCAAATTAAGGTAGGTAAAATTGGCTCATTTAAAAATAAATCTAAATGGATAGAATTCGTATGAATATTAGCTTAGTTTGACCTAACAGATTAAGCATTTCTAAATAAATCAGGGAGTGAAAATATGCCAATATCTCCAACAATAGATCATTAGAGATCAGCGAGGAAGAACTTTCTTAAATAAGAGACTGGTGGAAAGACTTGGCCAGAATTACTTGCCCCATAGAATGGGGTAAGACTGACAAGCTCTTGGGGCACCCTAAACCAATTGTCATCTTATTGACCCTTTTCCTCTTTTTGGATAGCTCCTCGGGTTTCCTTCAACTACAAGTGTCCCAACCGATAGTCCTTTATTACTACCCCAAGGTTTTCTCCATCCATTTTCACCATCTTTCCTTCAAATCAAATATTCAATATTAAATATAAAAATTAGGAAAAAAAAATAATTTTCTCTTTTTAAAAAAAATTCGATTTTCTCAATTACCATATTTTTAGATATCATAATTTTTAATTACAAATTATAAAAATATATAGTATTCTTTCATTTATATATAAAAAAATATTTTTTTATAAAAAATATCTTTCGAAGAACAAACAAGAGAAAATCAACAAAAGAGAATTATAAATTGGATTCCACAACAGAGAAAACAAGTAAGCAACAACCCCCTCTTTTGTTATTATTATCACGAAGCATGTATTTCACTCTAATGCAGAAGCCCACAGAGTTATCATTATCAGTACAAATACAGACCTAGATCAAGACCAACTACCTCATAAGTCACGGTGCTCTGCTTCACCACTACTGAAGAACACACGCAGCAAAAGTTTAGTGCCAACTCTCCAACTGGACAGCTTCATGTATATATCTCTTATTCTCTATCAAGGCTATGAAAACACAGCCACAGTTCTAGCAGGGAGGATGTTATATCAGTAGGACCACTCCTTAGGCAAGGCCGAGTCTGGAGCCACGTAGACATGGTGATGGCAGTATTCCTCCTTCTCCTTCTGCTTTGTCCAGACATGGCTTTCTCTGCCTTTGGACAAGTTTCTCCGTGGACTCTCTTTCACCTCTTGTTGTTTAAAGTTCCCTGTTCCTGCCGTGAAATGAGGGACAGAAAATTGATAATCAAAACTTCATCTTTCTACTTAAGGCTACACGGTGATCAGGTCAGAACAAGAAGGGTGTGGGAAGGGAAATCCACATGACAGGAAATAATGCTTAGACAAATGATGTCTCTTTCTGAGAAAAATTACATAATAGAGGAAAAATTAATTAACGGAAAATAATTTTCAGGGAATAGTGCCACATTCGCTAAAATCAACTTCGTTCGTGTAACAGTAAAATTGTTTTCCACAGCTGAAGGCTACATTTCATATGAAATCAACTTTCGTTTGGTTTATTTTGATTGGAATTGTAATGTTCTTATGACTATATTACAAACATGTAAAAATTACTAATATTTATCAAAATTTAAAAATTTGACTATGTAACAAATCCAAAAGGCTAAATGAAAGTTGTCTATGCCTCCCAAAAAAAAAAGTTGCAGATGGCATCACTAAAAGGAAAGTAACCCATTAACCCCTCCGGTCGACGTGGTCAGTTGGCAACTAGCAAATAGCAACTAGAATAATGTTACATTCTAATACTTCATGAGTCATGCCAACAAGGATATTATTATTCACAACTCGTATAATATCGTAGGAATTTTTATCGTGACACTGAATCAATACAATTATTATTTTGTTTTCTTCACTTATGTTTGTGAAAAATGTTTAAATATTTTTTTTATATAAAGAAATTCGTTTATGGAATTTCCTTTTTAATATATACAAACAGTGACCGGACTGTAACTTAAACCTTTAATACTAAGTTCAAACTCCTTATTACTATAGAGTTGATTCCAAATATGAGACTTACAAAATGATAATGAATTACCAAAAAAATTTACATTGTAAAAAAAATTTTTAATTTTGTATATCAAATTGAAAACTTTTAAATTAAATGATAGATTGGGAATAATCAATTAAAAGTATATATTTTTATAGGACTATGGTCAAGCTACATATGAAAATCTGATTAAGGTGTTAATTAATGAACAGTGTTATGCACGCCTAAGCAAAGAACTGGATATGTATTCAGAAATACTCTGATCTGCTTGAAATAAATTCAATTGGAGCTCACATAAATTATAAAAAGACACAACTCATCGTCTAACATCAGGACACATATTCACAATCAATTGTTGAGGCATATAGCATTTTTTACAGGTATTTAAATTTCATCTACTACATTTGTAAATCGATTTTTACACTATATATAGCCGTATTAATAAAAAATTATAAATTAATTTTATACTATTATTTATCTATGTGTGGCTACATTAATAAAAAAATTATTAAAATCTTTTATGACAAATAAAAATTCTTAATTATTATTAATTTTTTAATAATGTATCTTATTTTTATTCAATGATAGTGTATATTAAACTATTTTTTTAATTAAAATCTTATAATGTAAGATTCCTCAAATTCAAAGAAACAAATATAAATAATTTAGCCATAAATTTTTACTTACAAAATTAATAAAATCTTTAAGTGTAAAAATATTATTCGCATTCCAGCTGAGTTTACATTGTAAACATGCAATTGTAATTAACAGTTAAAAAGAAGAAGAAAAAAACACTTAACAACAGCATAAGGATAATAACAAGCAACCTGTTTTGTTTCTTGTGCGGGTTTTGTTGCTCAGGTTGGGAATATTGGGAAGAAACACGCCAGTCCCAGGGGAGCACTTCCCCAGTAACCCAGCACAGCTATTTCCTAGGTACGGCACAAGACAGTGTTGCTGCTGCATGAACTCATTGGCCTACAAGCAATCGAACTATTAAACCAATATTCATATCTCGATCTCTGAATTCACTGAATAAAAAGCTAAATAGGCCAAAAATATAATAAATACAGAATATAGACCGCTGCGATCAGAGAGACAATTTCTCACCCGTTGTTGTAGAGCCGGTTCAGTAAGTTGTGTCCAACCAAAGCCGTAACCAGGAAATGCAGGACCATAGCGGCCGCCATTTTTGCTCAGCGACGGTGTTGATGGCGGTGCCGGCGGAAGAGTATTGATCGAACCGTATCTCTGATTGAAACTCTACAAAGCACAAATAATCCACAAAACGCATGTGTAAGCCAAACGGCCAACTCAGAGAATTCAATTAACCTTTGTTAGAGGTGTAAAATTAAGGGAAATCGAAGAAACCTTCCGATTCGAAGATCGAGATTGCTGCTCCATTGAGTAGGACTGTTGGAGATCCGAGAGTGCTTTGTTGAGAGAAGATTGAGAAGGAAGCCATATTTCAGCATTGTGCCTCATCGGAGGAGACTCTGTCGCCATAAGTGATTTGCAGAGCCTTCAAAAGGACGGGAAGATTAGAAAACAGAGTGAATGCAGGGAAGTTGAAGGCCTTTGTAGGCTTTTGGGGTAAATAAATAGGAGCGAGAAGAGATAAATGGCGTCCCCCAATCCAGATGACGTTACCGATTCCCTTCTCTTGTTGTAAGGAAATAAGTGGGAATAAGGCCCCGTTTAGCTGAAAGCGGCCAATCAATTTTAAAGAAAAATAAAATCTTAAAAATACTTACTTGGACCGGAAGAATATAAAATAAAAATGCTTTCCAATTTTTAATTGATTTTAATAATTTTTTATTTAAGTACGACTTTAAAATTACAACTGCAATATTCAAGGAAGTTTAAATGGTGTGACCAGGTGATATTATTTTATGTATGTAAAATTTAAATTAAATTAATCATTAAATGATATTTCATTATTTAGTGTGTTTATTGATGTATTTTGCCATATTTGTAAACCATATTTGTAGAATTGATTACGACAAAGTTTCAATTAGATCGATCAATATTGCATTGGAAAAAAATAGTTCAGTCAATATTAATTGTTTAGAGTAATTTCTATTGAAAAGAAAGGAAAATTGTTATATACACATTTTCGGAGCGCTAATTCAAATGTAAAAATTATACTAACGTAAATTTGTTGTTTATGTTTGTGTATAGTTATAGCTATTGAACGAGTCAGATCAACCCATCTCCAAGTTTGGTTATACAAATTAACCCTTACGTAAATCGGATTATTCGATCCACATCTTTTGTGAGCTCTCATATTTGAGGTTGCAGTTCCATTTGTGAGGGTTTGTGGGTAAGCAAACTGACTTACGTGAACCGGAACAGGTTTAAACTAATTTAAAGAAGGCCAAATAAGCTAGTCCATACACTTCAACTAATTTCACTTGTTCTAGTACATTTATAGACGAATTGTAAAAGGTAAATAAATTATTTCTAAAAAAAGTCTCGTAACTTTTAAGTTTTTTGTATCATAATCTGTAGGGAGAATTTGTGATAAATACCTAAAAAATCTTATTTAAGTTTTGGGTCTTTTTTTTTGGGGGGGGGGGGGGGAATGAAAGAAAAAGTGCGAGAGAACCATTAATTATTTTTTTATTGTTATTACAAGAATACTTTTTTGTTCTATAATGTTTAACTTAGCCCTAAATTTTGTCCAAAAACAAAGCTAATCATGTCCTCAAAGGAACTAATATGCAATTGTCAAAAGTTTTTATGAAAATATTATAGTTCTAAAGGATTAAATGTAGAACTTCTTAAAACATCTCAAGAACTCATTAAAAAAATCTTTAATCTAAAAAATCTTGGGCAATATGTGCATGATGTGTTATACTAAATCAATCATAAATATTAAAAAAAAAAGTTAAAATTGAACACTGATGATACGTTGCAGCCAACTTGTGCTATTAATATCGCTCGGTAGCCACCTCCGTATGATTGAATACTGATGGCGTTTTAAAGTTCAGTTCATGATGTGTTTGGTGCAATGGAGAATAAAATGAAAAGGAAAGAAAAGGAATTAAATTAAGTTAAATAATTATTTCATAATTATACTTTATATGTTTAGGAATGAGATGAAAAAATATTTTAATAACAATAATATCTTTAAAAATAAAAAATATATAAAATTATATTTATATAAAATATAGTATTCTTATTTTTTCTGTTTATTTGTAACTTTTCTATAATTAAGAATAAAAATAATAATTATTAATATCATAATTGACAAACTATTTTCTTTAGTAAGAGTATAAAAATTTAATTTATCAAATTTTTATTTTAAATTTTTTTTATAAAGACCATAAAAGTATTTTAATTTTAATTTTATTATTAAAAATATAATTAGTAAAATATATTAATAATACAATGTTAAAAATAGATATTATTTTATTATTTATTAATAAAAGATAATACTGAAATATATAAAAAAAATGTAAGGTATAATAGGATAAAAATCCATATCATAAATGATAAAATAATCATTCTATTATTTTTGTAATAGAATGGAGATTTCGATGAAATAGCTATTCCATAAGGAATAAGTGTTCTCATTTTATAATGTATAAAAAAAATATTTTTTGTTCCATCATTTTTATTCCATTCCATTTCATAATATCCAGTATGACATCAAAGCAGGAAAAATGCGGGTGTGATTCATGGGTGCAATGAGAATGATTATGTGATTTTGATAAAAGTTTGGGTACCTATAATGCAGTGAGGGCTAAATTATGAATATTGAAAGACCTTAAACTTGCATGGTCACTTACCTATAGGAAAATTATTCTAGAAAATGACTCTAAGACACTATGTCTTTGCTTGACCAAGAAAATAAGAAATTTAGGAATGGACTTAACTCTCCTTCAAGCTTTCCGAAAGCTTCTAGCTACACTTATTAAGAAAAAAACAATGTGCTGGTTCGCTTGCTAATCATGGAATTACTCTTGAATATGGAATTCAGACTTTTTTACAACTTCTTTCAAAGTTTTTTATTTTAGTACTTGTTAATTTGATACGGGTCTCTTTAACAAGAGAGATTATTGTATGGTTTTTTGGTTATATTTTGTTTCTATTTTTTTTTTTCTCTTTGAACTTAAGCTCCTTGGATTTGCCATAAAAAAGTTAAAAAGTTAATTAATTATTAATTTTTATTTAATACATATCGTAAGTAAATTAATACAATGCATAATGTATATATCTATATACAAATCTATTATAAATAAAATTATATGTCATTTGAAATCATTTAATTATCAAAATCATTTAAATAAAATGATTTAAATTTGTTTTTAAATAAAAAGTAATGTTAAAATTAATGATTTTTATTGATTTATAAATATTCTTATGATTAAAAATTCAATTAAAAAAGATAAATGTTATGATAAATAAGGCATTAGAATAATGATAAAATTCTTTATATGATGCATATTATGTTAAATGAAATAAATTTTATAAATTTCTAGGATTACATGATAATATAAAGTTAAGTTCAAATTTGTTACACATACAAACAGTGATAAAGTTTGAAAAACAAATCTATATGCAAGCAAATTAACAACAAACTAAGCTTCAATAGACTAAAACATGAAACAAATAATAAGTTAGAATTAAAATCAACTAGGCAAAATTAGCATTTCTTAGAAGTAGACCATAGTCCATGAAATCCACAATAGTCACACTTCCCTGATTGAACAACAATGAGACTTTTCCTTGCAATGCAGTTGATCAAACACTGAACATAGAACCAGGCTTTAGCTATAGTCCTTTAAACATTGATGCTAAATTCATATGCCTCAAATAAGAAAGGTTCCTTGAAAGAATTAATTTATTTTTTTAGCATAAATCAATTGAGGGAAAGGTTCCTTGAAATAATTAATTGATGCATTACTTATTAACGTTATCTCCAAATGCACTTATTGATGAAAAGTAAACTCTTGCATTGTTGAGTGCAATTAAGTAGAAGCTACTTGCATAATGGTAAATGGTGCCACTAAACAACCACTTAAATGAAGTTTTAACCTAACACGAGAAAGAAGTCCCTTAGAACTTTAAGCATAAAAAAGACATAAAGTATAGGGAAATTTTCAACAACTTGAAGATTGCTACAACATATTGTAGTATGACAAGGTTGCAAACATATAGCACAAACATTTAAGATCTTTTCCTTTTTAAAAAGGATTAAATTAAGATGTCCATCCTTAAATGGAATAAAAACATTAAACCTTTATGCTTAGCCTAAATTTCTTAAACTTTTTCCAAACATATTGTGTTAACATGCAAGATAACTTAACTTTTGTTGTTATTGATTTAGAACATTAATTTGATTACCCAATTCCATTTTTTGTTCTTCTAAGTGTTTAATTTTGTTATTCAATTCATTAACATTTTATTCTAAATCAGTAAGTTGAAAAATTAAATTCTAATTTAAAACTTCCAAATTACATGTCCTTGTTGTAGTTACTTTACTTTTAATAACCTTAAATTCAAACAATACCTAAAGATTACACTTGTCTTTCATCACTATGATCAGAATATTTGTAAACAAACCTTCTAATGAAAATGGCTAAATATTCATGGAAGTAATTTGAGAAATGACATTAAAACAATGCTCCTCAAACTAGTCCAATTGAATAGCAAACAACATGGTTTATATAGTCTACGGGAAAAAAAATAAAGAATGTTAATAAGGTAAAATAATGAGATAATTTGGAAAATGATTTTGAAAATTGGGTAGAATGAAAATTAGTTCCCTTGAAAAGGGAATTTTGATCAAACTTTTAACTCTACATTACAATTAAAGAATGATAAAAATGGTTTATTATAAAGTTTCACATAAATTACATTTGAGGCTTGAATATGGTATATAAGGCATCAAGTTTAAGTACTTAGACAACCCAAATTAGTCTTTTAAAGCAATAAATTAGGTGTAATGTTTGTTTTAGGCTAGTCAAGTTAGGTGTGACAAATGGTATTAGATCACTTACTAACCATATATTAGGTTATAGAATTTGTTAAAACCAATGAAAACATTAAGTTATATAAGTGAGGAAGATTGTAAAATCTCATATTAGTTAGATTTAAGGTTTAAGTATAGCATATAAGGTATCAAGTTTGACTACTTAAACAACTAAAACTAGTTTTTTAAACAAGTGGATCAAGTTTAGTAGTTATCTTGGACCAATTAAACTTGAAGCATAATGAATAAGATGAAATAATGCACTATGTAGTACGAGTAAAATTTTAATGACCATTTTGTTAAATATTTATTTTAATTGTTAGAGGAAAAATATTAAAATGGATGGAAAATGGATATCTATAGATGAAATTTTAATGGATATTTTACTTATCCATATGATCTACTACATCTTATAAATAGGTTTGGATAAACCCAGAGTTAAATGAATTGGATGAATTTATAAACTTCCATCCATTCTATCACCCTTTCACAATGACTTGTTATAGTTAGAAAAAAGATATAATAGAAAATAATTCAAAAAAAGGATTTATATAAATGAAAATTTATTATTATTAGTTGGCTGAAACTTGATGCTTGTTACAACTCTTTAAATTTAAAAATATTTTTATATTAGAATAACAAGTTAACATAAAGAAATACAAAATAAACTTTAGTGTGAATAAAAATTAATCATTTGAATGGCTTTGGGATAAGAGTTTTACATGAATTAGTTGAGGAAAAATAAATAAAATAAAATAAGTAGAAGTTAAACATGTTTAGATATCAGTATTTGAGTATAAAATATTTTAAGATATTTTTTTTATTTTACCTTTGCTCTTATATTGCTTTTTATCCATTAAACTTTAGACATTTTTCTAATTTCTCTTATATAAAACCCCTAATCATTTCTTCTTCCTCATCCTTTTACCCTACTTTTCTCTTTCTTTTTCTTAATTGAGGCAAAAGGAAGTTAATCTTTATCAAATTCTTCAATCTAATCAAGGCAAGGTTTCTT
Organism: Sindora glabra; assembly: GCA_020226215.1. Lineage (NCBI taxonomy): Eukaryota > Viridiplantae > Streptophyta > Magnoliopsida > Fabales > Fabaceae > Sindora > Sindora glabra. The sequence goes on from CM035228.1 coordinate 19,774,000, forward strand.
GGATGTTAATGTCCACCAAATATTTCCTTGATTTCTTTTTTGAAATTAGCTAAGATGAAGGGTTTTAATTTAAAGAAAATTTTAAACCTTAACTTGAATTTTTAGGGCGTTGGATGATTAGAGTCACGTAATTTCAATTTTATCATTTTGTTATCTCCTCCATGCTAGGTTAATGAATATTATAATTTTACTTTAAAGCTTAAATTGAAATTGTTTAGTTTGAGGTGATGTTGATGTTTGATTTGAGTTTGTTTTTGAATCTAACATAAATGAGGTGAGATAGATGTGTATTAATGATTTGATATGGATTAGTAACTTCATAAATAAGTGTTAGTTGAATTTGCTACTAAATAAATAGTGAAATCACAGGCTAATTTGTAGAACCTAAGTTGTTATTAACTATGCGTCAAAAGTATACATTCTAGGTAAGCATAGTTGACTATAGACATGTACATGGGCTAAGGCTATCGAGTACATGGGCTGAGGCTATCGAGTTTAGGCCAGGCTTTTTATATTTAATAACAAAAAATATGGCTCGAACTCAAGTCTAGCCCATATTAATTTTTTTCATTTAGCCCTAACCCAGCCTAATAAAAAATGCAGGAGCCTGAATACTAACTTGAAAGCTTAAAGGCTCGAATTTAATAACAATGATACTAATTCCCTGATGACAAGAAAAAAGTTAACTTCAAATTAGTCTAAATCAACAAATAAAATGTCAATAATAATATAAAAAAGCATTTGTGTTTGACTTCAGTATTTTATTGATAAATGTTTAGAGGGAGACAGAATGTTACCTTGCTAGTAAATGCGTGAACAAGCAATGCTTCATAATAACAACAAAATAGAGAGAAACAAAACTTGAAGTCAGATTTTTCCATTTTTTTAGAGGATGAGGTAGTTAAGCTTAAGGATTTTGTTAGGTGGGGATAAAATAAAGACAATAATTACATTACATACGTGCCAAGATGAAACTTAGAGTCAAAATGTCTATTGTCGAGAGGATACGGTAGCTGAGCTTAGGGATTTTGTTAGATAGGGACAGATTGAAAACAAAATTATATAAGTGTCGAGTGAAGTGGCTGATTGGGTGGATAGATAGCATAAGTATAAATTTGATAATTTATATTCTAGCAATACAGGTCGAGTCACATAATGTAAACCGATTTCAGCCCGGTTGATAATCGAACTATAAAAATAGGCTTATTTAATAATCAAGCTTAAAAAGAAAGGCTTAAATATGTATTTTTTACAGGATGGGTAAGTCGTTCGACCCATGTACAATTTTAGTTAACTACATAATTAACTATACCACTGAGGAATTATTATCTAATGCCTTGTAGTTCATTATATAATTGAATATACCTTAGCATAATTGCCCTCAAGGACAACATAGTCAATTATATGCTTGAAAAGTTATCTTTAGATCCTTTATAATCAATTATGCACCTATAAAATTGCTTTCAAGCCTCGTATAATTGACTAACATGAAGTTCAGCTTTTAGACCCCTTGTAATTGACTACATAGTTAATTATGCTTCATCAGAGTTGTTCTCTTTAACTATATGGTCAACTAGATAGTTGACTACACATTTCAAATTTTCATGTATTATGACATAAAAGGGGTTAAGTGAATTAAGTGCCAAAGGATAATATGTATAGTTATTATGTATTGTTTAATAATAAAAACAAGATGTGAAGCCATGAAAGTGTTGTAATTTGATTTATTTGTTATTGATAAGATTAAATGTATTAAGTTTCATAAAAATCGAGATAAGGGCAATGTGATATGCTTGATAATCAAATATTGGATTTGATAATACTTATGAGAGATAAAATTAACTTGAAGGGATAATGATAGGCTCATAAGGGATAAGGATGGATAAAAATTATAAGGAGATTTATCTCTTTTCCTTTCTTTATCATTCTATTACCTTGTGTGACTTAGATATGACATTCATAGATTGAGGAATTGTGCAAGTGAAAAAAAATGTCTATGTGATTGTATATTAACACTAATGAAATTATGTTATGAATTGTATGATAAAGTACTTAAGTTTAAAGAAAGGTACATCTTCTTGGTAAACCTATATTGATTTTAAATTTAATTATACTTGAATGTTTACTCATTAAACCTTAAATTTACCCTTTCATATCTTTACTTTATAGACTTCCAAGTTAAGCCTCCATTGTTACCTCAAGTCCTTCAATTTCTTTAGCATGGCTTTGGGTAATAATAAGTATTTTAATTTGTAGATAGTTGTTTCAAATCTTGTATTGTATGAGTACAATAGGTAAAATAATACAAATTCATCTCTTTTAAGACTAGTTAAGCTAATTTATCTTTAAATTTGAATGAATTATAAATAAGCTTAACTTATCTTTATTGTAAAACTATTTTGGTGAATAAAACTTTGTTATCTCTCTTTGCTTCTCTATTATTTTCCTTTATTACCTCATATATGCTCAAGCACATCAAGTGGGGAAATAAATTGAGTAGATGGAAATTGGTTAATCAGGTTTTACACCAATTACGATTAGGGTTGATTCGTAACAATACCATACTCTTGAGGCAGTAATAACACTAAATTTTCACCACCTATTTTAGTGATCCACATTAAAATGGACTATAAAAATTAGATGTTATAAGTAACATAATTTTTTTTACTAAGTCTCCACCATGCATTCTAGTGTACTATTAAAAAAAAAAATAGTCTCCACCTTACAAGTTTTACATTATTTACTCTTATATATATATAACTAGTAATTAAGCTCGTGCATTTAACAAAAAAATGAATTCGTTATCAAAATATAATAAATTATTATATACATATTAAAGCATATGTTTAATTTATAAAAAAGGATAAAATTTTAAAAAAATATAAATTATATATGTATTTATATATATATATATATATATATATATATATATATATATATATATATATATATATATATATATATATATATATATTAATGAAGTCGTGATATACCATTTATTTTTTGCCATAGATATACCATTTATATCAATGATTAACAAAATAATATTTAAAAGTATGGTAGGGAAGGAAAGAAATTTTCATTTTAAAATAAATAAAGTTACTTTCCCTAAACTCTTCATAATTAACACTAAATAAATAAATGAATTTTTTTATTTTAATATTTTATAATTATATTTTATGAAAAATATTTTCTCTTGAAATAAATATAATTTAAGTATCAAATAAGATCTTTAGACATAATTTTAATACTTCTTGCCGTGAGATAAACCACAAATTGTTAATAATACTTTATGGTCATATTGTTGAGTACAATTATTATAATTAGTCATATATTACATTTACTTTTTTATATTTTCTGAGAAAATAAAAAGTTACATTCACTACTTTTTTTTTAACTATACAACGCGTAGTTAATGAATTTTGTTTAAAATGGATCATTATTATTAGTTTATTCTATATATTAATTCTATTATCTACTTTCATGCAATTTTAATATTTCTTCTTATGAGATAAATTATGGATTGTTATTATTATTATTATTATTATTATTATTATTATTATTATTATTTTATTTTCACATCATTGAATACGGTTATTATAGTCAGACTGAAGTTGCATTCATATTTTTATTTTTGCTCAGGAAAAAAAATGCATTAATTATTTTTTTTCTAACTTCATATTGCACAATTAATGAATTTTGTTTTAAAATGGATTATAACTATTGGTTCATTCTATATATTTAAAATTCTACTATTTACTTTCATAACTTTATTTAGGTTTGTAAAATTAATTAAACTTAAATATATAAGAAGATTTTACACCATCACTTATTTATGTTGTAAGAAATTTTCAAAAAAAAAATTCTTATTAAAATTTTTAATTACATTTAGTTTTAATAAGATAACATCCTCGTAATCATTAATAAAATAAATGATTTTCAATTCCTAACATATCACATTAATTTAAGCATACATAACACCATTTGATTAGTTAAGACAAGACCATTTTCCAAGTATTTTTAACAATAATTTATTTCAATATATATATACTTTTTAGATATTACATTCAAATAAAAAATTTAAATTCAAAAGTAATAAATTATATAAAATATTTTAATAATTAATTTTTTTAATTTATTTTACAATTTCTTATCACTATCGCATTGATGAATTCACTTATCTATCTAATAAAAAAAATAATATGTTATTAAAAAGAATACCCCAACTTTTCTAGTAAGGGTAGATAAAATTTTTCCTTAATAAGTTTGTTATTACTATTACTATTTTTACTAAAGTGTAATTAAATCACTATTAATCTAAAAAACTAACACAACAAATAAAAACACATGTTCAAAATAGCACACATGCTAAGCTATTATTAATACAAAAATATATTTTATTTTCAACTCTAATTACTTTATAATTCACACACCATTCTCTTATTTTTTTATTGCATTTTTTTCTCATATTTGCTTCTATAATTTGTAACTTATATATTAATATCTCTAAACTATACATATATAATGAGACATATTTTATTTTTATTGGAGTATTTTAAATAAGTTGAAACTTTTATATAGAAAGAATTAACTTATTATATATGTTCTATTTTTAATAAAAATATTTAAAAGTTAAATTAAAATTTATTTATTCAAATTCTATCATTATTTTCTTGATATCAAAATTTAAGTTTTATATTATAAATTATATTTATTTTTTATTCTTACTACTTAATAATTCAAGCACTGCATTTTTTTTCCTTTTAATTTATGCATTTTATATTAAAGTTGTAACTAATTTAAAATATTTTTACAATAAAAAATACTTCCAAATCGTATTTGAAGAAAAATTAAAAAGACAACATATAATATCAAGGAAATATTAAAATTCAAATAAATAAATTTAATTTTAATTTTAAAATATTTTTATTAAAATAGAGAAATATTAGAAAATTTTAAATAAATAAATAAATTTTATTTTAAGTTTCAAATATTTTTAGTTAAAAATAGCATATATTGTGTTATATCTATACATCTATACTACTTAATGTTAACATTTGAATTGTGAGCAATAAGAGTGGGCATAAAAAAATAAAAACATGCAATAGAGCAAATAAAAAAATATGAAATAATGTGTGAGTTATAAAAAATTAGTTAATAATTGAAAATGTAATGAAGTAATTCAATGAAATTAAAATTTTAACTTATTTAAAATATTTTTAATATAAATAAAATATATCAGGATATATATGTATATACACTACTTCACAATGTTAATGCTAAAGCTATAAATAGATGGAATGGAATTGAAAAATAAAAACACACAATGATATAAATAAAAAGAAGGATAATAATGTGTGAGTTGTAAAGTAATAATAGTTAAAATTAAAATATGTAATTAATTAATTTAATTAAATTAAAATTTTAAATTATTCAGAATATTTTTATAATAATGAAAAGAAAATATTATATTATATTTATATTATTTAGTAATATTAGCAATTGAGTTGTAAATAATATGTGTGAACATGATAAATGAAAAAAAAAAAGAGTGCAATAAAATAAATAAGAAGAAAAGAAACAATTATGAGTTTCAAAGTAATAAGAATTAAAAATAAAATATGAGTTAATTAATGTATTAAATTAATTCCTTAGCTTATTCTAAATATTTTTATAATAATAAATAAAAATTATACCATCTTATATCTATACTTACTACTCAGTGATATAATTATTTGAGTTATAAATAATAAGAGTTAATATAAAAAATAATCAAGTAGATAAAAAGGAAAAAATATGTGAGTTATAAAAATAAAAATAAAAATAAAAATAAAAATATGAAATATCAAGTATTTAGGAAAAAAAAGAGAAATGGTAGAGTAAATTTATAAGGTAATATAGGAGTTAAAAATAGATTTAAAATTTTAAAATAAAAATAAGTGCATGAAATAAAAAATTGAGAAATAGATAAGCATACATCAAAAATAAAAATAGTATTAAAAAATTTAACAAATTGCAAGGATATAATTACAAAATAAAATTGAAAATTTTGGAGGAAAAAATCTCCCTGTAAAATGACATTTGGTAAGGAAAAAAAATAAAGGGAGTTTTAAAAAAAAAAAAAAGCCCTCTTTAGTGATGAAAATCATCAATGGACCTTTAAAACAACCAATTGCCTTCAATTGAATTTCTTGCGCTCCTTGTAACGCAATCATAATTATGCAGGAGTTACTTTGATCGTTGCAACACCAATACATAATCACACAATCATCTTCAACCCAAATTTTCAACCAGAAAAATAAGTCACATGCCTTTCTTTTTCTACCAAAGATTGACTATGGTAATCTCACAAGTGGGAGTGATAGGGTGCAAGCACAGATTTGTTGGAGATGCCCTGAGAATTGGTGCAAAGTCAATGGTGCATCAAAGCTTAACCTAAAGTTAGTAGGTTGTGGAGATATTGTTCATAATAGTTTGGAGGATGGATAGATGGTTTCTTCAAAAATTTAGGAGTTTGTTCTTCATTTTAAGTTGAGTTATAGGGAGATTTTCATGGATTATTCTTGGTTTGGAATCATGATTTTAAAATGATTATTTTAATATTAAAATCACAATAATTAATTGAATGTCTAATAAATAATAGTTGTTCTCCTTTCAAATATCGTCTTTATTAATCCAATATCAAGATTTAATATGTCAGAATTAATAGGTTATTGTTAAGCATACTTATTGAGAAAAGAATTTCTGTATAAATTGGTTGACATAATCTAATGTTAAACATGATCTTGATTTATAGATTCTTAATCATCCATTAATTAGTTTAAGTGATTTACCTTTTGCTAATGTTATTAGGATTTCTATCCTTCAATTAACTAATTTGTAATTCTTTCCTTTTGAGTTTGAGCCCCATCCTTTTGTTAAAAAGAGAATCACTGAGTATATATTACTAAAATTCACCGCTAAAAAAAAATTTACACAATTTATAATTCTTATTTACTCTATGTAAATGAAACCATTTCATCAGCGTTCGTGCGAGACAGACGCTGTCAGTCCATTTGATTCAATCAAAGAAGTGAAAGGAATCAATCAACGATGAGAAGAAAGAGGAAACGAAAAAGATATCTTATAATTATTCAATTTATTTAATTAAAATAAAAAATTTAGGAGATCTTGATTCACTTGGTTAATAATTAGCATATTGAGAGAAAATTAATTTATTTTTATTATTAAAATAATTACTATCTTCATTATTAGAATAATTATTTTACTAATATTATTACTATTATTAATATGTTATTATTTATTATTATTCATCTTATTTTTTATAATATTATTATTTTTATAAACATTTATTTTTTATTATTAATTTTTTGTTATTATATTCATTTTTACTTTTTATTTATTATTACTTTACCATTATTATATTAATAATTTATTATTATTAAATATTCTTTATTATTATAATTATTATCTATAATAATTTATTATTTTTATTTATTAATATAATTATCACTATTATTAATATTAACAATTTTATTATCATTAATATTATTAATTATTATAGAGTAAATGGATAAATTTATTCCTAAAAAATAATTTAACATGAAATTAGTTCTAAACTCTATACTAACACCAATTTAATCCCATTTCATTTAAGGCTAATAAAAGTATCAATGAAATTAGACTCAATATAAAGTTTATAACTAATTTCATGTCATATTAATCTTTTAAAGATAAATTTGTCTATTTATTTTTTTTATTCTATAATGTTTTCTTCGTTGAGATGTATTTTTAACTTTGACATAGGAAATACGTTGATCATTGAAATTAATAATTGTCAACACGGTTAACTAATAATAAAGCTCACATTAAATAAATGATATTGAGAATTTTCCATCATGCCCCTTTCTTCTTCTTCATTTGTTGCCAAATGATTTAAAATATTTTTATGTCAATTTTGTTAAAGAAGATAGAAATGTTTTGTTCTCATAATTATAAAGCTTATGAGGAAAAGTCAAATCATAGTGGTAAAAATGATTGCATTAAAAAATAATATATGTATCAAAAATAAAATCTAAAATCAAGTTTTGAGTATTTGATATTTAATTGAATCAAATTTAAATTTGTCCCACACTTATATTTAATTGGCAACCCTTGATTTACATTTGTATTTCACTATATATATATATATATATATATATATATATATATATATATATATATACACGTACATTCGTACGTACGTAGCATTATTGTTTGTGTATGAGCAATTGAAAAATAATGACATTAAATTGATCCTGAGCTTTGAATATTAATATCAATTTATTCCTTCCATTTTTTTTATTAATTTTAATAGAATTAAATTAAATTGATATTAATACAAATGTTAGGACTAATTTGACATCATGCTTCTATTTTAGAGATGGATTTATCTATTATTATTATTGATGACAAATTTGAAATGTGGAAATTGGATTCCTGGATATGTTGAAGGAATCGATGAATAATCATCTCATTTTGTGTAATCTCATCGAGAAGAAATGAAGAAAGAAAATAATTTTTTTAGACAAAATACATAAAAAAAATTAAACACCTTTCTTTTCCTTCCCTTTTTGTCCAACTAGACTATCCTATTAGAGCCGTGCTAATTGTCGGCTCATATTACATTAAATAGTAATACTAATCCGAATAAATTCAACTTCAACCTAAAATGATAATTATATCACATTAAACCAGCTAATTTATTAAATACATTAAAATGTATCAAATTATTTAACCCATTTAATGATTCAACTTGAACTTAACTTGAGTAACAATCAGATCTTGTTGAATCAATCCATTATTAAATATGTAAAGATATATCAAATTATTTAATTCATTTAGTAATTTCAATTAAAAAATTTATATTATAAAAATGTTTTTAATTTTCAATTAAATATTTTATTGAATTTTTTATCATTTAATTATAATATAAAATTTATCTTTTATTATATGTAATTATTGGTAAATTAGTTTTAAATTATCTTTTAAATAATATTTTTAAAATTTTAATATTAATTTTTAAACAAATTAATGTATCAATCCATTTAATTTTGAACCAACTTTAATTTAACTCCTTTATTATTCATGTTACATAAATCGATCATTTATAATTTACACTCGTATAAATTCAATTTAAATCCAAACTCATGTATAGTGCCTTGTATAAATTAATTATAAATTCTCATACCATATAAAAAAATATTATTTTTGGGAAAAAATTATTATTTCTACGATATTGAATTGTTATTTTTGACATCTGCACTTAAGTGAGATGCACAAACTTAATTCACCTCAATTAGAAGTCAATTAAAGGAATTCTGTACTCTATAGAGATAGAAATCATTTAATTCAAATAAAGAAAAATTGAAAAGAGAAAAAAATCTAAACAACAAAAGAGGCAAGGTTTATATCATTCCATAAACAAAAAAAGAAACATTACTCAATAGCTCAATATTTTCAACATTCCACAAAACTAACTCTAGAGGACCTAAAATGCTCAAAATTCTTATCTCAAAACTCTCCTTGCAATCTCTTTCTTGTGTTTCAAGAGTGAACCATGAAAGCATAGCCCAAATGCTGCCCCACCATAACCATTCTCTCTTTTCTTTCACAAAAGAGAGAAAGAAAAGTCATCACAATTATTTCCACCAAAATAAGTCACCAAAAACTATGACATACGGTTTCTATCATTAGCTCTCCTTTTACGGCCCTTTTTTTGGGCCCACCCTTCTATATACCATGTACTATAATCAATTAAATTAATGTCAAACTATGTGGATGGGGTGCACCTTTCTTGTTCTACACCAAACCACGTACAATAATTTCCTTGTCCAGGTCCCAAGTTCCAAACCTGTCATATACGCACGCACAAATTCCTCGTCCAAAACGTGAAATTAAAAAATTGCCCATTAAATGGGTAATGACCCGACTCCACATCTACCCGGGGTTCTTGCTGGGTCGGGCAATTGGACCCGCCGGAGTCCGGAAACCTATTACCACCTTGTCATGTACACACAAATGGAATTCACCTCCACTCTCTGTCTGCTGCGCTTTCAGACATTCTTCGCAAGTCGTAATACCGCGTCTTGACTCCATTCCCAATCCCAATTCCATTTCCAAATCCCTGAACCCCATATTCATAATGTACCGTTCCCTTTCGATCTGCAAATTCCTCAGTCGCCTGTCATATTCGACCGGATCCAAAATCGGAGTTGCCCTGAAACCAGAAAATGGTTGTTGGTTGTCAAAGCCAACGTTCCGCCGCAGCAGTATCACATTTTCCGGCAGGCCCTTCTTGTTGTGTTGCGAATAGTAATCATCTAAGCTCTTAGAATCCTTGTGAGTCTTACTCTTCCTGGAGTTTCTTGATCGTTTGACGAGGAAGAACGCACCTTTTTCGCGAGCTATGGCAGCGAAGTTGACCTTACCTGTGATGGGCAATTGTCGGTTGCTCCCTATTCTGGCGAGAGAGACCGAAACTTGGTACGGAGGGATCCCAATCTTCTGGCCCAGAAGGAACTGAAAATCTTTGAAATTCAAGGATGGATCCACCCTGACTTCGCCGACGTCAATATTTCTCTCTCCATCGAAGAAAACGACGGAGAACGGAACAGCGGAACCGCCGTCCACCATCTCTTCCAATCAAATTCGCTGGAGAACAGAGCACATATGGAGGAATAATTTACAAAAACATATTAGGAGAACAAGAGGAGAGCGGAGAGTGGACACAGGTTTTATATAAATGGGGGACGTAAAGGGTTGGCGGTTGGGGTTTTGGGTATGTTTGGTAAATAGGGAAGGGCGGTGAGGGGTATTGATGGAAATTAGATTTATTCGTTTTGGGGCATTATCGCCATTAAATTGTGACTTGGGGACCAAGCAAGACGCAAAGACGTAAAACTGCTCGGGGAAGGCTTTCCTCTTGAAAGTAAGGACTGGTCTGGCACTTTGATATATTCTAATTTTCGCTTTCGTAATCAAATTAAAAACGCCTCATTAATTGGTACAGGGAAAGAAACCTTAGTAATTTTTCCGGCCAAACATTATTAATAAATTAACGTAGATTTATTAATGCCACTTGTCTTATTACGTGCCCTCTCACTGTCTCATTATTCTGCTTTGTTAGTCTTCATCATTAAAATTTCATTTATTTTATCAAAAAAATATGTTTATAAAAAAATTATTATATATTAATAAAGAAGTGATATATCATTTAAATTAATAATTTAAAAATATAGCACTTAGAGATATAATAATAGAAAAATAAATTTTTATAAATATAAAAAGTTATCTTTTAAAATTCTTATATTTAATATTAAATAAATAAAATATTTTTTATTTTAATATTTTATAATTATATTATATAAAAATTTTCTCTCGAAACTAAAGCTCAACTAGAACCAGAAGGTTATAAAAAAAAAATTCTGATATTTGTCTGATTAACTTCTATGTAAAAAAAAGTTTATTAGCTCTTTCAATTTGGCATCCCAGTTTCCATACGTTGTGCTAAGTACGAGAGGTGATTTTGGTCATTGCAATTGATGTTTAAATAGACATTTTATACGGCCTTTAATTGCTGAATTTATAAGGGTAAAATACATATAAATTCCCAAAAGTTTGCTTGAGTAGCAAATTTGATACATAAAATTTAGAAACCTACAAATCACTCCTCTAAACTTAAATGAAAACATTTGGCATTCTGTTAAAAGCTGATGGTGAGGTGCACTTCTACTCATTCCTGCGTCCTCTTCTTCAAATTATGCGTGCTTAGTTTTTTCCAATTTTGTGTGTGGGCATAAGAGGACATGTATATAGGTTCTAAAGACACGACTTGAAGCAAAAGTCAAGGGCTACCATGATGTTTTTTTATCTTGATGATGTTCATAGGGAAAAAGAAAAAGGAAAAACATTCAGAAATTTCTTCTTGCATCACAAAAGCCAAGGGCTCCTTTCATGGTTTATCCATTCCGTACATGGCTGCATTGCCATAATAGACCCATGATTTCATTACTTGGTTTATTTACAATTTTCTCCATGTAAAAATGAAAAACAAAATGAAGGCTCGAATAGCCCATACGGAGGATTTCTTTGGGCAAGATAACCTAGAAGAAGATGCTTTTGAACATTGATCTCCGTCCATTATCAATATTTAGGATGCAATGATACATGTTACTCTATGAAGATAAATTCTAAAATGGAAAACATTATTTACTAGAAAGAGAAACAATTGAAAAAACAGGAGCTTAATTACTTCAAGCATTGAACAAAATCAACAGAGTTGTGATGAGTGTAACATGATGAAAGTTAATTGAAAGTTTAAACCTAAAGCCCTCTGCAACTGGTTGCAATAATCTCTGCTATCTCATAAGCTTGTTACATGTCAGAAAAGTATATAACAGGGAACTTGGGTTCCCCAGATATTTTGTCAGCTATCTACATACAAGAATAGTGTACAGGAGCAAGTGTCATGAAGGTATACTGTTTTGGTTTGCAAATTTAAATGAAAGGTATGAAATGAACACAACTTATTGCAGTTGCTTGCTATCTTCCTGCTTCATTTTATTCAACATCTAGATGTCCCTGTTTACACACACACACACTGTTTGTGAATTTTTTAAGTGAGTTTGAATGGAAAGATACGTAACGAGGAATAATAGGCAATAAAGTATCGCAACTAGATTAAACTGAAAATCTTTTTATGGCCATGAAGAACATGAGAACTGAGTATCACAAGTTTTAAAGAAGCAAACTTACAACAGAGGGAGTTTAATCCATGAATAAAAATGACAACTTATAGTACTATGAACCGACAAAGTTTATGGTTTGTATTCTAATAAGTTTTGTACTTTGTGATCTCTACCACTATTCTAAAGAAGCACCATCTCCATAAAATGTTTTACTATTGTATTTCTAGAAAATTCTATCTCTATTTTAATCTATTAATTTTCGTGAATGGAAAAAAAAAAGAATTTTTTTTTTTAGCTTCAGTTTGTATGGTTGTAGAGAGATTAGCTGGTAGCCAGTAATTGTTATTGATTTTGTTTGCTTTTATTGCTAAATGTAATATGATTTGCACTTTGCAGAATAGAGAAAATTCCAAACACAAAGATAAAGTGTCTTTCATAAATATGCAAAGTTGTTTATGATAACTTTCCTTGTAATGAAATTCACTTTCACCTAGCCAAAAAGGAATAGTAAGCAAAAGACAGCATAGGGAAGGAGAAAAATAGGCATAAGTTATTAGTCACAAGCTTCTCATCATCAACTTTAACAGAATGCAAACATTTTCATATTTCATAAAAGTTTAGAAGGGGTGATTTTTAGAATTTCAAATTATATGTGCCAAATTTGTTACTCATGCAAACTTTAAGGGTGTTATATGTATTTTCCCACTTTCATTTTATAATTAAAAATATTTTTCTACATCATAATATATAGAAAAAAAAAAGAAAGAGCTATCCTAAAAAAATTAATACACACACACACTCTTTTATTTTTCCCTAACATACTATTAGAATTACACAACAATCATGAGCCTTGGCCCTTATAATTGAAAATGAAGCTATAATAGTCATAACAATTAATAAAACAATAAGTTATGAGAAAGAAAAATCATTTGAAATGGGTCCATATTCTTCATCGGTACCCGGTGCTAAATTTCTAGATTTGACCTAAATTTGAAACAAGGATTCGTCATTTAATTGTGTTTAGTGTATAGAAACTCTACATATAAATTCAGAGAAGAGAGAAATGTAGTTGACCTGAAAAATGGTAAGTCCTTTAATTGATTTCTTAATTGTCTTTGATGAGTACAAACTAGGCATATTTGTCGATACACCCAATATCAATAATGAAAAAACACCTAAATAAGAAAGGAGGAATGACAAGAATTTAAACCCTCCTTGATTGTCAACTTTCTATGCTTGCAATCGACATCCCAAAAAGCTTCAGATATTTGTTGGCTTTCATAATGTTGTAGAGTTGGTGTGAAGAAAGTTAAGTAAGCTGATTCAATGAGGCCTAGATGTGGCATCTAATGTGTGTAAAATGGCGTAATTTTAAAATTGGCTTCTGGGTTTTAATCACTACTGGCAGCACTGAATTCTGATGTTAATATTTTCATGTACCATGTGTTTTGGAATGGTTTAACACGAGCGCACTTTAGTCATGGAAACCAATTTTTCTTCTGCATAATTTATGTCCTGGAATTTCCTATATCAGATAAAGCCTTACAAATGGGATAGGAATAGTTCAAATTTAGTAAAACAGTGTAGCAAAAGAGGGGATTCTCACTTAAGGAAAAAATTATTCGAATAAAAAATCTGATCCTAAGAGAGGGATGCGATCATGAATTTAAAGCCTATTGAAAAATATATGAAAAATTAATAGTTAATAGTATATAATGGATAAAGAAGTTTTCAAGAAATGGTTAGACATTTTATCCTCAATTTATGACTCCATCTTGTGGGATCTATACACCAAGAATGATCTAGTGCCAGTGCAGCTAGATGCTAATGCCTTGCCAACTGAGTTTGGCTGAGAGAATGCTACCTCAGAGCGCTCAAGAACAAATCCTATGCGGGAAATTTTCCTGCAATAAGTTTAACCACGCAGGAAAGACAAAAGAGTTGGCAACCTTTTTTAGGAGTAACAACCAATTAAAATATAATTCAACGCAGCAGATGTTAGAACTTATATGATTTTTTTCTCTACTTTTTGCTTGCTGCTTTCTTCTGTCTGTTGTTATTGGTTCTTTTCTATTGAATACAAATTACTATTCATTCCAATACAGCAACTTTCTGCGATGATAATGAATTGATTGTCACAAGTTGGCCAATGATTTTTTACATTTTTGTGAATGACGCACCAGATAAACTAAGTCAAATGTAAAGTGGAACAAGCTTTATATAAGGAAAGAAATAAAAAATAGTCTGCAAGTGTTGAACTTACCTAACAGCATCTAACAATTGGCTGGCAATGCCTTTCTTTCTGTTGGAGGGAGTGACCCAAATGGCCCTAATGCCACAGACAGCATGGACTGCTTCGTTTTCACTAGTTATAGCTCCATCGAATGCCCCACCCATTACCTCAGAGGAAATTACTGAAGAGGTTCTTTTCTGAACTTCCCTTAGAAAACTGATATCCCCAAACTGAAGAGCAGTTGATGTGAAATTTTCTTTTTCCTAATGCTGTCAGATGCAGCAACTGAGCAAGAGATTAGTTTGAAAGCTTCTTTTATTGGTTCTCCAACTAGGCACCCAGCAATTCCCAGTCGGAATGTGAACAAATAGACCTGCATGTATAAGGATAATGAACAAAATGTAATGCAACCAAAATGTCTTCATCCTCAGCTCTCTTCAAGAAGTAGATGAAATTTGGATAAAATCAACGAGACAAACAATTAAGCTGAAAAACACTGCAAGTTGTTAGGCAACAGAATAGTATATCATATTGTCATTCACCTTACAGTGCTTCTGGACTATCCACCCACTTCCTAGTTCAATTTCCATCATTTTCACAATCTCTTCAACCTGACAGTAGAATAGCAATGCAATCTCATGTCACAGAAAATTGGTCACAATATTTGAGTGTTAAATTGCAATGTCAGTAACAAGAACATCTTTCTCTGAAACTTGAAATAGTGCTCTGCTTAAACTTAATACCTTATTTCTCTGAGCAGAAGGATCATTCTCTAAAACCATAATGACTCTTCCCTCTTTGACATTGGGTATGTAGATAACCCTTTCGTTGGATCAACCCTACAAATTAAACTAGCAATCAAACAAAGGCTACAAAAGTAAGACTCAAACAAACTAGGTCAGAAAATCTCCAGTAAACATACTTTGAATTGGATCCCATTGGTATAATTTTTGTGAAATTCCTTATGTGTTTTCTCATCCTCTGCATTTCAAGAAGTATGCTTGATCCCACATGTAGAACATGTATGCAAGAGAAAATTGGACCGACCAAAATCTAAATGGAACTGACCACAGCTCCTTTTCTTGTTCTTTATGATTGTTTTTCCCGTTATAGTTGGTTGATTTTGAACACAAATCAATGGCTATGGGTTCCTCCAGCGTCAGGCTAATTAGCCCTTTGTTGGTTCCACTTCGTTTCCCCCATCAAATTAGAAAAAGATATCAGCTGACAAAAATTAGAAAATTTGTTTTTCTTCTACAATCAATTTGGCGGCTAAGAAAAAGGAGAAACTAATGTGGTTCACTAAATAATAAACCCAGAAAATTTCTTTTGTTTCCTACGACTTTCCCAGAGACCAAACAGATTCCCACCAATTGAAAACAATTAAAAAGAAAAAACAACATTTAACATCAAAATGAAGGGAATTGAATTGATTGAATACATACATGCTTGGGTTCAAACGTTTTTCGCACATAAGTGATGATAAGCGATGAAGATCTAATGTTGTTTCTTCTCCCATATATCTAATTTGTCTTTTTCGCCATCAATAGCTGGAGAAGAAGGGTCAATGAATTTGGGTTCAGAAACAGAGGAGCATTTGAAGAAGGAGCTAATCTGTGACTGCATGGAGCCTTGAAGTCGGAGAATGTTGCTGTGTGATACCTTCCACTACACGTGATGATGAAGATGAAGCCACTGTACCACTGCTTGAAATTGGCATCAGGTTCAAGATCACTTCAAAATTCAAGAATCAAGATCACTATCAGGAAATCTTAGTTCAAAGCAAACACATGCATTAGGAAAGTCTTGTTATAAATTTTGCAAGATTCAATATCACATGGTAGTATGCATACTATCAAATTTTGCAATTGTTTTGCAGTTGTATTGGAGTACAACCTTTAAATTTAATGTGGAAGCCAATTCATGATATATGAAATCATCAATACTCATTTATTATTCATGTGCAAATATAGAATTAATGTTTATATTCACTTTGAAAATATGAAATTTATGGGTGAAAATAGGAGTTAACATTCTACTATGTCATCATTGTGATCATCACTATTTGGAAAGTTTAAGTGAAAGACAAGGACTGATACTGAGGCTGAGATAAGACAGAGAACTGTGTATGAAGCTGTATGGATGGTTGTATTTTTAGTAAGGACACTTCCCCCACCCACCCAAAAAAAAAATGAGGAAAAAAGGGGGGGAAGGTTGAAGAGATACCTGAAAGGCTGTAACTAGCAGTTTCTAGGATCTAACAGAATGGATAAGTTAATCTTCTGTCCAACTTTGTCACTTGTCATTCAAATGAAAAAGATATGAAGAAAAGAAGGGTATTTTTGTCGATTTATAACTTGATTAGCTTGTAAAAACTTGATTGGCTTGTAAATTTATAACTTCAAACTACGTAATTATGAACATATGTTTTTGATATATTTGTAAAAGTCATGCCAAAGTCGGAAAGATATATACAAAATGGTTCAAAGACTGATTTATTTAAGAGAATTTTATGTTTTCCAAATTTTCAAAAAAATTTATAGGCAATATTTCATGCAAACTATTAATATACAACAGTTTCAACAAAGGGGCAAAACAAGATTCTCAACTCCATTCAAATTCTAACACTCTAATTAATATCCATTTTTATTGTTTTAAAGAGAATTGTTTGCATATATATGCTTCTTTATATATTATCATATCATGCATCATAATCCAATCAAAGCCAGACAAGATAGTATACACAAACTGCAGGTGAGAACTGAGTACTGGTCTAGGTTACTACTCCCAAAAGTTTTAGCACTTTTTTTCAAATTCAGAGGAACCCAGCAGTCTTCAAAGTTTTAGCACCCACATTCCAAAACACAACTTGTTTCAGCTGAGCTTGAACTAAAAATACCAAAACAAAAGTTTCTAGAAAGTATACAAGCTTATGATTGGTCAAAGAAGTGCCTTACCTGGAATAATGGGTTGGTCAGTCAGATCATCCTGTATTTTTCCTGGAATAATGAAATTTACGGTTATTTGATTAGGTTCCTAGACAAGAATTGCTTTTGTCAAATCACAGGAAACCTACACATTGCATTCATGATGGAGCCCTACATGAAAAAGCACAAGCCCGGGCAACTTAATAACTAGATCCACATATGCCAACAATCCTATATCTATAACCATTTGCCAATTATAGGTTGCCTGTATATTTCTCATGGTCTCATACTAATGTGTAGAGTGACAAATTTTCCCCAATTGATTCTTAACAACAATAGAAGTCTTAACAGATAAGTGAGCTAAATTAGTCAAATGAATTGCGCACATTGGAAATAATATAGAATTCATAAATAAAGGAACTAGCATTTAGATTTAAGTTGATTAAAAGTGGACAGGTAAATCACAGTAAAAACAGAGTCTATTCTGGACAACAATAGAGAAAGTCTCAGCAGATACTCTGTTGTTAAAAGACCACTAGCACATCACGCTCCAGAACTCACATCCAGCGGTAAGTCGTTTTTCTCTAAGTATTTTGGTGAAACAATGCACAGTGAGTAGTTCTCTCTTAAAAGTTCAAAAATGAAAACTCAATTTTCTGTTTTTTCTCAAATGCAATTCTCATCAAGGTATTTCATAAATTTTATCAAGGAAAAAATGAATGTTCCATCTTGTTTGCAGTATAATACTCTATGAACATAAGACACAGCCTTCTGTGGCAAGAAAGGTCATGGATGAAGATTTGTTGCCATCTTGTTTACAAAAGAAGATAAATGTAAAAAATAAATAAATAAATTCAACAAGACCTCTGTCTTAATTCATGGGATACGATTTTTTTTCTCCCAGTGAATTTTGACTCCCCAGCGCTTTTACAGATCAATAACTAGTAAGCCATTTCAATGGTAAGAAATTAGAAGCCGCTGACAAGATGATTACGCTTGAGAGACCTCAAACATTCTCTCGGGTGCTCAGCTTTTGTAACTGTGTAAACAGACTTAAATTCTGCATTTTAAATTTAAAAAAGAAGAAGAAAGAATTTAAAATTTTTGGATGTCATTGAATTTAATTTAATTTCTGCAATGGAAAGAATGAGAATAAATGAAAAGAAAATAAAGAAATCTGTCCCACGGTGTTTACTGATTAGATGAACCGTAAAGTAATGCGCAAACACGTACAAAGCTTTCTCTGTTAGTCAAAAAAACAAAGAGGCATTACAGAAATAGTTCCTATATATTATTAACTGGCCTAAGCTGAGGTATTAAGATTGTAGTTTGAAAGAGAAGACTACGATATTAATCAAATGATAAACCAACACAATGTTTATGATCCTAATCATTCACACAAGCCACCATACCAGAATTCAAGCAATACCCACACGGCCAAACAACAGAAAGACCTCCTTTCAATGGCTAAATTGTGAAAAACTTATCATTTCAAGCAGCCACCAGTACCATTACACAATTATGAAAAAAATCCAGTCATATATTTGTAAATGGTTAGAAGCTTCAAATAAATGTCATTCGAGGGAATGGCTTCCCTGTTACAGACAGGATCATCTAAAGCACTTATACAAAAGAAGTTTACTCTGAAAAATTCGATAAGAGAACGGAGAAGAGAAAGAACAAAAAAGAGAAAACGAAGATGCAATTACCGGGACGAGATGCAGCAAAAACGAAGAGATTCAGAGACAAAACGAAATGCGAAGAGATTCTGCGAGCGATGCAGATGCAATTTGAGAGACAACATGAAGTGATTGAGAACGAAATCCCTGAGCTGAAACGCGAAGGCCAATCGAGACAGAGAGGAACTGAGGCAGAAGACATTTCGGGTATTCCAATTGCACCCGAAAATAATTGATTTACTGCGGGCCAGACCTAAAACCGAGTCTGGGCAAATTTGCCATCCCCACATGGATGCTACCGGCAGCTTTTCAGCTGGAGTGTAATGATGCTTGATTGCTTTTGGGATTGTTCAGAGCATTTTTTTCTGCTTTTGGCGCCGAAACCATGGCGAGGTTTGAGTTTTACCTTTCCTGGCCATGTCTTCTTTTCCTTTATTTTTTAATTTTTAATTAATTAATTAATAATTCATTCAAAGTTAAAAGTGAAGTATAATTAAATTTAAGGAAAAATTCCAAGAAGAATCCTTTGAACTAAAGTTATGATTAGATTTCTTTTTAATAAAAGTGATAATTGATTTAAAACATACGTAAAATTATGAATTTAAACTCATGAGGGAAATAAAATTTTTAAAATAACATTAAATATTATTATACCATGCTAACATCAAATATCATTGGATCATTAAAGATGCTAGTAGAATGGCTAGATCTTTGGAATAATTATTCTAACCAACTTTAAAAACATAAAATTGAAGTTTTAAAATACAAAATCCTATATAATCATTTTTTTTAAATATATAACTTTTTTATGATACAATTAAAAAATTTTATCCTATTTGATTTTTTCTTTGTTTTCAAGATTTTGCCCAAAAGCAAGATTTAGAAAAAATTTCTTGTGTGTTTGTCATAATATTTTCCATTCAATTATAATATATATTAATTATTTTATAAATTATTATTATTTGATAATTGATTATACATAATTAATTTACTTAAATCATGTATAAAATTAATTTATTAAAAAATATAATAAAAAATTGTTTTGTTAATGTTGAGTATAGGGCAACAAATATCAAAAGAAAATAAAAATGAGATAAAAAGAGTATAAACTCTAAAGATCTTCGATTCATTTTCCAGTTAAAATTATAATTATTTTTACTAACTTTTAGTTAAACCAATTCTTGTCTAATTGCCAATACCAACAGTATTTGATATTATTTTAGAAATTTTGTTCTTCATTATATTTGAAAGTCAAATTTAAAATTATACATGTATATATTAAATGAATTACCACTTTTCTTATCATAAAAAATTTATCTATAATTGGCTGTTGAAAAATTTTAGATGTAATCAAACTTCAATACAAAGATCTAAAATTAATTATCAACACTGTTAACATCAAATATCACTTGAAACTCAATTTTAATTTAACAACATTAGCAGTAGGTTAGTATTATATTTGAAAGAGATGACAACTTTCATATGTTACATTGTTCCAAAATTCTGTGAATTTTTTTTTAAAGAAAAAAAAAACTTGTCTAGCCCCATTGTAAAAGTAAGGATCAAATGATGTCCTTTCTTTTTATAATTAAATGCACACAATTACAATACTTGAATATAATAAAAAATCTCTTTCTCAAGATAACAAAATCTTCTAAAAAGAAAGAAAAAGAAGGCAATAAAAATCACCTCAATTAGAATGCCCTGACAAAAATTGTGTCCACTAGTTATGTCACACACTACCTTAGAACAACATACTCACCTCGTATAACTTTTTCTCCACCAAATCAAACATAAATATATGAACCAAAGGATCCCTCAAAATAGATTAACCACATAGCAAAATCATATTCTTAGTTATTTCCATTAATATATGTACAATTCAAGAACTATCTACTTTATTAATTATGATAAACCACGTTCTTTTGAAATACGGAAATAGAGTTCACTTTCAATTTTTTTTTTATATATAAAAAATGGGCATCAAAATGTCACAAGCTCTGGGAGCGGACAAACAAAGAAAATGGAAGATTATATTTCTATTTCCACCCCCCCCCCCCCTCAAGGTTAACAAAATCCTGCCGGCTAACTTCAAAATTGCTAGCAGACTCTAGTAGGAAAATACAAACACACAGTGAAGGAAGACAAGAAACCAGAGACTTGCATGAATTATCACAGACAATACTTCATCAGATTCATGAGCAGGACAGCGATCTCATTAACCGGTTTCTGATCTTCCAAAATTCCCTGCAAGGCCAAGATGACTCATTAGGGGATTTATCAGGTAAAAGTGAAAGGCTTTTTTTTTAAGTAAGGTATATGCTCATACAATGCTAACATTAATAATGTCAGCTCTTACAACATTCGTAAACTCATAGTCACAGCACTTGTTTTGGATCCATAGGGATCCTTCTAGGCAGAGTTATCTCTTATGATAGGGTATTCAACAAAACTTTCAGTCGATCAACGTTGCATTGTATATTATGCCTCAATTCAATTCGTATATTGACTTCCTGGGATGTCTGCAAACAGAAAAAATGAACATAGAATATAAGTCTCAGTAAAAATGAATCTTGAAACGCATAGCAATTTTATATAACAATAAGACATGCTAAATAATCATATTAGAGAACCTAAGAGCCACACATGGTAAGAAGTAACAATATAGGAAACTGCTTTGAATCAACCAGAATACTAATAAGACCATTTCCTGCTAACCTTCGGAGCCTTTGAAGCTGCAGGACAGAATAGTAGAACTAACAATCATTAGTTACAGGTTACTGGGTCAATGAAATTTCTTCACTCCAGATTTAGCCTCTTCTAAACCACTCTATAAATACAGAATCAATTCCCAACAGGAGGAGTATATGTTCATTCTATGCCTGCCTAAAACCTAGTATGTGCAGAAAGATTTTGCAGAACAAGATTGGCCATTTGCTTGTTCGTCATCAACAAGAAAAGAGAATCTCATTTTGTGGATAGAATGGCTACAAGCGTGTGCATAGTTGTATTTGGTATGAAGATGAAAATTCAAAAGAGCCCAAATCCAAATTGGGTGTGTTAAGAGAGAGAAGAGATTTGTGAGGCCATATCCTCAATTGAATAAAGCAATGTCTGTTTATAATAAAAATTATAAGGTTACAAGAAATAGGCTCATGTATTTTAACATACAAAAAACTAATAGACTTAGTCCCTATGTAACTACTGGACTTAGCCCTTAAGTAAATACTAGACTTAATTCACTAATATTGCTTTTTAAGTTAAAGCATAGATATAAAAAATGTCCAACTTATTATAAATATTATCAATCCATTTTTTTTAAAAAAGCCTTAGTAAACAAATCAGCAAATTATTTCTTAGTTTTTGTATGTTTAAGATTGATAACACCTTCTTGACGTTTCTACCTAATTAAATGACAGTCAACCTCTACATGCCTGCTCCACTTATGAAACATTGGGTTTGTCACAATGTAAGTGATTATTCGATTATCACACCATAATTGTATTGCTTCAAATGAAATAATTTGAGCCATGGCTTAATATTCAAACTCTACATTAAATTGAAATATCATTGCTTGTTTCTTACATTTTCAAAATACGAAATTTCTACTAACAAACACACAATATCCTAAAATAAGCCTTCTAGCTTTAAGACACCTTACCCAATTAATATAAAAAAATCCTTTAATTATACAATGACCACAATCTTGATATAATATTCCACGCCCAAGGGCTTTTTTTAAATATTTTAAGATATGTACAACTGTATCCCAATGAGAAGTTCTTAAAAAATTCATAAACTAACTTGTGACACTCACCTAAAAAGTAATGTCAAGTTTTGTGATAATAAAATAGTTCAATCTGTCCACTAACCTTTTATAACATTCTAGATCTTCTAGTAATTTTCCCTCTTTCAATTCAAGCTTAATATTTAAAATCATAGGTGTGTCACATGATTTTAAACTAATCAAGCTAGTTTCCTTCAAAAAATCAAGAGCATATTTCCTTTATGAAAAAAAAAATTCCTTACTTCAAACAATCTTAACACCAAAAAAAATACTGAAGTAGTCTCAAGTCCTTAGTCTCGAACTTGGATTGAACAAAGTTCTTTAATTTTAAAATTCCCACATGATCATTATCAATAATCACAATATCATTAACATAAATAGCGAGAAGAATACACATAGATTTAGAATGTTTGTCAAACACAGAATAATTATAATCACTCTTCTTTATATCAACCTCTATTATAACATCACTGAATCTACTAAACCCTCAAGAAGATTACTTTAAACCATACAAAAACCTTCTCGATTGACACATCTTTCCTTTCATGAAAAGCATTTTTAATATCAAGTTGGTGAAAAGGTCAGTGCTAAAAGGCAGCCAAAAAAAGAAATAGACAAATATTATTTTAGCAACAAGAGAAAAAGTCTTAAAATAATCAATACTATAAGTTTGTACATAACCCTTAACCACCAATTGAGCTTTTAATCGAGCAACAAAACTAACTAGGTTAACTTTAATTATGTATACCCGCTTGCACCTAATAGGCTTTTCAACACTTGTCAAGGTTACAAACTCCTCAGTATTGTTATTCTCAAAAGCTTCCATCTCCTCATTCATAGCAACACACTAACCACCATGAGAAGGAGCTTCTGAAACAGTTCTAGGAATAGTAATAAAATCCAAGGAAGCAATAGAAAATTGGGAAGACAGGTGAGGCGAAATGTGACATAAAATTAGAGATAGGATGAGATGAAAGAAAGCTACCTCTTTAGGTGCAATTACGAATACCTTTGCGATAGGCAATACGAATATTAAAGTGGGAAAATGGAAGAGGTGGATCTTCTGAAGAAAAACCTATTAGTGGAAGAAACAAAACTAATGGCCATTTAACAACTAGCGTGGCACGTGATAGTGGCGGTGTTATTGTGGAGACCTATTTTCTACAAGAGTAAATAAACTTAATGGGAGGGGGAGCTATTGTTGGCAAGTGGAGTCCTAAAAAGCAGTAGTATATTGAAAGAAATAATTGTCAATAGACTTAGACTCAAGTAAAAGATTAGTAATTGTAGAAGCATCAAAGAAAGGAAATGAGTAAAAAAAAAATCGAAAGGTACGAAATAACATCTCAAATTAGCATAATAACAATAATAACCTTTTTGAGTGCAAGAATACACCCAAAAAAAAAAAAAGAAAAGAAAAAACGCACACACTTCTGAGATTGGGGATCCAATTTAGAAACTAAAGACTGATAATTACGAACAAAACAATTGCAAAGAAAGATGTAGGGAGTGAGATAAAACAATGGTTAAGAAAGAAGTACGAGATAATAAGATACCTCACCATCAAGAACTGAAAAAAATCATTTTATTGATTAAAAAACAAGTTGTAAAAACAGCTTCTGCCCAAAATACCTTAGGGTGAGATAATAATGGTTGAGAAGGAAATAAGAGATAAAAAGGTACCCCACCATCAAGGACTGAAAAAGACATTCTATTGATTCCTAAAATACCTTAGGGCTTTCATCTAAAATATAAGTACATGTGAATCATCCATTAAATGACAATTTTTTCATTCAACTACCCTATTTTGTTATCATTGTTATGGAGGAATCACACAAGATAATTGATGTATAATATTATGCTTAAATAAATATAAAGAAAATTGAATAGAAAAATATTCTTTAGCATTATGCTATGCAAACTTCGAATAGAAGTATGAAAGTGATTTATAATTTTAATATAAAAGGCATAAAAAAATCAAATAACTCAAAATGATTTTTCATTATATAAAATCAAGTAGTTGTTCAGTAATCATTAACAAAATAACAATAACCAAGTTTAAACATAACTAGACAAGGATCTCAAACATTAAAATAAACAAATGTTTTAAAAATCCAACCGGTCATTGAAAAAAAAAATGAGAGCGATTCAAGATTTAATAGTTCAACTAGGGCTGAACCAGAATTGAACTAAAATTATAATAAAAAATGTAAAGTGTAAGTTTTAATATATATATATATATATATATATATATATATATTATCATAAAATTAAATTTATATGTATAAAATATGAAAATATATAAAAATATTTCAAATAATTTCAAAATTTCTAAGTTCAAAATTCAAATTATCATAAAAAAATTATTATTGAACCCAATTTTTGGTTGTCTTTCATTTATACATATAATGTAATTTTTTATTATTTGAAACTTTAAACTTTGAATATGTAAATAATATTAAGCAAAAATAATATTATTTTTGTAAATATTTAAACAATAATAATTTAAAAAAAAAAACCCAATGAATTGTGAAAACCGTGATTAGTTCACACGATTTGATCAGGTCGTCATTAGTTCACCGATTTTATTGAGATCGGTTTTAAAGGTTAACAAATTGGCCAAATGACTAGTTCACAATTTTTCCAGTTCAATCAGTCGATCCAATCCAATTTTTCATTCATTGAAATAAACTAACTCAAAAGGAATGCAACCCATTTATTAACTCTAAGAACATAAGATTGATAATGTTATTTAACAAATTGACATGAATCACAATCAAAATGCGAAATAGAACCTAAATGAGAACACAATTTCTTTAAGGATAACAAAAAAAGATGATCCAATCAACAGTGTAACTAGCATAGAGTAATGGTGGTAACAATAGCAACAAGCAAAGAAGCAAGTGGAGGGAAATCACCATCAAACACATACATTCCACTAGATTCGTGTCCTTCATCAAAAATTTTCTGTCAAAAGATTTTAAAAAATACAATAACCAAGCAAAAAGTAAATACCACAATTATAAATATATGTAATTTGACTAACTGAAAGTAAGTTGACTGGAAATCTGGAAAGACACAAAACATTATTTAAAGAAATATCAGAGGTAACATTGATTATATCACTCCCAACAACAGACATAGTTAACCCATTAGTTAAAGTGATAGAAAAAGATAAAGATGTAAAAGAAGGAAAGATACCTATATCTCCTAATATATGATTAATGGCCCTAGAATCTATTATCCACCTAGATTTGAAATAAGAAAGACATGCAATTGGATTACCTATTTGAATTCGACTAGTAGTAGGTTGAGTGAAAAGTGACTACTATAGAATTGGTGGCTACTATGAAAGCTGGAATTAAATCAAACTATTATACTCATCTTTAGTCAAAATTATATGCTTAGATTCTGATGCAAAAATGCTAGAAGTAGTATATAAAATCAAGATAGTGTATATATTGTCCAATTAACTTAGGACAAGTTCTCTTCATATGACCTTATTCCTTACAATAAAAGCAAATATCATTGTTGGGGAGACTATGACCTTTGCCTCTATCTCCTCTAATACCATTACGACCCCCTTGAGTATTAAAACGGATTAAAGTAGAGAATTCAACTAAAGAAGTAAATGGAGAAGCTAATGGCAGCCTTTAAGATATTCGAAGAACATGTGAAAAAACAAATTGTCAACTGTTCAAAGCTAGATAAGATCTGTTGGCGAATAAGATTGAGCTCAATAGATAAATTCATAAGAAAAGACAACGATGCTAATTGTTCTCGCTGAATACATATTGCCTTGACATATTCAGTAATGAGAAAAAGATTTTCCTATTATTCATAAATATTGTTTCACTCAATATAAATTTGAGACACAATCTTTTCTTGCACATTTTGCTGAAATATAGACACACATAAGTCATAAATGCAATTTAAATTATCTTTATTTGAAATAAGAGTCTCAAGGAATATCCATAGATCTTTGACTATCTTGCAGTATACACAGTTATTTTCTACTTCTCTCTCTAACATATTGCTTACGAGACCAAATATTTACCAATCTTCTATAATCGATCGAGTTTTCGTGTTGTTAGTTGATGGGTCATTGGTCAAGCAATCAAATCTGCCAAGATCCTTAAAGAAAAACTCAATAGATATTTTCTATGCAAGATATTCATGTTCATCAAGATCAAGTTTCCAATTAGTTATTTATGCAGTAGTAGGTATTAAGTTGGAGAAAAGGGACTTAAAATTTGACTTGTTTTCACTCGGACCAGAATCAAATTTTGCTAGTCTCCACCATCACAGCAAACAGAGAAATTGAAAAATCAAATCAAAAAAAAAATAGCGAAAAACACAACTGAATAATGTTTGAATCACAAACCCAACCAACATAAAGGTATGGAAACTTCTGGGGAACTTGTCAAAGAAGAATTGCTGCCAGACGATGTCTTACACCACCAAATGCCAGAGAGCCTAGTTGTGCAGGGTGCCCACTCACTCTGGAAAACATCACACATGTGGCACACACGCCGATCAACCGCTGTCAGAGAATGCTGATCTACAGCATTATCAACTCAGATTGTGAAAAGCTGCCTAAAATTGCTGCCAATTGCTATAAACAGTAGCTACCGCCCCTTAAATAGAACCAAACAGCAGTGCCCCTCTCCCATAATTCTGTATTCATGATCTAATGCCTCTAAAAACACAATTAAATTGTCACCAGGATCACTGTGACCTAGTCACACAGAGAAGAAGAAAAAAAGAGAGAGAGAGAAGATCAAGAAGAAGCTCGGTTTGTTTGGTTTTGGTTTAATTTGGGTTTAAAGAGGATACCTAGATAGCTCTAGATAGCATATTAAGAGAAAGGAGACTTGTGAGGGCATATCCTCAGTTGAGAAAGGCAATATCTATTTATAATAAAAATATAAGGTTACAAAAGATAGGCCCATGTATCTTAATATACAAAAAACTAATAGACTTAGTTCCTAAGTAACTAATAGACTTAGCCCTTAAGTAAATACTAGACTTAATCCACTAACATGGTGCAAGCCACTAGTCTCACAAAAAAGATACACAACCTTCGCAGTTGATGACATCTTACACTTTGTAAGAATAATCATAGATAAATATTCAACTATTAAATGCTTCAAAGTAAGTATTGCACATGAAGCTCAAATATACCTGTAAGGAAAGCACTTTCTGTGAAATGTCATTGATATCTGCCATGTGTGAAGACATAATCCGATGCATTTTAGCATCCTTGTGCATCAAAAGAAGTACAGAAGCAACAGCGTTTACCCTGCTCAAACAGTCCCTCTCATTCTGTGAACAGTTATCAGGTACCAGCATCAAACTAATTTCAGTTACAGTTGATCCCATTCTCTTCAAAACAAGGTTCATGAGTTTGTGACATCGATCAAACATGAAAAAACAGGGTAGAAGATAGTAACGTAAAGCATGTAGGCGATTCGAAAGAGTAGACTCCTCATCAACTTCTGAAATGCACTGTCAGGCAGTAAAATATATTATCAATAGAGAAAAAAAAAACAGTTATTTGAATTCTCTAATATATACTTAGCTCCACTGATTAGAGTTGCTGTAAAAGAATACCATGCACACAAAAAATAAAGAAATGCAATTTAAAACAAAAAAAAAAGGAAGATGCTTCACAGTATCAGAAGACAGACATATTCAGTGTTGGTCACTGACGATAATGTTATCAGTAAAGACAATAGTAGGATGTAAATGTGAAATGCTTCTAGAACCATTTTCAATTTTTTTTATGGTTTAGGGAGGGGGGTGCCCCAAGGCTTAATGGTGCATTATACATCCTGTTTTATCATATGGCATACTGAATTTGGGCTGCCAGGAGCTCACATGGAACAATAATAGTAAAGAAAACAGTGTGGCTAAATGTGTTGAGGCTCTAGAATGATAGTGTGGATTGAGTATATTAAAAAATAAAGCCCTTTTGACTTTTGACCACCGTGGAACAGTTTTGAATGGAGAAAACTTATTGAAATTTTATAGGTGTTTGCTATGAAATTCCCAATTAGAATTTTTACACATGTAATCAATTCCTAGTAACTAATTAATGATTGCATTTGTTAAGTTGTAATTATTAGTAATGTATAAGAAAAATAATACACATGTAAAATTCTAATTGAGAACTGTACAGCAAACACTTATGGAACTTCACCTAAGTTTTCTCCATTGTGAATATCCTAAACAAGAAAGTAGATGTAAAATGTGTAAATTATAACATAGCTTCAACAAGTTGTTGCCTTGTCACTTGTCAGCATATTTCAGTCAGGATACTCACTTGCACAACATCCATCAGGTATTCTGCTACACATGAGCTGAGAATGACAATACTCTGTTCAGAAAGTCTAGCCGGCTTGGAATCCACTGTAACAAGCATTCTTAGGAGGGACGAAATATTATCCAGAGGAGGCTTTAGCACCTGTAACATAATATGGAATGAATTCACATCTCTGAATGGGCTATCATTCTCCTCTCTTTTTTCCTTTGTCTTTTTTCTCTTTTTTTTTTTTTTTTTTTTTTTTGGGGGGGGGGGGGGATGGGTGAGGAAGGAAATAATTGTTAGTAAATAGGTTCCACATCTATTATATTATGCTATATGTACCCTGTATTATAATATATATAGTGACTGCCTAACTCAGTTGAGGATATGGCAATACAAATTTCTCTCCTAATTAACAATAATGTTGAAGCTACAAATTTTAAATTGGATAAAGAAATTTTAAACCCTTCTATCACCAACAGGACCCCTCTCTTTTGCTACTGAAAGGGATTGAAATCCAGAAAAGAATAGACAAGTACTTTTGTAAACAAAGAAATCTCACTAAAAAATTCATAGCAATACAAGAGCTCAAGAGCATCAATTTGGCCATACAATTACATGTGCATGAGACAACTGAGGAAACTTACTATCTGATCAATTATAACTTTCTCTATCATCTGTAGAACAAGAGAACTATCACCCATCTGCACCAAGTATGAGCAAACAACTGCAGTGATTGCTTTAAATGTTTTGAGATTTGAGTCACTCACCAAATCAGGAGGCATGTTTTCTGCAAAATGGAAGTTCATCACCATACTGGACAGCATAAAAATGGATAGTATCTCCAGGATATATCAGTATCAAATTTATAATGTCAACCAGGCTCACAAAAATTTCCTCCCATTCTCACCCCCAGTAAGAATAACCTAAGGAATACAAGAAGCTTATTTGAAAAAATGAAGAAAATTGTAGTTATTCAGTGATAATAGATTCAAAGCAATACAAGAAGCTTATTTGAAAAAACAAGTTATCCAATTGAATATTTGTAACCTACCATGATAAACCTTGAATTGTGACAGCAAAGTGACAAAGAAACTCAAGTGGTCAGCAATTTTAATATGTCCATTTGTATATGCTGAATGGAGAACCTCCATAATTCGAAATGACACTTGTGGATCTAGATCAGGACCTGCACAAACAAATTAAATATACATAAAAAAAAAGTGGGGAAAAAAACAGTACAAGAGTATCCTCACTTGTTTGTCTCATCAACGTACATAATTTCCTACATTTTGGATGGTGTCCTTTCAGGAATCTCTGTGCTAAACAGCTTGCACTAGCTTGTTCTCAAGTACAATTTGTCATTTACATCATTATATGAAATAAGTTTTAAATACAAATTCAAATAATAAAAATGGCTATATCATTAAGTTGAAGAAATACCAATATTTTTTTAATTAGACAGCAGTAACATTTTTTATTTTGTAGATAAAACTTCTCATCGTAACATTGACTTCACTCTCTAGAAATACCTCAAACAATACATTTAACTCATAGAACTTCTAGGATAAATCTCAAATTCATATCAATTTGATACAAATTTGTTATTATTTTTCTCTTTTTGGTTTTAAATACATTTCTTCAATAACAGGCAAGTCAACAACTCACCAATATTTTTTCTTTTCTTTTTTTTTTTTTTTTTAAATTCCAAGAACACATGATTTAGCTCAAACACATCAGATACCAAGAAGAGGCTGCCATGAATAGGAATAACATTAGCCCTTAGTCTTGGTGCACTGAGAAAGGATGAAGTGTGCATATGAAAACAGGTAAATAAAATATCCAGTGAAGAAAATTGATGAACCAAAAATTCCTCAAAAAAATAAATAAAAAATAAAATAAAGCTAGTTGAAACTATAAACAAACATGATGACATACACAGGCAACAAGAAGCTATTGACTTCAAGAAAGGGGAACCCAAATGAGAGAAATAGTAAAGGCAACAAAGTGCGAGCTCTTGAGATTCCCTAGGAAGCCTGATAAAAGGACCATAATGTGCATTTCCTGCAAGATGATCAAGAAACATAAGGGACAAGGAACAACTCTTTGCAGGTGGTGAAGTACTGACATTATTCTCTCAAAAATGTGCTCCTTTTTACCTTCTTCACACTTATGGTAAAATTCTTGCAATGAGCATTGCATGTCTTCATAAATACAAACAAGGGATGAATTCAACAAAGCACATTGTCCAATGCGAAGTTGAAGATGCAAGACAACCTGAATACCATTAAAGAGTTAAGGAAAAAGGTTAATTTGGAGATTCAAGATCAGAAAGCAAAATCACATTCGCCTACACCAATTTTTTCAAATTCAGAAACTTCAAAGAAGGATTGACTGCGAAAAT
This sequence comes from Sindora glabra, assembly GCA_020226215.1. Lineage (NCBI taxonomy): Eukaryota > Viridiplantae > Streptophyta > Magnoliopsida > Fabales > Fabaceae > Sindora > Sindora glabra. The sequence continues at coordinate 19,806,065 of CM035228.1, forward strand.
GAAATGAGATTCTACATGAGAGCAGGCAGGGTGTTTATCCCCTAGCTCGATCAGCAACAAAGGGAGCTCTCTAATCCATGCAATTAAAGCATCCTGGAGGTCTAAAGTTTCCGGATTACTTGCATCAAGGTAAAGCTTGTCTTGGATCTATAATTTGCAGCAAAAAAGAGAAAGAAGTTTGATTATCACAAATTTGTACATCAAGGGAGAGTTAAAGACCATCCACAGGTCTTAAATTCAAGTTCTTCAAGGTAAGGATAAAGTGTAACTTACAGGAGTTAGCATATCTTTGATTGCAGATAGACAGGCCAATTTCAATGAGGAACCTGCCTTACTTTCTATAAACATATGAGTAAATGCCTGCATTCAACTTCTAGGTATTAATATGGTACGGAAACCCAAAGTATCAAAGCAGAGGCTCATAAAGAAGCACTGAGTGCAAGCACTAGCTCTAACAAGAAACAAATTATATTTAGAATCAGACTTCTCTAAAGAAAAAAGTCAAACCTGAAGAAGACGAGATGTCCAATAGCTTGCTCCATGGCAAACTAGTTTTGGAATAAAAGGAAGGAGCTGAACTAAATGCTTTTCACAGTCAACTCTACCAAACTGTCCAGCACTGCATTTCTGTGCACCAACAATTTGATCAAATTCAGATGAAGGATGACAATCAATTTCAACATCATAAAAATTAACTTGCTAAAATAAATATATGTGCATGTCTCAAACCTTCCCAAGCAGGATGTTTTCCACAAATAGTACAAATTTCTCCAACAAATCAGGAGGAAGGCAGATCCATTCATTTAATTGTAAAAATACTCTTGTAATGACCATGTTCAATATAAGAAATCTATCATCATCCTGCATAGCATAAAAACAGGAATTTATCCTATTTAAGGCAGCAATTTAATCTAAAAAGAGTGCATTGCATTTATAACTATTCTTTCTGTAGTATAGATAAAATACACGCCTCCCCCCCTCCTCTCCTTTCCAATCAACTTCAACAGTGAATGCTAGGTCCCAAAAATGTCACAATTATACCTTATCCTTAAGTTGATGCACAGAATTGAGGGGAAAAAGAGGTAATAATTTCTTCAACAATATGGAGGAGACAGGATCATCCCATATTGACACATCAGGTCCACAATTTGAACTCAGGGATACCAAACCTTCATTGGTTTCAAAAACAAAGGATCTGACCATAAGATCTATGCTGTGAAGTATAGACAGCATACAGTCAATTGATTTCTTATCAAGAATTTGCATGGTGCGAATCACTGGTATAAATTCTTGAAAACTACTGAGCAATAAAGGTACTAGATCCTTTAGTTTCTTTATGATACGAGAAAGCCCTGCAAAAAGCAACAAAGCATACAACAGAACAGTCAGAGCATAAGAAAAAAAAAATTCAGGAACTGAAAATTATTCGAACTCATGCAACAACATTGAATTTGTTAATTGTTTCCTCGTCTAAAATACACATGTACGTACCAGTAGATACTGCAGGCTTATCATCCTCAAAAGAGTGCAATACTCTACATCCAGTATCATTCTACTGACATTGGGAAAGGCATTAGAAACAAATTGGCTAAGGTAAAAACTGCTAAGTCCAACATAAATCATAGTGAAGATGAATAAACAAATAATTTCAACTGTTGTCTATAGAATAGGTGTATAGGGCTTAAAAGCCACAGATACAATTAATTTTTATAAACGAAAGAACATATTATTAGGGAGAAGAAAATAGCTTAATCATGTATATTGTTACTGTAACACTTCTTTTGTTGCTCCATTCCTCCACCTAGTAGTGTACATAGCATACATTGTGAATAACTATAATTCTTAAAACCATATCCAAGAAATCCCAAGTAAATTACACTATATTCACAAGCAAATGACAAGTAAGAAATGCATTGAATTCAAGAGTTTAAGCATGAAGTTGACAAAAGGGGTCACACTCATGATTATGATAATAAGAAAATTTAAAACAATTTACAGCAGCAAAGTGTCAATAGTAACGTCAACAATATGAAAATACTCTAAAGAGAATGGCTGGTATATGGCAGTTTATATATATATATATATAAATGAAAAAAAAAAAAAAGATACCTTCCTACATAAATCCATCTCTTCTTTATTCCATGGCAAGAGTGACAAGCAGTGAACCAACCCAGCAACAATGTTTTTAAGTTTTGCTTTGTCTTGTAAGTAGTACTGGTTCTTTCTTAGAATATCCTCGTAACTCTGAAAGATCTGTTCACCATGCAACTCACATAAAAATAACTTAGAAGGACCAATATAGTAAGTGAGAGTGGTATAAAATCAAATCTGGAAGAAGTATAAAACTTCAAGCAAAAATGCATCTTAATGAAATTATTGGAAAACCAGTGCAGCATATATTGAAGCAAGAAGTTTGTTCTGTCAATTAAGGGAGGTGGTTTGTCTGTCTTTGTCCATTAATAATTCCAAAAGCTGAACTATTCAAGGAAAATCTATTTCCAAAATACTTATTTGCAGATCATGTACAACTGTCTTTGAATAAGCCGGTCCCTTCCCTAGGTTTTGGTTTCAGAAAATAAACAAACTAAGACTTAGCAGCCAAAACCTCAAAAGCCCACGAACCTATGTAAACAAACAAAATCTGTAATGCAAAAGCAAGACAACAATATTTGTCAGAGAAAATGTCTTTCATCTCATACTTTCCAATCTATATATAGAAAAACTAATAATATGGGCAGGTAATGTCACCTTTTCTGCATATGAAGACAACGAAGGAGGATAAAACTCAAGAACAAGGTCCAAGAATTCAAATGCCATGAGCCGAATATCAATTGCCAAATTTGTCATTGCATTGAAAATGTAAGCCATCAATAAGGAAATAACCAGTTCTTGATTATCCTGAAAGTCACAAGGAGGACCATATATCAGAGATAAGATAAATCAGTAAAAAAGGGGTCATTTAATATCAACAATTTTCCAATGCATTTCCCCTCACAAATCATATATTGATCTATTTGAGTATTTAGGTTCCAATAATTAAATGTAACCCTACATAAACCCACAAAACAAGGAATTGCTATCTAGCAGCTCGCATGTAATGAAAATTATAAACATATATTCATAGTACAGCAACCTGCAGAAGAAAATCTATTCTACCAAACAAAATGACCAATATACAAGCATTCTTTTAGTGGCTGAATATTCTACAGTCAAAAATGTCAAAAGTATTCCCAGAAAAATCTACACATTTTGCTTTTAGATGTATCACAATCAAAACGGTTTTAACTAGTTGCAATCCTCATAAATGCTAATCCCAATTTCTTTGCAAGGAACAAAATTTTGCTCCACAAAAAGTCTATCAGTCAAATAAAACAAAAACTATATCTATATTCAATAAGGATGAAAAGACAGTTAAATAAATCAACGACTACAAAGTACCTCTTTGCAACCAGGTAAAATCACAGACTTAAATAGTTCATATAATGATCTCCGAACCTCCTTATCATCATCACCAATGCGCTCTCGTAGTTTTTCTACAACAGCATATTTGTGCAACTTCAGTTCTGCTGGATATCTGGTGAATAAATCCTTTATACCCTTCAATGCATCTATAATATACAATATTTGGAAAAAAGAAAAAAGTTTATACCAATATGAGGAGCACAAAATACAAAAGTGGAATGCTGGAGTAGATAACTACAAGCACCAACATAACTTTACGATAGCACAGTTGAAAAAGTATTGAAGTAAAATGCAAACCTACAAACTCACATGCTATGTGATTGATGTAAATTTGTCAGTTTCAAAGGAAAATCAATTAATTGATCGCATCCTATTGTTTTCATTTAGTAGATTTTGAAATCAAAAATCATTTTAAGAATTATACAAAGTTAAAAAAAAAAGGAAAAAAGAACAGCCTTCTATGAGGCATGTTGATTATTAAGTTCTATAATTCCACATATCTAACCATCACTTGCTGCAGAGTGCTTTATTTTATTTTATTATTATTATTATTTGCATAGAAATTGCTTGGTTTCAGGTCCCAAACAAAACCTCTATTTAGCTTAAAACTTATCCTCAACTGAACATCTGATAGTCTGTAATTGTCATTACCTAGGATTCATAACTATACCGGCCATTTGGCAGAGCCTTATCAACATTGCTGTAATGCACTTTAATAGAAAAATATCATAGTGACATTACACGGTCAATGAAAAAGTAAATACCTCTACGAACTTTCGGGCTGTGATGAGATGTTTGTTGAAGGAGTTCTTTCAGAGTTAAACCTTTCCTGTTCACAGCCAAACCTGCCTTCTCCGCTGCCACACTCTGCTCAGGAAGAATGATTGCTGCAATGAATGTGGTTCAGCAAATATACGATGGTGTATCATGTCATCTACAAAACTCCGTATGGAAGAAAGATAGTACCTTTGGATTTAATTTCAGTATTGGTGGAATTCTTAGGCGGCGGCAGTTTCCTCCCAATCTTTCGCCTTATTTTCTGAAAATTTTGAGCGACAAATATGACAATCAGCGTTTCAAATGCTGTGCATAGTAGATGAGAGGAGTGAGAAAATGCATAGTTCACCTTAAAATCCATGCCCTGCTGTTTCTTGGAGGAAGCTTTAGAACGAGTCATCTTTCCCAATCACTGTATGCTGACACGACTCATAGTTAACGATGAAAACCACACAATCAGTTTACAGTAAGTATCGTAAATTGAGTGTATTGAAAAACCTTTCAGAAAATAGTGAAAAAGGGCAAGCTGGGTCGGATTCTAGCTCGCATCAGTCTCAGTGATACTCGAAGGCAGTGAGAGCAAAAGAGATAGACAGCCCGAGATAGAACATGTAAGAGTAAGACTACCCGTAATTAGTGATTTGAGAGAACCAAATAGCCCTTTGTAGTACTTTGTCGATGGTGGAGAGGCTGCGGAAGCGGCGAAGGGAGTGGAAGCGGTGAGGAAAGTTGTTGTCAGTTTGGAACGCCGCTGTGACAACCGGAGTGAGACGGGACTTTCGGGCCGGATTTGGATATATTTTTGCTTTTTTATTATTAGGAACTGTTTTTAAAAATTATTTTAAAAGTTATTTTTAATTTATAATTTTTTTTTAAATTTATAAAAATAAATAATAAAGAATATTTAAAGGATTAAATAAAAATATTTTATTTAATTATGCAGAATTATTTAAAAGTTATTTTTAATTTATTTTTAAGTTACATCATCATAAATTTTAAAAATATATTTAGAAACGGTAAATAACTCGAACTAATTTTCAATGACTAAATATGTACACATTCTTATGTGAAATTATGAAAAAATTATAATTTTACTTACATATAATTTTATTAATTTTTTATTTAATTTATTTATATATATTTTTAATGTTAATATTTTATTCGTTTAAGTTTTTACAATCTAGTGTTTTAATAAAATATTTTATAATAAATAAATTGATGAATTCGAAGAAAATTAAAAGGCAATCAATTATAATTTCTTCATTTATATTTTAATTGATGCAATTTTTAATTTAAATTCAAAACTATATTAGTGATACATTTTTAATTTAAATTTATAAATTTGGTATTATTATATATTTTATAAAATTATAAAATTTTTAGGAAATACATGAATTTGGTTATTTAGAGTTTTATTTTTTTAACTCATGTCATATATTATAATAATTTTTTTATGTAAGGTGTATTATTAAAATAAGATTAATATATTTTAGTTTTTATTAAACATAAATTACACCAATTGAAGTAAATACAAAATTACACTTTACTTGTATAAGATTTCACTCAACGTCGCCTCTTTATCACAAATTTTTTTGTTAAAAGTTAGATAAAAATATTTGGATTTACAAAATATTAACAATAAAAAGCACACATAAATAAATTATAATACTTAAAGATACATGTAAATTGCTTCATTTATTTTAATAAAAATATTTTTTATAAAATATATTTATAAAATTTAAGATAAAAATATTTTATTTATTTAATATTAAATATAATAAATTTAAAAAATAAATTCTTTAATTTTAAAAATAAATTTATTTTTTATTATCATTCCTTTAAATATTATTTTTAACTACTAATATGAGTAATATATAACTCATTTACACACGTATACATATATATATATATATATATATATATATACATGATAATTTTTTATAAAAAAATATTTTTCAACAAAGCAAAATTTAAGTAAAAATTGATAAAATTTCATAGGGATAAACTGTAATTTTTCTTAAAATTATAGAATAATAATTATAATTATTAACTATAAATTATTAAAATTATAAACAAATAGAATTAAGAATCGGGAGCATCTCAATTTTCGGAAAAAAAAAGGATTTGCATAACTTCATATTATGAGTTTAATTTTTTTTATAACTTGAAAGTTTATAATGTGAAAGAAAGTTACAAAAACTTCAAATTAATTTTATTTTAGTCTTATTTTTATAAATATTAATTAAATTTTATTTTTGAAATTATTTTCAACTTAAAAATGAATAATTGAGAATGTTTGGAGAAATAAATAAAAATATTTTATTTAATTATAAAATTATTATTAAAAATTAAAAATATAAATATAAATTAAAAAGGTATCTAAAAATTATCTCTGTTTTTATTTTCTATTTAGATATTTAAAATTATAATTTTTTAAAACAAGTTATGAAAATAATTATGAAAGAATAACCCCTATTTTTTAAAAAAAAAATATGAAACTAATTTTTAAAAGAGTAAACAAACATACCTGAAGGAATCCGACCCGGAATGAAGCCTTCAAGTCAAAGGCCTTGGCCCTTGGGATCGGGAGTAAATTCAACACCAACTTGTTATTTTCATCTTTTTATTATTATTTTTTCACCCATTTATCTCTTTTTGGGGACCAAAACAAAAGCAAAAACCTCAAACTTCCGATGAATCGCCCCGGAAGTGGGGAATGCTGAATAGGATCCCAGTTCACATCCCCAATTTCCCGCTGCTTTTTCCTTACAGTTTAGTTCAATAGTGTGAGGTGAAAATCGAGCAATCATGCAAATGCAGCAAACTCAACCGGCGACGACGGCGGCAGCTACTCCAAGTTCCAATCCTCCTCCCTCCGGTGGCTCCACGGCGGAGGCAGGGCCGAAGCAGGTGGCACTAGCGATGGACAGACTGCGCCAAGCTGCCCGAATTATGGCAGATATCAGAATTGGTGCTGATCGTATTCTCGAGGCCCTCTTCACCGCTTCAGAGCCTCGCCAAACCTCCAAGCCTTTACATTTCTTCCTGAAAGAAGATGCTTCTATGCGTCAACATCTTCTGGACCTTCGTGCCCTCGGTGTGCAATCCTACTAAAAGCCTGCATTTTTCAATTTGATTTGATTTTTGGTTCCTTGGTTTCAAGCTTTTGATTTTATGTATTTTGGTTTTCTACGATTTTTTTTTTTGTCTGCTAATGTGGCTTACACTCGGCCATGTTATTTTGTTTGCTAGGAAGGCAGCTAGAGGAGTCTGGGTTTCTCAATGAATCATTTCGAATCCGAAGTAATTCTTGGGATTCCGCTATGCCATTGGCTTGTGCGGATGCGACAGTGGTTGCATATGCTTGGAAACGCAGTATCGCGGCACAAGCTAGTGCATCTGCTGTTGATAAGAGTAGGTTCGTTCCATTTGCTTTGTTCTATATCAGCTATACCAGAATTCAATTTCCCCTTTCAGTGTAAATGACACATATTTGTTAATCGCCGTAAAGTAAAGAAAATTAGTGATGGTATGTTCTATTATCTTGTTTTCCAAATGAGAAGTAACTATACAATTAAATTTGGATGTAATTGTAATACTAGAAGACAATGCGGTTGCACTTTGTTAATGTTCAGAAGTTTTTTTCTAAACATAGATGAACATCTTGAATTTTCAAATTTTATACTGCCTCAAATTTCACTGCATACATAGGTGCTTATGTGAGCATTATTAACCCAGTGATGGATCTAGAACAACTGTCTTGTACCAAAACTGCTCAGAAAAAGAATGACATTAATTTGAGTATGCTAGTTTCTAGAAGAGGTACAGCTATGGCTGTTTTAGATTTGTGAGTGGTAACAATTGCCATATTTGTTCACCATGTTTCATTTTCATATCAGTTCACTTCCTATTCTAGCTAGGTCTAAATTGTTGGCCTTGCCATAGTTACTTGTCAACCTCTCGGCTTCCCACTTTTGTCAATGCAACTCCATAAATTAATATGCTAACTTGTTCATGATAGGTTTTTCATGGGTATTGTCATTTTAAGTTTGCACTGCCTTCCCATTGCTGCTGATTCAGGTTAGCTCTTAAAGCCTTCACTGATCAGAAAAGGCGTTTTTTCCCTCATCTTGATGATGGTCTTCAAGACGATGAGCCATCTTCAAAGAAACATCATAGTTCTGAAGAAATTATCATGGATCCAAATGAAAAACTTAGTAACCTTGGAACACTGCCTGGTGTGTTAAAGCATCTGGAAAAGGAAGTGCCAAATTTGACAATTTCTATATTTGAACGACTGGACTGGTTAAAAAGAGCTTTATCATTGCCTTCCACAACAAATAAAGCTCCTTCAGTACATAACTTTCATGATCCAAATAAACCAAGGCCAGGATCATCGGGAGGGGTTACTGCAGATAAGGTCACTGTGATAGAGTTGCTTTCTCCATCTGTTTTCAGAGCTGTAGTGTCACTGCATCCTGCTGGTTCCATTCATCCTGATTCTGTAGCTTTCTTTTCTCCAGATGAGGTACACTAGATAATATTGCTGTGACCTGTATCCTTTGTTCTTTTACATTGTTTGTTATTTGTTATGAAACATTTGTTTGGACATTTTGTACGTTACGTACATCTTGAAAAGATTGCAAATGATTAAAGCCCTCATTGTAAGATTTGGGGTTAACAATTGACTTGCTTGTTTTCTAACCGTGGTGAATTAGAAATCTCATTCTTCATCTCATCTCCTCACTTCTTTGTTGCTGACTGTATCCTGTTAACTGCACAAAGATGCTGTAAGATTGCTGACCTCAGTTTTCTTGTAAGATTGGCCGCAGTGAAGATAATAATCATGCTAGAATGAATCACATATCAAAATCAACAGCTACAATGCTTCATTTTCTGTTGAACTGTGATCTCGGCCTTCACTGCCTTCTTAAAACCCTCTCACTTGACAGTAGTTTTCGTAGTAGACAACATGGTTTTAAGGGGGCTATAATTTATGGCCATCAATTGTGTTTTATCACTTATCACCCTCTTCTCTTAGCGATCTATAAGATTTCCTTAATTTATCCAGTCTTGCAGCACATAGCTGGTTTATTCGATAATCTACTCTAAACCATATATGTTTTATTATGACTACAAAACTCTCAGTGTCTTTAGGGTTTTGAACTTATAATTTTTTTATCTCTTGTTGAAATGTACATGACCATTTCTCTATAGTTGATATGTACCTTGTTGCTATGCATTTGACTTTTCACTGCCTTAAACAGGGTGGAAGCTATGTGCATGCAAGAGGTTCTTCAGTTTATCACGTGTATAGACATATCACAGTAATGAGCTAATTCTTTTCTGCCACCACCCCACTTCATGCAATCATCATAGTCACTCTTTCTTCCTGACTAAAGCTTTGTTTTTTCCTGCTGCTACAGGACTTCGCTGCAAGAGCTCTTCAGTATTTCCTTGGGAACCAAGCTGAAACCTCGCTGTATTCTTTATTGGTACTGAAATTATCTTGCACATATTGCAGCTCTACAATTCTTTTTATTAGGGTTTGTGGCTGTGCATTCTGCAATTATTCAAGGCTTCTTATCAATCTTTTTGGCTCTCTTATTGTAGCACTGGATTTGTAGCTACCAGACTCTATCTACAAGAGTTTGCAGGTTTGACACACACTCTAAATCCTATCCTATAAATATCTAAGTCTTTTGATAGAATTACTTGGCACTATATGTTGGTGGTGCAGCAAGTGTTCCCGGCTGCTTGCCATGGATAAACAATCAGCTGTACTGTTACCTCCAGTACTCCGTCCTTACTGGCAGTTTTCCTTTTCAAAAATCCTGTCAACTGTATCATCAAAGGAGCAGAGCTCAGATATTGCTGAGGCTTATCATATTGGTTGCTTCTCTGAATAACTGTGACTGCATGTGCCAATCATATAGTAGGCGATAAGCCTGCCTGGTGCCTCCCTAGATATAAAACCGGTATGTCAGCGAAAGTTAAAGGGTGTCTGCCTGCTTACCAGCTGTATATTTCTTCTTCTAATATGCAAGCTGAAGAAACTTATTCAGTGGTAACTGATAACGGTCCCAAATCTTTGGGGTTGCTTTTTCCAATAAATTGATGAATTGGATGAAAGTGAATTCATTAAAGACTAAAAATGAAAAATGGCAAAAAAGAAAACCTTGATTCACTTTCTTAGTCTTACATCTTTAGTACTTTTGCCCTGGTGGATCTCTTTCTAAGGAAAGTCTAGAGTCCTATTTTCCATAGTTCAGAAGGTTATATTTCAACCTCAGTAAAATTATTTCTACATTACCTGCTCTGCAAGCCTCATAAAAAGAGTGAATGCATATTCTCTCTTCACATGGTTATCATGTTCATCAAAATATTTGTTCCTTGACTCTCCTGAAGTTTGGGACTGTGCTCTCCTTAGTTGGTATTAATTACTCCCACACAAAAGGAAAAACAAAGTACACAAGTGGAGAACATGATGAGTGAAAGAGTCGTGTTTTCTTAATTGAAAGTAGTAATTGGTTGCAATTTTTTATTGTTTTGTCAGCAGGTATAACTTTATCAGAGTACCACCTCCTATTTCTGATTTCATGTGAATGTTTCTTCTGGTTAACTCATATAGGTACCTCATGTTTCAGGTTCGGATAGTCAGTGAAACATTGGAAGGAAACTGTGCAATCAAAAGTTGGGAAATATTTTAGTTCTACTGTAGTACTGAAAATTTCAATATTACTTTCATTTATATTTTAATAAGTAGGGCAGCTCCCTCCAAAATTTTAGTGGTCACTCAACCCTGATATTATCAAAACATGCTATATGTCAAAATACAGGTAGAGATAGTAGTGAAATTTCATTATTACCATAGGATTGAAAATATGTCTTTGGAAGTTGCAAGCATGGTGCCATGAATAGAGGTGTGTGCATGCTGCAGAGCTAGCAATTTTTTCACAAATAATTGAATTTTACTGTGGATCTCACAATTTTTAATTGTAGGATAAGATTTATTCTTGACTGAATATTCCACATTTTTTCATGTCGGCTTACTATCCTTCAAAATAAAAAATCTTTTGTGTAAAAGTTTCTTATTCCATGTATTGAGAAAAACAAATAAATAGAAATGGTTGGTTCACAGTATTGTAAATTTCACTTGGGAGGGACCCATTAACATTCTTAGTTTTATACCTCACGTTCGGTTAAATGCAGCATATGATTTATGGCTAAAGTGGGACTAACAATTTTTGGCTCATGCACATGGGGGTTGTGGCATGTTTTCCCACGTAGCTAGTAAGAGCTAAATGTGCGGGAAACCAATCCTTCCTTAAAGAGAGGTCTTAACATAAAATTTTAAAAAATCGAAAAGAAATATGTTTTGGAGAGAACCAAAATATTCATGATTTTTTCATATAATTATTTAAATTTTAATACCTGATTTTTAGAATTTTGGAGTGTTATAACCTTTTATCTCTTAAAAGTTATTCGTAAAACTTCCATTCAACTTATTAAACCAACTGAATCTTATCGGGATGAATATTATTTTTGTTTTCTTATAATTTTGGTGTTTTTAAAAGATATTTGTAAGTTTTACGAAAAATCTATAAACTTTCATAAAAAAATTACAAAATTTCATTAAAAATTACAAAACCTTACGAAGAAATCATAAAAATGTAACGAAGCACGACCCAAAAAGAGATTGTTAGGGATGAAACTCTCCTGTGACGCAGTAGGTCTCATTCGCCTCACTTATGTTATCTATCTCGCACTTGCATCCCCAAATGAATATTTCTAATCGAATATTTTTTCAACGAATAAAAGAATTACTTTTTTTAGTTTAAATTCCACTCAATTATAATATTAAAATAATTTACTTGTCAAGATATAATGCATAATAATATTTAAATTTTGGTAAATTACATATAACCCTCCTATATTTTTTTATATTATGTGTGACTTACCCCTGTAGAATTAAAATGAAAGGGATACAAATCCCTTCAACACTGGTTTCATAGTGAGCAAATTCATTGTTTCGTAAATGACTAAACCAATTGAATTATAATTCATTAACTTTTTTAGATTCTTATACCATTTGATTTTTAAAATATTAACTTTGATGTAAATTCTAATTTTTATTTATATTATATATGACCTAAATTAAATTGATTCACAAGTATAAATGATTAGAACTAATATGTGTGTGAACAAATAACATTGCTGAACAAATAGTTTAAAGAATAGTCTTTCTGTGTGCTCGTGTTTGATTGCCCACACTAGAATGCTACTGTGACAAATTTACATGGACGGAAAATGCGTCATCTCATTTATGCTATTATTTTCACCGTAGACATTCAACAATAAAAATAAAAGCATTTACCTCTTAAAAAATAGAGCTTCTTATAAATTTATTTTACAGAAATAATTTATTCAAAAGAATTGATCAACTTAATCGAATTGAAAGTATAACTAATCCATGGTTGAATCAATTAAGGCGTTGAATTGAGTTCAAGTTTTAAAACAACAATCAAAGTAGTATATTTCAATTTTTTGATGGGATGAAAGTGTTGGATTTGGCAAAAATTTTAATTGTTATCAATTATTAATTATTTTCTATCATAAATTATCTTACTATTTAAAATAAGTTTTTATGTTAGAATTGGAGTGTGAATTTTTGTCAAACATGTATTTTTTAATATAAATATTTATACTGATAAAGGATTTAAGATATAAAAAAGATGTAAAGTAAATGTAGGTTACATGGGAACCTTGTGACATTATGGTTGACAATCTCTACACGCATTATCTTATAATCATTGGAAAAAATATAGTATCAAAGTAACATGCAATGAAAATTAAATAATTCACTAAGATCGACTTTTCTTACATGTGCAATTAAATATATCATCAAAAACTAATATAAGAAAATTAAATTAGAAAATCAATAATTTTTAATGTGGAAAACCCCTTAATGTGAAAGAAAAAATCATAGGATCTAATCCAATAAAAATTCATTAATAAAATAATGAATATAATATCTTCCTAAAAATTCTAAAGAACAACAATAAAAAAAATTTTATTAGAATAGGTGGAATTCTCAAGAGAAATTAACACAAGAATTATTACTAATTATTGCAAAAAATGTGAGGAAAGAAGAAGAGAAAATCAATAAAAAAATATGTATTATATTGCCCAAATTACCAAAAAAAATATACTCAAATTTAATATGAATCTGAATAAATATGGCAATAAATTTTTTGACATAATTTAGCAAATTTGTGTAAAGACTCTTCGTTTCTATTTAACACTAGAAACCTTTGTGAACAGCTCCTACCCTTTTTTAATTTAACAAGGTTCTCTCACGTGATGGCACATAGAACCTTAGGCAAATATATGCCTTTCACACTAGTCTTAAAGACTTTCTGTCACAACACAAAGCCAAATTTAGCTTTTCTCAAAAAATGTCCAACAAGCCTTCTTTTTTTTTCTTTTTTTTACTAAATAACAAATATAAAGAAATTATGAGTCCCCTTAGGAGGAACCCACCATAACAAATCTCCTCCATTTTTATTAAATGGAAAATATCGTCATTCTGGTTATTGAATAACATGCTTCAAGTTTTATCCTTAAAAAAAGTTTAATCAACATATCAATACCATTGTCATCCATATAAACATTCTCAAGTTCCAATAACTTATTACTTAAAACATCTTATATCCAATGATAATGATGATAAATATGTTTCAACCTTACATGGAAAGCAAAATTTTTACCAAGGTATATTACACTTTGATTATCACAAAATAAAATATAATAATTTTACTTAAACCTAATTTCTTGAAAAAGTTTATTCATCCACAACAATTTTTTACACATTTTGATTGTTATAATAAATTCTACCTCTATTGCTGAAAAAAGCAACATATTTTTGCAATTTGGATTACCATGTCACAACTTCCTTTATAAATTTGATCAAATAACTACAAGTACACTTACTAGAATTAATATTCTAGTTAAGTTTATATTGGTGAAAATAAATAGTGAGGGCTTTTCATCTCCAAAATATAAGTTCAAATTAGTTATCTCTTGAAGATATTTTATAATCTATTTTATAGCATTTCAATACTCTTTATCTAAATCTAAGAGAAAATTGTTGGGAATTCGGATTATCACATGCAGCGGAATTTTAAATTTTGATCCGAATTCTACCTAGGATCCATGCAAAAAGCATGAGTCAATGATTAGGGTTTTACCTATTGGGCACTCGTGTTTCTACTGATCAAAACTTGAGAGCGGATGAATCAAACGCCGGCCGGAAGGTACAGCGTCTCTACGGTATCCACACGGAGTGAACAACGACCTCTCACCCTCCACGCGTCTGCTAGGATGCGTTTTTCTCTCTAAGAATTAGGATTGGATGTTTTTGAGTGATTTAGGGTTTATATGGAAGCTTAAAACGTGATTATTAAGTGCTGCCCTCAAGTCCCTTTTTATAGAACTTAGGCAAGCCATAATCCTAGTCCTACTAGGATAATGCTTCCAAAAACCTAATCACACTTAACAACTCATCTTATCCTTATCCTAGAGATAATGGGAAGAGATAAGACTTATCTATTAATTATCTAATATTAGATAATGATATTATCTCATAATATAAATATCTTAATATTAGATAATTGCATATAGTTATCAAATATCAAAATAATATTATCTCATAATATATTTATCTAATATCTGATAAGATAATTACTTGATATTACTTTAATATCAAATAATATCACATAATATATATATATATATATATATATATATATATATATATAAACGTGAATTTATTATTCTTAATAATATATATGCACGAAAATAAGTCCAATTAATTGGATATTAATATAATTAAAGTCCAATTAATTATTGTCTTATTCCTACTCCTTTTGTGTGACCCTGTAGGTTCTTACTACGTTGACAATGACTTATTATTGAGCCATAGACAGCGAGCGGTATCTAGCAATACATCACTGCCACTCAAGTAGTAAGAATGTCTGTGATTCGACATCCACCTAATACATGATCAACGTTTTACATCATGACCCTTTTGTAATAATATCCAAATTGAACTGGAGGCATGGAATGTGTCATCCTCGTCAATGTTCAATTTATATTTCTTGATACTGAGTAGACTTAAAATAAATAATTAATATCACATATTAATTCAACTGAGCATGGCCATGCATTTCTAAGTCTCACTCAATCAAGGGGCCCAAGGATATTTCTCTTTTATACAAGAGTAACAAAATCCCATTTACATCACTCACTTCCCTCTGCATGATTTATGACACACCCAATCAATGCCCTACTTGTCACCTGATTAAAGGTGACATAGGACAATATTAAAGTGAGTAATTTCTCATGTAGGGAACCGTAGTGACTTCAGGTCAAAGGTTTATGTGTAGTTGTGATCATATGAGAATAACTTATGACACGTTTATCCATGCAATATTCTCATAGTGGGTCAGTCCAGTACATTGTTCACTAGCAATGTACTCATGTATTGACTTGATATCACATATCCATGATTCGTAATCATCAGTCACTATACATGCTAGTCTCGATGTATTATTACTATCCTTTTCATAATAATACTTGACTAGGGGCATTTTAGGAATAGCAAAGCTATTCCAAGGATAATTATTATATTAAGTTATAAATTGCGCATAATAATAATAAAAACAAAATATAATAATTAAATTGCCTAAAACATAATACATTGTATATAACTTCAATCATCAATATGATTGGCTCTAGGACATACACCAACAATTGACTTATTATAACAATGGTATAAGGAATATTAAGTCTAATACATATTATAACATACATTAAACTTTCAACTGATAAAGTATAAAGAATTCTTTCCATATCTTATTGTTCCTTATCCATAGTTGGACATTATTTAATGCTCAATTTGAAGTGAGTAGTAAGAGGACAAAAGATAACTTTGGTATTTTCCATACCAAACCTTTAAAGAATCTTTTTAATATACTTCTCTTGTGACAAATGAAGCTTTCTTGCATCTTTATCCTAAGTAATCATCATGCCTAAAATTTGTTTTCCTTGGCCCAAATCTTTCATAGTAAAAAACTTACTCAGTTGTTCATTTAGTTTAATAATTCTTAAAAGATTCTAGCCAAGAATTAAAATATCATTAACATAAAGCAAAATAATGATAAAATCATCATCAAAGAATTTTTGAACAAACATGCAGTAGTCAAAAGTTGTCCTCTAGTAATCTTAATCCTCTATAACTGACTCAAACTTCTTGTACTATTATCTAATAGCCTACTTTAACCTATAAAGGCTCTTTCTCAATTGTATACATAATTTCCTTTTACTTTTACTTCAAAACTCTCTAACATAAAGCAAAATAATGATAAAATCATCATCAGAGAATTTTTGAACAAACATGCAGTAGTTAAAGGTTCTTCTCTAGTAATTTCACTCCCCTATAACTGACTCAAACTTCTTGTATTATTATCTAAGAGCCTACTTTAACCTATAAAGGCTTTTTCTCAATCTGCATACATAATTTCCTTTTACTTTTACTTTAAAACTCTTTAACTACTTTATGTAAATCTCTTCATTTAAATCACCATACAGAAAGGCCATCTTCACATCTATTTGCTCAACTTTTAAATCAAGATTGGTAGCTAAACTAAGTATTATAAATAAAAGACATTTTCATAACAAAAAAAATTCACTAAAATCAATTCTTTTTCTTTAATTAAATTCCTTCACAACTAATCTTGCTTTATAATAAAGCTTAAAGTTATGTTCTTCATTATTTGTTTTATACACCTATTTATTCTTCAAAACTTTTATATATTTTGATAATTTTACTAACTCATAGGTATAATTTTCTTGTAAAGATTTCATTTCATCTTGCATAACTTTAATTCACTTATTTTTGTGTTTGTCTTCTATGGCCTCATCGTAACATTTTGACTCTCCTCTATTAATCAAAAGAATAAAGTCATTTTTAGTATACCTTATAAAAGGTTGTTTGATTCTGGGGGATCTTCTTAGTACAACAACTAAAGCCTTTGGTGTTAGTTGTTCATCATATGCATTATCATTTTGTTTAGAATCATCTATATCAATTGCATCGTACTCAAAATTTTGAACTTCAGCTCTATCTTACTCCTCTCTTAGATGAACTATATCCAAGTTAGGTGATGGTTCACTGTGTTAAGGTACCACCGCTTCTTCTTTGCTAATATTTTTCAATGTTTAATCTTCCATAAATATAGCATTTTTGCTTATAGAAGGTTGTTTGATTTTGGTGGATTTTCTTAGTGCAACAACTAAAGCCTTTGGTGTTAGTTCTTCACCATATGCATTATCATTTTGTTTAGGGTCACTTGCATTAATTACTTTATGTTCAAAATTTTGAACTTCAACTCTATCCTACTTCCTTCTTAGATAAACTATATCCAAGTTAGGTGATAATTCACTATGTTAAGGTACCACCGCTTTTTCTTTGCTAATGTCTTTCAATGTTTAGTCTTCTACCAACATAGCATCTTTGCTCCTAGTAACTTTGTTTCAATAGGATCATAAAATCTATAGCCAAATTTATCTTTGCCATAACTAAAAAATATGCAATGCTTTGTTTCACGTCAAGCTTATATTTTTCATCCTCAGGAATATAGACAAATGCTTTACATTTAAAAACTTTTAAATGATAATAAGAAATATTCTTACCTAACTAAACCTTTTCTAGCACTTCAAACTATAAAAGAACATATAGTAAGTGATTCAAAACATGCACAAACTGCATTTAATGCTTCAATTTAAAAGGTTTTTAGCAATCTAGCATGTAAAAGCAAACATCTAATTCTATCAACCAATGTTCTATTCATCCTTTTAACTAAGTCATTCAATTGAAGGATCTTTAGTAGTGCTTTCTTATGTCTAATATTTTCCTTTTTGCAATAAGCATTAAAAGATCTTAAATATTCACCTTCATTATTAGTGTGTATGTATTTCAACTTCTTCCCTATTTCTTTTTCAAGTAAAATGTGAAATACTTTGAAACCCTAAACACTTATTCTTTTATCAATGAAAGTAACAAAATAAAAAGGACTATCAAGTGTCTTTGTACTTATAGGACCTCATACATCAAAATGCATCAATTTAACTATATCTAACTTTTTATTCTAGAAAATAGATTACTGTTAAAAGCTATTTTATTTTATTTTCTAGCCAAGCAATGATCACATTTTTGTAAATGAGAACTCCGCACTTTACATAGTGCATTTCTTTTAGCTAAAATAATAATTCATTTTTCACTCATATGACATAACTTCGTATGTCATAACTCAATCTCATCACTTGACTTTACAAAATTAACAATATCTCTAATAATTTTTGCTCAAGTTAAGAAAAGTATAAAATATCTTGAACTTTTAGTCATCACTATAAAATCCTTGATAAGCTTTCATTAGTCACATGAGAAGAAATTATCATAACCTTCATCACAAAATTTACTTAAAAAAAGTAAGTTTAATTGAATGTTTAGAACATATTTTACATACTTGATGGTTAATTTAATTTCATTAGATATTTTCAGAATGACATTTCTAATACTAACATATTTTATTACACCTTCATGAACTAATCTTACATCTCCAAACTCACCAAGTGTAAGATGAAGAAATACCCCTTTTACATGTAATACAGGTGATCTTGATTATCTTGATTTCATTCTCTGCAAAGTTAATGACATCATCTTTATGAACTAAAAGAAATCGATTAATAATTGTATTAGCCTTATCTTTGTCACTTTTATCTTTTTTACTTTTTTATTTATCTATATGATTTTTATTTTTATTATTCTTTTTCAATTTTCAACAATATTTCTTAATATGTCCTTTTTTATTACAATAATGACACTTAATATTTTCAAATCCTTTTCTAAATTTGCTTTTACTCTGATCTCTGTTTCTTGAATTTTGAATTTTACTTCTCCCTCAAGACTCAGCAAATATAACATCTAATTATGAAGAAGAATCTTATGATTTATTTATCAACTTTTCATTCAAAATGCAATTTTTAATAATTTTCATACTAGCTAGGATAGAATTAAATATAAATATTCTAAATGTCTCCTAACCAAAAAGTTTCAAATCATGAACTTCATTTTCAAATTTAATATCCATAGCAGAAAACTAATTAATAATCCCTTAATACTCATTCAAGTGATTTATCATTGAAGTGCTATTTTAATATTTTATGCTCATTGTTTACTTTATCAAGGACATTTTACTATTTATAGTATTTTTGGCATATAATTTTTCAAATTTAATTCACAATATGCAAGCATATATCTCATCTTCAATATAATTCTACACATTCTCTTTCACCTTCTACCTAATATATCCATAAACCTATTCATGTAATAGATCACATTCTAAATCTAATTTATTTTTAGATTTTTTAGTCGCAAATACATATAAACAATAATTTTTCACATAAAGCAAATCTTCCATCTTCCTTTTCCATAAAATATAATTCTCACTATTTAAAAACATCATTCTACTTATGTTAGTCCTGTATTCACACAAGTAAAATACATAAAAAATTGAGCTCTAATATCACTTATTAAAAAAATATATGGGATTAGAGTAACAAGCAATGAAAATCAAATAATTTACTTGGATCGATTTTTCCCATGTGTACAATTAAATATATCACCAAAAATTAATACAAGAATAATAAATTAGAAGATCGGTAATTTTTAACATGAAAAACTCCTCAGTATAAGAATAAAAATCATGGTATCTAGTCTAATAAAAGTTCAATAATAAAATAATAAATACAATATCTTTTTAAAAATTTTAAAAAATAAGTAGTATAAAAATTATTCATCGATACAGGTAGAATCCTTAATAGAAGTTAACAAAATAATTATTGCTAATTGTTGTAAAAACATCTAGCAAAGAAAAAGATAAAACTAATGGAAAAATTGATACTATATCATCCAAATTATCAGGAACAATATATTCAAATTTGGAGGGAATTTGAAAAAATATGGCGACTGAGACAATCTGATAAAATTGCATAAAAATTCTTCCTTTCTCATTGATGCCGAAGATCTCTGTGCATAGCTCCTAACGCTTTTTAATTTAACAAGGTTCTTTTACGTAGTGGCACGCAGAACCCTAGGCAAATATATGCCTTTCTGCGCAAGCCTTAAAGGCTTGCTATCACAACACAACCAAATTTAGCTTTTCTTCTAAAATGCCTAGCAGGCCTCCTTTTCTTTTCGTTTTTGTTTTATTTCTCTTTTTAACTAAATAACAGATATAAAAGAATTATAGATTTATTTAAAAGGAATCCATCATCAACAATAATATTTTGAAAATATAATGAATCTTTTTTCATCCATAATTTTTTTAGGCTTTGAAATTTTTCATATTAAATTGTTGATGTGATTTATTTTAATATGCTAATTGATTTAATTATTTGATACTTGTGTGCTTGGAGAAGGAATATTTTTCCTAACAGAAAGTTACTTATGAACAATGGATGTTTGTTAAATTGTTGGGGTCTTTAGTTTCCACTTTCCAAGGGTTCAGTGTTTAACAAGTCGCCGAAGCCAAGCTCGCGTTCAGATCCTTACAGCCAAAAAATAACTTGATCAACTCAAATTTATGTACATACGCACCATTAGACCAGCATCTTCCTCCACTTTCAGGGGTCAGTGTTTAACAAGCTACCAAGTCTGATATGGCATGCATTTTAGTACAATGAACAATGATCTTAAAGTATAACTATTCAAAATGATTAGAGGAAAGACCCCACAAACCAAAACCAAAACCAAAACTATTGACAAGGACAGGAACAAATTACCATGAGTTGTAAAAGAATCAGAAAAGCCAATGCGCGCTCTGCTGCTTCTTACCGAGATAGGTGCCTTTCTTCCATATTTTGCTACAGAATTCATTGTATTCCGACAGAGTCAATATGATGAGGTCCACAAGGATTTCAACAGGAGAAAAACCTACAGTTCAAAAGGCCAAAAAGCTACAGTTCTTCAGAAAGTGACAAATGCATGACATCGAATGGAGTAATGATTATTAGGAATGCAAAAAAGATGAGTTCATCTATTGATTGATTGGTTAAGGCTGCCATGCAGTTGTACCAGAAAACATCTGAGACAACAACTAAGAACAGTAAAATTTATACAGTACTGTTACTAATATAAACCCGTATAAAAGCTATAGCACCTACATAATTCCCAGATAGTTCTTTAATTTTTGCTTTGTATTGTTTTAGTTTTATCTGGAGCTTTAGAGACAGGATTTGGAATAAAAAAGTTTTCGTTTAAATAAGAGTACGACGAAATATATGCATTGCAAGTTTAACAAGAAGTAAGATAGAAATGATTTGAAGATAAGAATTGGATAGCATATCATACTGCAAATATCTAAATTTAAGTACTTAAGATCTTTTTACAAAATAATGGAAAAATTGACAGAGATATCACACACAGAATACAAGTTGGATGGTTAAAATGGAAAAAGGCATTTGGAGTGATTTGTGATCGTAAAGTACCTAATAAACTTAAAGGAAAGTTTATCGGACTGTTATACGACTAGTTATGCTCTATGATAGTAAATGTTGGGCTCTAAAAGAACAATAAGAGCAAAAAATGAAAGTAGTAGAAATGAGAATGTTAAAATGGATGTGTATTCATACAAGAAATGACAAGATACAAAATGAGTGCATACGAGGGCATAATGGCGTGGCACCTATTGAGGAAAAGATGATAGAAAATCGGTTAAGGTGATTTGATCATGTGCAAAGAAGGCCATTGGAAGCACCAGTAAGAAGAGTTGATCACATGATCTTTATCCCTGTGAAAAAGGTACAGAAGGAGGCTAAAAATGACATTAAAGGAAATTATAAAAAAAAATCTCTTGATAAATAATATCACCGAAAATTTAGTCTTTAATAGAGCCCAATGATGTTGTACGATCCATGTAGCCGACCTCACTTAATGGCATAAGGTTTTATTGTTGTTGTATTATTTTAGTTTTATCTATGAAAGGTACCAGAAAATTTAGAATGATACCTTATCTAATAGAAGACTGATCGGGGGAACAGGGTATAACCATTAAATACCATACAATCTTACACAGTTGGTGATAAAGCTTCTGTTTGTATATATTAAGCCATTGGTACAAGCATGAGCCAATCTATATCAGGAAGAAAGGCAGGTTGGTGGAGGAATAGAATTTTTTTTTCTTTTTTCCTTCTTCCGGTAAATAAACTTGTGGAAAAATGAGGACCTCCGTTTTTTTTCCTTTTTTTTTTAAGTTACGGGGTAGGGGAAACCTTTTTATTCCAGTGAATAAACTTGTGCAAAATGAGGATCAGTTATTTCTCTGAGACGATGGATAGTTCTGAACTCAGACTTCTAATCCCCATCTAAATATGCCAACTTCTTCCATTATACAAATAATCTAACTTTTTCCTGATAAGCTCATTTACTTGAAGTGAAAGAAACCAAATTTCATAATTTGTTTGAAAGAAGAAGAACGACAAACAGTGCAAGTACTGCTGGACATCCAGATAAGACCAATTAAGAGTCAAATGTATTATAGACCAGTCAGCCTTGTAGTAATGAAACAAACAACTATTGCATTATATGAAATCCATAATAAACAGAACATTTTCATATTTCCTTCAAACTAATAGCTGAAGGATTTGATGAAACATTACATTAATGACCTGAAATCTTCCCAAAAAGGGGGGAAAAAAATCTTACCATGAAAGCAAGCTGCAATTTACCAGCAGCCAATGAAGAACAAACCCAAATCATGAATACTTAGAGGGCTAATTGAAACAGAAACTTACCTCAATGGAGCTGGGGCTTTTCTTCGGTCATCCATAGCAACATTAATGGTGGCCAAACCAGAAGATTGGTCTGAGGAAGCCATCAAAGGATTAACTACGGATATAAGATTTTTGGGATTTGACGAATTGAAAAATCCATCCATCCAGATGTGATGAATCAACGATGGAGACAAGTGAACTGTTTCTAAATGAGAATGGATATAGGAAATTTAACTCTATTCACATCTTCTCCATTGCCATTTGTATCAAATTGAATGTCAGTAAACGGAACCTCTACTGGGAGAAATTTGAATGCAACAATACTTTAGTTAATGTAATACTTTATACATGTTCATACAGAAAGAGAGCTCCCAAAAGAACATAGGAAACATGAATGATCGAACAAACTGGAAACATATTCATTGATCGTGGATCAATATCTACTTCCATTAACACTTCAAAACTTCTGGAAAATACAAACCGTACTACACACATTGAAATTTCTATAGCTTATGAAATCTTTGAACTCAACTTGACCATTGAACCACCAAAACAAAACAGTTGTATAGGATTATAGACACAGAGAAAGTAGCACTCAATCTATACTCCTAGTGAATAAAAAACGCATTTAAGAAAATTAACAAACCATCTGTGTCACCGGCCATCAGCGGAAGTAAAAGAATCTGCAAATCCAGTAGGCCTTGCTGGGATACTACCCTTGCTGTCTTCAAGGTTCATATAGCTCAAATCCTTCCCTTCTGCCTCCTGCCAATCCTTCACCATCTGGTTTAGGGGAAGGCTGTAATCAATGCCAGAATACTCTTCAATTTCATCATCAAATGGCTTCCATTTCTCAACCAGCGGAGCCAGAACATTCACAGCATGGCCCATATCTGGCCTCTGGTTTGGCTCTCTTGTAGTGCAGTGTCCAGCTAGCTCGGCTATGATGGAGATGCTCTCAAGCGTTTCTTCCTTTCTGTCAAGGGCCGCATCGATAGCAGCCATAAGTTTCTGCTTATCTGATTTTATACACCAGAACCATGCTGCCAAATGCTGGCTTTCCTCGGGTCTGTCTTCGTCTAGTGCCACCAGTCCAGTCAATAACTCCATTAACACAACCCCAAAACTAAAAACATCCGCTTTGGTTGTGATTTTTCCCGTCACTGAAATAATTACACAGGATTAAAGCTAAAATTAGTATGATATTTGAATTTATAGGAAATGAAATATATGGTACTTCCGATGATATAAAGAGATGATACAAAGGAACGTACAATTTATCCAGTACATTTATCTGGCACATCAAATTTTTAGGAAAAATGCCTAGACAGGGACCTAGAGGTATATTTCACTCCGTTTCAGCACCAGTTATAATGACTCAAAATATAACATAATGAGACGATTTCTTCAGTATTAACTTCCCGCATATTTCAATAGGTATGAAAGCGTGCCTATCAGATAAACAAGAATCTATTTAATTTCAAATGACATTAAATTGATTGTAACTACTGACCAAAGAAGCTTACCTGCATATTCTGGTGCCAAGTATCCAAATGTCCCAGCAAGCTGGGTCACTACAGATTTTTCACCATTAGGAGCAAGTTTTACTAATCCAAAATCTGAGATTTTTGCTCTAAAATCATCCCCAAGCAAAATATTTGATGACTTGAGATCTCTGTGTATGAAGCTCTGGTGAGCCAAAGTATGAAGATATTCCAATCCTCTAGCAACATCCAAGGCAATATTAAGCCTTCTTTTCCAAGAAAGAGGCTCCAGTTTTAAGCTCTTCCAATGGAAAAGATGCTTACTGAGAGCACCCTGTGGCATATACTCATAAACTAGAATTCTCTCATTGCCTTGAACGGAATAACCCAAAAGAGACACTAGATGGCGGTGTCGAACTTTTGATAGAACTGCAATTTCAGCCTGGAATTCATCCAAAGCTTTGCTGCTGATCACACCAACTTCCATTCTTTTTACTGCTATTTGAGTCCCATCATCCAATTCTCCCTTATAAACAACCCCAAATCCACCGCGGCCAAGCTCATTCTCTTGGGCAAAATTCTTTGTTACATGTCGAAGAACTTGAACTGATATCCGTAGATTTCCATCTTCGATAACACGTGAATCGCCAATCCCACTGTTGTTTCTGCTTCGAGACCCGGATCCATTAAGATTGGAAATGATTCTATTAGCATTGTTGGTGACAGCAACTTTTATCATATTATCCAAGTCAGATAGATCTCTCGGGTGAATTACAAGCGAACTGGGAGCTTGGAAACCATCTTTTCTCTTGTGAAAATATATACACAGTGGAATAAGCAGAAAAGTTGCAGCTGCAATACCAGCAATGGGGGCTACAATAGCAACTAAATTTCTACTTTTAGGCTTCTTCTGTTCAAGAGCATCATTGGAATTGAAACTGGAGTGTCCCGATGAGGATGATGGAGTATCAGGCGAGGGTTTGGCAGTCCCAGATGAAGGACTGTTCCCCGATGAAGGGGCTACTGGGCTGCCATTTAATAGAGGATTCCCTTTGGTTACAAGTTTCAACTTGCTACCAAATTTGGGCACTGGAGGGGAGATATTATTGCCACTTAGATCCAATGACGTCAGTGAACTCAAGGTAGTCCAGTTACTGGGTATTTGACCGCTCAAATTATTACCCTCCAGTCTTATCTCAGTAAGAGAATCCAACTCTGCAACTGAAGGACTCAGGGAACCATTCAACTTGAAGTTGGGCAAATTAATTATAGACACCTTCCCATTGGAATTGCAATCTATCCCTAACCATTGCCCCCCGCATGGATCATCACCAGACCATGATTCAACTAAATTTAAAGGATATTTTAAGCCAGCGAGAAATTTCAGGAGTGCCATGACCTCAGGAGCACATGGAACCCCTGGTTTGGATTGACAAAAAGCATTTGAAGCATAAACGAGTTTAGCGGCTTTGAAATCTGGGATCGGACCCATTAAATGATTATTGTTCAAATCTAGACTTTCCAATTCCATATTACCTAAAGCTTGAGGTATCAGGCCAACGAGGTCGTTACTATTGAGATTGAGTTCCTTCAGAAGAGTCAAATCCCCAATGCTCTCCGGAATTGTCCCACTGAACCCGTTCCCATGAAGCCAAACACCTGCAAGTGAAGTCATCGTTGCCACCACATCCATAGGTCCAGTGAGACCGCCTCCAGTCTGATCATTCAGCCATAGAATCTGCAAAATTGTTTGGTTGAATGTCTCCGGAATCTCGCCGGTCAAACTGTTGCCGGACAGTTTCAGGACAGACAAGGATGATATATTCCCCAGAAAACTCGGCAATGGCCCAGCCAAGTTGCAACTCATACAAGAAAGATTGGTTAACCGAGCTGAATCCTGCAGCTGAGGAGGAAATTGCCAACCAGTACTAGCATTCAGATTATTGTAATCCAATGCCAAAACTTTTAAACTCACAAGCCCATAAAAAAAGTCGCCCGGAATCGAATCGAACTCGTTGTAATCCAAATATGCATATTTCAACGTGGATAACCCACTGAAAGATGGTAATGGCCCCTTCAATTTGTTGTTCTGAAGGCCAATGTTTTCGAGCATGGAAAGCTGGTTGAAATTCTGAGGAAGAGGACCACTCAAGTTTAAGTTTTTAGCTTGAATCTGGGTAACTCTGTTGTCCTGACAATATATGTACTTCCAAGGCGGATTTCCACATGGGTCTCCGCCATTTTCCGGCCATGGCAAAAGCTCAGGGTTGTCCAAACCTTTTCTGAAGTCACTGAGAATCTTCAAATCATTTGGGTCTGTAGCACTGAGAACAACTGCAGGAAGCGAGAGAATGAGAGCTAAAACAAACTTCAGAAAAGAGTCTTCCATGGTTGGAGCTGCAAGTTTCATCTGAAACAATGAAACCCAAGTACTTGACGAAATGCTTCTCTCAACAAAGCCATACGAAATCTGGCATGACAAAAATGAGAAGAAACCACAAAATCCAGAAACAGAGACGGCGACGGATCTCTGAACACAAATTTCACATGCAATGAAGTGTTTCTCCTGTTCTTCTAACTTTCGATTACCTTATAAGCTTCCTCATCCATTATCTGTAACAGAGAGAGTGCAAAAATCACGTACATTTGCAGAAAGCTGTATTTTTGGGTCGAAGCTAAGTCTGTACTCCGTACAAAGATGTTCTGTTTACCGATTCTTCTAATTATAATTTTTTTATTTGTTTGTTCTAAGTGTTCTTCTCATCACAGTGATTAATGTAAACGATGATTTGTGAAATGGCCTCAATTACCATTAATTAAAGTCCGAATCCTTTAAAATACAAAAAATATTTTAAAATATAAAATATTAAAATTTATTATTAATTTTGATTCATCAAAATTAATAATAAATTTTAATATTTTATCCTTAAAAATATAAAATACACAGGATCCCAATCTAATTAAAGTTGATCATCTCTTTTTTTTTTCTTTCTTTTTTATGAATGACTGATACTTATTTTGAGGGTCACTTGTTAGATCTGCCAATTCCTTGGGTTAATTATTGCCTGCACTTGTCTAATCACATGCACAACTGCATTTTCTTTTCGAGAAACACAACTGTCAAATCAATTTCAAGCGACTGTTTGTCGGTATTCGTTTGAAAAAATAATAAATTATTATTTTAAAGAATAAATTAATAATTATGCAATTTAAAATAATAAATATAATTTTTATAAAAATATAAAATTATATCTTTGAATTAAAAATTTATAATTTTTGTACATAAAATTTTGTAATTGTTTAAAATTTAATAACATTGTCTCTTGAATAAAAAAAATTCATTTTCCAGATTTTAAGTTTATCTTCATCGGATGAAACCTTCCTATCCCATGAATTTCCACCAACATTGTTAGCTTAAAAAAATTGGTTAATAAACTTGAAATTCACTTTTGAAAAGTACCGTCGGTAATGTTTAAAGTTTGCCTTAATTAGACGATTTTAATTTAAAACCCACCTCTTTACATTCATTTCATATCCACTTTTTGTCTCGCTGAGATCAATAAATAAATAATATTACATTTTATTAAATATTTAAGCTTATATAAATATAATGTAATCTGATAAAATTATTTTATACGGTCAATACAAAATATATTAATCTCCTTCTGAATTATAGAATTAAAATAAAATTTATTATTTTAATATAGTCCTAATTTATTTTTATATCACTCTATTTTCATTAATAATTATTGTCTAATCTAATTTAACTTTAAAAATATAAATAATTTAGATTTAAAAAATTAGTAATTTCATCTTATTTTATTTTAACTTATTTATCGTTCTTAATAGTCTTAATCCTTAAAAAAATCCACGCTTATTGTTTACATTTGAAATAGGTAAAATATAATAAATATATTAAACATTATTAATTAAAGTAATTATAAAATATTAAAAATTTATAATTATAAAATATTACAAAATAACTAAAATAGATATTATTTTTAAAATAAGGCTAATTTTATATAAATAAAAAATTTAATACTATCATCTTATATAAATATCTAATAACAAATACGTGATAGTAAAAATTTATACTATCCAACTATTTATGTAACTATTTCTCAAACATTTGATAATATTATGTCTTATCCTTTTACTATAATATACTATATTATTATATTTGTCTCTTCTATCCTATTTTATATTACGATATCTTCCGAATGTACCCTAAATGTAAAAGTGTTAAAGTAGCATTATGTATATTTTGATGGAAATGTTTAATTAAAAATATCATTATAAATTACTAAAATAAATAAAAAAATTTAGAAAAATAATACTCTTTATTTCGAAGGAAAAATTATTAATTATTATTATTAGAGATGATGAATTTAAAATTTAAAATGAGGAAATCAAATTTTCCTAAAAATTAGAAAGAATCATTATTACTTCATTAAAATAATTTTATTGACAAAAAATAAAAATATAATCAAATTTTTCTAAAACCAAATATATATAAAAGAAATAAAAATCTTTAATTTTCTTCTCCTTTTCTTTTTATCCCGAATCAAATTGCGCTTAAGTTCTTTATTGAAGTGGATTCTAGTGCTACAACAATCGGATTCACCTAAGTAAAAAGTTCAAACAAATAAACACCAATAATACTTAAAAAAAAATGGTGTCAATGAAATATGCTCTTTATAATTACTGCCCTTTTGTTTTTGGTGGCCTAAAACTACCATCGTCTTCTCATATTTTTTCTGATGTGTGACATGCACATTAATGCTAAACAAGGCATTTCAAAAATAAAGATGAAAAAGGTACTAATTGGCTCAATCAGTTCAATTTATTTGTTTTCTTATTATATGTTTAAGTTTGAACTCAATTGATTTTAACAAACTAAATAACCTTCAACTACATGTTTAATTCAAAGAAATTAATTTTGTATACTAATCTTATTGGAATAATTTATATTTGAGGATTGTTAATTTTTGTATCCTTACTAAAGGACATTCAAAAATATTTAAATCTCATAAACTTGTACAAAATTGTGATTTCAATAAATACTAACCCAAACTTTATTCTCAAACTTGAAATTAAGCCATGTATGGAATAAGAAAATGATATACATCACAATGATATGATGTCGAAGAACAGCAAAACGAGATGGACAAAAGAAAATTTCACATGCAAATGGAAGATTCATGAGTCGTACGATCAAATGATGATAATGCTCACATGGCTGCGTGTAGCATCATCTTGAACAACCATACAAAATGTACAAATCCACATATAATAATATTAGAGGAGATTAGATTCATGTGTTCTGTAGATTTGAAATTTGAAGTGTAAGTAAAATAATATGAAATTTTGTTGCTTCTTATTTCTTGATTAGTGTGGAGGAATAAAGATGGAAACTATTCAAATCAACTTCTTATTTATGATCAAAGGTAATTGAATAAGGATGAATATATTTGGATATGTTTTTATTTTGTTACTTTTAAAAATAGAATTTATTTTTGAACACATAAAATATAAAAAATAAAATATAATTGATAGTGTAAATAAAAAATATTTCATTTAATTATAAAAAATAAGTTAAGAAGATTTTTAAAAATTATTTTCATTTTCATTTTTAAATCATGTATTTAGAATTATAATTTTTAAAAATAAATTATTAAAAATAATTATCAAATAAAATTTTCTACTTTTAAAAGCATAAAATTATTTTTAAAAAGTAAATAAATACATTAATCTCTTTCAATTTCGAGTCCGATGCCTCTTTAACTTTTCCCTCATGTGGTATTTGATTTATAGAATATTTTTAATATTCTTGAAAATGTTGTAGAAGAATATTACATTCCTATATTTGGTTTAAGATTTTAAAAAAATACCTGAAAATATCACATTTATAGGAATATTTTTTGCCTAACTTTTCCCCAAAATATTCCTATAAGAAAAGGTGGAAATCTCAGATTCCCATAGCATGGAAATGCTGATATCAAAATAAAAAGATAAAATTATTCTCATATTTAATTAATTTTTAATTTATCACTTTTATTAAATAATTTTTAATTTAAATTGGAAAATAATTGTCACTTTATTTTAAAATTTTATTATTATTAAAAAATACAATCACATTAATTTTTTAACTATAATTTTTTTATTGTTATTCCTAATATTTGAAAGATTTTTTTAATATGATTATATATACATATGAGTTTTTTATTAAAAAAAATGTGGTAGGCTTGGAGTTTTCTTTTAAAAAAGGCATATTTATATATAAAATATAAAATAATAATATTCTTATATTAGAAAAAAATTATAATATAATATTTAATATCAATATGATATATAATTATAAAAATAATTTAACTATGAAAATTTATAATTTTATAAAAAAATAAATACCAAGTATATTTAATATTATGATAATAAATTGAATAAATTACATTCACTTTATTTTGAAAATTGGTCTAATAATAATACTAATAATTATAGTAATAAAGTATAAAATATTAAAATATAACAAAGTATAATATATAAAAATATAATAAAGTGTAAAATACTTATATATATATTTTAATAAATTTTTAGATGTTAAATATTGAAATTTGACTTATTAGGTGTTAAAAAAATTTATTATTTATGTAGTTTTAAATAAAAATATGATTTATTATAGGGTATTTTTAAAACAATCTGAAGATTGTTAAAAATATCAAATATGAACCAAATATAATAATATAATATCTAAGAATCTAACAAATATTTTCAAGAAAATTTATAATGAACTAAACATAGAAATGTTATATTCTCATTAATTAAATTCTCAAAAATGTATTTTAAGGAATATAAGATTTCGCGAACTAAATACCACTTTAAGTGAATTCATTCGATACATATGAATTTAAATATATTGAAATATTAATATAATATATTTTATATTGTCAGTAAATAAAAAATTATTTATAATTAAAAAATGAATAATTAAGAATTTTTATTAATTGTAAGAGAATTTTAATCATTTTTTAATAACATGGAAGTATAGCACATAAACAATTAATAGTATATAACTAATTTACATTAATAATAAATTAAATTTAAATATTTTACATATTCTTTCTTTCACACTATCACCGTCGTTTATAAAAAATTGTAAAATATTTTTCTCAATTTTAATGATTTTAGAGTAAATAAAAGTGTATGATACATATATGCATTTATTTATATATACCATATATTATTATGTTTTCTACTTTTTTTTATGATAAATATCATTTTTATAATATATCATGTATTAATTTGATATTTTTACTCAGTGACCATATCGCAGTGAGTCATGGTTACATAATCAATATAAGGGATTGAATCTCTTATTTATATATAATAATTTATATTAAATTGAGACAATGAACTCTTTCATTTATTTCTCTTATTTATTACTTCTTTCATAATTTTTTTGATTTTTTTCATTTACTGAGTTTTTTATTCTTTCCGTTCCTTTTTATTTATTACATTTTCAAGAAATTTTTTATTTCTTTTTATTTGTCATTTTAGAATTTGAATGAAGTATTAAACATTTTTTTCTCCAAATCTACCTTCCTTTTTCATTAATAAATACTTTGTTATTCTATAATATTAATTAGCTTACATTTATTTCTTTACATTTCTCTATCTATATTCAACTATCTTCAATTTTGTATATAAAGGATAATCTTATAAAGTTCACTAAAAATAAATAAATTAAACTACTTTCTTAATATGTGTAAAATCGATTAATTGCGACAGATAAATAGAAATGGAAGAATAATTTTTTTCATTTATTTCTCTTTGGAATAATCTCCTTAATTTATTTCTTTTATTTATTATGTTCTCTTTCCCTCATTTATTGTATTTTCTTTCCTTATTTATTTTTGTGAAATTGATATGCACCTTTAACATTGTTTTAGATTGTCTTAATTTTCACTCACTAATACAACACTAATTGATTATAAGTAATTAATTCATTTATTTCAACAAAAAGTACATCTTCATCTTCAATTGATTTCCATTTTCCTTTTTGCATCTCCATTTATATCATAAAATAAAAACAAATTCTTACTATTCATACATATTGTCATTAATTTTTCTTTTCAAATGAACATTGATATTTTCCTCGTCTTATCTTTTTCTTGTTGGCTGGCCCTCCTTTATCTCACATCCTTTCTCATGTCTCTCAATTTCAAATTCTAAAACCTATAATTAGTCTCAATTTCAATCAAACAAGTTATTCAATTTATAAGTAATATTATTTTGTTATTAACAGTATTGAATCATTATGATACTATCTTAACATATGATGGATGCCACCTTTGATGATTTCTTCCAACACATCGCTTTATCATAGTTATTAATCATTGAGTATTGATCTCTTTGAAAACAACTTTCTATTTCTTTATTTTTCTTTTATTAATAACATTTTTAATTCCTTCTCGCATAGTTATATATACTGTGGCTATATTGGGAATTTTTTTTAACAATACATGAAAAATTTACTTTATAATTTTTAATATTCATTCATTTTACTATGTCAAGATATAATATACAGTAAAATTAAAATTTTAATTGTTAACCGTTTTTTAAAATAGGTTGCAACAGTGTCTTTAATCGTTGACATTGCTGTTTAGTATAATGAGAAATTTTATATTGTTGTTTTTGTTTATATTGGAAATAGAAATTGGTTGTCATAACCTATTGCAAGTTGAAATTCTCTATAAATTCCTTTCATTAGTATATTGAAGAAATAGATTGGTTATGACACAATTTTATACTCTGTGATTATTGCACAATTTTAATGTCTCATTAATAAAAAAAAATGACAAGTTCAGCTATAGTTATGTTAGATCTACTGGTTATGTATTCTATTTTTTATTTATTTTAGCATGTACAATCAATTTAATAATCAAGTGTTTTTGTATTATTAATTACTAAAATACATATCTACATATCTGCCATGCTTATATCCCTGCAGTTTTCCGCTAACATTTTCCATGCTAAAAATTATAGATGAAGAAGACTTGAGTTTTTACCGTAGTTTTACAATTTTGTATGAATGTTGTTAGTGCTAAACTCATGTTTGGAGTGTTACTAGCATATTACTAACCGGATTTTAACCCTTTGGTCCTTGGCTGTATTTAGCATACGCGCTCGCGGGCACACAGTTTACATTATATTATGTAACTTTTAAAAAGACTGATCTGTTTAATTAATTAGATATTCTTTAATTAAAAAATATTTAGAAAGATTATTCAATAAATTAACAATGTTTTTTTATTAAGGATGAATATATATATTTAATTTTATATAAATAAATGTTATTTTTTTATATATACATAATTTTATGTTATTTTTTAAATTTATTTTTTTTACTAACATTTAAAATGTATACATCATGATCGTGATTGCTATTAATGCAATATTAATTTTATAAGTGTTTTATTGGGTGCTTGCTATAATATCCCTTAATTTTTAAAACTTCAAGTGATATGATAAGTTCATAAATCGTTAGATCAAAATTATTTAATAATAATTGTCTAATTTTTAACACATATAATTAAATAATCTCTATTTAATAATTATTGAAATTATTATATCATCTCAGATTTTAAAATTTTAAGAGCTTATAAAATTCTTCATTTAATTGATATAAATATGATAGTATATTTTATATTAATTATTTAAATATATTAAAATTTTAATTTTAAAATTTATATTATAAATTATTATTGATTAAATTAATTAAACATGTGCACTGCACGGATTACAGGTTAGTTATTTATAATAAATTGTAAGATTGACAGAATTGTATAAACTCTACCTTTTAAGAAAAGGAATAATTTAAAGTGTATTATGCATATGCCACTGATTAAACTGTTCGCATGTCTTTTTTATAAAATTATTTCACATCATGGGCTACATATGAGGAGAAATTCTTGTTGATCATAATTAATAAATAAAAAATAATTATTAATTTTATAAAATTTGTGTATATTAAGAATTCATTTTTATTTTCAAAATATTATAAATTATAAAAATTAATAATAATTATTATATTTTATTTATTAACTATAAGTGAACAAATATAATATAATTAGAGCATGTGATATAATAATTAAGGTACATAAGAAATAATTAGGGTGATGAAAATCAATGGAGCAATGAACGGGAGGAGATCTGGCATGGCTTACGCACGCGCACTAATGATGGTCACTTGAATATTTTGCCGTGTTTAATACATCACTTGCAAAGTGCCATAGCTCCGGAAACAAGGATCGTAAAACAGCTGTCATTTTTCAAATTGTTTGGTCAAATAAATGGATTAAATGCTATCACTTTAATTAATCAGAAGTTAATGTAAATTATAGCAAGACACCAACTATATAAACACCCATAAATAGATACATATGATATCCAATCCGGAAAGCACGCCGATTCTAAATTAATTTTCTATATTAATAAACAAAGGTTTGAAGTTTTTTGCAAATGGAAAAACTCTGACGTAATATTTAACTAAATTTGGAATTTTTTTTCTGATTTTGGTTATGCATTCTCGACTCCACTTTTTCTTTTATTTTCATCTTTTCCTTTTAGAGTTTTTTTTTTTTATTGAAATATTGATTGCTGAAACTTCCATCATATTAGAATTTATTGCTCTTCCGCTTGTGATTGTTGAAATTTTAAGGAGATGGAAAGAAGAGAGGCGAGATTGAGTGGTAGCCGAAGAGAAGAGATGGGAGGAGGTGATGGAGTCAATAGATTTGGAGATGCAAGTGACTTCAATGTTATCAATATTAGCTACGATGACGACTAGAACTCTTAAAGGCCTCTCTTTTTAACATTTGCAATTGTTGATGGCGTTGTTGATACATAACAACAACAACAAAGCAACTTTTTTTTTTCTTTTAACTTTCTCTTCAATTATTTTTGTTTTGCTTCTTTTTTTATAAATACCATATATATAACAAATTTATTTATTTATTTATATTTTCTGTGAAATTATCTTCATTTTATTTTTTAGATATATCTTAGTATATGTATAAATACAAAAGGATTTATTTAGAGATAAGTTTTTTGACATTTTAATTAATGCTTTAAGAAAAAAATTAAAAGATTATCTGCATTTTTTAAGATAATAACTTCTATTAATAATTTTAACATAATAATATTTTTAATTGATAATATTTTTGGTAAATAATTCATAATAATTTCTGTTAATTATTTTATTTTAAATAATATTTTATAAGTAAAATCATTTATCGAGTTTAAATGATAATATTTTAAAAAATAATTTCTATTAGTGATTTAACAATAAATAGAAATTAAAAATTATAGAAATATATTTTGCCCTTTTGAGATGGGTGCTGAAGATAACTGAAATCTTAATATATACACTAGTAGTAAGGCAAAACATAAAATTTTAATATTATAATACTAACAAATATTTCCTAAAATTTTACATTTTTATTTCTTACAAGGCAAAGCTCTTTCATTTCTCCACAAGGCATGATGGTCCGAAAAAATTGATTCTATCCTTTCTATCATCACGTGGAGTCACGTGAGTATAATTATGTTTTTCAAGTGGAAATTTTAAGGCAAGGGTTTCGAGTGCAATTTTTGTGCTAAAACTAAAGAAGGCGAAGTAAATTTTTAAAAAATAAGGGAAATCGTGTGCATTTATCCTAATTAAAATAATTGCCCCAACTTTATTTACTGATTTAATTCTTCCTCACATTTTTTAAAGACAGTTGTAAGCATATAACCTCACCCTCCCCCTCCCCCAAAAAAAAAAAAAAAAGAACACAGTTGTAAGTGTAACATCATGATACAGCCAAACTCTTTTTGGCAAGAAAAATGTTAGAATTTTCTTAAAAAAAATGATTTTGTTTTATATTACATTGAGGTTGTTTTGCCCAGCTCAATTCTATTTTTCAAGAAATAAAAAAAATATAAATGATTTGATTGACTGCTATCTACTAAATATAGGAAAGAAATGTTTTTAAAAAGTTCTATTTTTCATAAAATATGAAAAGTTATTTACGTATATCTTCTTAAATAAATTTTATTTTTATATTATTTATAAATATAATAATAAAATTATTCTTATTAAATTTAATTAATAATAATTAAAATTTATTTATTTATATTATAATAATATTAAGGATATAGTAGTTATTGTATTAATATTTTTTAAAATATTTTAAATTGAACCAAATAAAATAAAAAATTATTTTTTAAAAAATATAATTAATCAAACAATTTTAAGTATTTTTCAAAAATTTCACATAAAAAATTATTTTTTAAAAAATTTGATGCGATTTGTGAGAAACAAATGAATCCATTGTCCAAGCAAATCCTCAAGAAACTCATTTATCATTTATTTATCGGGTTTGTTGGTAGGAAATTAAATTATTAATTCGCACCAAAATGACATATCACATCCAGCGATCAACCACGTGTTTTGATTCACTACACAAATTTTACTAATTATTTATTATTGTCTGTTAGTAGAAAATTAACATTATCCATTCTCACCAACTCAAAGTTCCTACAAAATTGCAATCCATTGAAACAAATAATTGGCCATCCGCAAAAATACTAGCAATTCTCAGGTCCTTTATGAACATTAAAAATAATGTTACATATTAATTTTTTTTAAATTATTTGATATTTGATAAATTATATTAAATTTTCAATTAATTTGAATTTAAATTTAATTAAATTTTTTAAAAAAAATAAATTTTTTTAATAATAATTTTATCATTTATAAAATTTAAATCTAATATCTTATTTAAAAGAATTAAATTCTCAACCACTCAAATTAATTGTTAATTTTCTTGTTAAAAATTTGAATTATTGAAAAGTTTTTTTAGGGGTAATGTAAATGCGACACGTTCAATAATAACGATCCTGAATTAAGGGTGGTGGGGCCATTGCGGGGCAAAGTTGGTTTTGGAGTCAGCCGCATGCGACGGTGAACCATAGGCCATAACTCACGCCATGCGTGTGCCGTTTTGTTTGTTCTTATTGATTGATTGAAGAATTTAAAAAAGGTGTACATGGAGTCAAAAAGTTGGATGCCCATTTCCCCATCCCTACTTTTAATTAGATATTACTAGGTTTTCGGTGCGTGTGATATACGGACGTCTATTTTTTTTTTAATATACGAAGGAAAATAATAAATATATAATAAAAATTATAACAATTTTAAAATTTAGTTTAATTTATTATTATATTTTTAAATTTATAAATAATAAAAATTTAAAATATAATATAAAAATTAAAAAAATAATATATAAATAAGTAATTCAATTAAATTAAAATTTTAATTTATTTGAAATATTTTTATGAATTTTTTAATTCATATTATTTAATGATATTGATATCTAATTTATAATGAATAAGAAAACATAAAAAATACATATAATGAAGTACATAAAAAGAATATAAATAATACGTGAATTGTAAAAAATTATATTTAATTTAAAATATAATACTTGAAAATTAATATAAAATAATATTGATAGAATTTAAATAAATAAATTTATTTTTAATTATTAATATTTTTATTAAAAATAAAATATTTAATTATATAATCAATTAATATTTCTAAATTAAAATTTAAGTTGTTTAAAATATTTTTATAATAAAGTTTTATATATTATGGGAATATGTGTGTGTGTTACACACACACACCATTTAATGATATTAACATTGAAGTTGAGATAATAGAAATAGATATAAAGAGAAAAAGAAAAATATACAATGCAATAAATAAAAAAAAGAAATGATATAAGAGTTGAATATAAAACAAATAATTAAGTAATTAGATTAAATTAGATATTTAATTTATTTAAAATTAAAATTATTAAAAAAATAAATTTTATAATATTATATCCATACCTCTTAATAATATTAGTATATGAGTTACAAATAATATGAGTGACATTAAAAAAAGGAAAGAATAAAAATATTCAATGAAACAAATAAAAATAAGATGATGTGGCTCAAATATTAATTAATATAAAATTTGAAAATATAATATGTAGTTAAATTAATTACATCAAAATTTTAATTTATTTAAAATATTTTTATAATAAAAAATATATTATATGTTATTTATATTACTTAGTGATATTAGTATATAGAGTTTAAAATTTATTCATGACAATGTAAAATATATTACTGAATAAGAAAAATATATTCTATTAAAAAGTAATAGTAATTAAAATTTATAATTAATAACAATAAAATTTTTTAGCAATTTATATGTTGATATGACAATACATTAGTGAGTAATAATGTATAAGTATTTTATACTAATAATACATCAAAATTAAAACCTAGCATATAAGCTATAAATAAAATGAGTGAACAATAAAAAAATGATAACATAAAGTGAAAAATGTATGAATCATAGAACATTGATAAAACCTTAATTAATTTCCATATAATTTAAAATATAGAACATAAAAAATAATTTAAAATAATATTTATAAATTTTGAATAAATAAATTTAATTTTAATTTACAATATTTTATTAAATAATAAGATATGTAATTAATTATTTTAACTAAATGTTTATATTAAAATTTAAATTTATTTAAAATATTTTTATAAAAATAAATATATCATTTTATATCAATACAACTTTATAATATTAGTGTCTAAGACTAAGTGATAAACATTGGTAGTAGACATTAAAAATAAAATTCTGTAATAGAATATAAATAAAAAGAAAATAGACAATAGGTGAGCTATCTAGTAATAATGTAAATGATACATAATATATATATATATATATATATATATATATATATATATATATATATATATATATATATATATATATATATATATAAAGTAATAGTCTAAATGATCAAAAATAAAAATTAATGTAAGAATTTGAAAACAATAAAAATAAAATTAAAAACATAAAAGGAAATGATTGGTTGGAGTTTTAAAAAGAAAATGAAAAAGTTAAGGAAGAAAGAATCGACATGTGTCTAGCTACGAAAGAAATAAAAATTTGTTTTAGTTATTTAGTATTGATATCGATATTATTACCGATCATTGATTGACTGACTATTCTTTATGTTATGAATTTAGGTCCCGTTAGTTTCAACGAATTTTTTTTGTAAAATGTAATTATAAAAATATTTTATTTATTTAATATTAAATTTAAAAAATATTTTTTTCAAAAATATATGTATTATTAAATCTCTAAATATAATTTTTTAATCATAAACATAAGTGATATATTACTTTTTCATTAATATATATGTAACTATTGTTTTTTAACTTAAAATGTTTTTCGAAGAAGCAATCAGAAACTTACTTCTTATTTATATTATCGAATAAATAATAAGGATACATTTTCTTTATTGTTTTTTAAAAATAGGTTTTTACTTTTTATTTTTGAAAATAGAAGAATCTATTTGTCATTTGATTTTTAGAATTTAGTTTTTAAAAATTATAATTTTAAATGTATAATTTAAAAAATAAAAAATAACATTTAGATGTTTGCAAAAATTATTCTCTTATTTTTATATCAATTTTATAATTAAATAAAATATTTTTATTTATAATATTAATTATTTTTATTTTAATTCAATTTGAAAATAATTTTTGAAAAAAGCTTTAAACAATATTTTTTTAAAATGTGAAAATAAAAAAATCCAAGCAAACTTTAAAATTCACATTTTTTGCAATTTATATGAAAGAGTTTATATTTAATTTATTATTAATATAAAATAATTTTACTGTTAATTAACATGAAAGAAATATAATGTTAAAATAATAATAATAATTTAATGTAATAAAAAAGTTTAATAATTTTTTATTTACTTCATAATATATAAATAAATAATAATATAAAATTTATATGTACCAAGGATAGACCAAAATCAAATCTCGTTAGAAAAGTGTGAACGACAAAAGGGCCAGTAAACTGTGTCTAAAAAAGCAAATTTCTCAAATCCTACGCTGCCAAAAGTATTTTCCAAAATCTTTAATTTATTTATTTTTTCAAAAAATTTCTGCAGTCACGGGCTGGGGAGGTCGTGATGCGCCAATCACGTCGCCCCCAACCCGTGACCAGACTAAATTTTTTATTAAATTTATCTTTATTTTTTAATTAAAATTAAAAAATTATAATTTTAATTTTTTTAATTTTAGTTAATTTATAATTTTTTATTTTTTGGATTTAATTTTATGAAAATATTTATTTATTTTTAATTTATTGTCCTATTTTTATTTTATATTTGATCTTGACTTAATTTAATTGTTGATATTTTAAATTTTTCTTTGATATTAATTATTCATTATTTTAAATAATAATTAATAATTCAATTAATTCTCATAAGATTGTATAATATATATAATATAATAAAATTGATAATTATCAAAGAATCATTGGAGTAGTTAAAGTATAAATGAATACAAATTTTGATTTATTATTTTGGAAAATTAATTGTTGGAAGATTTATATTGTAAAATTATATTTTTAAAAAATATTTTGTCCTTATATATATATTTGTAAAAATATTTTACTAAACATGAAATTAGAATATAATTTGTACCATGAAAATAAATATTTAATTAGTAAATTATGTTAATTCATTATTTGAAACAATTTTTTTGATAAAAAATTAATTACATATAGATTGTATATTTTTAAGAAATACATCCATAACAATGCGAGATACCTTTATAATCATCCCCCTCTTAGGGCAAAATAGAATTCATAAGATAATTAAAATTAATAGTTATTCACATTATAGTAAGTCAGAATTTTTTATTCATTGAGATTTTATTTATTTCAATAATTTTTTTATAATTATTAATTTTAATTATCTTATGAATTCTATTTTGCTCGAATATTATAGTAAGTCAGAATTTTTTATTCATTGAGATTTTATTTATTTCAATAATTTTTTCATAACTATTAATTTTAATCATCTTATGAATTTTATTTTGTCCAAGGAGAGGGATGATTATGAAGGTATCTCGCATTGTTATGGATGTATTTCTTAAGAATATACAATCTATATGTAATTAATTTTTTATCAAAAAAATTGTTTCAAATAATGGATTAACATAATTTACTAATTAATAATTTATTTTCATGGTACAAATTATATTCTAATTTCATGTTTAGTGAAATATTTTTACAAATATATATATAAGGATAAAATATTTTTTAAAAATATAATTTTACAATTTAAATCTTCCAACAATTAATTTTACAAAATAATAAATCAAAATTTGTATTCATTTATACTTTAACTACTCCAATGATTCTTTGATAATTGTCAATTTTATTATATTATGTATATT
Source organism: Sindora glabra (assembly GCA_020226215.1). Lineage (NCBI taxonomy): Eukaryota > Viridiplantae > Streptophyta > Magnoliopsida > Fabales > Fabaceae > Sindora > Sindora glabra. The sequence continues at coordinate 19,848,052 of CM035228.1, forward strand.
ATACAATCTTATGAGAATTAATTGAATTATTAATTATTATTTAAAATAATGAATAATTAATATCAAAGAAAAATTCAAAATGTTAACAATTAAATTAAGTCAAGATCAAATATAAAATAAAAATAGGATAATAAATTAAAAATAAATAAATATTTTCATAAAATTAAATCCAAAAAATAAAAAAATTATAAATTAACTAAAATTAAAAAAAAATTAAAATCTTAATTTTTAATTTTAATTAAAAAATAAAGATAAATTTAATAAAAAATTTAATCTGGTCACGGGTTGAGGGGCGCATCACGGCCTCCCTCAGCCCGTGACTGCAGAATTTTTTTGAAAAAAAAAATAAATTAAGGGTTTTGGGAAATACTTTTGACGGCATAGGATTTTGGGAAATTTATTTTTTCAGAGGCAGTGTACTAGTCCTTTTGCCCTTGAACACATGTCCCCCGTTAAGTTTCGAGGCAATTACGTTATATTATTAATGTAGTGAAGCATGATATATTATTAAATTTAATTATTAATATATTAGTATATAACATATTAAATATAATTTAAAAAAATTAATATATAATTAAATTTAGTAATATATTAATACATTGTTAACACAATAATATGCACAATATCTCACCCAGATTTATCTCGCCTTTCCTATAAAATCCACAATTCTTTTCTAAGGCATTCTTCTTTTCTACGTGACCTAGAAATCCTAAAAATATCATGTCTATTAGTAAACTGTAAATTGTAATATAAAATTTATTGTAAAATTTATTATTCTACAAAATCAAAAGTAAGAGGTAAAAGCAAGGTATGAAATAGCAGGGATATATGACTTTCAGAGGTGACGATTAATTTACATTCCTAGAAATTTTAACATTTCCAAAAATATAATTTTTTAAAAATTTAATTCATTGGAATATAATATTTTTATATTTAATTTTATTAAAAATATTATTTTATAATAAAAAATATTTTTATTAAAGATTAAATAATAATGAGTGATTTATGAATAATGTATAATGACTAATAATAATTACTAATAATAAGTGATGTAGAAGACGATGGTCATTATTAATGGGTGGTGATTAACATTGATCATTAGTAATGAGTCATGTTTAGCAATGGTTACTAGAAATAAGTGGTGGCTAGTAGTTGTCGTTGGAATTTGTGATAGCCAATAGTAGTCATAAAAAAATAACTAGTGATCACCAATAATAAATAATAATTGATAATGGGTGATGGTCAATTGCAATTATTGAAAAAGAATAATAATAATAATAATAAGTAATAGTGAGTAATGATAAATAAAGAGTGATAATCAATAGTAGTTATTAGTAATGAATGCTGATAAATAATACTCATCAGTATTAGATAATAACTAATAATAATCATTAAAAATAGGTGGTAGTTGACAGTGATAGTCATAGATAGTGGCGAGTAAAAGTTACCAATAGTATGTAATAGTGGGTGCTGGTTAACTACAATGAGTAGTGAGACAGATAAAATAATCTTTCTATATTAATTAAACATTATTATATTATATAAATATAGGATATTCACCTCTTTTATAGAAATATTTTTAAGGAATATTGAGTTAAAAATATTCTTGAAAACATATATATTATTGGAAATATTTATCTAAAAATTAAATTAAACATGAGAATATTATACTTCTTAAAACATTCTTAGAAATGTGGAAAAGATTTTGTGAATCAAATACTAATTAAGAGATTAATGATTGTAATTGAGGAATTTTTTAGTTGATTAGTTAATAAATTAATTGATAATTGATATATTTAGTTGATAGTTGAAAAATTAATTAAACTAATAATTAATAATAGGTAAAATTAATTTTTAAACTAACTAAAAAAATATAAAATAATATAAAAGTATATATTATTATAAATAAATATGTCAATTAAATAATTTATATTTATTTTGAGATTAAATTATATTAATATTTAATTATATTTAAAATAAGAATATAATTATTTTATATTTAATTAATTATATTTATGTAATTATATATTTATATTTAATTATTATTTAGTTATTTATTACCCAAATAATAATATAATTGTCTTAAATTCAATCAATTATATTTTATGATACTGCATATGTATTTATTTATATTAAATGGATAAGAATATGTCAAATAATTATTTACATAATTATGATATGAACTTTCATTTAATTAAAAAAAGATGTATAAAGGCAAACTTAGAAAAAAATTTATAGAGTTACTATCTTATAAGTTATAAGTTTTAGCTCTGTTTTGTATAATAATTAAGTTAGTTTATAATTTATTAATATGATTAAAAAATTATAAATTAACTTATAAAAATACAAGCAAGGGCAGTGTTAGCCATCTGAAAATTTTGAAAAATATTAAAAATACTACTTATGTTTCATTACATTTTTTTAATAAAAAATCATGTTTGGCTTGAAAAATTAATAAGTTTTCATGTGAATTTTTTTTATAAATTCTATTTCATTCACCCCTACATATATTTTTTTTAAGTAAAAGAGGAAGAATTCAAGTGTTGAACTCCCATATCATGTAAGTTTAGGAACAAAGTAGCTTTAGTAAAGGAGCATCCGAAAGACATAAACTATTGTAAATAGGAAAAAAATCAGGCTAGTGTTATTTGGTGTAATTTATTGCAGCGAGATACCTAAAACTAACTTTCTTTTGTTTAAGTACATCTACGTATGAAAATTTATTATGATATTTAAAAGATAAAATAACACATTTCAAGAAGATCAAAAGAATCAAAATAGAAACCTCTTTTACCATACATTGAAATTGAAGAATTTTTAATTTAATACAAAGAAAAAAATAAAAGGCTAAAAACTTTTAAGAATTAAAATTGGAAAACTTTTAACTTTATAAAAATTAAATTAATATAAAATTTTAATTATAAATAAAATTTATAAAATTTTAATTTTTTAGGAATTAAAATAAATTTTTAGTTAAGATAAAGTTAAAAATAAATAGGAACTTAGAAACATAGTAACATGCTATTATTTGATAATTTGGATGTTAATTAAACTTAATTTATTTATTTATTTGAAATTTTTAAATAGTATTACTGTTTAGAGATGAAATAGTAATATGTTACTATTTAAAAAATAAACAGTAATATGTTATTATTTAGTAATTTGGTTATTAATCAAACTTAATTTATCTATTTATTTGAGATTTTTTGTTGGTGTTATTGTCTTGAAATGAAACAGTAATATCTTCTTTTTTAACAATTTAGTTGTTAATTAAACTTGATTTATTTATTTATTTAGAATTTTTAATTAGTGTGGTAGTTTTATTATTAATTAAACTTAATTTATTTATTTATTTAAAATTTTTTGTTAGTATTACTATTTTGAAATAAAATAATAACATACGTTTCTTTATTAGTTTGATTGTTAATTAGACTTGAAAACAGTAATATGTTACTGTTTTAGAATGAAACGATAATATGTTACTATTTAGAGAACAAATAATAATATATTATTATTTGATAATTTGATTATTAATTAAACTTAATTTATTTATTTATTTAAAATTTTTGGATAGTATTACTATTTTGAAATGAAACAATAACATGTTACTGTCTATAGAACAAATGTTATTTAACAATTTGTTAGTTACTTAAACTTAATTTATCCATTTATTTGATATTTTTAGTTAGTATTACTATTTTAGAATTGGTATTACTGTTTTAGAATGAAACAATAACATGCTCTTCTTTACTAGTTTAATTGTTAATTAGAGTTAATTTATCCATTTATTTAGAGTTTTTGATTAGTGCTACTGTTTTGGAATGAAATAATAACATGTTACTTTCTGAAGAACAAATAGTAACATGCTATTATTTAACAATATGGTTATTAATTAGACTTAATTTATTCATTTATTTAAATTTTTTATTGGTGTTACTATTTTAAAATAAAATAATAATATTCTCTTTTTTTACGGTTTAATTATTAATTAGATTTGATTTATCCATTTATTTAAGACATTTGTTAGTATTACTGTTTTGAAATGAAATAGTAACATTTTACTATTTATTCTCTAAATAGTAATATGTTAATTATATTTAATTTATTTGACGATTTGATTGTTAATTATATTTAATTTATCCATTTATTTTGAAACAAAATTGTAGCATGTTGTTATTTTACAATTTGTTAATTAATTAGACTTGATTTATTCATTTATTTGATATTTTTTATTAGTGTTACTATTTTGGAAGGAAATAGTGACATGCTATTATTTATCAGTTTAATTACTTAATTAGACTTCATTTATCCATTTATTTGAAATTTTTGGTTAGTTATTATTTTGGAATGAAATAGTAACATATTACTATTTGGGAATAAATAGTAACATGCTGTTATTTAGTAGTTTGATTATTAATTAAACTTAATTTATCTATTTATTTGATATTTTTAGTTAGTGTTACTGTTTTGGAGTGAAACAGTAACATATTACTATTTAATTTATAAATAATAATATATTATTCTTTGATAGTTTTGTTTATTAACAAAATTATTGTAACACTACTAGACACCAAAAAAATTAGGGAGCAAAAGTTTAATATAGGATTTAAATAAATTTGAATTAATAAAAATGAAATCAAAATTAAAAAAATAATAAGAAAATGAAGAAAAATTAAGAACAGTCATTAAAAAAGTCTTTTTTCATCAATTAGAGTGGGCAAAACGCCAAAGGCGTATTGCAAGTACATATATCTCGAAAGTTACATGAAATTAAAAAAAAATCACTTAAAATAGACAATCGAGTATAAAGTTATGATCATTCAAAATTTTAAACTCAATTTATACATTTTTCATTAGGTAAACCTCACCAAACTTGAATTTTTCTTGTTTTCTATCGAAAAATCATGAAAAGACGAATAAAATCAAGTAGTTATATATAAAAATTAGTTAACTAATCATAAAGTTATATTTTTTAAAAAATTTTGATTTATAATCATATTCTTTTAATTAGTTGAAAAAAGGTATTTTAAGAATATAATAATAATAATTCATAAAAATAATATTTATTTGAAATAAAGATCAATAATAATACTTTATTAGAAAGAAGTTCAAAAAGCGTCATTATAATCCAATTTGCCGTTATAAATATTAACTGCTTTCTTACAAACGAAGTTAGCAAGACTGTTGGCTTTCCCGTGGAGTATTGTCCCACAACTGCAAGCAAAATTTTGCAGTCTTCAAACAAGCGGTAAACCAATTCATCCCTACATATTTACTCTGACTCCGCTCCTGGTAGCAGCTTTAACATGGGAATCTGAAAAGATAAGAATAACAATTTTCGAATTTAAAACTAATTTACGTGGATAAAAAATGATAGAAAAGTTAATTAATTTGTATCCGGAAAATACAATGGAGACTTGGAAAAAAAAATGAAGCAAAGACCGCCCGACATTGGCGGGGGCTGATTTGTATTTATTTCTTTAGACGTTAATTACTTAATTAGGGATCCGTGGGCCCCATAAAGAAAATGGGCGAAGGCTAACTATGCGTTTGTTGGAAAATTGCGCCCCGGAATGTTTTACATCTTGCTACAGGACTTCGAAAAGTGCAAAGAAGGATATTTGCCACGAGTATCTTTTTGTATTTTCGGATTATCGTTAAAGTTACCAGATTGCTACGTGAAGACAATATCCCCACCTGAAAAGTGTAGCCTATGAGATGCTTCTAAGCAAATAGGGGCCCCGGCTTTGTTCTATTTTAAGTACAATTAATATTATATATATTGAAGATAAAATATAAAAATAATTTTTAAATATAAATTAAAAATTATCAGTAAATAGAAAATAATTAAATAAATTATATAATTTAATTTAATGAATGTAAAAAAATTAAAATTTAATTTTTAATACTTATAGCAGTTTTATTTAAATACCAAATTATGAATTAATATACCATCAAATCAAATTAGTGTATCCGGATTTAGAGATCGATAATTCATGAACTATCTTTTGATATAAAAATTTGGAGAACCACAATAATTTTTTTTTGAGTTGAATGATTTATATATATATTTAAAAATTCATATAATTATATGATATTCATGTGTGATTAAAAAAATTTGAAAAATCGTGATCTTTTTTGTCTCTTTTAAGATTCGCTATTGTGATGTGAATAATAAATTTACATTGTTATCTGGCTTTCACTCTTTGTTTGGTTCGTAAAATCAAATGTTTTTGATAATTTTATTATTTTTGAAGATATAATTTTTAGGAATTTAATTTTTGAAGAATATAACATTTTTATATTCGGTTGAATTAGAAGTATTCTTAAATTTTGCTATTTTGATCTCTTTAAAGACTCGCTATTATGATGTGAACAATAAATTTGCATTGTTAGTTGGCTGTTGGTCCTGATTTGCAAAATTAAATATTTTTTATAATTTAAATATTTTTAAAAATATAATTTTTAAAAATTTAATTTCTAAGAATATAACATTTTCATGTGTTTAGTTCAATTAAAAATATTCTTAATAATACTATGTTATTATATTATAATTAATTTGAATACTTTTACAAATATTATTTAATTAAAAAAATATTTTATTTAAAAATTAAATAATTAATAATTAACAGTGATCATCATCAATAGTAGGTAGCAATGACAATGGTAATAAATAGTGATCATCAATAATGAGTAGTAATTAACAAAGTTATAGGAAGTTGGTAATTAATAGTGATGGTCAGTATGAATGGGTGGCTGTTAATGATTGTTATTGTCGATAATGAGTGGTGGTCACTAACAATAAATGGTGGTAGATGATAGTAACTAATAATGAATAATGGTAAATGATAGTTAATAGTATTAGATAATAGTTGATAATAATTATTAATTATGGGTGGTACTTAATAATAATTATTGATGATGGATAATAATGAACAATGATTACCATTGGTAGACAGAGGTGATTGACAGTGATGTGATGGATGATGATAGACAATAATTCATCAAGGTGGATGATGGATTGAATAAAATAATTTTTTAATATCAATTAAATATTTTCATATTATGAGAATGTAAAATACCTATCACCTTCTATAAAAATGTTTAAAAGTATAAAAATGTTTAAAAGGATTATCAGATTAAAAATATTTTTTTAAAATTTAAATTAAATATGAAAATATTACATTCTTTTACAATATTTTTAAAAATATAAAAAAATTACAATCTAAATGCCTGATGTAATGCGGGTTAAAGGGCTAATTACTAGTTTTTGAACTTTTAAAAGTTATTTCATTTAACTTACACATAATTTATTTCAGGGAAAAGGTTTGGACTTTTAAACTTCCCTTTCAGAAAACCGGATTTATATAAACACTAAATTGATTCATTCGTTTTTATTTCTCAGCAATTAATGATGTCGTATTTTATATCTAAAATGCAACATTTTAGAAGAAAGAATTCTGTAAAAGCAAATATCTGTTTGTAAGAAGAAAGTATTCGAAAGTATAGATCTTCGTCTTTTATGAATAAAGTATAAATATTTTTGAAGATATAGATGAGTTACTTGTGCTCCAAAATTTTTACAATTTAGGATAATGTAATAAAATTTGAAATTATTATATTAAAATTATTTAATCATAATTTTTTATTTTTAAGAAATATAATTAAATAATTTTTAATATCACCACGTCATCCAAAATTTCAAAACCGGATACTGTACAATTTTTAGAGTGAGGACAGGTTTCATAAGTGGACATAGGAGAAAAGAACCAAACAAGAGCATACGGTAATGTCTTGTACAATGGGAATAATAGGTGATAACAACCGGTCTGGAAACTAACATTGTAGCAGAAGCTAAAAGATAAGAAGGGGAATAACAGTTTTAAAACATCATTCTCCATATATTAGGACATAGACACCTTCCTAGAAACAAAATTAGATAGGTGATTTGTCCAGGGTTTTTAATGATATTTAATGTTTTTTAATTTGTATTTCTTGATATATGTAAGGTTCGAACTGGACTCATGTGGACGCAAACTGGTCTGCGGATCACCTCTATTTTTATAGTTAATTGTTGTTATTAAACTGTTTTGATTAAAAGAGCCCAATCCACTCAACAACTCAACTAATCCAAAGGCCAGTCCACTTAACCATGGTTCAGATTACGCAATAAAAACAAAACATTAAATAAAAGGATAATTATTTAATTTTACTGATTTTTATTTAATTCACATGCATTTTTAAATATTATAATTTACCTATACATACTTTCTAATATTGAAAATTTATTCACTCGAATTTTTTTATTAATTTTTAACCGAATATTTCATACAAATAAATTCAAAAGAAATTATAACAAAATAAATTATAATTTTTTAATATTTATATAAAGTGATATTAATAATTCTCAATTAGAATTAAAAAATTATATCAATCTCGTCTTTTTAATTTAGATTCATAAATTATATATTATCATCATGTGCTTTATAAAATTCTCAATAGTAGAATATAAAAATTTTGATATTTATAAATTTGAAGAGTTTTAATTGATTTTTTTTGCATATGTCATATATTGCAATATTTTTTTTTCTTGTTTAGGGTGTATTGTAAAATAAAAAGATAAGATTAATATATTTTAATTTTTATTGAGAATTCTTAACATTAGTTTCATATAAATAAAAGAAAATTACACCTTATGCTTGATTTTATTTAACTAATTTATTATGAAATTTTTTATTAAAAATTTGATAAAAAAATTTAGATGGACAAAGTATTAATTGTAAAAAGTACAAGTAGATGAATTATAATGTTTAAAAATATAAATAAATTAAATAAAAATATAACTATTCCTCTGAACAAAATTAGAAAAGCATTAAACATTGTGCGTTTGAAGAAAAATAAAAAAGGTGGGCTGTGGAGTCTTTAAAAAATCTGTATTTTCCTTTGCACTTAAGATGGTTATTAAATTCTTGCATATAATATATATATAATGATATATACGCTCTTCCTAAAAATTGGTTTACTATCTAGCAGGCCACAGCGGCAGCCAGCCACCGCCTCTTTGTCCGCTCTGCTGCCTTCGAATGTAATGGCTGTCCGGTCCACTGCTCACGGGTCACGATGTGTTCTTTTGATTGTTCAACTGCCTTCCCTCGCCGACGGCCGCATGCTGCCTGAGTCACATCCCTGTCTTCTAAATAATCCTCAGTAATGTTAAAAATTATTTCTTGATTTTATGTTCTCTTTTCAGGTTTGTGTGTGGTGGTGACTTTGTGATTTGTGAAGCTATATGTTAAAATTTATTTCTTGATTCTGTTCTAATGCTCAATGTCAGGTTTGAAAATGTCACTCTTCCTCACTCATGTTTCTTTCCGCATTTGTCTGGGAGCAGACAGTGTTTCTGTTTTTCTTTTATTTTTTTAATTATTAATTTCAATTTTAAAATTATAAAATATTAGTATAATGATCCCTTAATTATATAAAATTATAATTTTACTCTTAAGCAATAATTTATATATACAATTTTATTTTTCTATATAATAATTCAGTAAAGCCATTGAAACAGACTCAAATATGTGAATTTGTAAAAAAATGTAAATTAAAATTCATAAAAAATAAGTCCATTTAAACAGGGACTAAAAGCGATCCAATTTTTTAGGTCGGTAGACTCCACAGTAATTGAATATGTTTATATTCTTTTCTTTTTAACTTTCAAATTAAATTAATATATTAGATAAATATTTATCTAATTAATTCAATACTCATACTTAATTCTTTATCTTTTAAATTAATTTAATCTAAATAAATTATTTTTAAGCTAATAATTTTATTTATAAATTAACAATTTTAAAATTAACTAATTTTTATTGTAATTTATTTAATATTAAAATTTTAATTTGAATTAAAAATATATTAAATATATAATTTTTAAATTTATAATTATTATTTTAGATTTAAAATTATTTTAAAATTTTAAAATTATTTTTAAAAAATGTCCATGGACTCAATTCACAAGTTTACAATCCATAAGTTTTATGACTCGAACTTTTTTTAGAAAATTTGCAGTTTTCATGCATGAAATTTAGTCTAATCTATTTGTAAGTCCATGAACACGCTCCTTTATTAATTATATATTTAAGGATAAAATTATTTATATGAAAGAATAAAATTTTACATAAGAATTATTATTTAAAATTATATTATATATTTGATTAATATTTCATAATTTTAAAGATAAAATTAGTAAGGTTTTTTTTGGTCAATCAGAAATTTTATTTCTCTAAGTCATTGGTGAGACACGATAAGTGTAAGAGATTTAGACAATTTGTTGAAGGTTATTATTATTATGATAAGTTTGGTTTACAGAATGTTTTTAATATTCTCATAAATATTTTACGAGAATGTTATATTTTTATATTTAGTTCAAAATTTTAAAAAATTTACCAGTAAATATAATAGTTTTAGAAATATTTTAAAATCCAACTTCCATCCAAATATTTTCATGTGGGGCATGGAGGGAGGGAGGTAAATATTTTAGATTCCCATCTCATGGGAATATTGATATTAAAGTAAACGAATAATTTTATCCTTATTGTTTTATATTCTAATTTATTCTAATTTTTTTATTTTCATTTTTTAATTTTAACTGATATTTATTATTTTTAATTTTTTAGATAACAAGTATAGTTATATTAAATAAGTAAAAAAATTAATTTCTATATTTCAATTCTAATTTAGTTTGAAAATTTTTCATTTTCATCTTTTACTTTTAACTTGTATTTTTATTTTTTATGATAACAAGGATAATTATACTAAATAAGTAAAAAAATAAATAAGTAATTTTTAAATTTTAATCCTATTAATTTATATACAAAAAATTTAAATTTAAATTTAGTAATATTTTTTATATTTAATATAAATAGAAGGTCCAAATGAGTTTTATAAATAAAATGAATTCTTTATAATTTTATTAAATGTCATTTGAATTCAAAATAATTTTTTTAAACAATCATTTATATAAATAAACTTAAAATGGTACTTTTTAATATTTGATTATTTTATGTTAAAATTAAAAAATATTTTATTTATTTGATATGAAATATAAAAAAATTAATTTTTTATTTTAATAAATTTACTTTTTTATAATTTTTAAATTTTTTTAAATTATTTTTTAATCATTAATATGAATGATGTATCATCCTTTTATAAATATGTATAAATTATATTTTTTATAAAAATATTAATAGAATAAATTAAACCTTAATTTCTTCTCTTATTTGAATAAAAAAAGAGAAAAAAGAACATTTAAAAATAAAATGTGTGATTATTATATTTTATTTATTTAAAAATTTAAATTTTTTTATTTTATTTTCAATTTAAATTTAAAATATATTATTTCTCTCCTTTCTTTCTCATTTTCTTTTTAAAGAAAATAAAAGTTTCTTGTAAATAATGAAGAAATTATTTATATTATATAATATTATATAAAATATTCAAATTTAATTTCTTAAAAATTTTAATATTTTATATATTAAATTATTTATTATATTTTAATTAAATAGAATTCAAATTATTAATTTATTTAGTCTTTAAAAATTTTTATTCATATATTTTTAATTAAATTTATAATTTATTACAATTTATAATAAAAAACTGATGAGGATATTTTTTGAAAAAGTAATAAGACTTTTAGGAATATAAAAGATGAACTAAATATAGGAATATAACATATTTGAAAATATAAAAAAATATTTTTAGAATATATATATTAAATCTAATATAAGAATATTATATTTTTAAAGAAATCACATATTTAGAAATTATATTAAGACTATACACTTTTTCGGGAGTACAAGATTTCGTAACCAAATACCTCCTTAGTTCAAACTTTGAACGTAAACAAAATTCCATTTAATTTTCTAATTTATATCAATTTTAATTAATAATTTTGCGCTCGTGCGCTGGTATTCTGGTCGTTGGTCCAATTTTTCAGTTTATGGTAAGCCCAACTTCTATTACTGGGCTCATGAATAACCTTTTGAGCCCAATATCAATTAACGGTCTCCATTATTCACCACCTTAACGACCTGAAGCCTCGCCTTAGGGTTTGTATGCGGAGCTGAAAAACCTCCTTTCCGGCCTCTACTCTCTCATCCGTTGAAAGTCTTCCTGATCTGATTGAGAAGATTCTATCTGCACCGCCATGGTTAGCTTTCAAACTTGAATTATGGGTTTTCACCCTTCAACATCCTCCGGTTAGGCATTTACTGATTTTGTTGTTTTCATTTCGTTATTGTAATTTGTAATTTGTAGCCGCAAGGAGATTACATAGAGCTTCACAGAAAACGTCATGGCTATCGCCTTGACTATTTCGAGCGCAAGCGCAAGAAAGAGGCTCGTCAAGTTCATAAGCACTCTGAGATTGCGCAGAAGGTCTTACTTTTTCTTGGTTAGTTTAATTTTTATTAGATAAACATATATCTTCATTATTCTGATTATCTTCTGTTTAATTTGAGTTGAACAGGCTTTGGGTATTAAGGGTAAGATGATTGCCAAGAAAAATTATGCTGAAAAGGCTCAGATGAAGAAGACGTAAGTGTTTACTGTATTTTTATCTTTTTACTCATTTTTCTTCTCATTTCAATTCATTTTGTTTTGACTTGAGTACATTCTTTTTATGAGAATATATATGTGGAGATAATGATTTGAAAAATTTAGTATTAGGCAAACAAACGTGACTTTAGCATAATAATTGTTTTTAGTGCTCTATTGGAGTCAAAGTATCATTCAATGATTAATACCATGACATTTTTATGTCGTTTATCGTTAATGATCGAGAAATCATTGGATGGTTGTTTCCTCTGTATGGATTTGTTGAAAGGTTTTATATTTAAGGGAGATAGATGATAGTGTTTTTATTGTGTTTTAACAGTTTGGCCATGCATGAGGAGTCAACATCTAGACGCAAGGCTGATGATGATGTTCATGATGGAGCTGTTCCTGCATATCTGCTGGATCGTGAAAATACAGCCAGAGCAAAAGTATGATAACATATAGCAGTAAAAGTTGATTCTCAACATTCTTTCTGTGCTTTGTCTGACATGTTATTTTTAGGTTCTCAGCAACACCATCAAGCAAAAAAGAAAGGAGAAGGCTGGGAAGTGGGATGTCCCCCTACCAAAGGTGAGATTGCATTTAATGTTGCAATGGCATTACCTCATGTGAGGGAAGTAGCTTTTTGTTTTAGGTTGTATGACACTCACCACATAAGTGGATGCTCTTCATTTCTTCAGGTTCGTCCTGTTGCTGAAGATGAAATGTTCAAAGTGGTCAGGTCTGGTAAAAGAAAGAGTAAGCACTGTATATATAACTCTTGGCTCTTTTATGATTTTTTTCCAGATTGTAGAAGCATATGATTTGGAATGGTGCTTGGGGATTAAATTGCATACAGTATAAAAAATTTAAGTAGTTATTTACCAACTAATCTGTATTTTTACATATTTCCGTAAGTTGTCATTTTAAACAAATCTTAGTTCCCTGCACCATTGTTTTGTTAGTCTTGGATCAATTTTAGTTGTCCAATATACTGAATACGGGTTACAAATGCACAGTAATCTCAGCTGGCAATGCGGTGATTATCTTAGCCTTGTTGTTTTGCAGCCAAGCAATGGAAGAGGATGGTCACTAAAGCAACATTTGTTGGGCCTGGTTTCACCAGAAAACCTCCAAAATATGAGCGGTTTATTCGTCCTACAGGATTGCGGTTCACTAAAGCTCATGTGACACACCCAGAACTAAAATGTACCTTCAATTTGGAAATAATTGGAGTGAAGAAAAATCCTAATGGTCCTATGTACACCTCTCTTGGTGTCATGACCAAGGGAACAATCATTGAGGTGCCTATTATTTTCTGTTTTTAAACTCTATGGACTTTTAAGTTTCCTATATACTTGTGTTCTTGCAATCGATTCTAATATACTATTCATTTTTGTGCTTGCAATGCAATATGAACGTGCGGGAATGATGCTTATAATTTCTGCTTGATGTAAATGTCAGGTGAATGTTAGTGAGCTTGGTCTGGTCACGCCTGCTGGGAAAGTTGTCTGGGGTAGGATTATCTGTTTTTCTTCTATATGTTGCTTTGTTACCATGGCATATTGAATAACTGAATAAATCTAATAATATGTTGGTGGCTACTTGTTATGAATGCAGGTAAATATGCCCAGGTGACGAATAACCCAGAAAATGATGGTTGCATAAATGCAGTTCTGCTTGTTTAAGGTTATAGGCAAAGATTGGTTTACTAACTAGACTCTTTGGCATCTGTCAACAAACCCGGGCTCTGTTCTCGTGTATGCACTACTATCTCCGTCCACAGTGATTAAGCCATACATGTACCAACTGTTGTTGGAATCAGAAATTTTGTCACAAGAATCATTTCCTTGTCCTTTCCTTTCCCTTGTGTTAAAACAGAAGTAAATCAGCTAGTGATGAAATGTTTTATGTAACAGCTTATTGCTTGGCAATTGATTATTACCCCTTTTTCTTTTCTGTCATCAGGTTTATACTTGAAAAATTCATGTCTTAAACTTTCCCTCACGAGAAATGTGGCTTCCAACAACATGGCTTCGAGAACTAAGCAATTGATCTGATTACTTATTCAGAGTCGTATCTGTTCAACTTCCTCCGACAAGAAACGCTACGTGTCCCAATTCGATTTTATTACTGCTTTGAAAACATGGGTCTAGAGATTTGTCTAACTTCCTTCAACAAGAAACGCGGCTAGTCCCACTCGATTTTACTACTGCTTTGAAAACTTAGGTCTAGAGGTGTTTCGCAAGCAATGTTTTATGTTTTTACAGACTTTAGAGTATGGCTTTATGTCAAGAGAAACTTTTTGAGAAGTCATTTTCTGTTTATGATTAGTCCCAGTTTTTTTAATCTACAATGGGGAAGAATAGACCTGGAAGACAATAGATGCAGTGGCGAAGACATGACAGCAGCAGGAGGACCTCTGCCTGGTGTCACGGTCCGGTTATTTAATAGACGGGACATGTGGCGTTTAGACTTTTACTACTTGAGAATAAGTTAGCCATTCGATTATTCACCATTCAAAATTATGAAAATAACAAATATCACCCACAATAATAATAAGCACATCAGGTTAATCTCAAGGCATTTCAAGGCAATACATAACACATAACAACTTGGCAACCAATTACAAAGCATATAACAAGGCAACAATGAATACTCGAGTAATGTGGATGAATGCAACAATAAGTATACACGATTGTGGATCAATTTTAGTAGAAGACGAGCTATTTCTTTTATTTATAATATATTTTATTACATATTATACAGTGTGTAGGGGAAGCACCAAGCCATACACTCCAGTCCCTAGACAATACCGAGTGACTATTAAGATCATCGGGTACTTCCTCCTAATTCCCCTAGAGAACATTTTACGTAAAAGTTCATCTGACATAAGTTGACATACTTTTATTAAATCATAATAAGGCCTTTTCTTAAAGTTTAAAAGGATCTAGTAGCTTATAATACATCAAAATAAAGATAATAATCCCAGGATCACAGACATGTATTGTCCTACTCACATCGGACAAGTTACCTTAGGTAAAATTACATAAACACCTCCAATACGAGGAAAATTCCTAAAAACTACACACAAGTCGGATTCCTCCCAAATCAGTGCTACAAGGCCTCTGCATGATGCTTGATTTTTGTACAAAGTTTCATCCAAATCAAAGCTCATTTGCTTAGGCAATTGAGTTATAAAGCTCACATGTGACACTAGCCACTTTATCTCATTTTTTTGTCATCGACAAGAAGCAGCCTCATTTTGCAATATATAGCAAAATCTTCACAATTATTCTTGAAAAAAACATTATAGCAAGAGATATAAGTAGGATAGATGATTTATCAAGGCATACAACCTGTTCTATTTAAAACCTAGCCTAATTTGATTTATTTATCTAAATAAGTTAAATTTAGGCTAATAAATTAATTTATTTAGAAAAATAGACAAGATTTTTTCTTTAGGCTTAGTTTGTAAGTTTATTAGGTTAGTCTATTTAATTACAAATATATTTATAAATAATATAATATAATATATATTATACATATAAATAATATAAATATTAATATATATATACATATATATAGACTTAATTAAGTCATTAGACAATTTTAAATTTTAAGAAATTTTAGTTTATCAAAAAATTTGAAAATTTATTTATATAAAAAGATAGACTAATAGGTCAAATCTATTTATATAAGTAGATTTTTAAATAAATTAATAGGTTAAGTCAATTTTCTTTAATAGATTAACTCAAACCTGAATTTTAATTTAAGTCAATAGGCTTGACTCATGCGATGATTTATAAAGTAAATCTAATTTATTTATAAAGTTCAATTTAATCTAGTCTATTTACGCCAACCGAACCCATTTTCCAGCTGATACTTCGCTCGATGTATTACAGCGTCGTTTTCGTCGGAGGCGGCAAGAGTGCATGGGGCGACGACATTCTCAAAACGCGCAGGATGCTGCCGGCGAGGAAGCAGTTGAGGTAAGAGGAGATAACGCCGTGTGCATCTTGCGGTGATGTAGAAATTTGGCAGGCTGGCCGAGATTCGGCTGCTACTCCCGAAATAATCAAGAGAAGATCCACGCTGTACCAGTCCCTACTTCTTAGCCACGTCATGTAAAGTGAATGGCGTTGGCTTCCCCAACATAAATGCCTGCGTTTCCATGAACAGCACAAAGGATCCTAAAAGCCGCAAAATCACTTCGTTTACAAGTTTAATTCAAATGAAAATGGGAAAATTATTTGGCCCATATTCACCTAATCTAATCGTGATTTAAAATGTGCATGTGTTTTGGAAATATTAATACTTTACTCATCTAAATTATTATTTTTCATGCAAAATTTAACAGAACACTTACATACATTGCTTGTAATCCTTACTTTCCCCAACTATTGATTCAATTTGACTTCTATTTATAACTAATTTATCCTTAAAAAAATTGCTAGCGGATTAAATTGTAAAAATTAAAAACTTATTTTTACTTTTATAAAATTAAATTTTTATTAATTTCATCTATGATTATTTATAATTTTAATCCTTCTATATATGAGATGAAATATTAAATTATTATATGAAAAAAATTAAAATTTAAGGATTTTTAATTTCATAAAAATTAAGTTAATATAAAATTTTAATTAAGGAAAAAATTGATAAAAATTCAATTTTACATGTACTAAAATGGTTTTTAGTCAATTATAGAAGATAAGTTTTCAATAGAATTAGAAATTTTTTAAGATAATTTGACTTTAAGTGAACATTAAATTAAATCAAAATTTGCAAAAATAAATATCACATGCAATATGTATAATCTTTTTGGTGTTAAGTTTTGAACAAAAACTAATTTAGGTGGACAAAGTGTTAAAGATTTAAAAGTATAGGAGGTGGATTACAACACTTAAAATCACAAGTGCATTAAGTAAAAAAAGAGTAAAATCACTAATAGGTATAGTGCAATGTTTCCAAGGAAAACATAGGTGAGGACTATTGGGAAAAATATCTCTATTCAAATAATTAAGATGATGTTTGATTTGTGAAATCTTTTTCACACTCTTAGCAATATTTCAAGGGAATGTGAAATTCTCATATTTAATTCAAATTTTAGAAAAATATTTTAAAATTTTTTTTAGTCTAATATTTTCTTAAAATATTCCTATATGAGAAGCTGAATATCCTATATTCTCATAATATTAAAATGTTTAATTAATATAAAAAGACTATTTTTTTATCCTAACCACTTATTGCAATCAATTACCACCTATTACCACATATCGTTAGTAATCACTACTTACTCCTACTCATTATTAACCATTATTAATAATCGTTCATCACTACTACTAGTTATCAAATAATCCATTAGTACTTATTACTAGTAATTGTCATTTATTATCGGTAATCATCGTCGATCACTACCTATTACTAATGAATATTGTCAACCACTACTTATATCCAGTGACTAATGCTAATTAACACCCATCATTAATAAACCATCAACCGTTGTCATTTACCATCGTCGATTACCATACACTATCAATGATTACTTAACTTATGATAAGGATATTTTTGGTAATAAAATAATGTTCTTAAAAATATTTAAAATAATTAAAAAAATAATTAAAAAATAATATTGTAATATTTTTAAGAATATTTCTAATTGAACTAAACATAAAAATATAATATTCTCAGGAATTAAGTTTCTAGGAATTACATTATCGAATGATGTTAGGATTCCTGAGAATGTTTAATTTCATGAATCAAACCTCACCTGAACATCAATCAGTTAAATTAATTAAAGTAATGAAATAAAAGATCTACTATAATATAAAAAATTATAAGATAATGTATGCAAAGTTTGTTAACTATAATCTCGCAACTTCCTAACTATTATCTCTATGTCTCTCACTTACCTTTATGAAGATTCCTATGTAACCTTCATAAACACTTAGCTCACATCTTCTTCATACCTCTCACATTTGACTAACGTAAATATTTATAATTAAAAATACTTATTTAATAATGAATCTAGCATAGATATAAAACTTAAATAAGAAGATAACTCATAATAGGAAATAATTAATAATTGATAATAATTTAAATTTGGATCAAATCCAACAAAGACTAGTCTATTAGATTTTGAAGAAATTCTTGTATGCTCTAGCAATCGTTCTTTTATTTAATAAACAAAAAACTTGTGATTTTGAGCCGATACTAGAAAGATATGCATAAATATATATCTTTCTTGTACTTCACACATTTGATTAAAACAAATATTTATAATAAGAAATACTTGTTTGATAATAAATCTCAATTCTACTCTAGCATAAATATAAAACTTAAATAAAAATATAACTCACGATAGAAAATAATTAATAATTAATAATAATTTGAATTTGAATCCAATATAATAAGAACTCGTGTATTATGATCCGAAGAAATTCTTGTATTCTTTGATAGTCCTTATATTATTTAATAAATAAAATTTGAGCCAATAATAGAAAGATATGCATAGTTGAATTACCATTAGTAATTGTAGCTACAACTGAATTGTTGTTGGCCTTCCATTGATATGGGTTAGCAACTCCATTAACATATATTTATTAATCCAATACAAATATATAATAAATAAATATATAATATTATAAATATAATTAATTAAAATTTAAATAATTATATATTTTATTTTAAATATTTTAAATAAATTAATATTAAAATAAATGTAAATTAATTTAATTAATGAATCTATTTATATTAATATATTTTTTATATTATTTTAATTTTTAATAAATTTAATAATTAATTTTATTAAATACTTTTAATACAATTAATTAATTTATCAGTTAATTATATCAAATAAAGATTAGCAAAATAAAGAACTGTCATTAAACTGATCAATCAGAATGCATAGGGAAATGAGGGTTTGCAGTAATAAGTACTTGTTGGATAATAACCTATTTCTCTTCCCTCTTGCTTACTCTATGGTTAGAACGATGAGCAAATAAATATGTTATTGTTGTTAAAGTGTTTATCGGAAAAGAAGAGAGAATTTTTCGCATTTAAGGTTAGTTGGATAGAGATAACACATTAGGAATAAGATGAATATGGCACAAGTTACGTGACAGCCCCCACTGCTGATGCTTCATCTTGTGGTGATGATGAAGAAAGTTGAGAATTAAGGTTATATGATAATGTTAGAAGAAGGTGGGCTTTTTAAAAAGTCGAATGTTTTCATTATTAACTTGTTTTGTTTTGAAATTTAAGAAAAATATAATCTAACAATAAAAATATTTAATTTCCTAAAAAATCGAGCTTCTTATAATGTTAGGAATAATTTGATTTGCACAAGAAGTAAACTTTCTATGAAAAATCAAATTTTTTAAAAAATAACTTCTTATGTAAATTATTTCAAAAGTACTCTATTTGGTTAATGCTGAGGAAGTGACATTTCTTAAGAAATAACTTCTTATATTTTTTTGTTTTAATTTTTAACTCAGTAGGAATTATTAACAAAATAATTATTATATCCTAAATATTATTATGATATAAATTAATAAATTTTAATTATCATTAAATGAGAAGGGGCAATCTATTCTTAATTTTTTGATAGCATATGATTTCAAGATTACAAACACTTATTTTAAGAAGTGGAAGGAGCATCTAATCACATACAAGAGTTAAACCTCAGGATTGCAAATTAATTTTTTTTAGTAAGGAGCTCAGATAGAAGAGTTTGTAAGGATTGCAAAGTAATTCAAAGGGAGAACCTTACTACATAGTACAAGGTCTTGGTCCTTGATATTCATTTTAAGACATGTAACCAAAAAAGATAACAAGTTATAAATATTAGAATCAAGCGGTGACAACTTAAGGGGAGAGCCTTACTACATAGTACAAGGTCTTGGTCCTTGATATTCATTTTAAGACATGTAACCAAAAAAGATAACAAGTTATAAATATTAGAATCAAGCGGTGACAACTTAAGGGTGAGAAACAGATGACTTTTAAGAGAATATTATTAAATGAAGGTAATTGGAAAGTACAAGGAGGTACTAACTATATTTGGAATAAGATTTCTAAGAGAGTTAAGCTAGTTGCTAAAATAATCTTGGGTGAATTAAAAAGTTTTGGATCGAGAGATAAAAAATTTTAGTAGTGGAACGAAAGTATATAGGAAAAAATCAAAAGGGACTATTTTAAGGCCTTATATGTGTGTAACAATGCTAAAAATTAGGAAAGATATCATGTGGTTAGGAATGAGACTAAAAAGGTAGTAAGTAATGCACGATTTAAAACTTTTGAGGAGTTCTATCGAAACCTAAAAATAAAGAATAGAAAACAAAAGATTTATAAACTTGCCAAAAATAAGAAAAAGAAATCAAGAGATTTGGATCAAGTAAGGTGTATTAAAGATGAAGAAGAATAAGTTCTACTAACAGATGAAAATGTCAAAAAGAGATAGAAGAAGTACTTTTATAAACTTTTCAATGACGGGCAATGATCAAGTAAGGATATGGAAGGATTAGAAATCTAAGAGGACGAATAAAATTTAACTTATTATCACAAAATTTGAGTTGCGAAAGTAAAAAAAGCTTTTAAGAGGATAAATAATGGTAAAGTTGTTAGTTCTGATAGTATTCTTATTAAAGCTTGGAGATGTTTAGGAAAACAAGATATCTTTTGGCTCACTAAGCCATTTAATGAGATTCCAAGGTGTAAGAAAATACTAGATAAGTGGATGAGGAGCATTTTAGTGCCTATATATAAGAATAAAGGAGATATCCAAAACTGTTAAACTATTGAGGGATATAATTTATGAGTCACATAATGAAATTATAGGAAAAAGTGATTGAACATAGATTAAGAGATGAGACTAGAATTATAGAGAATCAAATTGGATTTATGCTAGTGACTGCAAAGTATCTACCAAGTTTAAAGGAAAGTTTTATCAGATTATTATACAACCAACTATACTCTATGGTAGTGAATGTTAGGTTTTGAAGGAACAATAAGAGCAAAAAAATGGGAGTAGCAAAAATGAAAATGTTAAGATAGATGTGTGATCACATAGTAAAGAATAATATACGAAATAAATGCATATGAGGGAATATTGATATGACACCTATTAAAAGATGATAGAAAATCGATTAAGGTGGTTTGGACATATGAACAAAGGCCATTTGAGGTGCTAGTAAGAAGAGTCGATCATATGGTCTTTAGTCCTGTGAAAAAGTATAAAAAAAGACAAAAAAAGATACTAGGACAAATTATAAAAAGGGATTTCTTAGTGAATAACATTTTTGAAAATTTTATTTTGAATAAAGCCTAATAGCGTCATGCAATCTATGTAGCTAACCTTACTTAATGGGATAAGACTTTATTATTATATTATCATTAATTAAGTTTAATGAGGATATTTTTATCTTTATATCCATAAATAATATAAGAAGTAGAACTTATTTAAAGGGAAGTGAGTCAGCAACTTCTCATATTGTATAAGAAGTATAAATTCTTAAGAAATCTTATTTCTCCTAATTTGTTAGATAATAATCAACTAAACAATCAATCTTTTTTCTATTTTTTAGGAAATAAGATTTCTTATGTTATTGTTACAAATCAAACAATTTCTTACTTTACTTCTATTAAATTTTTTATTTATTGCATAAAATAATATTATAGCAAGTTTCACTTTTTAATAAGAGTTTGCTTCATATGATGAATTCTAAATTTAGTTAAGCAATTAAAGTTTAAGTGGACCTAAGCAAGTGACGAAATATCCTAAAAACATGGTGAAGGTGTGCAAAAAATAAAATTATGAATAACACTGGAAAATTTATTAATTTAATAAAAAAACTTATTACTTTACGAATAGATATTTAAATTAAAAATATCACTACAAAAATTTAAATTTTGTTAGAAGAAAGAAGTAATGGAGAAGGAAACACATAGTAGAACATATTATTAATGCAGAGATTATAGCAAGAGTACAACTAAGAGGCAAAATAACTATAACTTAACTAAGAATCTCTTCTAAACTAAATTCATAATATAAAATATATTTTATTTTATCTATGCCATCATATATTTTAAAAAAATATTGATATATGAGCTTAAATTTGTATTTCTACCATTATTATAAAAGATTTTTACTCAGTTAAGTATTTAAAAGTTTCATACTTAACTGAATCATTACTTATTTAAAATGCTTTCAAAAAATTCATCCCGTCTATGAAGTTTCCAAAACGGATCTAAGATAAGTTAGTTTAAGATTGTATTTCAATATGCATGCACTCTGGGTTCTCATCTTAGCTGATAGAAATCAATGCGACGAACTTTTATCTTGTATAGAGTAGCATGATGGATTTGCGGAAGTTAGAGTCACTCTTCCATTTTATTTAGTATGATGAAATATTTGAAAATAGGGAGGATTGTATATTCATATTTAGTGATATATTATACTTGAATAGAAAAAAATAGAGGAAAAGGAAAAAAGTAGAAAAATCATTTTTATATAGGAGTTTTGATTACATAGAGATTATGATGATTTTTCAATATTAATGTTTTCGTATTTGGAATCATTCATTTGGATGGATTTCATCATTAAAATTATTAATGTCTTTACATCTAAAATCATTCATTTGAATGGACCCCATCATTTTATTTTTGGCGAGACTTGTTCAAATAAATTATCTACATACAAATGTTTCATCAAGCCGCTAAGTCTTTGCCTTGTGATTAAGGAGAGGCACCGTCATGATGGTGGACTTCGGATGAACCATGCAAAGCAAGATCAATTAAGCAAGGAAGACATGTTGCAATAGTCACAACTCAAGTCTTTTTTGGATGACAGGTTCTTCCGTAAATCGCCGATCTAGAGCTGCGCAAGTGTCACAATCTTCAAAGCAAAAAGTCACCCATCTGGGATTCCATGGCCTTGTGAAATGGATGAAGAGCTAGTTCATCCCAACAATCTCACTTTTAGTTCACCTGAAGAGGAGGAAATTTACGTACATAATTGGCTTGAGGAAAGTATTGGTTTTAAAGTGGATTTTAAGATTTCATTTCACTCTAGAAAAGTAACCCTTTTGTGAAGTTAGTTATCCGCCATCCTATTTCACATGAAACTATGATCAACTTGTGGCATCTTTGTCCATCTTATGTTTAGTTTTCTAAAGCAAGACGAAGTATAATAGTCGCTGGAAATATCTTTGAGCAATGTTTTAGAAATCAGACCAATTATTGAATTGAAAAAAAAAAAAATAGTTCAAGATTTAATGATTCAATTGTAGTTAAATTAGGATTAAATTAAACTTATAATATAAACAAAAATATTTAATATGTAACTATTAAAATAATTAAATTATTGTAAAATTGAAATTATGTATACAAAACATGAAAATATTTTAAATATTGTTAAATAATCTTATAATTTTTTAGGTTTATGATTCAAATTATCACAAAAAAATAAATATTGAAACCAATTTTCTCATTCTTAGACTTTTATATATAGAGACAAAGTAATTTTTGACTACCAGGGACTTCAAATTTCAAATATGTATAAAAATACAGAAAAATTATGTTACCTTTATAAATAATAATAATTTTTTAAAGAAAAAATCAACTAATTGAATTGTGAAAACTGTGATAAGTTCGTCATCTATTTTTTAACTGATTTTTTTATGGTTAGTTTTAAAAGTTAAGTGGATGAGTCACATGGTTAGTTAACAATTTTTCTAATTAATGATTTTTCTAGTTGAATTCATCCTTTCGGTCCAATTTTCAAAACATTATTTCTAAGTTTATATAATTGAAGGATGTTGGCATTATGATTTCAAAAGATCCAGAACATTTGAATTGGTATCTATCTTCATGGTAAGCGTTGGCCATTTTACGGATGTTATGAGAAAGGAGAAAATACAAAGAGAAATTTTCAAGAAATGAAATGTTAGATAAGGTGTTTTTGAAATTATATTTAGGATGGTAATTTCCCAATTTACTGTAGATGATTCTATAAAAATTCTATCTTTAAGATATAATGGCTAACCAAAAATTAATTTACTGGAATTCCTCCATTCTTATTGCCAGGATAAACTCAATAAGAATTTGGAGGAAGACCCATATGAAAATGGTCGAGAGAGGGAACCTGGGCAGAAGGCCTTCACAAAAAGGGCATATTCGTTGGGCAAGATGGTCTGGACACGATAAGAAGTAAGAACAAGGAATTGATGGCATCAAGTTGGATGTGTCTGGAAATGGTGAAGATGCTAATGAACTTAGTGAAGCAAAAAGGTTGGATTTTGTTAAGATTGCTTAAATTCTAATAATTGTCAATTATTATTATTTTCTATTTCAAACTATTCTCTTATTTAAATTAGAATTTTTTTAAAATTTTTTTGACCTATTAATATATTGTATTGGACATGATCAAATTATCAAAAAGGTCAATATGTGAGGTATACAAGAATTTATATTTGTAATCCTATAATGGGTCAGTTAAGATCCTATAGTTTGCTTTTACTATTTTGATAAAATTATTTATATTGAGAGTGAAGAGTGTAAATACCGTTTGTAAAAATATATACCATTAATTAAAGGAGAACTGTGAGTATGTAGGGTATGAATTTAAAAATAATAAAAAAATTTGTAATATCTATTTTTGATTCCTCTTAATGAATTTTATTTATCTTCTTTGGCTGTGAAGTAGGTTCATATGATATGTATAAAATTATATTTAATTAGTATTAATAATCACAATTTGGTCATTATGATAACTATTAATGTACACATTAATTTTTTTAATAGGGCAATTAAGATATATGTCATTATATGATTGAAAAATCTTATGACAAGCAATTATGTTGCATTTAGTATGATAGAATAAAATAATTATTTTATAATTATATTTGTTATAATAAATATTAAGGGAATGAAATGGAAAAAATGAGTTAATAACAATAATATCTATAAAAATGAAAAGAAAGTGTAAAATTAAAACCATATTTATATAACTAATTATATTATTATTTTTATTTAATTATAATTGAACATATATATAACTTGCATTCAAACATATATATTAAATAGTTAAATAATAATATATGGCAAATAAAAAAGTACATGATATTATCAATAATAAGAAATACTATATTTTAATTTAATTATTAAAATTATAGTTATCACAAAATTTTATATGGTAAAAGAATTAAAAATTTAATTTATACTAAATAATTTTTATAAAGAATACAAGAATATTTATTTTTAATTTTATTATTAAAAATAAAATTACTAAAATATTTTAATAATTTAAAATTAAAAAATATATGTTATTTTAATA
Source organism: Sindora glabra (assembly GCA_020226215.1). NCBI lineage: Eukaryota > Viridiplantae > Streptophyta > Magnoliopsida > Fabales > Fabaceae > Sindora > Sindora glabra. The sequence continues at coordinate 19,873,979 of CM035228.1, forward strand.
TTTACTAATAAAGAGTAATATCAAAATATATGAAAGATATAAGGAATAAGAGTGTAAAAAATTTCTTCCAAAAATGATGAAATGATCATTCTATTACTTTTACTATGAAATATAGATTCTATCATTTGATAAAATAATTATTCTCATTTTTATAATGTTTACTAAATAAGCTTTTTCTATTCTATTATGGCTCCATTTCGTGTAAATAGTTGATAGCTGATAAGTTATTTAATAACTGATAGCTAATAACTGATAGTTGATAATTGATAAACTAATTAAAGTATTTCATAAAATTAATAATTGAAGTAGCTAAAATTAAAAAATGAGATAAAATGATATATTAATATAAATATATATGTAATTAAAATAATTTATATTTATCTAAAAATTAAATTATATTAATGTAATTAAAAATTTTAAAATAAAAGTATAATTTTTAATATTTAATTATATTTTATAAATTTATATATTTATTTACTTATATAAATTTTATTTTATTATTTATTATAAAATTATAATTACTTAAAATATAATTAATTATATTTTTTTCAAAATTACTTAAATTTATATCACAAAAGGTATGAATTTTAAATTAATAACAAAAATAAGGATAGATTTAGAAAGAAATTAAAAAAAATAATAATTTATGAGTTATAAGCTATAAGTTACTTTAGGTAACTTACTAATTAAGAATTTATAAACTACTTGGAGTAGCTTATAAATTAGTGCGAGAAAATATTTCTAGAGGTTAGTTTATAACTTATTGACCAAATCAAAAAGTTATAATTTATCTTATTTATTGTGCAAAATGAAACCTATATAAAACATGTTAAAATTGGGCCTAATTTAGGCTAATTTTGATACTTGGGGCCAAGATTGGATAAATGATTTGAAGGAGATTAAATGCAATTGATTAGTGTTTTAGAAAAGCCTAATTTATATGATTTGGAAGGATATTTGCGAAGAATTTGAAAATTGTTTTTCTTGTGTAAATTGGAATTTTTTATTTGGGACTGTTAAGTTACTAGGATTAGTTAGTTTTAGTTCAAAAATCTTTAAAAGAATTAATGATTAACAAGTATAGTTTATGAAACAATATTATATATATTAAAAATGAGATTTGGAATTAAGTTTCAAATAAAAATTAAAGGCTGCCATTGAATATAAAATATTAGAATAAATTTGTAAAATTTAATTTAATGGATATAAAAGATTCATAACTCAATTTTGAAATTTGTTTTTAATACTTATGGTATTTTTCTGATTTATGTATTAAAATTCTAAAATACTTTGCTGAATTAAGCTTATTTTCCTAAATCAAATGCCAAAAAGCCTTTGCAGATCTTATTAATAGAACATTATAAAATATTGTAATTTTATCCACCATCCCATCTCACTCATCTCATGTGAATTCAATTTTGGAATCCAATTTCAATGCTTAAAGTATTTTTTTAATTTGTATATTAAAATTCTAAAATAAATTTGTTGAATTAAGCTTATTTTCCTAAATCAAATGCAAAAAGGCATTCGCAGACATTATTAATAAAAAATTATAATATATTATAATTTTCTCCACCATCTTATCTCATATATATTAAACGAGATGAGATATTTTAATAGCAAAATATTGTTGCCAACCTTAGCTTTTCAGCGAAATTAGTAATTGATGATTAGTGCTTTATATATTAACAATAATCATTATAATGGTATTGTGAAAATCATCACCATTACCTGCTCCCACATTTATTATATGTTTTCTGTGTCTTTGATTTAATGAGGATTTTCATTTTATATGTTTCACTCAAAAAAAATGTAATTCATTGAAAAAATTATAACTTTTCCTGAATTCGACGTTAAATTTATCAAAGTTCTTACAATTTTATTATCAAAACATCGGGAGGCTTATGTAATATTTTACAATTTCATAAATAAAGTTTGCAATATTCTTATTTTTCTATATTTATTTTTTATTCATTCTTTCCTTATAAATTATTAAGTAAAGAGGAGTGATCATTTACTCATTTTTAAAAAATGTAAGAAGTATTTTTCAAATTTGCAAGACACACTATTAAATAAGATTACAATTAAAAATTTACAAATTGCCCCCCTAACTATGCATGCATGCATGCAATATTTTAAATTTGTATCAGAAAAGCAACCCATGAAATAAGATGACTTATTCTCCCAAGCTGAGTCCTTGGGTAATGCATTATTGAAATTTTCTCCTCATTAAAGAAATTTCTTATAATATAACATTGTTAATCATGACTATAAAATGAAATTTAGTGATAATTTAATTAATTTAACATATGCAAATCATTAATTATTTGGTGTAATTTTTCATGAGAAATTGTCTTGCAACAATACTTAATAATATCAAAAATTTATTTTTTTAAGTAATATAATAATTTAATGTATTTAAGATCATAAAAAAGAATTTAATTATTTTTAAAATAATTAATCAAATTTCCAAGATAATTAAACTGACATGATATTAAAAAACATAAATTTCAAATTTTACAAGTTTCAAATAAACATAGATATACTAAACCCCCTTCAAAAATAATTTTTAAAACTTTACACGCACCAATTTAAATATAGAAAGAATCTTATAGATAAAAAAATATTTTATGGGTTTGTTGAGTACTACATTATTGTAAAATAAACAAAGAAAAATCGAGGAAAAAAATATCCAAAATTCGCACCTGTAAAGAAAAAGAAAGGGGAAAAACTCACCTCTAAAAAAAAACCTTTCTTTTCTTAATCGGACAGTCAACAGTGATTAGTTAATTATCTTTCACCTTACATCAAAATGGCTACGGTGGTACCATATTAATACATCTTTGTTAATTTATTATTATATAATATATTAAATTTTATTTAAAAATAAAATTTAATATATAATAAAATTTAATAACACATCAATACAATATTATGTTAATAATATATTACAATCTACCTGCGCACAATTTAGTTCTCGTAATACAGTGCGCGAATTTAATATGTTTTATTGGCCATTGAATACCCTGTAAAGCACTCGAAAGGAAAAACGATGGGATGGCCATTCTGAATGAGTTTGGACCCTAATTTCTACAGCTCGTAATTGTATTGTTGTCTTCCAGTTCGAGCGGATCAGTGTAAGTGTTCATCAGTTTGTTGAGCCAACGTTTCGGACAGTCTTGGTTGACGTAGTCGATGAGCTCAGTGTCTCCTCCGAATTGCGGTATGTTCAAGAAGCAAAGTTCTTCACTATAAAATTTGATCCTTTGGAATTGTCTTATCTACAAATCCTTGTGTCCTGCTATGTATCAGGCATGATGCTATCTGATAGTGAAGAAAATGTTGGTTTGATTTTCATTTCTAGCATGATGATCTTCATCGTTATTCGTGGTTTTGTCTTGCAATTCTATGCCTGAAAGCATTTTTTTAATTCCTCAAACAACCAAAAATTCCTGATGGACACGTTTGTCTGTATGAAAGGGTTTATTAATTAATTAATTAATTAAATTTTTTGGTAAAGATGAAGGATTTGCTTATTTGGTTATGAAAAATTGGGAAGCAGCTGGTTAAGAACGAGATAGCTGGATAATTTTAATCACAAAATTAGGGATGCAGAGTTGTTTACATTGCAAATAGTGAGGATAATGTGTTAAACGAGGCCCTTGTTGATACAATTTCATTGTAATACTTTTTGGGTTTGTTAGTTTGGGGTTTTTTATGTTTCTATTTTTCTTCTCCTTCTACTCCTACCTTTTTATTCTTTCATATAATCAAGAGTTGGGAGTAGTCAGGTGACGGATTTGGGACATTGGGAGGGATTGACTTTTATAATACTGCTGCACGGCTTCATAATTCGAGCAACTTCCCATCTTTCACCCCAGCACCACTTTGAACTTGTTATTGTTGAAATTTGTAAGAAAAGGATATCTACCTTATTTTTATATAACTAGCAGAAGGTGCATGAACAACATTCCATTACAGGGGCAGGAAGAATGGTCTGAAGTTTTGTTCCACTAGTACTTTGAGGTGTTTTGTAGTTGTATAGGTGAATGTCTTATTAATTCTCCTTTGGTCTTATAAATCTGATCCCAATTATCAATTGTCTTGCAAACTCTGTAAGCCTCTTCGAGCTAGATATAGCTGCAGCAGCCTGTCCTCCAGAATTTGTAGCATGGCTGTTGTCTGCATTGAGCACAGCTTTGTAATGTTGTCATGGCCTATTTAGTTCTATATATATATATATATATATATATATATATTCCCAGTGGTTCTTTCATTTTCCTTCATTATATCTTGTGATTCATCTATCTGTTGGACATTTTCTGATTCAGAGCAGTGTTGATTTTCCTTTTATCATTTGCTGCAGGCTTTCGAAATGATTTGATGGCTGATCAACAAAAGCATAGAATTCTGATGGTCTCAGACTTCTTTTATCCCAAGTTTGGTGGTGTGGAGAGTCATATATACTATCTCTCACAATGCTTGCTGAAGTTAGGTCATAAGGTCAGAGAATAAAAATGAATTTGCAGATTATTAGACTCTTGATATCATATGTGCATTGATTGAAGAACAATGGGACTACAGATGCTTTTAACAGCTAACAATTGAGATATACACTGATTTTTTTCTTAATTAACAATTGGAGAGTGCTCATAAAATTGTTTTTACCTTGAAATTTCATCTTCTGAATGGAAGATAAAGAATAATTTCATCAATTAGTTCATTTCAAGTCTCCTTCACTTCTGCTACTCCTTTGGCAGTTGCCTTTTTGTGCAAGGGTAGGGAAGAAATTGACTTTATTTAGATCAGTTTCTTCTCTCATTTTTTCCTTTCATATCAATTTCATTTTTTCATGCTAATAAATTTGGTTCTGGGGAAATAGTGTTTGATTTGCAACTTAAATGCTTCCTCTTAGCTTTTATTGTGGTTATGTAATGTAACATCATGAACTAAAAAGTATGACAATACAGGTGGTGGTTGTAACTCATGCTTATGGAAATCGTTCTGGTGTTAGATATATGACTGGTGGCCTAAAAGTCTACTATGTACCATGGAGACCATTCTTAATGCAAAACACATTTCCTACCTTATATGGGTTGCTACCAATTACAAGGACTATCCTCATTCGAGAACGAATAACCATAGTACATGGACATCAAGCCTTCTCAACATTGTGTCATGAAGTTCTTATGCATGCAAGAACTATGGGATACAAGGTTGTCTTTACAGATCATTCACTGTATGGTTTTTCAGATGTTGGCAGCATCCACATGAACAAGGTCTTGCAGTTTACCTTAGCTGATGTGAGTCAAGCCATATGTGTTTCCCATACAAGCAAGGAAAACACTGTGTTGCGGTCAGGTCTACCACCAGAAAAGGTTTTTGTAATACCTAATGCTGTTGACACTGCCATGTTCAAGCCAGCAGAGGTGCGACCTAGTAGAGAGGAACTTGTTATTGTTGTTATTAGTCGATTGGTCTACCGGAAGGGTGCAGATTTGCTTGTTGAAGTCATACCAGAAGTATGCCGCCTGCATCCCAATGTGAGTTGATTAAGAGACCAATAGCTCCTCTGCATAATAGCATTAAATTTTAGGCCATTTACAACACAATTTCTGGTTGGTCACATATTTTTTTTAATTCATTGTGGAGTCAAGGCCATCAGCCTAAGAAGTCCTTTCACATTGCTTCCTAATAAATAATTTATTATTTGAACAAACTACATCCAAGACAGTAAATCATTTTTCTACATATGGGATCCCAATTCAAGATGATGCAATGACTGGAGATTTTTACCAAAGATGATGTATGACAAATCCTATTGCCACAAGAGTGTGGGGGAAAAAATAGTTTTGATGAGTTTGTTATAATTACTTTTATCCGTCAATTTTTGTCAGCTTAAGCTGATGGCATCAAATTTCAAACCCCCATTCTCCAAGAAAAAAGGAGAGACAATTGAAGCAGAAGTTTCATGAAAACATTTTCACGCAGACATTATTATTTGGCAATCTTTTCAAGATAAGGTATGCTAGGTGTTTGTCCATCTCTGACTTGATTTTGACATAATGCTATATGCTGAGGTTAGTTTTATTATATACCAAAATAGTGTATTGATCATATACCTCTCGTTGGATAAATTTGTCCTCATCCCTATATTTATTGGAATTACATTTATGCCAATGAATTTGCTCATTTTAAGCTCTCTAACTTTTATTATGCATTTATTGGTATTGCTTTATAGACATCCTAAGGCATAACTTTTATATACACTTGAAGGTTCGTTTCATTATTGGAGGTGATGGACCTAAGCGTGTGCGGTTGGAAGAGATGAGAGAAAAGCATTCCCTTCAAGATCGAGTTGAAATGTTGGGAGCTGTACCACATGCAAAAGTTCGATCTGTTCTAATATCTGGCCATATCTTCTTAAATAGGTATTTTATTCCTTTTTAGCCATGACTTACAAATTTGTAATGACTATTTAATGCCACCATTGTATTTGATACAACTACTTTTGTTGTTGACTTGTAAAAGCCTAAGGTCTCTGCCTTTATTTTGGTGGGGAAGATAATTTTTCTTTTTTCTTTTGGGGGGGGGGGGTTAGTTTCTCATGCTGTAATTTCATTGTCTCCATTTTTAAATAAAGACGAAGTCTTTTTCACTTCCTGATTTTTATTTTCTTTCTTGGCCTTTGTCTGATCTAATTTCTACTACTACAGTTCCTTAACAGAAGCATTTTGTATAGCCATATTAGAGGCTGCTAGTTGTGGATTGTTAACAGTCAGCACTCGTGTTGGTGGTGTTCCCGAGGTATGTACCATGGACATTCCTTCATTACCTGTTATGGATCTAGTTTCTTTCAAGTTTAGCTCTTTCAGTATAATGCCATGGATCTTATGGTGCAGATCTGATATATTTCATTTCTTTGCTCTTAGGTTTTGCCAGATGACATGATTGTTTTGGCAGAACCTGATCCCAGTGATATGGTGGAAGCAATTCAGAAGGCTATACTTATGCTACCAAAAATTGATCCATTAGTCATGCACAATCGGGTGGGTTTCTAGTTTTCAGAGGTCTATCTCTGACGTCATCAGTAGGTGCGTTAGTTTCTATTTGTCTTTTTTATCCTTTGCAGATGAAGGAATTGTACAACTGGCATGATGTTGCTGAAAGGACTGAAATTGTATATGATCGTGCTTTGAAGTGCTCTAGCCAAAACCTACAAGAACGACTCTCACGGTACCCTCTACACCTCTTTCATCCAATTCTATGGTTATAGCAATTCACAAGTTGTAAAAGAAAGTCCACTGTACATTCAAGTTTAATCTTGTAAATTGTTAACATTCCTGAATTTTCCAGACGCATATACTGATTGGTAATGCACTTTGGAATCTGGCATTGGGAAACCCTGCAAATATGGTTGGACAAATGGAGATATAGTTGAAAATGGCACTATTTGGGCATAAAATTTGGTATATAACTAGGGGGACAGGAGTCTAATTATCAATGGGGGAACTTCTTGATTGAAACTTCAGATTTGCCTTTAATGTCATAGAATATTTGTTCTTTAGAATTAGGGAAGCTTGACAGATTAGTGCCAATTTCTAGTGGTGCTAATAGTCTAATTTCATTGTTAGATATCTCTCATGTGGAGCATGGGCAGGAAAGCTCTTTTGTTTGGTTATGATAGTTGGTTTTCTGCTATGGCATCTATTGGAGCTATGGCAGGTAGGATTCTACTCTTGAATATGTTTTACTTTTGCAATTAAATTATGTTTCATGACTGAAATCGCCTCTCTGGTGTCTTTTAATTAGCCAGCAGATGATATTGAGGAGGTGCCAGATGCTATTCTTTCCCAGAACTATGATGAAGACATGCCTCAGAAGTACAGATAAGATGAAGAGCAGATGCATTGTTTTGGTGAAGTGCACGAGAGCTTTCTAGGACTGGCAATTTGACATTAAGAATGTCAAATGAATACTGATGGTTTTGTGTTAGTGTAATTCTGCCGGAAGCTCCCGGTCTTAAAATATGGAGATGGTCTCTTGCATAATTGCCCCTTGGGATTATAGAAATATGCTTGTCACCTACCAGACGTTGTGACGGAAAATTGCCACCCACTTCAGATTTTTCAAGCCCAAACTACGCTAAAATGCCACGCACTTCAGATGTTTTAAGCCCAAACTATGCTGATTTCTGTACAAGAAAGGCCTGATGCAAATGTTGTTACAATTTCTTCTTGGAAAGCTGATTTCCTCTCAGTGGCGGAGCCAAGGATTAAGGATCAATCGAGATAAAATGAGGGTAAAATTTAAAAATAAATTGAGTTATTTTAAATGAAATACATTTCCTGTGAAATTTTAAGAAATTGGAGGCACAGGCCACCGATAAAATAGACTCAACTCTGTGATTATTTTCTTTGCATCCTTTTTGTAGCTTTTGTATTTCTTAATTGACAGATGGGGTTAGAATGATTGAGGTTGTATAATATTTGTAGATGCAAGTAATATTATGATGTAGTACTTCCAAATAATATTACTCGTTGAGTTCAAAGGGGCTATAGATTTTTTGACATTGACGCATTGGCGTCTGGCTGATGTATTTGTTTACAAATCACTTAGCTTCGTGGTATAATTTTACAAGTCATCTGAATATCAATTTATAGTTTTATAAATCATTTTACAATTGATATTCAAATTTTTACAAATCATTTTGCATATAATCACTATACGTGACAATTAGATGACAAATAACCTATGATACAGGAGCTAAAGCAGTTAGTGTGGAGATGGTTATGGGGCAATGCAGGGGCAGATTAGTCATTTCCTGCCCAATGCTTCATTCCTATTGTTGGAAACAAGATATTATTATACTTTATGCTTCATTTTTAGTGGTAAATTCTTTCCAACCGATGCCCTGCGGAACACAAATGGAAACAAAATATTATTTTACTTCATGCTTCATTTTTAGGGGTAAATTCTTTCCAACCCATGCCCCACGGAACGACAAATCTTCATTGATGCAGTGGCAGTGGTGTCTTTATTTACAAATCATTTTGATTTTTGGCATAATTTCACAAATCATTTTTCATATGATCACTACACGTGACAATCAGATAACAAACAACAACTTATATACAGAAGTCAAAGCACCGAGTGTAAAAAATGGTAATGGGGTAGGGAGCATATTAATCATCGCTCGCCCTCCATGCGTATTATTGGAAACAAAATATTGCTCTATTCCATGGTCTGTTTTTAAGGGAAAAACTCTTTCCATCTCTATGCTTCACGGGATAACAGACTTTCACATGTACTTAAAATATAAAGTTTGAAATCAAGAACTACAAATTTATATAGTTACTAAATAATCTTAAACAAAAAATAAAAATTAAATATTGCATATTATACATAACTCACATGAAGTTATAATGATAGGTTCAAATATAATTATTTCTAGTGAAATTTTAATCCATTTTCAATTTTTTTTAAATTATCAAATTTTGAAATTACCAAAAATATCATACAAGTATGTATATTAATTTGTGTGTATATAAGATAAAAATATAATAATTTGATAATATCAAATTTCCGAAGTAAGGCAAAATATTATTATCTTATCTCCGATATTTTACTCGAAATGAAAACCTGCCTTATATTTTATAGAACAGAGCAAAAAATCATTCCACTTCCAAGCCCCATTGGGGAAGCAATTCCAGCAAATCATTTTGCAATCCCTAATCGAGATGCAGTCAAGTTATCGCTTTTCAGCATCACCTATCCTGCAATTATTATTAAGATTTCTAGTTCCTGTCAACCGTTCCTCTAACTGAGCATTTTTATTGGCTTTGAATTCATCAGACTTTTTTGACACTGATAAAAGCTTGTTGCCGAGTTCACTGGCATTAATTTATCTATTGACAGATTAAGAAGTTACAATGTTAGCAGGCTCATCGAAGTGTTTTAATAATGTGCTTCAATCATAAATAGTTGTCGGATAAATTTTGGTATTTATGGGTTTTTTTAATTGGTTTTATTTCTATAATCAAACTATTTGTAAATAAAAATAAAAATTTAATTTTTAATGACGTTCTCCTCTTCCAAAAATATATATATATCTTTATAAAAGTGATTTTTGTAATTACATTTAAAATTACCACAATGAAATTTAATACAAATGCAAGTAGCTTTATAAAAACTACAAGAAATGCTTGTCTTGTTAGGGTTGTAGCCTACAAGACAATTACATATTGGGACATTTCTTATGAATATTTTCATTCTACCAATTATCAATAAAAGAAATTTATTTTTATTTATCAATAATCTAATTATTATTAATTTATGTTTGATAAAGTTCAAAGATTATGATTGCTCATGGAATATGGACATGCATAAAAATGATGATTACAAAATATATTCCATATAAGCCTGGATCTTAAATACACTTATTCATAAAGTTATTAGGAAAAGATGTTAATGATTCAAATAAACTACAACATATGATGTATGCTTGAATGGGAGGATGTCTTGTTTCATGGACGTTAGTATGGTAACATTAGTGCATATATATAAGTCCTCATTAAATAGATGAGTTCATTGAAGTGATCCATTTAAGAATTCTTGTGTGTATATGTTGAATTAGAATTCTTACCTTATGGTGTGGGGTTATCCTTTGATGTCATGACCCATCTTAAATTGTGATTGGTACAAAAAGCTATTGTTGGAAACCTCTAACGAACCTTACTAATACACGATGACATACTCAACTCATTTATTATTGCAATGAATGTAAAAACTTTTAAATTTCAATTTAAGCTTGATTTCATACGTAAAATGTAAGAATCTAATCTAATTGTTTTGTTACCTATAGTTATGCCATAAGAACTTTCGATCCTATACTTTCAATGTAGGATCCTTTCTATGAATCTAAGATATAGCATAATACTTAAAAAAAAAAGAATTGCCCATGGAAAGAAGAAAAGAGATACAATGAGTTTATATAGAACCCAATGAGTAGTCACTATAGTAAAACTTAAAATTTAAATTTGAAGTAATAAGAATTCAATATTTAGTTTCTAGAGAAAACTAAACAAACATCTCCTAGAGAAAACTAAACAAACATCTCCTTGATGAGAGAAGAGAAGCTCTGTACCTCAATGGGAAAATGGATCAACATTTCATACAATAAACTTAATCTTACATTTTAGGAATTGTTTGATTGGAGATAATTAGAAAAGGAAAATGAAATGATAACTTTTAATTTTTTTTGGTATATATTTAGTTCAAAAAATTGAGGAGTGATTGGATATGTTTTTATTTTTATATTTTTAAAAGTTGTTCTCAAAAACTATTTTTTATTAAAAAATATTTTTGAATTGAAGGAAAATAAAGAATAGAAGATGGTTAGTATTGTGAAAAAATATTTTATTTAATTACAAAACTGATATCTAGAATAAAAAATAAATTTAAAAAATAGTTAAAATTTATTTCATTTTTTTATTTTTAAGTCATACATTTAGAGAATAATTTTTAAAAATATATTCTAAAAATAGGTTGTTAAATAGGTTTTTTTATTTTATAAAAAATAAAAAAATTATTTTTTAAATATAAAAAACAAACAAACACTTAAAGTGTGTTTGAATATATTTTTATTTTTATATTTTTAAAAATTATTCTTAAAAATAATTTTTAAAACCTATTTTTCTCAAAAATTATTTCTTGGATTGAAGGTAAATAAAGAATAGAAGGTGGTTGATGTTGTAAATAAGCAAGTATTTCATTTAATTATAATATTGATATTCAAAACAAAAAATAAGTTTAAAAAATAATTAAAAGTTGTTTCTATTTTTCTTAAGTTTCATATTTATAGAATAATTTTTTAAAAATGGATTCTGAAAATAAGTTATCAAATAAGTTCTTTTATTTTTAAAAATATAAAAAATACCCTTATTTTTATTTTTTTAATAGGATTATTCCGAATGAAGGATTGATGATTCTTCTTAATTTCTCAGGAAATTCAATTCTTTCATTTTTGAATTTATCATCTTCAATAATAATAATAATAATAATAATAATAATAAATTTATCAAATAATAATTAATAATGGAAATATTAAAAAATAATGGCATTAATAAATAATAAAAATGAATAATTATAAATAATAAAGATAAAATATTAATAATATTGATAATGATATTAATTAAATTATTATAAATGATCATATAATAATTATAATAATAAAGATAATAAAATATTTAATAATCTAAAAATTAATAATATTCACAAAATAATATTTATAAATACTAAAATAGTAACAAGAAATAATTATACAATAATAATAAAAGAAAAAAATGAAAAAGTAATGAAATTTTTTGATAATTAATAATATTAATGAAATGATAATAAATATTATTAATAATTTAAAATTTAATTATTAAAATATAATAAATAAATAATAAAATTAATAATGAAAATAATATTAATAAAAATATTAATAATTAATGTTAAATAGTTATAAAAATAATAATATTAGTAAATAAAATAATAAATAATAAAATATTAATAATTATACTAATAATATTAGTAAAATACTAGCAATAAATAATAATAATAGAATAATAGAATAATAATTATTTTAATAATAATTAAAAGTAAATTATTTTTTCAATGTAACAATTATTTGTAAAGTGAATTAGGAGAATGTGATTCAATTTTTTTGTCTGTACCTGGTTCTTTTTCTTTTTTGTTTGAATTAAAAAAATTAGGTAATCATGAGATATTGAACCCCTTTCTCCTTATTTTTCATTTTTTTAATTCTTTTCCTTTTCCCAAATTACATATAACTATGTTTAATATAGAAATCTCCACTTTCAAAGGTTATCCTAATTATAACAATTAAAGTTTCATTTTGTGTGCTGTCAACTATATTCATGATTATGTGTATCAATCAAAAGAATACTCAAGTACTACAATTCTTTCACCATAAAATCTCTTGATTAAACTTAGGATGTGATATCTTAATTGAAATTTTAATTATTCAACTACTATATATTCAATTAAGAATTTATGACTTATCATATAAAATTAAAAAAAATTTAATTTGACTCCATCTTTATCAAGGATTTCCAAGATGATTTTTAACATTACATAAACATTCTCTTCTATTTATGAGAAAGTAATAAGCCTTACTAATATTCACAAAACTTCATTAATAGTAAAGTCATACTTAATAAATCTCCACTGAATAACTTCAAAAAAATTAAGACAATATCATTAACAATAACATCCTATGTCTAAAATTTTCATAATATCTCAAGTCAAATGTCACGCCCCTAAGATTTTAAAGATCTTTAATTTTAATGTTCTATTGTGGATGCTAAGAATTTAAGAAGAGGGGGGATAGTTAATTTGCAATCCGTGCCCTAGTCCGTGAGGGCCTACTACATGACATCCAAGATTCCATTTTGTGCTGCGCACACTTTTATCCAATTTCGTTCAGCGATATTTTTACGTCCACAAATCCTGACCATCCAATGGTCCGGGTAAATCTCCGCGGTACATACCTCAGGAACGCATCCAACAGGAGTGCTGGCTGTTTAACAACCCACAAAAACCAGCGCCAAATGTAGCTATGCAAAATGCTTCTGTTAGGAAATTGAAGTAGTAGAAAATCAGACAAAGGGTAAGAGAGAGAATAAAGATCAAAGAGCGAAAAATATTTTATTGTGATTTGAAGATAGTGAAATTACAACTCGAGAAAGAACCCCCCCCCCCCAAAAAAAAAAAAAAGGGCAGAGACCTTAGGAATAAAATAGTTGCATTAAATATAATGGTGGCATTAAATAGTCATTACAAATTTATAAGTCATGGTTAAAAAGGAATAAAATACCTGTTTATGAAGATTATGGGCAGATATTAGAAAAGAACGAACTTCTGCATGTGGTACATTTCCGCTTGAGGGAGTGCTTTTCTCTCATCTCTTCCAACCGCACACGCTTAGATCCATCACCTCCAATAATGAAACGAACCTTCCAAGTTTATATAAAAAATTATGCCTTTGAAAGTCCATAAAGTAATACCAATAAGTGCATAATAAAAGTCAGATAGCTTAAGACTGAGCAAATTCATTGGCATAAATGCAAATCTACTAGATTTATTTCGTGTAAATAATTAATAAATTAGTTAATAATTAATAAATTAATTAATAATTGATAGTTTATAATTAATAACTAATAATTAATAAATGAATTGAAATATTTTATAAAATTAGTTGAAATTATAAAATAATATAAAATAATATATTAATGAAAATAGATATATAATTAAAATAATTTATATTTATTTAAAAAATAAATTATATTAATGTAATTAAAAAAATTTGAAATAAAAATATAATATTTAATATTTAATTAATTATATTTTATAGACTTATATATTTATTTACTTATATAATTTTTATTTTATTATTATATTTTATAATATTATATATTTATTTACATATATATATATTTATAATTTAAAATTAAAATATAATTATGTTAAAATTAAATTAATTATATTTTATAAAAAAATTAAATTTATATTATAAAAGGTATGAATTATAAATTAATAAAAAAATTTGAAGAGATAGTAATTTATAAATTATAGGTAATTTATGAAATTAAAACTTATTTTTTTAATAAGTTAATATAAAAAATACTTTTAAATATTAATTTATAACTTATTAATTAAATTAATAAATTATAAATTATACATAATAGAACTTAAATATAGAAGTGGGGATAATTTTATCCAACCGCATGTATATGACCAGTGCACTATTTTGGTAGGACTACCAAATGGGTCGGTCTGTGATGGCCGGTTCTGTATTATTCATGTTAAAAAATAAATCTAATTTTAGAGGTTCAAATTTGTACAAAATCTATACGGATACAAGTCAGTCCGTCTCCGTATTAGAAAATATGCTTAATTTTAAAAATTCATATTTACAAAAACGGATCGTGGGTAGCTGGCCAGCGCGAACTGTTTGACAGCCGATATTTTGGTATATGATAAAACAAACCTCAGCGTCGCATTATGTCAAACATCAAGTCACATGTAGACAAACACCTCACGTACCTTATCCTAAGAAGATTGCCAAATAATAATGACTGCTTGAAAATGTTTACATGAAGCTTCTGCTACAATTGTTTCTCCTTTTTTCTTGGAGAAAGTGGGTTTGAAATATGACACTATCAACTTAAGCCAACAAAAATTGAATGATAAAAAATATATATGACATACTCATCAAAATTGTTTTTATCCTGCAGTCTTGTAGCGATGGGATTTGTCATCACATCATCTTTGGTAAAAATTCCCGGCCATTGCATCATCATGAATTAGGCTCGCACATATAGAAAAATCATTTATTGGAATTGACATTAGTACCAAGAATTATAAGTTAAAATTAGTAAGAGGTTGAGATTGATTAACTTGATTTAGTAAGGAATTAATATTAGTAAGTGTTAATTTGTTAAATTATTAAATTAAGTTGGTAATATATAACAAATAATATAAAATTAATTGATTAGTATGTATGTGTGTGTATATATATATATATATATTAAAATTATAATTTTAATATATTATGAATTGTATGCTTTAAAATATGATTAAGTAACTTTTAATGTTAAAATTAATGAGTTTATAATTTAATATTGTCAACATATATTGTGAAAATTTTATTGAAACAAACAATTAAATTTTATTTTAATAAAATTTACAAAAGAAATAAATAAAGGCTTTAACTTTGACTTTAGGCTTTCAATCATTTATGTGTACAATATAACTTATAATATACACTATTTTTATTCATACGGTAAGTAGTAAGGTCATATGTCCAAACAAAATAAAATCTATTTATATATTAATATATATAAATATATTAAAATTATAAATATATAATTTTTAATATATATTAAAATAATATTAAATAGATTTTAATGTTAAAATTAAATATATTTTTTGAAAAATATATTTATTGAAAATTTTTTATTTACCAACATTTCTTTTTAAAATAAAAAGTTCATTACAATAAAGAAAAGAAAAGATCATCTTACAAAATTTTTACATTTTGCTTTGCTCCTTCTGTGTGTGTGAAAAGAAAAGATCATCTTACAAAGATCTTGCTTGCTTCGCGTAGTTTCACGAAGGAGCGGGTTCGCCTCCTGCTTGAGGCAGGACATCTGCGCCCGCCTCTTGCCCGGCGGCTCCTGTTACGGCGTCGTTTAAAAACAGGGCGAAAGCTTCGAACAATTTCCACATGGAGTTGGCTTTTACATTATCTATAGAATGAGCACTGGTATATATCTCGTTCAAAGTAGGAGATTGCCCTTATATGCTCTTCGAGAAGTAACGGCTATTTCAGAAGCTTAGAATGCTACCTTAACTTGTGTTCATGCAAGCGGGTTCGCCTTTGCTTTCGCCACGGAAAGAACACTGTGATATATATTATTACCTGAAGGCCTGCGCGTGCGTGTGTAGCCCTGCAGCCCGAAGCTCGAGCCCCCTCCCCCTCCCCCCCGGCTTCCCTTCCACAAACACAAGAAATAAACACCAAACTGTTGAAAATGGACATTTCAAAAAATACAGAGTTTCACCCAAAGGCCAAACTCTGCAAGTGGAAATTAAAACTTCAATAGGTTCGCGTGATTTTGGTCATTAACTCCCGAAAATGTTCGTTTTCGATATAGGAAGTCGACGGGACTTGGTGTGCATATGCACACGCATGCGTGTACGGACGCCTGTACGCACGCGATGAGCGACTCCTGTCGGGGAACCAATCCTTTCCCTGGCTGGAGGAGCGGAACCGGTGACGCAGTCACCGTGTTCTTTCCGCAGTGAAAGCGGAGGAAAACAAACTAGTTACTTGTCCCCAGCCTGGAGACAAGCAGTACTCCGACTTAGGGAGGAGGATTGCGCAGCCGAGAAATGACCCGCTAACCATAGAAGAGAATGCCCGCCGGATGCAATTATAGGAGTGTCGTCGGCCTTGGCAACAACCGAGCGACCGACTAGCCATCAGTCACTTGCTAGCTCTTACAATAACAGTTGCATTTTTTATTATTTTAATAATTTTAATTTTCTATAAATGTTTTCTCCAATCTAGAAATATATATAGGTTGGATTATTGAACTTTTGATTGAGCTTTTCATTTATAATAAATACATGATTCGAACCAGAGCTATTTAATTTTTAAAAATTAAGCCTAATCCAACTCAATTAATTTTATGATAGTTTTTTCATATTCATACTAAAACTTTGAATATTGACACCTTTATTGATAAACCAATAAATAAATGATACTTATTTATTTATGAAAGATATTTTTAGGTAATTTATCTATTTATAAACTTTATAATTTAAGGCTTAAATTTATTCTAATTTTATTTCTACCTTAAATTTTTTTTATAAACTTATGAGTTTATAAAAATAAGTTAGACTTAAATATCTTTTCCTATATAGATTTAAAGATTTAGACTTTATTATATATATATATATATATATATATATATATGAAAATTTTAAAAAGAAAAATAAAAACTAAAAGATTTCATTATAATTTCAAATTTCTTCGACGATAAAAAAACTTGAAAAATCAAATATATTAAGATCAATAATGCTATTTTTTTAATACTATACACCTCCGCATATAAAATTAAGAAGTGCATATTTTTCATCAAAATAAAAAAATTCATACATTTACTTTAATTATTTTCTATTTTCATTTTCATTGAGAATAGAAAATTTACAAATTTTTTTTAACATTTAAAATTAAAAATAAATTCATAAATAAAAATTTTTATTATAAATTTTTTTAATATATTATATATATATGATCTATCATTTATAATTTTATCTCAATATAAATAATTTATATGCAGATCACATTATTAATTATTGAATATATTTTATGGTCTAAAAAAAGTAAAGCAAAATATATAACTTAAGTTTTCTTTTAAATTTATTATTTATTTCTCTTAATAAAATGTTGACTTAATCAACTTTCAATTTTTTTTTGTATATAAATCTAATATTTAAAAATATTTGAAGTATTTCAATTTAAATTTAAGAATTATACATTGAAAGTTAGGATTTGCATAAAATATGTATTATATTTAATTTTTGAAATAATATTTTCAAAATTGGTGCTTATATATATATATATATATATATATATATATATATATATATATATATATATAATCTAATTTTATATGTTATATTTTAAAAATAGTATGCAAGATTATGATTTTAATATTTTTCAAGAATAAATTTTAAAAAATGGATAAATAATTTGTAAATAATTTTTGATATTTTATTATTTAAAAAATATTTTTCTTTACGTATATGAATGAAAATATGTAAATAAAAATATATTGATTATATACATTCACGGATAAATAATTTATATAAAAATAGTTAGTTATAAACACTCATGAGTAAAAATGTATTGATTATATACTTCACTAGTAAATAGTTTGTGTGCGGATACTCAAAATGATATAATAAAATTTTAAATTATTAAATTAAAATTATTTAATTATAATTATTTATATATTAATAGATGTAATTAATTTTTTTTTAATTTAATAATTTTTAAAATTATTAAATTATCCAAACTTTTAAAATTTCAAAAATATCATAAATTCATCATATAAAAATTTAAAATTTAATTTTTAATTTCAATTTTAATATCTTACATGCTTCCTTAAGCAATAATAATGTTACTAATAGTGTTGTATTTAAATAATTAATTTTGAAACTTTTCATCATTACCTAGATATTGAAAATTTGAAATATTAAATACATCGAGATCTGTAATACTATTTTTTTAATATTATACACCTATGTATATAAAATTTAGAAGTGCATTTTTTTCATCAAAATAAAAAATTCATGTATTTGCTTTAATTATTTTCCATTTTCCATTTTCATTTTTATTGAAAATAGAAAATTTATAAAAAATCTTTAATATTTAAAATTAAAAATACATTCATACGCAAAAAATTTTATTATAATTTTTTTAATATGTAATATACATATCTATCATTTATAATTTTTTCTCAATATAAATAATTTATATGCAAATCACATGTATTAGTGATTGAATATATTTTATAATCCAATAAATTATTATACAAATAATTATCAATCTAATAATATTGACCTAATATTAATAATTTATTATAAAAGTTCATTTTTAATCATTACTAGATATATAAATTTTAACATTGAAAAAATTTATAAAACCTCAAAAAATTATTTCACAAATTGCAATAAAATAACAAATTCAAATTTAATGCAAAAAATATCTAAATAAATTAAGTATTAAATTTAAAAATAATAGTATTGTTATAATAAAAATTAATTGATAATCATACTATTATATCTAAAAGTATGATAATGTAAAAAAATATTATTTCAATATTCCTTTTCAAAATGTGAACCATTTACATGCTTTCTATTATGTTAAATGAGAAATTAAGCGTTTGTTCTTTATTAAAAATTTAATTAATGCATTTTTATTTGCATGTTCAATAAAAAAATTTAGAACATCATAAAAAATATAAAACTAGATCTATTCATTATGTTGGTGTATATATGGTCATTTTTGTAAAAAGCATAAAGTATGAAAGTGAGAAAATTAATATCACATAAATAATATTTATTTTTTTAGTAAGTAACCTATAAACTCATATTAACTATCTATTTTTTTATCTCTTAGATTTGTTAGTTATTATACTGCCACTAAATTAAGGTATCCACACCCAGACTTTTAGTTCAGGTATGTTAAAATTGTCCTTAGTCTTATAATAGTTGAAAATCTAGTTCGAAAGTATGATTACTTTTAGTTTTATTATTATTTTGAGTAAAAAATAATTTTTATATAAAAATATATATTTGAAGAGATAATATGATATTTAAATATGTAAAATATTTAATTTTATCAAATTAATTTTTTTATAATAAAAATAATTAGATATGATTTTTTATTATATATAATTGTATTATTAATAAAATATATATAATTATGTCAGGTCAGGTTAATTTATTTATTATTATCATAATTTGAGTCTGATTTAAATATTAATCAAATTATTAAAAAAAGAGCCTAATAAATATTAGAAATATGAAAAAAAATAACTTAAATTTTATACTTTTTTAGGTTGGACGACCCTATATAGGTCAACTTCAAGCAAACTAAATTCACATAACAAACTTGTATTTTCTTCTCTTAGACAATCCTGTACAGGTCAATAAATATTAGAATTATAATTTTTTTAAATTTTTAATAATTTATATTAAATTTATTTATAAGTTAAAAAAATTAAATAATAGCTTTTTAATTCTACTAGAAGTTTGAAATGTGATTTTCTAAAAAATGACATCTTTATGACTTGTTTTTTATGGTTATTATTCTTTGAATTTAATTTAATTTTAATAAAAAATAAAAATTTTATTTAAAATAATAATATTAATAATAATAACAACAATAATGATAATAATAATATATATTCAATTTTAATTAATTACTATTACTAATTTGAAATTAATATTTAAAATGTACTAAGTTGTAAATCTTATTTAGGATTACCTATTAAATGTTCTCTTGGGATTAGGATTGATATTATAACAATTCAACTTAGTCTTGACTTGCTAAAAAAATGGCATGACCTAATATTAATCTAATATACAATTTTTATTGTTGTTTTGGCCAAATTTAACCTAGTTAAGCAATTTCAGCAATTCTCAACAAACAAGCATTATAGGAAAAATAACCTTTTGTCGTCGTTGAAAGTTTCTCAATCGTCGCAAATAAAAAAAGTCATTGTTGATGTTGTTGTTAGTGTAGATTCGTCACTAAAACCATCTACATCAATGATAAAAATATCATCAACAAAGATTCAACTTTTTGCAATGACAATGTCGTTGTAGAAGATGTTTTCAAATTTAAAAAATTTTTACATTTCAAACCTTCAGCGATAGCTTTGTGATGGTAAAATTTTATAATATTTTTAAAAAAAATTTATATTTCAATTAATATATTATATGTAATAATGCTTATAATAATATTTCAAATAAACTAAATTTAATCTAATTTAAAAAAAATTAATTTAATTTTATCTAATTTAAATTTTACAAATAAAATAGGCTAATGATATTGACAGTAACCTAAAACAAGATTGCATGATTCTTATGAAAAAAATTAAATACTTATATAAAATAATTATAAAATTATTTATACATATTAGATGTACATGATTCATATAAATATGAAAAAAAATCATAAATGCAAAATCTAAGGAGAAGAAATTTGCAAATAACCAGGTGTATCATCATCATCTCTCAGACTATCATCATCATCATCATTCCCTTGGTGACGAGGATAATGCATAAAGGGTGGTGGCTAGGAGGGGACTAGATTGACTAGCTGGGAAGGACTAGCTGCAAATTTGCTCAACCCAAGCGATATAGCAACAAATGGAAGCATGAGCAGATCAAGACTGTGCTTTCTAAGAATGGAAGTCAGCTTTGTTAAGTATGTTCTAAACTGCTGCTGATTAATCTGCTACTGTTGCTCTTCAATCTATTACTGAGTTTGCTACAGCTGCTCTTGCAATGCACCAATTTGGGACACCAACTGGGTACTCGTCTCGAAGTTAAAGGTGCTAGGCATACAATATGTTTGGCTAAACAATATACGATCAACTACTTCCCTATACTATCGACGAGTGTTAAGTACCTCATCAGCAATGACAGCCTCCTCGATCCACATAGGAGCGCCAAGCGAGCCCGTGGATGATACACTGGATTACGCCTGCTGGGTGGCTAGCTCGGTCATTCTTGTTTTGTAAATATTTTATGTTTTTATCATTTACAAAATATCTAATTTTATTATTTAATAAACAAGAATTCAAATTTTAATTTTTTAATATTATCTATTAATATATTCACATAAAATATTTATATATGTTTTTATATCAAGTATTTAATATTTTTTATTCATATTTCAAATAAAACATTACCAAATAGGTTTCATCTTATAAAAATTACATATCATTATGGAAATTTTTTTTATTAATATTAAGTACATATTAATATTATGCATAATAAAAAAGGTAGATATTGTATAAGTTTATAGATAGAATTAAAAATTATATGAAAATTACAATAAAACTCATGTAAATTATTATTGAATTGTTTTTGTTTTTAACACATTTCCAATGAAGACATTGAATATATGGAAATTTTTTACAAAGAAATATTTTTTTAATTTTTAATTTTACAAAGAAAATTATAATAAAACTCATGTAAAATTCACGCAACAATTTATCTTTGTTATTTTTTTAACTCTATAATTGAATTTTTTACAAAGAAATATTTAGCAATTACATAACAATCATTAGTGAGTGATTGAATTAATTTTTTTTTATCATTGAACATTGTTATGAAATTTTTATGAATCATAATCTCTGTTAAATTGTTTAATTATATAAAATTATTTTAGATTGTAAGAAATTTTTAGGATATATATTATTTTGTTTAATATTATTGTTAAATATAATTTTTTTCAATAATTATAACATTTCCATCAAATATATTTATAACCTTTACTTGCTTTATTTTACATTTTCATTAAAATATGTTTACAAACTTATGTTGAAAAAATTTATTTATGTGCTTAAAGAATTATTTTCATATTGTTTCTTTTTTTCAATGTATTTATATAAGTATTCTAATTCCGTACATTACTATTTTTTCATAAAATTATAAGGTCTTGTATTCCAAAACTACGTCCTAAGTTGAATAATCTACACATGTATTTACTTAATTGAACAATCAATGCACATTCAAATTATTCAAAAAGATAATTACACCCAATAATATAATAATAACATAATTTATATTTAGAAATTATTCATAAAAATTAAATTATGCAAGCATTTTAACATTTATAGCATATAAATTCAATTAACTTTAATTTTATGCAAAAAATGCCATACTAACAGAATAAATTAAATAATTACATATTATTGCAAAAAATAAACTCATATCATATTGCTTATATCATAAACTACATAATCAAATAAAATTGTATAAATTTTTACACATACCTCATAGAAATAAATTTACTGATCAAATATCTTCCAATCGAACACAGATGATAATAAACAGTAACAATATCTAACAAAATCAGAACAATATACTATATAATTAAATAATTATACTATATTATTAAAAATATGAATAAAAAATACTAAAATATATAAAAAAAGAGAGAACATACCTCTTAAACTCTCTGACTTCCCACCTTACTGCGCACAAATAAGAATAAAAGCATGTGGGAGGATTATTTATAGATACACCCTTCAGTGACGATAATTTTCTTGATCATTGGTTGAAGGGTTATTATTAAAGATAAGAACCTTTTAACGACGATAATGTCGTCGCTGAATGATTGGCACTAGAACTTATGCCAACCCTTTAACGATGACATTATTATTATTGAAAGGTGCACCCTTTAGTGATGACATTGTCGTTGCTAAAGGTTTTGGACCTTTTGTAATGACAAAAGTCATCGCTAAAATATTTCATTTCTTGCCTTATCCAAAATTATTTGATGCTATTTTTTTATCGATGATTTTGTCATTACTAAAAGTTTATAATATTATTAGCAACGATCGAGTGATTCATCGCGGCTAAAAATGTCACTGGTATTGAGTTTTTTTATTATAGTGAAGGTGCATTATAAATGGCATGCGAACGACTTGAAGAGACATTATAATGTGAGAAATATAGAAAATATTTTTTCAATTTTAGAATGGCTGGATTTCACTCCATTTAATTTTGAAAATTTATTTATCACCTTATTAATATATAAAATTTAGAATTAATACTTATTATTAATTTAATTTTTTATTTTATTAAATTATGTAATTTTTTAATAAATTTTTTAAATAAAATTATAATATTATAGTATATTAATTTATATCATCTTTTTTTACATATAATTTTATAATTTATTTTCAAGTATTTAATTGAAATTACATATATCTAACTTAATTTTCATTAATTATATAAAATAAAAATTATGTATAAAAAATGACAAAACTATTCATCATTAAAGTCAAATCTGCCATTATGGTGTAATTTAAATTAAATTGATCATTTTAAATTAGTGATAGAGCTAGGATATATGAGTAAAAATTAAAGAACAATTATATATTATTTTAATTAATCTATAAATATAAATTATAATGCATACAAAATTATATGCATTATAGTTAAAAAAATATCATTACATTGCACATCTATCTCAAATTTAGTTTCATTTTTTATAATTATCATATAATCATACTTGATTTTTCAAAAATTTATTAAAATATTTTTCCATAATTATTGTAGCTACATGTAAAATTTCAAAATATTTATTAAAATAATTTTTTCCTTAATTGTTGTAGGTATATGTAAAATTAAAGCTACCTTGTTAATAAGGTTTCTCAATTTTTATTTGAAAAAGATAAAATCCTCACAAATAATCTTATTAGATTGCAATAATTTTAATTATATTTGTTATTTAGTTAATTTTTTTTAAAACTTATAACTTATTAATTTAGTCAATAAATTATAAACTAACCTCTAGAAGTATTTCTTGTACTAACATATAAGTTACTTTAGGTAGTTTATAAGTTCTTATTTAATAAGTTGCTTGGAGTAAGTTCTTTAGGTAGTTTATTATTTCTTTAAGTTCTTTTCAAATCTATCCTTATTTTTTTATTAATATATAACTCATGTCCTTTATAATATAAATCTAAATAATTTTTATAATATATAATTAATTTTATTTTATTATTATTATATTCTAATTTTAAATTATAAATATATAAAAATATATATGTAAATAAATAAAATAATATAATATAATTAATTATATTTTAAGTAATTATAATTTTATAATAAATAATAAAATTAAAATTATATAAGTAAATAAATATATAAGTTGATAAAATATAATTAATTAAATATAAAATATTATATTTTTAATTTAAAATTTTTAATTACATTAATATAATTTAATTTTTAGATAAATATAAATTATTTTAACTATATATCTATTTCTATTAATATATCCTCTTACATCATTTTATAATTTTAACTAATTTAACAATTAATTTTATAAAATATTTCAATTAATTTATTATTTATCAGCTAATTTTAAATTATAAATATATAAATATATATATATATATGTTAAAAAATAATATAATAAAATATAATTAATTATATTTTAAGTAATTATAATTTTATAATAAATAATAAAATTAAAATTATATAAGTAAATAAATATATAAATTTATAAAATATAATTAATTAAATATTAAATATTATATTTTTATTTTAATTTTTTAATTACATTATTGTAATTTAATTTTTAAATAAATATAAATTATTTAAATTATATATTTATTTCTTTTATATCATTTTATAATTTCAACTAATTCAAAAAATTAATTTTATGAAATATTTCAGTTAACTTATCAACTATTAGTTAGTTTATTAACTATCAAGTTAATTTATCAACTATCAACTAACTTATAAACAAAACTTTTGTATACCGTGAGGTTTTAGGAAATTCAGTGAAGGTACACGTTCAAGCTGAATTGTACGTGCTTCCGTCATTGTTTTAAATAGTGGAAGCCCAATTATAGATGTGGGCTCGCATAAAATGAATAGTGGGCCTGCCAGTCTAAGTGCCAACTTCCAGTGGACCTCCCCATCATTCTGGGCTAAAGAGGGCCAAGACCAACCCAAGTAGCATGTATACACAAACGAGATTGTGAGGCATAATTTTAGTGGAGGCCCAAGAACCCACGGATAAACCTCCCAATTCGCGGGGAGAAAACCCAGAGAAACAAAAGATTTGAAAGAACAAATTAAGCTCATTTTTCATAAAACTTAGTTTAATTACACTTTTAAATTTCTATTTTAAAAATGTACGCATATTTTTCTTATTGAAGCAAATTTAAAAGTAGTGCTACTGTCGTTATAACTAGTGAAGACAATTTTTACAATATGAACTAATTTAATTTAGACTGGATCCATTTGCCGTGTTAAAAATAATTATGAAGAGTGGTAGTGGAAAGGAGGTACCATTTTTCTCTTATGATATTATTATATTGGAATTATACTAAGTTTCTGTTTGTTTTGTTGTAAAATTATTTTTCTAAAATAATTTTTGTAGAAAAATATTATTTATAAGTACATTAATGAAAGAGTGATATGTCACTTTTATTTGTGGTTAAAAAATAATATCTAGAACCATTAAAATTCTCAAATTTTTTATATTTAACATTAACTAAATAAAATACTATCTATTATTTTATTGTTTTATAATTATATTTTATGAAAAATATTTTTTGTTGAAATGGAGCCTAAGTGACAAATATGAAATACCTAGCTTTAAGGGGGTTTTATTTTGTTGACACCAAATTTAAAAATCTGTAAATCAAGGTCTTAATTTTTAAAAATTGTAACGAATGCTCATTATTTATTTAATTAATCATTTTATAAAATTATATATATTTTTAAATTTTTAAATAAGAGTTACATTATTATGTATTAATTTGTTATGTCATTTTTATACGATCAATATTCTATATATTTAATTTAATTTATATTAATTATATAATATAAAAATTATGTGTAAAAAATAATACAATAAATTAATATACAATAATACTTTTATTTAAAAATTTTAAAAAAAATTACATAATTCAATAAGTTAGTTAAGTAAATAATGAATATTGATTCTATATTTTGTATAATTAAAAGATCTAATATGTAAATTTTTAAAGCTACTAAGAATAAAATACGATTACTCCAAAATTGAAGAAATATTTTGCATATATTTCATTTACCAAAGTTATGATGGACTTCTTACTCTCCTATTTTCTTTTGATCCAATGGGATCCAAAAGCTGGAATGATCAAATATGGAAGATGAAGGCTTCGTTTGGTTGGGAGGACAACAGAGTAGAATAGAAAAAAGAATGAAGTAAAATGTTTTCATTCTTTATTTTTGGATGGGGAAAAATTGAGGTGGAAGAAAATAGAAAAGATATCACTTTTTTTAATTAAAATGTTGAAAAGATAATTATATGTATTAAAATTACAATTGTAATCTTCTATATAGAATATAAAATTTAACACCTAAATTTTTTATTTTATTTATAATTAGCATAAACTCTATAATTTACAATTGCTACTTAATATTCAATAATTTCACTTATTTTATTTATTTATTATTTTATTAATTAAAACAAATTACTAATTAAAACATATAAGACAGTTTTAAAAATCATCATCACCATCATCATTATCATTCCTGTAATCTTGTTTTCATTTCAAAATTGGGAAGGGAATATTTTTTTGCGGGCCCCACAGCAATTTTTGGTCCAGTTTCCCAACCTTTCTCGTATTACACTCGGAAGTTGATTTCGGTCCCTTGTTCACTCCACCACGTCTCCTCCCCATTTTGGCATACGTTACCCTGCACTATTTTATCCCACATTATTTTTTTAAATTTTAAATTTTTGCATAATATTATATAAATTAATAAATTAATAAATTTTAAATTTATTAATATATTATTATAATAACGTATCAAAATCTCTCTCATTTTCATTCGATCCAAACATGATCATCGTGATTATTCTAAATTGAGTCATCCAATGATTTCTCATTATCACCCTCGAAAGGATAAAAAGTGAAACAACGTCCATTTAGGACTCTCTAGGGCATGTTACCGGGGAAAACAGCTCCGTCGCTCGCTTATATTTTTCTCAATTTTCAAAAACTTTAATTCACATAAAAGTGTATATATATATATATATTTTAACCATCAGTACCATCCATCAATCAATCATCGATCAATCCATACTATCTATTTAAAGAGCCGTGAGCTCCTGTTACATGCGTCACTGTCAAATTCCCTTGCCACATATCAATCATATGTGTCTTCTTTAAATATTATTTTTTCATTTTCCTTCCATTTATATTTTTTATTTTTTATTCATTTTAATTATTTACATGTTAACTACCAACTACTTTGTTATAGAAGTAGGATTTTACCTTTTTTTTTCAGCTGACAATATTTTCTTGCCTTGTCAATTTTTGCTTATTACGTCTTCTCTTCTTTTGCTTTTATTATTTATTTTTATTAAATTAAGAAATTATTTGAATGTTATCTTTTGTAATTTTTATTATATTTCATTTTTTTTTATTAATGATCATTCTTTTTAATCATATTAAATATTTTATTCAAAATTTTCTTTGTAATCACATAAAATATCTTATTTCTATTTATATCCCTCTAATTATATGAATTAGAAGCATCCTGTTTTGAATCATAATAATTGCTTTCCAATAGTTTTGGATATATTTTTTTTATAGCTATCCATAATTTTCCTCATTAATTTGTATAACTCCTTAAAATTAGTTAAATTATTTATTTTTTTATACTTAACTAAGCATTTGAAGTTTTTAAAATTATCAATTCAAACTAACTCAGAAGCGAAATTCATTATCCAATTAGTGCATTTTATTTATGCAAACTATCTTCTTGGACCTTATATATTTAATTATTTTAACTATCTCCTTCTCCTTCAATTGTATTTTATGCTTTAAATAAAGTTATAATAAAATATCTTATTTAAATAAAATTTTCTTTTTAAATACATTAAATGTCTTATTCTTTTTTCAGCTAATCATGAAATGTCTTGTTTAGATTATTCTCCTCCTATTCACATAAGTATCAGTATTTATAATTGTTAATAGCTACTCATTTTTCCAAAAAAAAATTTTTAATTTGTTCATAATATTTTTCACATTGATTTATACAACTCTCTAAAATTAATGGAATAATTTATTTTTCCCAGTAACTGAAAATTTTCAGATTAACTAAAAATATTTAATTAAAAGTAGCAGAGCAAATTATATACCTTATGAAAAACTTTATTATTCTATTTTTTATTTTGATTATATTTTAAATAATATATGGCCTTTACGTTTAATTCCATAATTTAATTGGAATCTGGAGTTGATTGTAACTTTAATTTATATATTAAATTTAACCTTTAAATTTATTTTAGAGTAATTAAAATATTTTATGATTTTAGTTTAATTATAGCTTCAATTTATATGATGTTAATACTAACTAATTATAACTTTAATTTATATTTTTATGACAATATTATTACTTGAATTTTCATATAATTATTTATCTACATAGTTTTTCTTATTTGGAATTAATAAAAAAGTTTATCCATAAAAACTTATATACATATACCTTTTTATATTACCGTGCAATAGTTTAAAATCTAGTAAAGCAAAATATAATCGAAAGTGGAGAGCGGTCCGCAACAACAAATCTTCAGCTTTTCTTTGAACTTGACTCGCTTTGGAAACGATATAGAATAGGTATCATGACAAACATAAAAGGTTTTTTTATTTTTTTAATTTTGTAAAAGTTAGTCGAATTCTTTACATATAATAATATATGAAGATTGAAACAAATATGAGTTCCATTATTCATAAAAAAAAAATTATACTCAATTTAAATTTCACGTTTAGATCGCTTTGCTTACAAAATAATTGAAATTTCAAATTGAGTTAAATAAAATGTGAATATAACAAGACTCTTCTTAATATACAAAAAATATAATACAAATATGCAAGGGGTGGTTTGATGATGAGACTAATAAATTACGTACTGTTGTTTTATTTTGCATAGTTAAGAATGAGAGAGGGGTGATGTTTGGTTAATTATAGTTGCCGATTGATAATCCGAAAGAAGAGAGTTTGAATTTCCTCCCTACATATCATTTTATTTATTACAGTATTTTTATGTCATTTTTTATTTGGTACATTGATAATAAAAAAAAATCGAAAATTATGGTCTTTAATATAATATTCAAATCTTTCATCGTTAATTTGCCATCTAATCGCTTCACGTGCACAATTTTTTTTTTAGATGTTCTTCCGCTAATAACAGTAGATATTTTAACATCTTTCAAAAGAATTAAACCTTTCAAATTTAAACTTAATTCGATCTAGTTGGTGGGAACATGCAAAGGGCCAGAAATGAGAAACTGGCATGGAAATGATGTTGCATTGGGATTTGGAAAAAGAGAAGTAAGAGAGAAGACATACAAGATACCATTGCCCTGACTCGTATTGTAATTATGGGAATCTCATGATTGAGCGACCACAACACAAACAACTTGTATGCAAATTAATATAGGACCCCATCTCCTCTCCATTATTGTTTCAGAATTCGACAACTTGACTCTCGTGGCCCAGCCCTTCTCACCTTTGTCTCTATGTTTTTTCCCTTTTCTTTTTTTTTTCTTTTATTTTTATTTTTCAATTCACATACACACACAACCCTCATGCTTTAATTTCATATTGCTTCCACACCAAACCCCTCCTTCTTCCTAACAATTCATGGTCTTACCACTATATTAAGAAAGTGGACATTATTTTTTAGGTGCTTTCTATGTTACCTCCATAGGTTTCAAATTCATGGGTATATGACAAAATGCAAGCCATTAGATGAGTGAGACCATTGACTTGGTCAACTCATCTAATGACTTAAATTTAACCAAACCCATGGGGGTAACATAGAATTCCCCTATTTTTTATTATTCTTTTTGAGATTCTAAATATTAATATTAACATAGATCAAGAAAGTTGGTCTATGAAAATATAAAGATACAGTAATATTTTAAAATTTAAACGAGAGATGTTATTTTTATTTTTTTATGTTTAGTTTTTACTCACTTTTTTTAATATGTTATGTCGTACATATATATGCGAGGTGGAGTGGATAAAGAGAATAATAACAATAAGAAAGTGAAAATTGATTAATTCAATTTAAACATGTTACAGTTGAAGTAAAAATGCCTTCGTAGATTTTTTTTACATTAAAATTAATGGAAGAACTCACATAGGGAAAAACACACACACACCTTCGTAAATTGTTCTGTGATTTTTTCTACATTAAAATTAAAGGAAGAACTCACATAGGGAAACACACACAAAGGAAGGAAAGAAGAAACTTTCTCCCTCCAACGCGCGGGCGCACACATAAAAAAAAGGAAGGAAAGAAGAAACTTTCTCCCCACAAGAACCCAAGCCTACAATTTACCATTTATAAACAAGCAAGAAATGTCTTGAAATTTCAGAAAATTGATGAGCAATTAAAATTTCTTGATAAGAAGCAAGAAAAAGACTTCCTAACACACACAAAGGAAGGAAAGAAGAAACTTTCTCCCCACAAGAACCCAAGCCTACAATTTGCCATTTATAAATAAGCAAGAAATGTCTTGAAATTTCAGAAAATTGATGAGCAATTAAAATTTACTGACAAGAAGCAAGAAAAAGACTTCATAACACATTAGGTGGTACTTGGAAGTGTGTAGAAGGAGTATATTACTTAAGACATAGATTTGTCTTTGCTTTCTGAAGCACTAAGCCTCAAAACCATAGTTTATTCTACAAAAGCTACTGAAACAAATTAAAGACAAAAAGCAAAAGAACAAACTCGATTTCAATATTGCACCATGGCAAATTCTATACCACAATTCGCCAACAAGATGACATCTATTTGGCCAATTGGCTCATGATTTGAGTGAGGTTTAAAAACCCTAATTTGTTTATTAGTTTCGTAATGCTTGATTTGCACAGTACAATGACATGAAAGTATGTTACTCCAATATCTTTCATGGACTTACTTATAACCTATAATCCCTCAATAGTGTTATGATTTTATGGGTAAATTACTGTCATTTCTTTTAAAATTTAATTTAATCACACTTCAATCCGCTCTTATTTGGAAAAATGACCCTAACTCTCTTAATTTATCATCACTGCATTATACTGCACCCCTTCAGGGGTAACTTCCGTTAGTAATTTGACGGAAATTCCTTAAATGGGCGGACCCTTGACAGGTTTGTTTTGCGCTAAAATTTATTGACATTTTTACCCTTCATAAAGTTGAAGTTGGGGACTTTATCTCCTTCATGCAAATTACTATTGCTATAAAATAATAAATTGTTTTTTTGTCTTGAGTTTGTTAATTACTTGATTTGTAGTGACATAATGATTACAGTAATACTCATCATTTTTAGCAATTAATAAGTATATAAGATAAATATATAAATTGATAAAATAATTATATTTACTTCTCATGGTTATAATACAATTTTCTTTAAAATGAAAAATGAATTATTACAAAATTAAAAATATGATATTTTTAATAAATTTATAAGTTAAAAAATAAATATATAACAAAATAGTATAAAAAATGAATATTAATTTCTAATGATAAAATTAATTTTACTCAAAAAAAGTAGGAACACCATGATTGCACATTTCTCTTTTGATGGGCCTCTTTAATTGCAATTTATTTTTGGATAATCATCATCATCATTATCATTGCTTGTGAGCATTTTTAATTAATCTGTTCTTTATCTCCTAATTTTTTTTTATCATTTTTATATGCTTATATTTATAGCTTTTTCTTATTTCATATTTCTTTTCTTTTTGCTATTTTTATTTGGGCTAACATATATATAATTAATTTAATTTCCTACTTTTGATGTTTATTGTTTCTTCCCTTGATAGATATTATAAAACAAGTTTTAAGTTGATTGGTATTAGACAATTGTTATTCTTTTTATACTAAATAAATTTGATCAATTTATATGTTTTTATCTGCATATAGTAATTTTTTAAAAAACAATTAAATAGCTCCCTTGCCCTTCTTTATCAAATTTTAAAATACTGTTATTCGAAAATAAAATAAAAGCTTTGTGACTACTTTATTCAGCCAAAGATAAATTAGATTTTTACTGGATAAGTAAACATGTGATAGTATTTTTTATTTTGAAACTTAACTATAGGTTATAAATTTATATATTTAATTCTTGCAAAGTTAATTAATTGCTTCATTTTTTAATTAATTTTAACATCAAATAATAAAAATTAAAAAATAATTGAAAACTTTGAAAAATAATTTCTAATTCTCATTTTTTTATTATTTCAAATCTATGAAGTTAATTGCTTATTTTTTTTATTAATATTAATTTTGAAATATAGAAGATGGAAAAAATAATTGAAAATTTAGAAAAATAATTTCTGAATCTCCAGTAATTACATCTGCTACAATTTTGTCAAGTTAACTGCTTGTTTTTTTTTTATTAATTTTGAAATAAAAATAGAACCAAATCATTGAAAAATTATAAAATTTTCAATGCCGAAGTCGAGCTTGAGAAGGAAGCTAAACCTTAACCTTGTCTGGAGTTTCTACAAAGAGATCATTTTTCTACTGAAATTATTGGAGCACTTCGCAGGAGGATCTCCTACCGACGGGGAAAATCTATATTGGATAAATTCTAAGGTTTAGCTTCCTTCTCAAGCTCGACTTCGGCATTGATGTTTCTCTGCGCATTTTTCGGCATGTGCAAATAGGCCAGCTTCTGCAACTTGTCGGAGATATCGCTGCTATATGCCAAGAAATCGCTAGGAGCTTGTGAAAGCTCAAGCAACTCCTCTTCAATACCAGAAGATTTGACGGATTTGTTGATCCGAGATTCGAGTACTCCGAGCCTCACGTCAATGATCGAGTGGGTCAACTTTTTGGAAAGGAAACTGGATTTTTCGATGGTCGATTGAATGAAATAGCAACTATAGCAAATAGTTCACAGAGAGAGGGGACCATGACGGTGAAGTAATAGTGTTTCTAAACTTCTTTAGATTTTCAATCCTCTTCTAACCCTAGGCTTCAAACAATAGAGGGCAAGGGAAAGTTTAAAACAAAAAAAAAAAAAAGACTAATGCTGTCTGTGTGTCGGTTAGTCATAAGGAAGCTAGAATTGATTTTTCAAAAAAAAAAAAAAAGAGAATTCGAATGTAATTATATCAAATTTCAGAGAAAATGACATTAATTTATCCTAATTTTATTTATGCACATAAAAAAACATTGATGTTAGTGGTGTCTATCTCTTTATCAGGAAAATTTTTTTATCTTCCTAAGTTGTTCTATAAAGTAACATCTTCAACGTCATGATCTGATCTCTTTACAACTTGGCAATATATGATACAAGCCTCAGTCTTTTTTAAGAATTATAATATTAGGATAATGTGAGAACTAACGCATAACATAAAAGTAATCTAGATCTAGAATAGTTAGGCAAGTCCTTTGAGAAAGTTTCCTTCTCTCTTGGAGTATCTGCAACACAAAAAGAAAAAGAGTAGAGTGGAGCTTTTGGAGAATCTCGGATGTTAAAGTCAGCAATATGTAATAATAAGAGAATAATCTGAATAATAAGAATACAGTATGCATCGCATATAAAATTTTCTTTAAATAGAATGGTGGAAGATAGAATAATTGCAAAATAATTAAGTAATTATTAAATAAATACCATTATACTTCTAAAATATTAGTATTTATTATTCCTTATGTTTCTTTTTTCTGTTAAAAACAAGATTTATATAGACAATAAAAATCATTTATATCGATCTCTATTATCGTTTGTGTAACTATTATAGATGATATTATTGTTTATATAAATTCGTATGTATTTTAACCTAGATAGTTTTTCATATAATCTATATAGGTTTCACTTATATAAATAATAAAATTGTCTGTATAAAAGAGGAAAATGATCAACACTGGCCCACTTACAGAGATGACTTCATGGTCTAGATAGGTGAACACCTATATAGATGACAATTATCGTTTGTATAGAATATTATTATTTGTATAGATATTTTATTTATATAAATAATAATATTTTTTATTATCCATTATTATTTATATTTTTTATACTTTAAATTATAACTTAAATTATATTATGGTTAGAATATTGTGTTGTCATTTTTTATTTACCTGTATTCTTATACAATTCAACAAATTGGTAAGAGTTTTATGACTTGCTTTTACTATTGAATTATTATGCATTTTATTATCTATTATTACTAATATTTTTAGAATTTTAAATTCTTAAATTATAAAATGTTTAACATCATAGGAAAGTTTTTATTTTTATTAGTGTAATTATGAAATTATCATACTATTATCTTTCAAATACTTTCATTCTTGTGTAATGTAATAAATTAATTACCATTATTTGACTTATTTACAATATTAAATTATTATACATTTTATTAGCCATTAATATTTATATTTTTAGTACTTTAAATTTCTACTTTTATTTTTATATAATATAATAGATTAATTATCATTATATGACATATTTATAATATTAAATTATTATATATTTTATTATTTATTGCTACTTAAAGTTCTAGTACTTTCAATTATTACTTTCATTCTTATATACTATAATAAATTAATTATCATTATATGACTTTCTTATGATATTAAATATTATACATTTTATTATCTATTTCTATCTATATTTTTAGTACTTTAAATTATTACTTAAATTATAAAATATTTTGCATCGTAAAATTTTTTTTATATTCATTATTGTAATTATCAAAATTAGTTGTTACCATTTTTTAATTACTTTTATTTTTATATAATTTAATAATTTAATAAAAATTATATGACTTACTTCTAATATTAAATTATTATATATTTTATTCTTTATTATTATTTAATCATACTTTTATAAAGTATTGAATACTTGTTATTCAGTAATTTTTCTTATAAGGATTCAATTAAGTATTTTGTCAATGTTTAAATTATTTATTTTTTGTTATTTTAAATGATTACTTAAATAAATAAATGTTTCACATCATCAGAAAATTTGTATTTTCATTCATGTAATTGTCAAAATTTATATTTATTCATTTTTATACACTTTTATTTTTAATATAATTTCAAATTTTAATTAATGTAATTGTTAAAATTATTACAAATTTTATTATCTTATTTTCTATCAAACTCATTAGATGTTTAATGCAATAAATATACTAACTTTCATAAAATATTAATTTTACCGACTAAACAATCAAGCATTAAAATAATTCATATTCAACTATTATATCAATATCATTAGATGTTTAAAATAATATTCATACTAATATATACAAAATAATTATTTTTTTAAACTAAATATCATATTAAAATATGCAAAATAATAATTCATACTCATTATTTGTTTAATGCAATAAATATACATGCCATTGTACAAAATAATAATTATATCAAATTGATTAATAAAGTAAAAAATTTATTTTCATATATCATATTAATACTATTAAAAATTTTATTTTATGAATTTTTTTAATTTACATCAATAAAATAATGAAACAACAATTAGGAAGTTCAATCAATATAATGCAACAATATAATCTAATTATTTAACAAAATAAATACAATAAATAATAAATAAATATAAAAACATGGTAAAAAATTAAAAAGAAGAGAAGAGAGCATATCTAAACTCCAAGGAAAATAAGAGCTCCCCCATGTGTGTACAAAATGGAAGAAATGATTCGTGGGTGAGAATTTATAAACAAAACATATACAAACAATAAATTGTTTTTTTACGTGTTTTCGGTTGTCTCAGGGCACATGCATTATTTTACCCCTCACATCTATTGAGATAACAAATTATTATCTGTATAGTCAAATTTATCATCTGTGTTTATCAAGGAAGAGGAGCACATGTGTCATTTTGCTTCCTCAAACTTATTGAAATAATAAAAAGTCATCTATCTAGCTTAAAAAAGTTATCTTGTTACCTTTGTAATTTTAAGTGCCAATTTTTTGTTGGGCTAAAAAATTTAAACTCTATATGGACAACTTTAGAGAATTTTTTTTTTAAAATTTAAAAACTCTATAAACAATAAAAGTCATTTATATAAAGTTTTTTTAAAAAAAAATTACAAAATTTATACAGATGACATTTTATCATTTGTATAGGATTTATTTTTTTTTTAAAATTGAAAAAACTCTGTATAGAAGTTAAAAAGTCGTCTGTATAGGCTTTTTAAATTTTTTTTAAAAAATTCAAAAACTTATACGGACAATTTTTTGTCATCTATATGTATAGAATTTTTCATAAATTTTAAGAAATTTTATAAAACTTATACAAACGAGAGTTGCTTGTATAAAGTTTTTTAATTTTTTTTTAAAAAAATTCTAAAAATCCATACAAAAGACTGAGATTTTATCATCTATATAATACATAATTGTTGTAGTGTCCTTCAATGTACTCATGCACTCCTAACTTTTCATAATAATATGCTTGTAGCTGACAAACTAACGTTAAATACTTTTATTTTATTTCATAAATCTATATTTAATTAAAAAGATATCATAATTAAATTTAAATAAAATCTTTTTTCATCATGCAGTCTTATTTTCACACGGAAAAGATGTGGATAAAGTACAATAACCCTGAGATATA
The DNA here is from genome assembly GCA_020226215.1 of Sindora glabra. NCBI lineage: Eukaryota > Viridiplantae > Streptophyta > Magnoliopsida > Fabales > Fabaceae > Sindora > Sindora glabra. Next base: position 19,911,459 of record CM035228.1, read on the forward strand.
TTTAGCATATTCAAATTTAAATTATGATGTGTTTGTGTATATACATATATTTGATTAGATTTTTTTATGACAAAAAGACCGAAAGAAAGTGGGTTAAACCAAGACTTGGAGAGCCTAACTTGACAGGAGTGAGTCCCAGACCAGTTATTGGCAGATGGCCATGATCCTTGATGCAAACAGGACACGTTTACAGTTAACGTAACGTTAGTTTCGCTCATCTGAATTTACTTTCTGTTCAGTCTCAGATATAGATATCTAATCTTATGAATTTCATTATTTATTAGAAAAATAAATAATATACTAAACAAAGTGTTTTAAATATTTTCCTACTACAGAAGGCAAAGCTTGCCAAACTAATCAGCTATAATAATAATAATAATAATAATAATAATAATAACAACGACAAGGATAATAATATTAATTTGATTCTTTTAAATTGCAAAAATACATTTCACATATTGTATATATGGATAAAAATTAATAACTTAAAATTTAAGAAACAATAAACAATTTAACACATTGTTTTTTAAATATATTTTTCATTAAAAAATCTTATTTACTGTTTTTAAGGACATTACATTATTTATATATTTTGCAAATAAAGAAATAATTCATGTTTCTCATAATTAATGTTAAATAAATTAAATATTTTTAATTATTTTAATATTTTATAATTATAAATATAAATAAATTATTTTTACAGAATATATTCCGTAAAAAGAAGCAAAAGCATGGGAAAGTCTATAAATTATATGACCCTTTTTTTTGGGTCAAGTCTATAATTTTATTCTAGCGATAGGGAAGCCTACATTAATTAATAGAACTTAGCATCCTGGGAATTGTAACTCCTAAGGCGTCTCGCTTTAGGAAGTTGTATTTCTTAAAATATAAAAAATTAATGAGTTATTTAATTAATTATCTTATAAATTGTAAGAAATAGAACTTCCTAAGTTCTATTTCCTATAAAATATGGGAAGTCATTTACCCACTTTTCCGTTAAATCATTTTTATTTTTCATATTAGTTATAGATACAATGATAAAATTATTCTCATTAAATTTAATTTATGATAACTAAAATTTATTATTTTATATTATAATAATATTAAAAATATAATAATTATTTTATTAATATTTTAAAAGATATTCAAAATTGAACCAAATAAAATATAAAAATATACTTTTAATGAAATATCATTTTTTATATATCAACCAAACAATTTTGACTACTTTTTAAAGTATTCACATAATAACTTATTTTTTAAAAAATTTAATTTCCATTTGTTATATAAATCAAACGACCCCTTAACAACAAAATCAACTATTCCTTTTGTTTTCCTATAAACTTTGTCTAACAAAGAGTACCTCTTCAGCAACAATCATCTCTGTACAATCCTCAACGAGGCTGTTAACAGAAAAAGAATGAGAATGACTTTTAGAAGATAAATTTAATCACAGATAAAACGTTCAGTTCAATCATGATCGGACATAAGCCCCTACTTCGGGCAAGAACTAGCCTATCTTTTAGTCCAATAAATTTTGCAACAAAATTTGAGAATACTCAAAATTTTTACAACACCCAGTAAATCAATTTCCATTGTTGTCTCTAATTATGGTAGCACATCCAACAAATCTTGGATTGCCCTTGGCTAATCTATTTATATTTAATTCATGGCAATCAATTGGTGGAGGTTTCCAATTTACTTGCACAGCTGACTGAGGTAAAGGCATACGAGCCTTTCCTGAAACTTTCTAAAATTCTCGTTTCTGATAAAGTCATTTGTTTTAAATTAAATTTACTTTGGTTTTCATTAAATACTTTCTTGTTCCTGAAATTCCAAAGTTTCCAAACAATAAAGGAAAACAAAGTACCTCATAGAACATTTAATTAAAACTTATAGTTTGTTTGGCTTTGGGTGAAAATGGAGGGGAGGAAATGAAGGTGAAAGAAAATGGAGAGAGAAATAATTTTATTTAAGTTGTTTGAAATGAGTGAAAATAAAAAGAGGTACAAATAGGAGTGAAATTAATTTTTTTTATTTATAATGGGTGAAAATGAGATTGAATAAAATTATTATAATACCCTTATAATATATTATTAATTTTTATAATAATATTTATTCAATAAACTCAATTGAAATATATATAATACACTGATAAATTTTTATTTTTATTTTTATATTTTTATTAAAATATTAAATATGTTTTATTTTTTATTTTAATTAATAAATATTTTATTAATCTACATTTTCAAATCATCTACATTTATTTCATCATATTTTTTATTTATAATTACTGTAAATTTTATATGTAAAAAATTATTTTAAATCAAATTTATCTTTAAAATAAATTTTATATCAATTTAATTTTTAAAAATTTAAACTAAATCAAATTTTTAATCTTTGCCTAAATGATTAATATTTATAATTATAAGAGTGGTTAAAAATTTACTTAAATTTAAAATTTTAAAAATTAAATTAATATAAAATTTATTTCAAAAATAAAATTAATAAAAAATTAATATTTTAAAGGTCAAAATAGAATTTTAATTTTTAGAAGTAATATTCTAATCAATGAAACGAATGTCCAGCAATCATATTTACGAGGGCGTGGCCGGGAAACTTAAGCTTCGGCTTCTTCGTCGCGAAGCATACTGCATGGGGTTGGGGAGCAGAACGGCAGTTGCAAGGTGGAAGAACGCAGCAACGAAACCTGATGGAGGGCAGAGTCGGGAAAATGGATGAAATGCTGATTTCACCTCCAAAAACGTCCCAATTCAAAAGGGGTTATTTTACTGTAAGTCCCACGGAAAATTTACACTTCTGTTTACCCCTCAATTTCCACCCACAATTCAAACGATGTAAAATTCGATTTTCACCTCTATTTTCACCCTCCTTTTCCCCCACCCCAAGTACCCCTGTTCCAAACATAGGGTTAATTCAGGTGGGGTGGGGTTTGATTTTAACCGGTCAACAACATCCAAATGGAAAGAAGTAACACAAAAACTAGGAACAGGGAGGGAATCCGAAGGTCGCATCCCACGTGTATAATACAACGCTGTCTCATAGATAGCCTGCTGTTTGGTTGCAATAGGAGAAGACTAAGCAGCAAGGACGCACAGAGTGGACACGGAATCTTTCAATGGCTGTTGTGGTTCCAAGCTAATATAATTGTTCAATTTAATTAAATGCAATTTTGTGATGTTTGTTGATGATTATAGAAACTTCAACACCCAAATTATGGCCTTAATATTTATTAATAATCACATTATTATACACAAACAACCTTGTGAAATGAAATATTGCCAAAGTTTTTATTTGTATTTTAACTATTTCCTAAATTTCAATAATCACTCAACTATAATATTCAAACATTATATTTAAATATAAAAATCTTTGCCTTAAGTGATATATAATATTTTTTCAAGATTTTAGCTTTTTCTATATTCTTGATTCAGTCTTAGGATCTTGTATGTATATATTTTATGATTTGACCATTTCAATTATCACAAAAAAATTATATTTATCAAATATAATTAGAAGTAGCATTAAAATCTTAGTATTATGTAGTAGGAAATTGAAAATATTTCACGTATGAAACTTAAGAATATGAAATTCTTGCTCATAATTTTTTTAATAATGTATTTGTTGTATTAAAGCACGATTTATTTCTTTCTTCAGTCGCTTGGAGTAATTGTGAGAAGGAGAATCTCAATTTTACGTGTTATAAAGTACAGGATAATGTTTCGGTATGAACTTTTTTTTTCAATTTTCTTTAATTTTATGAAAATTTGTAACATTGATTTGTAAAAATATTTATGTTTCTCGTAATTTTTCATAAATATTACTTGAGTTTGAATTTAAATAACTATTAGTGCAAAGTTTTTACATTAATAGAAAATAAAAAAATTACGTCATTAAAAATTAATAATAAAAATATTTTAATAATGTTTATTAGTATAATAACACATTAATATGTGATTATGTAAAAATAATTTATATAATAGTAGTTGAAAATTAAAAAATTATTAATTATTTATGCGAAACAAAATTATGATCAATTTATCATTTTTCTTAATTTTTTTATTTAATAAGTGTGCTTATTGTTGAGATAAGGGAGAACAAATGATATTAACTTAAATTTTTTAAATTAATAATACTTTATTAAAATGACTTAAATGTTCATTCTTATTTTATTATTATTAAATTAATAAAATATTTTTTTATTCAAATAAAAAATAAAAGTTGTTAATCCTTATATAAAAATATTAATTTCTTAATATATATATATATATATATATATATATATATATATATATATATATATATATATATATATATATATAATTGTTGTGATAAGTTTCACCAGGGATGGTCGCATGTGGCGAAGGATGGCTGATCACAATGGAAAGATGATCACCAAGGAGAATGACATGTAAACAAGCCTCTTTCATGATGTATACCATTGAAGATCTTCCAATATTTAAATTAGTCTAGATCTAAGAGACTAGCGAAGAGTAGAAACTATAGTTAAGGGAGCATACATACAATTTTTTTTATGATGATCATTTGCAAGATTCTTGATCAGGATAAATTGATCATTTTATTTAAAGGTAGACCGATCATTGTATAATGAATGAACATTTTAAATTTTATTAGGTATCAGCTTAGATATATTAATTCTAATCATTTAATTAGATTTTTCTTTCGATGCTTGTAATTGAATGATTACTCTACATACTTCAATAATTCTAAAGAATCGATCACATAATGGGTTGATCGTATTAGTGGACTATTATCTAACTAGTTTATCATAATGTTACAAATTAAATTTTGTGCTGTTTGGTTAATAATTAAGGTTTTGTTTAATATAGTTAATAGTTAATAAGTTAATTAATTATATTAGAAATATTTGATAAAATTAGTTAATAAGTTAGTTGAAAAATATAAAATAACGTGAAAGAATATATTAATAAAATTAAATATATTAATTAAATTAATTTATATTTATTTTAAGATTAAATTATATTAATATTATTAAAATATTCAAAATAGATAATTATTAAAAAATTTATTAATTAGATTTATGATATTATATATTTTTATTTATTTATTTATTATTCAAATTATAATATGATAACATAAATTTTAATTAATTATATTTATGATATCGCATATTTATTTATATTGAATTAATGAGTATATATTAAATATTTATTTATATAATTGAAATATAAATTATTATTTGATTAAAAGAAGATAAATAAATTTAAATTTTTTTTAAAATAATACTAATTATAAGTTATAAACTATTTTAAAAAATTTATGAAATAAAAATTCATAAATTATTTGTTTTTAGTGTATCAAGTATCTTTATTAATTAATTTATAATTTATTAATTAAATTAATAAATTATAAATTAATTAATTTATTATATTAAATACATATTTAATATTTATCAATAATATTAATGCACTGCATTTTGATGTGATTGTGAGCTGTGACATAAAGCTGCAACTGCCTTAGCTAATTAGATCAAATAATATTAATGCATTGCATTTTGACGTGATTGTGAGCAGTGACATAAAGCTACAACTGCCTTAGCTAATTAGATCAAATAATGGGAACACAGGACTTTAGCATAATATGCGGTGGGGAGGGGAAGAGACAGAATTCAAAAGCTAGCCGCAGCCGTAGGAGTGTAGCCTTCTCCAAACGACAAACACTGTTGTTTGGGGACGTAACATTAATTAGATTAAGGTCCCCAGGGAACTAATTAGCTCTGGAATGGCAGCAAACAAAAGCAAGTGAATTGAAAGACCTTGTCTCTGCGGAAATTGTTACAAGGGAACTAATTCGCCAATGTGGAAAATGATTAATAATTATAATTTCAGACTCTCAGTCGAAGTTTTAGTTGAATTGTAATGTATTAATAGTCAATAATCTATTTCGATAAAATCAAGTCTTCAGGGAATTTCTCTCTTGCTTTTAAAAGATTTACATTTGTATAGTATATTATATATTTGGATAAATTATAATCATATCTCTTGAAGTTTAGTATGATCACTCACGTTTTTTTTTTTTTTAAATATATACTAGTCTTCTTTTATATATATATTCATTCTCTTTAATTTCTAACATACACTGGCCTTTCTTATTTCTAAAAAAAAAAAGAGAGAGATAAATATATATTTATGAATATAAAAGGAATGTAAATGTAATTAAGTTAAACTTGAGGAGAAGTGAATGTAATTTATCTTATATTTTTCGTACAAAAAGAATGAATATCATTTATGCTTGGTTTGGAATCAATTTTCTTATAATTCATTCACAAGAAATTATGTTAATTTATTTATAAATAAATTTAATTTTTTGGACATTATATTCAAAATAATAATTTTAATTTATTTACAAATGAATCCCTTTCTTTGAAATAAATTCAAAGTGCATGTAATTCAATAAAAAATAAAATTTGAAGATATTATAATAAATACAAAGTTAAAATGAGGATAACTTTTTAATATAATATGTATTTTAAATTAAATAAAATAAATTTAAGTGAAATCCTTATTAAATTTAATAGATTTTATAATAGTATAAATATAATTAAAATAAAAATTATAAATAAATTGAAACAAAATAAAATTCTTTTTTGTTTAAATTCAAATGCCATTATAAAAAATAATTCATTTAAAAATGAAATGAAATAAAATTTTATTTTTAGCTCATGATTATTAGACATATATGTAGTTCTGAATTTAAAATCAGAACACTAGAAAAAAGAAAAAAAATAGAAGAACAAAATGTGATTGAATTTCTAAGACGACTGGTTAATATTTTATTAAATGTAATTTAAAATGTCTTCCTATTCTAATCATATAGAATGCCCTAGCTGGATCATGGTCTGATGATGGTCTCGACCAACAGCAGAGCACAACAGAACAACCACGATAACACAAACACAACAAACAAGCTATGCTCATATGGTGGGTCTTCCTTGGCTCCTTCAATCCTCCCCTTGTGTCCCCCTAAGCTTGGAGGGTTCTACCTTCCTCGAGGAGCAAGGAGAAATTTTTATTTTAGATGAGAGAAACAAAAATAAAGAGATAGGATTCATCACAAGTTCAGTCCTATAAATTTCTTCTTTGTTTTTATTTTTCACTTTTTTTAGTAAGAATTTTTTCTTGTTCTAAAGGTAAAATAATATTTTTCTTAAGTCTGACTCTCGCTAGATTTAAATAAAAAATGCTCTCTCTCTCTCTCTCTCATGTAGACAAAAAAATATATTATTAATTTAAAATATTTAAATTAATTTTATTTATTTTCTGTTATTTTTATAATAAATATATTTATTAAAATAAAAATTTATGGAAGTGATAAATTAATTATATTATTATTATTATTATTATAATTTTTTCACTCAAATAAAATAATGAAAATTTAATCTCCACATATGAATAAAAAAAAGTTAACAATCCCCTAACATCATAGGTCTATTGAAATTATTTTTATAAGAAAATATTATTTATATATTAATAAAAAATTAAAATATCACTTATAAACATATAATTATAAAAATAATACTTAAAATTTTGATATTAAGGAAATAAATTCTTTTATAAAATAAAAAATTAATTTTTAATTTTTTTTTATATTTAACATTCAGGAAACATGGTGCACTGTGTTGCGGGTCTTCTTAGGGCACGTGACTTTTTGATGGTGCTGTAATTCTTGGGATCATGAGGGCATCGTATGGATAAATAAAAAGTTACATTTGTCGTTGCTGTCTCCATGCAGCGGCGAAAAGGAAAGGCTAATCTTATTTACCGCGACAGAACATCCACATCACTGTGTTAGATGACAACCGAGTAAGTATCCCAGATTGGAAAGTGATAAAGATACTTCGTCGAAATTTGTTTGTCGTTCCTCATGTACCAGCTCTCTCTGTCTAAGTTCGTTTAATTTAAATTTAAATTATTATATACATTAAGTTAATGTGAGTGGTCTTTTATATATATATATATATATATATATATATATGTTAATGTGAGTGGTCTTTTATATATATATATATATATATATATATATATATATATATATATATATGAGAATATCATTATTTATACACAGAAGTTAGAAGTAATTTTAAATTTTTTATTTAAATAAAAATTATATTATTAATTTAATAATAATAAAATTTTTAAATAATTTAAATAAAAAATATTAATTTAAAATATTTAAATCAATTTTAATCATTCTTTCTCATTTTTACAAATAAACTTATTAATTGAAATAATTTTTGGTGGTGATTAATTAAATATGATATTTTTATTATTTTATTATTATTAAATTAATAACTTATTTTTTATCTAAATGAATGAGTAAAAATTAACAATCTCTTGTACAAACATATATATATATGAGTAATGCTGTTTTGTACTCTTTCTTGCTCACTCTCATCTTACTCTCCTATCTGTATTATAAGAATATATACATATATGTTCTTAACTTTAATGCTTTCAAAGATAGAAGGTTGGCTTTGATTATTGTATTAGATTAGTTAAGAGATATAACTGTAAGTTATCCCAAAATGACTTTTCTACTAAGAACTATCCTGAATTGAGTGACGATCTGAGATAAGGGGGAAAAAAAAAAGAGAAAAAGACTAAAATTGCTTTAACATTTGGTTAGTTAAATCTGGGGTAGAAGGAGATAAGTTGACATTAGACTTCAAGTTTCAAATTCCATTTTAAATAAAATATTTCCAAATATTCTCTAAATTTTTCCGCATCAAAGAATCTAAGTTCTGGACTATAACCTGCTTAGACCAATGACAGCCTCTCAAGACTTGGATCCACAAATCCGTTCTCTCTAACGTAATTTTCTAGATTAACTTCATTAAACAAGCCTGATTATTGAAAGTTCCAAGATTGCAAAAGCCTAAACCTCCAGCCTCTTTTGGTCTAGTACACTTCCCACGCTATCATATGCAACTTCCTTTCCAACATATTATGGCCTCAAATGAAACACCGTTGATATTTTTTAATTTTATCGAGAGTAACAATAGTTAAAACAGTTATTTGCAAAGTATAAGTCGGTGAAGCTTCTATTATTGACTAGTAAGAACTACCCTCCTTGCCATCAAAAGGCATTTCATTTTCCATCTTACTAATCTATCTTGAACCATCTTAACAATATAATTATAAATATGTTTGGTCACCTTTTTATGAATCTAAATACATTTTCATGTACATAGACATATTAAAACCCCATTTATTTAGGATCTATTGCTGCAATTTATGTTTTACATTTTTAGACAAAAGAAATGTTCATTTTGATTTTGTTGATATATTGGCCAGACATTCTAGCAAACACAATCGAGGTATCTCAATACCATTTTAACTTGCCCGAGGGGGATTTTACCAAATAAAAGGAGCTCATTAGTAAATATAAGAAGAGAGATATAAAGTTCATTTCTCCCGACTTTTAAAGAGACCCATTGTTTATTATTTATCACTTTACAATGATATGACAGAGTTTATCTATATATAAAATAAATAAATAAAGCAAGATATCATTTTGTTGAATCCGTGAGAGGGGGGAAAACGATGTAGTTTTGCTGCCATTCTAGAAGACATTAAGAGAGGACGATTGGATACAATTCACAATCAAATCCATAGTACACCAATCAATAATAATAATAATAATAATAATAATAATAATAATAATAATAATAATAATAATATTGGTTTATTTATTAATGGAAATACTAATTAATGAATCAAATTAATTAATTTATTATTAATGAAAGACGAAATTGATTATTAATATAAAACATTTATGAGGGATGAATATGATAATACAAATAAAATTAATAAGGGATTAAAAAAGAGTTTTAGTTTATGAATTTTTGTTAAAAAATAAATAATAAAAGTTCTTTAGCATGAATTATTATTTGTGTATTCATATTATATTTTATTATTATATAATTAGTATCATGTGACTATAACTTTGATTGTTATATTTTAATCATAGAAAAAATAATCATTTTTATGGTGATATTTCACCATATTTATATTTGGTAACTATATTCTTGCTGAGAATTGTTTTTCGTTAAATCAAATGGACATTAAAAGTTCGAAATCGGATCCTTGTATATTTTTTATTTCTTATTTGATAATTCCTATAATTTTTCTTTAGATTATGTTAATAATTAGTCTGGGTATATCGCTATTCATTATCATTTATGAATAAAAGACATAACGTTTTTTCTCTAAAAATAAATTAGTCTTATAAAATATTTTAATTTTCTTTAAATTATTTATCACTCAAATAAATAAGAATTATATGAAAGTTCCATATTAACCATTAAACCTTATCAATGGCATGTGTGTTAAGTGCTAATAAAAGTTGAGAAAGAAATAAAAATTAATTATAAAATTCAATTCAAAATTTTAAAATTACAAAATTTAAGATAAAAATTAACTAAAATTAATGGACATCACAGAATAATTTAATTTAAATTTTAAAATGGAGAGTCTGAGAGCGGGTTTGGTTGGATGAAATGAAATAAAATAAAATAAGAATGGGAAAGGAAATGATAGAAAAATTTATTTGGTAAGTAATATAAAATGGAAATGCACATTTCATAAAAAATAGTCATTCCATAAAAGGATAAAATTTTTATTACATAATAAAAGCAATGAAATGAATTATTTTTATCATTTATAAAATAATTTTTTACACACATATTTCATATATCATAACATTATTTTTTATTAATATACGATAAAAATATTAATTTTTAAATAATTTTATTAAAATATGTTAATAATTATATTTTAATATGAAAATTTAATGAATTAAAATTTCTATGCTTTTATTATAATTTTTTTTATTATAATTTTGATAATAAAATTTAAATGGTGATGATTTTTATTATTAATCATATCATATATTTTAATAATATTAAATTATTTAATAAAATATTTATTATTTTCATAATAATAATATTATTATTAATGATGCTTTTTAATTTTAATTTTAATTTTATATTATTTTATCATATTAAATATAAAAATAAAATGAAATATATATTGTACTCCTCATCATATCAAATATAAAATTATAATTCTTCTCTATTACTATTCCGTCTTTTGACTCTCATTCTATTCAATTTTATCAAACTAAAAATACAATATGAGAATTTGGTGATCTCATCCGAGATGCATTCCACCTAGCCAACGCGCATGACGTTCCCGTGAGCTCACCACATGCTTAAATGATGTCACTATCGAATAGAATCCTCACACGCGAGGCCAGAAAAAATCACGGAGGTAGGAATGCCTCGTGGGGCATTCGTCATTTCCATAATTTAACTGTTCGATGAACCGACAATATCTGATGGCAAAATCACGCCGTTCCCGATCCAAGATAAGAACACTTTAACGCTCTAATATTACATTTGTTCAGTGAGAAAATATTTTTTATTAAAAATATGATTTATAAATATATTAATAAAAAATTAATATATTAACTATGTTTATGATTAAAAATAATAATATTTAAAAGTTTAAAAATAAAAAAAATGATTTTTTTTTTAAAATAAAATTATTTTTCAAAATTTTTTATATTTAATATTAAATTAATTAAATATTTTTTATTTTTAATATTCTATAATTATATTTTATAAACAATATTTTTATCAAGATTAACAAAGCTTTCTCATTTAAAAATATTTTTAGTGTACGTTTGTTTTGATCAAAAATATTTTCAACAAGAAAATAATTGTAAAATGATAGAACAGTTGAAGGAATAGACGTACAAATTGATTACCATCATTCAGCCTATCTCAGAGTCCGGCTCTTTCGATTCTGGCTTGAACCCGTTATGGTCTTAGATCTATTATGTTTGTTGATGTTAATAGGATTTTTATCCTAAATTAATTTATTTGTAGTTTTTTTTTTGGGCGTTTGTCCCGTTTATTTGCAAATTTTTTTTATTAAATATAGGTAATTTAATAAAAGATATCTTTATATTTTTAAATGAGGAAATTATTTATTATTATTCTTATTATTATTATTATTTTAAGCATTATTTTTTAATTAGATAAAATTAATAATTTTACCTATAAGATATTAATAAAGTAATTATTGAATTATATAAAGTTATAATTTTATTTATGAATAATGTTTTATGTACACAATTTTGCCCTTTAATTATATTATTCAGGAATAAAATTATCAAAATAATATTATATATATGAATTATTATTAAAGAATAGAATTACAATTTTATATAATTTAAAAATTATTTTAGCAATACTGAATGAAAATACTAATTCTACGTTTTAATTATATTTATATAGTATAAAAATAATATATTATTATTTTATTTATATATTAAATAAAAATTTTCTACAGAAATATTGTGCGGTGGAAAATCGGAAGGTTGAACTCCAACCATGCCGAGGTCGTCAAGGTCATCGCTAGAAATTAGCCTAGAGTAATTCCAGTGTTTTTTTTTTCTTTTGTAAATGAATAATTTCAGTGTTTTAAAAATGGATTTACACACTCATTACATGTTCTTATAGGAAGACATAAATATATTTATAAACTTTATAAAAATGAAGTCTTAATTAGATTTTTACTATTCTCACTTATGTAATATTTTTTCACTCAAATTCAGTCTCGCACTTCTCTTACAAAACAACTGATGTTTCGTCCAAACATTCTATTACAAAATTTACAAAAAAAATTAAAAGATATTAAAACTGCACTAATATTCGTTGCTCAGATTCATTCAAAAATTTTCAATCGGATTCCACGTTAAAATTTATTGCATTAATGCGAAACTTATTAAAAAAAAAATGAACGTGAATTTATGATCTCTCTTCTTTAAAAGGCGATACATTTTCGTGGTAAAAGTTGCATATTACGTATGCAATAAATCTTGACCTAAAATTTTAGGATAATTAAAAATATTTAAGACTGAAATAGTTTGTATAAAAGGTTTTCTTCCGTACTCCCTTTATTTTTTATAATATTTATTGTTTAAATTTTTTGCAAGAAGATTAAAAAAAATTAATAAGTAGTCTCAATTATTTTAGAAATTATTTATACTTTTCAAAATTATTATTTATTTTTCCTTATCAATTTTTTTATTATCTCTCCCTTATTCTCTTAATATTAATGAAGACATGAAGGATATAATTTCAAAAAAAAAAAAATTAGCCTATGTGAAGAGAAAAAAAAAGTTTGGAGAAAAATTGGTGGAAATAAAAAGTGATGGAAGAAAAATAATTAGAAAAAGTACTTTTTATTTATTGTTTAGATTTTTTTTAATTTGATTAAAAATAAAAATAAATAAAAATAATTTATTAAATGATAAAATTACTCCTATTATAAGTGAATAAAGTTAACATTATAACTACAAATTTTTTTTTACTCTTTTACAATACGTATTTAGTGGAAAGATATTTTACTAATTTTAAATTATTGACTAAAGATCTATTTTGATTTTTATAAGATTAATTTTTTATTAATTTTATTCATAACTAAAAATTTGTATTAATTTATTTCTTATAAAATTAAAAACTTTCAAAATCTCAATTCTTTTATACATAAGATGTAATATCGAATTACTACATAATGATTAAAATTTAAATTTTTTTTATTAAAGATCAAATTGATATAAATTTTTAATTAAAATAAAATTAATACAAATTTAATTTTATAAATATTAAAATAAAATTTAAATTTAAATTATTTTTAATTTTTTTACTTTAAATTTTTCATTACATCAAAATATCAGAAAATTTTAGTTTTAGCATTTTTTTTATATTTTCACATAACTCCTTTCCCCAAATCCGAAAGATAGCGTTATTGTTTCGTTGAATTTTTAACTCGATAAATAAAAGAAAATATTTTTTAAATAACAGTCAAGAAAAGTAAAGAAGGTTCAAAAAAGAAGAAAATTCAATAGGGGCAGTTCGTGACAAACAATAAAAGCTCGATACGCGTCAAATCAAGCAATGCCAAAGACAAGATCGTAGATATATCCGCAATACTAAAAAAACAATAAAAATGAGAAAAGGCAGTTGCCTAGCGACCCATCTCTCTCCGTGATTGGTTGCTTTTTTGACCTTTGCCTCACACGCGGGCCCTGCTACTCGTGGCATTACACGCCTATATCAGTGGGGCCCTCCGCTTTCGATCGATCGGTGGGGCCACAGCGGAGAAAAAATTAATAAAAAGGCGAATCTCCGTTAAAGCGTTTAGGAGAAGTCGGGTAGGAGACCTGTGGGGTTTACACGCGTACAGTCGGATTTGGAAGGGGTGGTCCTTAGGATGGTGACCGCTTCTTGACAAAAGTCGGGATGCTCCCAACCCTCGAGTTTCAACCAAATAATAATACATGAAAAAAATATATAAATACAGTACCTATGAGAAATTCTAATATTTTAGTTATAATAATACATATTTTTACTTTTAATTAATAAGAAGAGGTTATTCATAATTTTTAATGCTTTGAAAATTAAAAAAATAAAAATTTCAATATATATGAATTTTATAAAATTTATAACTAATTTTTTATTAGTTAAGAATAAGGACATATATGATATTTGAAATATGCAAAAAATTCTTTTTACGTTGACAAATAAAGATTTTATTTGATAATTAATTGATTATATTAAAAATTAAATAATTAAATTAACTGTTACTTGATAATTGATTATATTAACTAATTTACTATTTATATAAAAATATTTAATAAAATCAATCATTTATTATTAATTGTTAGTATATAAAATAATATATAAGAATGAGTGTATATTTTATAATTTATTTGAATTTTGTAACTTTAATAATATTTTTTATTATATTAAATATTTTTTAAAAATTATTTCACTATAATTAAATATACTTATTTAATTTTTATTTAAAAAACAAACAATTATGATTTTCTAGTTAAAAAATGCTTGTAATGTTTTGTTAAATACAATAATTATTGAAGTTTATTTTATAACTATTTTTAATATCAAATTTAAAATCTATATGTTTATGATTAAAAGTATTGATGAATTACATATTTTAAATATAAAAACATATCATCTCATTGTTTCTTCTTTTAATATATATTTTTCTTTAATTTAAAAAATATCATTTGATAATTTTTTTTTATAATTTTCTTAATACATTTTCTATTATTTACTATAAAATGAAACATATATTCTCTTTTATACAATTTGATTAAAAAGATATGATTATATTCATATAATTTTTAATTATTATGTAAATATTTTAATATAATTTATTATACTTATTTATTTTCATTTAAAAATAAATAATTATATATATTAGATTTTTTCTCTAGGAAATAAATAAATATAAATTAATATTTTTTTATCAATGATGGAAATGTAAAAAAAGTATAATTATGGACAAGAATATCTTTTTTTATACTAAATATAAATTAATTATTTTAAAAAATTATTATTCTTAATTTTTTCAAAACAACTATTTGATAATTAATAAATTATTTAAACTAATTATTTGTTAAATACTTAAATTAATTAATTGACTTGATGAAATAGTTAAAGAGATTTAAATTAATTAAAAATTGATCAAAAACTGTTTACTAATTATCTTCAAAATTTATTCAAGGTAGCATAGTTGGCACCGAAAATATATTTTTATTGGTAGTTTACTGTTTTTTATATTATTGTCTTCAAGGTATTGCAGACCACAAGCAATATGAATAGCAAATAAAGCAATATGCTAAAACTAAGACGATGAAGACATTGCAACAGGGTTGACAAGTTCAAGGGAATAATGAAATTGAGCACAACTGCAGTTCGTTCTTTTATGATGTATTACTCATATTGACGAATAGAAGTCGTCGAATCTGTTATTTCTCATATCAACTGCTCAAAAAAGGTATATAGCACAAGCACATGCATTGAAAATGGAATCACAATCGGACCAAGTCCCACGACAAAGAAAATAGAAAAAGTCATAAGAATATAATTATAAATTATTAAAGTAATAAAAATATTTCAATCTACTTAATATTAAATTAAAAAAATTAACTAATAAAAAATAACTTTCTCTTTTTAAAAGAGAATTTTATTTTTTTATTGTCATAATTTTAGATATTATTTTTTTTATTAAATATAACTTGTTGCACCTTCATTTTTATATAAATAAATGATATTTTTTTACTAAAAATGCCGTTCAAACAATATTAATGGAGTCTATGTGTGTGTTTGGCACAATAAATAAGCTAGTATATAAATTATTGATTAATTAATAAGTTATAAATTATCTCATAAAATTATTTTAACTATTAGAAATTAATAATTTATAAGCTTTTATTTAATAAGTTTTGTAAGATAGCTATTATACCTTTTTTAAAATATAATAATATGAAATTTATTTTATGATGAGGATAATTGAATTAGCTAGTATACTATTGATTAAAATAAAACTTTCAAATGAATAAGAAAATTTTTGGTGAATAATTATACATGAATTATTAAGGCAAAATAATAAATAATGTTAAAGCAAGTTGTGGAATGGAAACTCAACGGGAAATAAATGAGAACAATTGAGTATGATAATAAGATTTAAGATTTTCAATTATTATTAAGGGTTCCTAATAGACAAGTTAGGTTAGATCAAACTAAAATTCATTTAGATTCATTTTTAAATGGATCTATCTTAACTAGCTTGATCCAATCTACAAGCCTTCTGCAAATCGATTCATAGGCAAGCCTTTTTTTAATTTTAATTTATATTTTACTTTTTATTATTTGTTATATTTTTTTATATTTATCATTTTATTTTTATATTTATAAATTTTACTTTAGTATTTTTATATTTATTTTTATGTTCATTAATTTTATTATTTATTATGTCTAATTATTTTAAGTATTTGTATTTAATTTTTAATAATAAAAAAGTGTTTTATATTAAATTATGATATAAAAATAATTAATAAGTTACTTTTTTTAAAAATATAAATATTATTTAAATGATTAAATATAAAATTTCAAAAAAATAAATTGGCCTATTTAAGCTCGTAAAGTGACTTAATTGTTTAGGATTGGTTTGTTTAGTTTACAGCCTACATGAGCCAAACCTATTTAAGTTTATTTTTTAATAAGCCTAAATTTTTTGGTTTGTAAGCAATAAGCTTGCAAATTTTAGGCTTATTAAGCATCCTAAATTATTATAAGTGAAAACATAAATATGGAGCAAATTTAAGGAAATTTCAAAAAATACTCTTAGGCAATATTTATGGCACCTCTCATTTTCCTAACTTCACCAAACATTTATCATCTCCACTTCTCCTTTTATCCCCCCTTATTCTTTGATCAAACCAAACAAGAAAGCATTAAGTTTTCTTGAAACTCTTCAACTAATCAAGGTAAAAACATTATCATTACTAGAAATCCTTTTCATCTTTTTTGATTTGATGAGAATTGGAATCATTTTGGGTTTAAGGGGTGAAATGGAACCTTAACAAAAAAAATATTAAATTTCATATGATTAGACTTAAAGAATATCAGTTTCAACTTCCTAGCATTTTTCTTTATATTAGATGAGTGAATATTTTAATTTAAAATCGTTGAATTGTTGGGAAATTGTTATTTTGTCTAGATATTGAGTTCTATATGATTTTGTTAGAATATGTTATTCCATGATGATTTGATTGAAATTAATATTAAAGAGAGTTTATATGAGATGTTAGATGTGTGTATTAATAAATGCAGGATACTTTGGAGAGTAATAAATGAGTTTTAAGATTGATATGTACACAAGTCAATAAAGATTCTCACCTCTTTTAAGCCTATGCATAGCTTTTATATCATGATTGCATCAAGAATATAATTATTGCATGGCTTATGAAATGAAATGTGAAACATGGTACATGATACGATTGATCTTATTTCTATAATTGTATGATGAAATGAAATGTATGACTATTCATTGAGGCATAGTGTTGTTATAGAAACTTCATGACCATGTTTTAAGAATTGTGATATGAAAAATGTGATAAGGGAGACAGTATGAACATTAGATGCTTAATTCCTAATATATTGTTTGTAAATGGTCAAGGATAGGTTTGTGAATGGGAATAAGGATGACTTGAGAGTAACAAAGAGAATGTATATATTTTACTTATTACTTATATATTGTGATATGAGAAATGTGATGGAGAAGATGATATGAATATCAAAAGCCTAATTCCTGGTATATTATTTGTGGAAGGATGAGGATGGGTTGTAAAGAGTATTAAATTGACCCTAAAGTTGTAAAGAAGATGCATGTACTTTATTAATTATTATTGCACATTTTGATATGGTATTAAAATTCTAAAGTTATTGGTTACTTCCATTTGGCATATTTGAATTGACATAATTATGATTAAGCTCCTTATAGTTACTTGAGATGGAATTGATAAATGAGAATAATTTATATGCTAAAGTATTAAAGGAGGATAATCTGGTTATTCAATGGATGAATAGTATTTGTTTATTTTGTAGTATTCTCTCATTGAGCCATAAACTCACTCTTTCATATTTATTTTGTAGATATACAAGTCAAACCTTAACCATCATTTTCTTAAAACTAATTCAATTGGGAGCCCCTGCAATATGATTTTTTTTAGTAGCACAAACTTTAATATAAAGAATTACTATGAGGCCTTATTTTATATAAATATTGGGTAAAAGGATATATGAACTAAACTTTTTAAAGTTAGTTAGATGAGTTTGTCCTCAGTTTAAAGGGATTATAAGTAAACATAACTTTTTCTTGTTTTGTAAATATTTTCATTCATTGATTAATGAAATATCTAATCATTCCAAAGACTACTTTTCTATTTTGCTATAATTTTAATTCAATAATCAAGAATATAATGAACAAGAGGGATTAGGCTAATAGAAACTAGATAATAGGTTCCCACTGATCGCGATTGGATTTATATTGTGACAGTAGCTTATAATTTACAAATTAATAATTTTTAAAATTTTTAAAATTTATCATTCTTATTTTAATTAAATGATAACTCATATCCTAATTATGTAAATATATATTTAATATATCATACTTAATTCAATATAAATAAATTAAAAATAAGTAAGTAAATATGTGATGTCATAAAATATAATTAATTAAAATTTAAGTTATTATGTTATTATTGAATAATAAATAAATTAATAAAAATATTTAAAGCCACAAATATAATTAGTTAAATTTTAGATAATTATATTCTTAATTTAAATATTTTGATTATATTAATAAAATTTAATTAGAAAATAAGTATAAATTAATTTAATTGATATATCTATTTATATTATAATATTTTTATGTTATTTTATAAATTTTAATTAGTTAAATAATTAATTTTTTAAATACATATAATATAATCAATTAATTTGTTCATTATCAATTATTTAGATCAAATATGATCCAAACATACACGGCTGAATTAAAAATGCCAGCAATGAGTAAATGTTAGATGGCAGATAAAAAGTCGAGGGTTGGCAGAAGTTGGGGGCAGAAAAGCTGCCTGCTTTGGAATTAAGTCACCATAACCAGGTTCCCCTGTCGTCCTCATAAAACACCAATTATTCAAAAGAAGAAAAAATGAGAGTAAAATTGAGTCATGTACATTAATTCTGCATTTTACTCTTTGTGCAGTTGTGTCTTTTTAACATTACATCTACATGTGCGAGGGAGCAAGAAGGCTTTGAGTGAGGTCAAAGGAGTTATATTACTTTTATAATTTTTCATATTCTATATATGTAACATAAATTGTTTAAAATTGGATACTTCGATTTTAAATTTGATGAAATCATGTTTTAAGTAACTAAGGTAAGATTTGACAATAAATTATATATGCAATTTTAGGGTCAATTTTCACTTTTGATTTTTTTTTTTTTTTACGCCAATTGTTTCTGGCCATAATTAAATGTGAAAAGGATGTGGATCGAAACATTGAAATTAATATTTTTTTTAAGGTAGGGTCTTGAGTAGGTGTGAGTGGCCCCAGTATTTTGTGGCAATATTGGGAGCGCGGCAAGTCTTTGGTCTTCACTGCTTATCTCACCAGAAGCCAATAATAATAGTTGCGTCTCCCGACGGCTATTCCATCAATCAAAAAAGAATCACAAAGTAGAGATCACGAGGCACCCTCTTTTGTCGGTATCCAGATGTGGGTCCCCCACTCAACAATGAATTTGTATCCCTCAGTTTTCGAAAGGAACGAGGATGTTAAGATGAGAAGGGGTTTGCTCGGGTACAATTAAAAAAAAATTATAGTGATATAATTTTTTTTTAAGTTTTACAAATTTCTTATAAAATTTATAATTTTTTATATAATATAAATTGCATAAAATGTAATTATTTACATAAAATTTATATTTTTTATAAGATTTAATAATTTTATTTATAAATTTTATAATATAAAATAATAATCTTACAACATAAGAATTTAACGAGTTGTTATGAAATTTTATAAAAAAATTATAAAATTTTATAAAAATATTAAAAATTTCATGAGAAAGTCCCGTAAAAATTACACTAATCGTATTAATAGATCCTATTTTAAAAGCGTATACCTTATTTTAAGTGTGTACCAAAAAAATTTTAAAAATAGTACATTTTGGTAAAGAAAATTTAGGTTTTCGATAATATTTTAAAATTTCAATCGGGTCAAAGTCATTTTGTTCGGTCTATCCAACTCTTCATTTAGAATCCGTCATCGAATACAGTTATGTGATTGGCTAGCTTATGTAGGTTCAGATGTCTTCTACCTACCGTAATGGATTTTTAACTGGCTCCTCACCACGTCAGCTGAGGCATCACATTCCTATATAAATATTTTTAAAAAGCTTTATTTAGCGTTGGAGCAACTAGAGTTCAAGCAATGATAGCTATCCAACAATATTTTTTCCAAGTTAACTAGGATCTGGAGGGGAAGAATCTCTTTAAGCTTGTTCAAGGCGTCTTTGAAATAACTTTCAATATTGAAAAAATTAATCTAACACTAATCACTCCCACCCCTAAGTAAAACCACCTAGAGATTGTCAATCAATTCAAGCCAATTTCACTCTACAATGTTAACTACAAATGTGTTATTAAAGAAATAGTGAATAGATTAAGATCATTGCTCCCTCATTTAATTTCTCTATTTTATTCATGCTTCATTCCTAGTAGAAACATCTAGGATAATATTATCATTATGAGCGAGATGATTCATTCTGTGAAAATGAAAAAAAGGAAAGATTAAATATATGATGATCAAAATTAATCTAGAAAAGGCTTACAATAAACTCAAATGATATTTCATTTTGATGTCCTCAATGAAATTGACCTTTTTGACAATCTAAAAAGAGTCATCATGTAGTGCATCTTTTCCTTATTCATGAACATTCTCTAAAATGGAGCTAAACTTGAAGATTTCAAGCCATCACGAGGAATTAGACGAGGAGGCCCAATTTCTCCATATTTATTTGTAATGTGTATGGACAAATTGTCCCATGTTATTATAGAAGAAGTGAATGTTGGTATTGGAAACCCATCAAAGCTAGGAGGAATGGTTCTAAAATATCTTATCACATATTTACTGATGATCTTCTTTAGATCAGATTCATTGCATTAACCAATGTCTTGATAAATTTTGTCAAGCATTATGCCAGAAAGTTAATACTTTCAAATCTAAAATTCCATTCTCCAAAAATGTTAATGAAAGCTTAGCAAATAGTGTTTCCAATAATTATGGTTTCTCCCCCATTCTAGATCTGGGTAAATGCCTTGGAATCATACTGGTCTCCTCTGGCAATAATAGAAGACAATATGGAAGTTTAGTTGCAAAAGTTCATAAAAAATTGGTAGGATGGCAAGCTAAAAGTTTATCAATGGCAAAAAGGTTAATGTTAGCAAATTTAGTTATATCAACAATTCCAATCTACCATATGCAAGCAGAAAGATTACCAAAAGGAATATGTCACACAATTGAGAAACTCTAATGAGAATTTATCTAGGGTCATGATAAAAATGCCTGAAAAGCTCATATAGTGAAATAAAGTATTATTTGCCAACCTAAAATAATAAGAGGATTGGGGTTAAAAAGCTTAGAGACTATGAATACTATATGTCTCATGTTACAAAGTTTGTATCAATTCTAAAGACCTTTGGGTTCAAGTATTAAAAGGTAAATATGGAGATAGAAACTCATGGCCACTATCAATTCAAATCATTAAAAAGAACTTCATTTTCTGGAGAGATATAATCAAGCTTTAGGGTAATACAAAAGAGTTGCTCCAGTGGAAGATTAAAGATGGGAATCTATTTAAATTTTAGATGGATGACTGGCATGGGAAGCCCACTATACCAATCAACTATTTCCCCAATTGATGTAGATCAAATGAATGCTAAGGTGAATGACTTGGTAACAAACAACAATAATTGGAATTGGAATACTCTTTAGCAACTACTCCCTATTCATATCATTGACAAGATAATGCCTATATTTCTGCTGAAAGCCAATGAAGGACAGGACTAGTTGATTTGGTGTGAAAACCATGGATGTTTCTTAGTTTTTAACGCAATATAGAGCTCTTACTAGACATAACCAGGCAGCAAAATCTGATGTATGGAGTAAAATCTAAAACTTAAATATTCCTCAATGCATCAAACTATTTCTATAGCAGGTTAATCATAATAGTTTATTGATGAGCCTAAAAATTGCTAAATGGGGAAATGGATCTAAATTCTATAGGCGTTGCTGTAGAAATGAAGAAACTATTATACATGCTCTCCATGATTGCAAACCTGTAATAGATGTATGGAAAAAGCTCATCCCCAACCAACATTTTAGTTAATTTATGTCCCATAATCAAGGTATATGATATAAGCCAATCTAAACTAGAAGCGAACATATAAAGCAAGATTATTTTAGGCTAAATTTTAGGTAATTGTTGCCTGGTTCATTTGGAATTAGAGAAATAAGAAGAAACATGAAGTTGACTTCTCAAGACCTTAAGATGCATATCTTCATATTTTAAGATATGTTAATGAAGTAGGAACCAATTTAGCTAAGAAAAGTAAGGGAGGCACACATCATATGGACATTCAAGCGAGCTAGATGCCTCCTTCAAATGATTGGGTAAAATTAAATTCAAATGAAACCTGCAATAAAATTATTAAAAAAGTAACTTGTGGAGGTGTTTTAAGATATTCAATTGGCAGATGGATATACAGGTATGCAAGACCACTTAGTGATTGTAACTCTTTTGAAGTAGAACTTTAGGGTCTCGTCTGTAGGCTTCAAGAAGCATGGAATAGAGGTTTTAAAAAACTTCAAGTGGAGAGCGAATTAAAAGCTTTAATAGCTTGCTTAGACAAGCAAAAGGAGTTTAGACATTATCTAATCAAAATTATTAAAGATCTTCTTTATAAAGAATAGGAAGTGGAAGTCTCACACATCTATAGAGGAGGAAACCAATGCGTTGGTTGGATGGCTAGATACAGGATCAACTTATCACCAAGTCTATATGGTTTTAACAATCTTTCTCATAAAGTAGTTTATATAATGTTTGCTGATGTTTTAAGAGTCTCTATGACGTGTACTATTAGTGTAACTTAATGTATCTTTTTTCTTTCAGGCTTTAGCCCCATTTATTCATAAAAAAAAAATAGATATATATATTGTAAAGGAGTCATAATTCTTATTCTCACTTTATATTTTTTTAGTAAGATCATTGGCTTAATTATCAAATTTGGATTATTTATTTTCTTATTTTGCAAAATTTGAAAACCTAATTAGGTTTGAATAAATTGGGATTAATCAATTTTAAAATAAAAGATTGTGTGTTTATCCTTTTAAAATTGAAAAAAAGATTGACCAATAAGAAATTAAGGAGATTAAGGTGCTAGAGAGGTACATAACTTGCTTTTCAGTTCAAAATTCCATGCAATTTCCTAAACGGGTAGCGTTTTTCTTACAATGAGACGGCAATATAATTTTGCAAATGAATTGAGGTTAAGTATATTATATTAGCTTGATTTCTATGCAAATCTACTTCTAAATTGCTATCTTTTCCATGAAAAAGGATTTTTTATTCTATAAATTAATAAAATCATATTGCTGATATTATATAGGGTGTGGATTAATTAACACAATTTTAAACTCATACTACTTACATCAAATCTATGCCGTTCATTTGAAATTCATCTGATGGTTATAATATATTTAAATTAATACCCACCCATTAACTTTCATGATAAAAGAGAATTAGTGTGAAACTTACTTAAATATTTTCACTCTCTCATAATATTTTTTATTTCCTCTCTATTTTAAATTATCACACAAAATTATTTAAATTACAAATATTTACATTTAGAACCAATTAAAACCTTATTATGTATTAATAATTAATAAATATTTTAATATATGATAAACTTAGAAAAAATATTCATCGGAACCTTATTAGAATACAAGTTACTTTGAAATTATTTTGTAAGTAAGATGTTTGTTGCACGGTATAAAACTTTTTACATGCTTTTTGTGGAAAACTTGCTAGCTTTATTTTAATACTATTAAGTTAATATTTTTGTTTTGATTTTTGCACTGTATAAAAATTCATATCAATTTCTCAATTTTAAAGTTTAAATAAAATTCATAATATATAACAAATAGTCATTACTATTTTAATTACTATAAATAAAAAAGATTCATATCAATCCTTTCTTCTAACATAAAAGAAAAATAAAAATTAATCCTCATATGTTATCTTGCAATTATAACCTTATTAAAATCATTATTACGACAAATATATATATGATTTTTTCTCTTTTAGTATAATAATTAAAGAACTTTGCTATTTGACCCAAAAATTTTGTTTTGAAATTATTTCAAATGCTTGTGACAACTGTAACAAAGAAGAGAATTAAAATTCTTGTTATTGGATAATGGATAGCAATTGAATTTCAAAGGATAACACACATAATATTTTGGGTACACAATTGGGATTTTTTTTATGAACTTCAGTACTATCCATGATTAAATTAGATTATTTTTTGTATATGTGTCATAAATTAAAATTAAAAAAAATATTTGTTGATAATGAATTAAATTAAATATAATAATAAATTTTTGTAATTTAAAATATTTTTATGTGACAGTTTAAAATTAATTCTTATATAAATTAAATGAAACCTAGTCGATATTAATAACTTCCAAATTTTAAAGACTAAAAATCTTAGTTATTATATATTTAATCTTCTTAAAGATCTCAGGTTGATGATTAGGAAAAGGAAAATTGGCAAGTTATGTGGCTTAGACGGTTAAATTGAAGATTTTTTTTGCATTGGGCACATGTGTGACTTGCATGTTTTAGGAAGCGAGCTTTTCAAATTTTCCTCTTGAATGATTGCAACTTAAAGCTACGTACATTGGATCTGTCTGCGTCAACTAGGAAGATTTTTCCGTCTTTAATCGGACAAATGCTACAAATTTTAATTTAATTTGGTTCAATGTTTATATTAAAATGATCAGCATAGAATATTATTATATTTAAGAAAAATCAAATGCCATAAAAAAACTAAAATCATGACTATCCATAATTAAATTAGATTATTGTTTGTATATTTATCATAAATTAAAATTAAAAAATTATTTGTTGATAATAATTCAAATTAAATGTAATAATAATTTTTTGTAATTTAAAATACTTTTATGTGATAGTTTAAAATTAATTCTTATAAAATTATAGAAGAAATAAAAATATTATAAGAGAAATGAAGTAATTAAGTAAGTTTAACACTAATTTTCTCTTATCATTAAAGTGGGTGGGTGGATATTAATTTAAATGTATCATAACTATTAAATGGATCTCAAATGAACGATATAAATTTGATGTAAGTGGTATAAGTTTAATGTAGTGTTAATTAATCTCACCCTATTATATATGTATACTTTATAAATGTATATATTATACATTATATTATATTATATATAAATATTTTAATTATTAAATAAGCTGCTTAATAGGATTATAAGTCAAGTTTACAAAAAATAAATCTAATTTATATATCTAAACACATTTATCTATCAATTTTGATCTTATATATTTAAATAAAGACGTTCGATCCTATAGATGTTTAATAAGCTGTGTGAGTTTTCCGCTGCTAGTGCAGCACTAACAATATTGACATGATTTTATCATTTTTGTTTATATATATATATATATATATATGCACGTAGAAGAACCGGCGATAACGATGATGATAAATGATGGAAGAATCTGGGATTTTTAGTTCTTGAATCTTGATGATTGGTGCGTACATACTGTGAACTAACTGCCACCTTTGCAATCTTTTTTCAGTTGAATTGGCCTCTTTTTGGAGTTTTGACACATACACGACTTTGAACAATTGTTTATGGTAAGAAATCCTAAACCTTTTTCTTCGGTGTTTTCTTCTATTCGGATCATTTTCTTCATAAAAGAAAAAGCAGTACGTAAAAGAATGAGACAACCATCAACAAGCAGACAGAGTCCCTTGAATGATAGCCATATTGAAATAGATAGAAGCACACTCAAGGGTCCATACCCACTCACAAAATCCTCATTTTTATTATTTTAATATATTTTATTATATATAGAGTCACACCCACTAACATATATTCTATGATTTGATGAATTATAATATTAGTACTATAAGATGGCCGAGACCCTCCTGGGTTTGCTCTGATGTGATATGTGCCTCTTACAAGTTCAAAATCAACAGAAACATAATCCGTTTAGGGGACACCAGTACGGACATGTACAAGCTCTGCAGTCCGGTCATATATCTTTCGTAATAATAAATCTTGGGTTAAATATTCAATCACCTGATCATTATAACATAATGTTTTAAAATTCGGCTCCGTGACAGCATCCTGTTTCCATTGTTGTGATCATTTTTATTCGATGTGGTCATATTCGATTGCTTCCATGACAAGCAAGCTTTTGAAACAAACATCCAAAGTAATTTTATTCATGTCACTGTCATGATTTTATAACCTTAGTGTAAGCACTATTATAGGTTTACTTTTTAACACGTTCATATTTATATTAGCTATAGTGAAAATTGATATGTATAATGATACAATAGTATTTTTCTTTTAAAAAAGTATAATTTATCATATTAATCAATATAATAGGATAATATTATAAAACATTAAAATCTAAAGGGAGATGAAGCATCCATCTAAGGAAAAAGTTAAGATAATGATCATTTGTTACAATTGATGTTTGTTGTTATTTATTTGTCAATTTTTACATACCTGCCATTTAAAAGAATACCAAACATTAAATGTCAATTTTACATTAAATTAATGTGTATTAGCATGTACTATTTTTTTAATGATGTTAATGGAAATGCTTGTATTTATGGTATTACTAAAAATTGCAAAAATTAATCATATTTCAACAATTTACTCATTTAAAATGCACCATCACTTATAACATTGGTATTTACTTGCACACTTTTTTTATGTTTAGGTTGAATTTAAGTACAAGTCACTCATTTTCTAAAAATGCTTCGAATTCATTGACAACACCTTGTTTATAATTCTAATGTCTTCTACCATCAAGTAGAAAGAGTCGTAGATTTAGTGCTTTTAATAAATTCAAAAAATTTCTAAATATGGATGATTTATTCTCATATTCTACCTTTTTATTTCAAAGAATAGATGACTAATGTTTGCAAAATTTGATGTAGCACTTTCGAAGATTTTAATCTCTTTAACAAATGAAAATTTGCAATAAAAATTTTACTCTCTTCAATATGAGAAATAGGTGGCTATGCTGTAAACTGTATTGATAATGCATTGTGATTTTTGTGTAGATTATTATTTTATGAAAAAATATAGTGTATAATAATTTATAAATTTTATGAAATGATTAATTATAATATTTCTATAAAATGTATTCTAGAAAATGTTGATAATGTTGCTAGAAAATTGATTTATAATTAGTTCTGTTGTAAGAAAAATGTCATGATGTAAAAAAATTTATAATTATTTAAGAAAATTGGTATTTGTTATTAGAAAAATATTGGGATATAGAAAGTTTAATTTTAAAATAAAATAAAAATATGATAAACTATGTCGGTTATTTACTAAGAACCAATGTGAGTTTAGAAAATTGGAAGAGAAAATGAAGAGTTGGATCATAAAAATAATGATATAAGATTATCCAATTTGTAATAAATGGTAATTATTTACCAAAGATAACATTTATGAGATTAAAGTCAATTAAACTAATAGCTTAGTGTTGAAAGT
The DNA here is from genome assembly GCA_020226215.1 of Sindora glabra. Lineage (NCBI taxonomy): Eukaryota > Viridiplantae > Streptophyta > Magnoliopsida > Fabales > Fabaceae > Sindora > Sindora glabra. The sequence goes on from CM035228.1 coordinate 19,939,794, forward strand.
GAGATATAAATCCTTTAAATGTTAGTTTTATTTTAAAAATTGATGTCTTTTTGAAAATCCCTATTTATATATATATATATATATATATATATATATATATATATATATATATATATATTTCTTTTTCACCCTATCTTTTGTTTAAATCGGATAAGAAGATAGCGTATTGATTGATGATACATAATTAGAAATACTTTAAATCTTATGATTATGATTTTCACATTAAACCACTATTATTTTTTTGTAAGGATGAGATGCTTCTATTCATAAGATATCCACTTGGTACTATAAGAATTGAATGGTTGATGTTTGCAAAATTTGGTGGATCATTTCAACATAGTGAAATTAAATTAGATCTCTTTAACAAACAAGAATGTACAATAAGGATTTGAATTTCTTGAATATGAGGAATGGATGGTTATGATATGAATTGTATTAAGATGTATTACAGTTTTTCTATAAGTCATTATTTTATAGGAAACATATATTGTATAATGATTTGTGAATTATATTAAATAGTTAATTGCGCTATTACTATATAATATTTACTAGTTAATATTAATAATATTATTACAAAATGATTTGTAATTAGTAATTGTCGTTCGAAAATATTAGGATGTAAAAATTTAATAATATTATTTGATAAAATTTGTACCATTGTTAGAAAAATATCAAGATGCAAAAGTTAAGTTAAAATAATAAATTACACTAGTTATTTATTAAAAAACTAATGTGATTTTGAAAACATAAAGGAAAAGATAAAGAGTTGGATCAAAAAATTTGTGATGAAATAATTACATTGATATTTTTAACCTAACTGACATAAAAAGGTTCAATACTAGCTACCTAACTTGCAATAAATGGTGAATATTTACCAAATATGGGAGAAAATATTTACTAAGGATGATATTTATAAGATATTGGTAAATTACCAAAACTTAAAATGTTGGTTTAACTAAGTAAAGACATTGGTTTTGGTTTAATAACACACACACACACACACACACACACACACACACACACATATATATATATATATATATATATATATATATATATATATATATATATATATATATATATATATATATATATATATTTAGTTTTCATTTTGTCTATATAATTCTCATTCGCTCCATTTTTTAGCTAGTTTAGAAGGATAATATACAATATAAATATTCTTACTGTACATTTAGAGAAATTTTAAATTTTATAATCATGAGCATGTCATCAAACTACAATTAATTAGAGAGGGTTAGTTAATTAAAATAATTTATTGTTAAGTTAATTTATTTACTTAATTAGAATAATTAAGTTTATAAGTTCAATTTTTTTATTTAGTTAAATATTTAGTGATTAATTAAAAATATTTAATTAGTTAATTTATTTAGTTAATTACTTAATTAAATTATATATTTAATTAAAATAATTAATTTTATAAGTTTTGAATTTTTTATTTAGTTAAGTATCTAATGATTAATTAAAATTGTATAATTTGTTAATTTATTTAATTAATTGCTCAGTTAATATATATACTTATTTAAAATAGGTAATTTTAAATGTTTAGTACATTTAATTGAGTTAATTAGAATAGTTAATTTTAAATGTTTAGTTAATCTTATTTAGTTAAGTATTTAATTATTATTTAAAAATATTTAAATATTTGATTAAGTTAATTTATTAATTATAGTTAGTTGGATAAGTCACGATGAAGACTAATTAGAATAAGATAATCCCATTTTTGTCAGCGAGTCATCATTAATCGCTTATACTCATCTTGAGTATATATTTATAGTTATAACTAGTGTTAATGGAGGATTAACCTAGTTATCGACATCGCAACTTTTGTCAAGCAGGGTTATGCAGCATTAGTACCTTATGGTTGTAAGGCCCACCCTTGACGTCATGCATGACTTTTTTTTAAGGCATTAGATATGTCTTCACTCCCTGACTGATCCATTATTAGTCTCAAAGAAAGTGTCATGCCTTACATTGATAAGTATGTAGTTATTTTTAATATATTTTATTTATTTCAATTTTTTTATTAAAATATAATGATATGACAATTAACATTATTGTTGATTTTTGTAATAAGTTCTTCCTTACTAAAGAGCCTATTAAATCACTTGTTAACATCATAAACAACGTGTATGAGTGCATATATGTTAGTGTATATACCTTAAAACTAATCATATTGGTGATTGTAATTTTGAATCATATTATTTTAATGACAATTTTAATTATTATATTTATATATATTATCTGCGTAATATATTTAATTATGATAATAACCTTAGAATAATTGTATTCTTAAATGTCCTTAGTCATATATCATTGTGGATTAGATTGCTTTGATATGTTAAGACTAGCATTTGTGAAGACTTATATGAGATATTAAGTTTACACATGAGTACAAGTTAGAGAACTTGTATACTAGACCGACCTATCTTAAGAATGCTACATGGATCATTATATGAGTATCATGAGTGTTTCTTAGTGATCATTATTAATATGGTCTTTTGACCTGAGATTACCAAGGTTCCTTACATGTGAGTTTCATATTTTGATACTATTCTATGTCACTCATGGTTGAGTGAATGCAAGGGTAGATATTAGATATGTTACATATAATGTCGAGGGTTTGTGTGATCAAGATGGGATTTGTCCCTCCTATATAACAGGAGTAACATCTGTGGGCCCATTGATTAAGTAAAGCTGAGAAAATGCATGACCATACTTAAATGAATTGACATGGGATGTCGATTACATTTGTTTCAGTCAGCTTACTTAGGAATCAAGAAACTTTAAGATTGGGCTATACGGGAATGACACGGTCCATGTCTCGTGCTCAATCTAGATATATAAGACAAAAGGACATAGGTGATGATCACGTGTAAAGGTTTAGTTAAAACACTGACTTTTTCATTACTTGGGTAACAATGATGTGTTACTAGATACTGATCATTGTTTATGATCATTAATATAATTAATGATCATTACCAACGTAATGAGAACTTGTAGGGTTGCACACTTAGAGCCTAATGAATTTGAAATTAATGGACCAAACTATTTGGGCCTAATATTTAAGAATTCATGTTATAATTATAAGGCCTAATAGTAAGCCTATAATTGTATATGGAATAAAGCCCAAATAGGTGCATAGAAAATCCTAACCTATTTAATTAGGCTTGTTGGGTAATAATAGTTAATTCATTATTATTCACGCATCCCAAGCATAGAAAAATCCTAACACCTCTCGTTGACCAAAACCTTTGAAGAGGTATAGCTAGCACTATAAGGAAAAGGAGAACAATTTCAACCGGTGTTCGTGTGGATGTTTATCGATAATTCACGGGTTCATGTGGATACTTCAGAGTCTTCGACCTAAAAGAAAGCTAAAGAGGTGATCAACGATCGAGTTCTAGAGTCATCACAAAGGTATTCAACAAATCCTTGTTCTGATTTAACATTTTTGCATAGATCCGATGGATGGGATCGATTATTCCGTTGCGTTTGTATGACTTCCGTTCCCAACAATATAACCCACTTAGCTAGTCATTCCAAAGTTCCAATAAAGGATGCTTTTTTAGTAATTTAGAGTAAATATTAGTTTATTTTTTTAATCACTATTGCATTTAATTTGTTATAAATTTTTTCATAACTAGCTATTTTAATATTTTTTCCCTAAATTTTAGAAGTATTACACAGGGAACCTTGCTTATGGGTAGTAAATGTGAAAAGTATTAATTATAAGAGTGTTGCAAAATTCAAAGACATCATGAAAGAGGTGAGGAAGATAAGACTAACTTAACTAGATGAAATCGATGATGTAAAGTGGAAAAAACTTTACAAATATTGGGAAAACCTCAAATTTGCCTAAAAGTCCTAATAGAATAAGAGGAATAAGGCTTTAAATACTACGAGGCAGAGGTCAACCCTATATATAGGAGTTTCTATTCTAGTGGCAGAGTAATGGCTTCACATGGTATGTATAACTCATTCTTAATTTTCATTTTTTATATTAGTAGTTAACTTAGATGATTTTAAGCAATAATTGTATTAAATTTTTTTCCTTTTTTACATATGTAGATTGTTGAGGCTAGGACTATTTTCTTATGGATAGGTTATTCTATTGCACCTATGTCACAAAGAAAGACTTGTAGTAGGTGTCCTCAAGAGCTACATAGTTTTATGTAAGTAAATTCAAATTTCATTTAACTTATTTTTTTAAATTTTAAGTAATTAATTAATTATTCAACTAAGTAAATTCTTATGACTTCGATATCTCACCTGATGGAGGATGTCACCCTGCTTAAGCAAAAGGTGGTTGAGATCTGAGCTACTTAGAAAGGGCTAATAGTATTGTTAATACATGTTGTTGCCTTCATTAGTTTGCTTACCATTGACGTACACATATAATGTGCGTAGTGGATGATCGAAAGCCTTTTCTCATCACCTTCAAACTCTTTTAGCTTAATGTGGTATAAATAATAAATATATTCATGCTAAAGATTTTGTTTAGTTGGGTTTGGAGTGATATTTTTTTTTATTGTGTATTTGTATTTTTACTAGATATCTTGTATTTGAATTTTAATAATTTTATGATTTATAAATTTGATATATATATGCCATTATAATTTCAAATTTCAAATAATAGTTTTAGATTGTTTATTAATTTAATTTATATATTTTGTTCACATTTATGAGCTATATTTAAAATATTAATTAATTTTTACAAATATATTTTTGTTGTTTCTAATGAAAAATTTAAGGGGATTGAATTTTCTAGTCACCTATTTTTCATCAAAAATATCTTTCCAATGGATGTTTCTATCAAAAAAAATTTCAAGGAGTATATTTTTGATAAAAATCTAAATTACTAATGGATTTCTCATTATTTTTATAAAAAAATTTGTCAAAAATAATGAAATTCTTAGTGGTGATTGTTTAGGTTACTTTGGGCTAATATAAACTGAACCTTTTTAAGAGCTTTAATTTATTTTTAATCTTTTTTATGGTGCACTTTTGTACTATTTTTTTAATAGGATTTTATAACGTTGATTTATTGTCTTGACCCTTTGAGCTAGAGTTAACAAACCTTTTTAAAGTATATTAAAGTTTGATTATAGTTATGTTACAATCCTTCAACATGTCAGTGTGAAAGTTAAAATTACAATTTGAAAGGTAATTAATAATAAGTATTGTTATTGTTAAATTATAATCATGTTATGTAATATGATTTATAATTTAAATTCTAGATTAAATTTAATATGATTTATAATTTAAATTCTAGATTAAATTTAATATGATTTATAATTTAAATTCTAAACTAAATGTAAAAGATAAATGTAAAAAGGTGTTTATGTTGAAAATTTAATATGCAAAGATAGTTCAATGCTTTTTGTAGAGTAGACTACAAACAATAAACAAATACCATTCACATTAGTTCAAAATTAGAAAGAAGAAGTAGTAAGTAAAAGTGCATGGAAGTACAAATAAATTGTTGTAAGTAAGTTAGTATTTCAAAAACCTTAGTTTCACATTGATCAATTTAGGTTTCTTATCAAGATTTATATATAAGGCTCATCATATATGTATATTGACAACCAAAAGGAGTGATAGGCTCATGTGCATAAGATGAGTTAAAACAAGTGTAACTGGTGGATTTACCCTCTTGTGTGTAAATATCATATGAGGTTTAGCCCAAGTCTATATATATATATATATATATATATATATTACTTTAATTAAGTCTTTTTTGAAATTTAGATATTTTGAATTGATGAAATTAAAAACATGGGCCAATGTTTTTTTTTTTAGTTATCAATAATTCATTATTTATCTTTTTTTTCCTTTGACTTATTAGAAGCTCATTGCTAACGATTTTTTTACTTATCAATAGCTTATTACCAACTATTTTCTAGCTTATTCCAATATCACACTTCTTGATTTATTCCTTAACATATTTTTTCTGGAATGTTATTTTACAGACTAAAAATACCATAACCTACTTTTTCTTTTGCATAAAATAAATTATAGAAGCTCACACTTTTTAGTTGCTTTTTCTTTCTCTAAATACTTTATTTGCTGAGTTTATACTTTCTTATTGCCTATATCCTATTCTATCACGCCATCTAGAGTAAACAAATTTGTTGAATCCTAGGGAAGTTTCTAATTTCCAAACTTTGCATGAAGAGCTTTGGATAATTCCTTCAAGATAGTGAAACATTTCACACCTTATACTACTTATTTTATTTAACAATCTTAAGGAATTATGGTTGCTATTGCTAAACATCTTATTATTACTGCTAATAATGAAGTCCAATAACCCAGAGTCCAATCAGATATCTAACCACCACCATTAGTAAATACAATTGTCATCGCCAATCCATTGACATATTCTTTTTCATGCATAAAACCATTCTCAAACATTTTAAAGATTGAAATGTTCGATGGCAAAATTTTCAAAAGGTAGGAAGAGCGAATTTCTTCCATTTTAGACATTCATAGGGTAACATGGGTACTAAGGATGTAAACAAGTTGAACTAAGTTAAAAATTTGTGTGTTTGAGCTCAATCTTAATAATATTAAATGAATTTATATTCGAGCTTAAGTTCATCAAGTTAGAAAATGTCAAACTCGAGCTTGAGCTCAACATTGATTCAAATATGAGCTTAATTAAACTTATTTAAACTTAAATAAGCTTTAGATTCCTTATTTCAAATTTCTAATTAAGACTAAATATTCAAACTCAAACTTGAACTCATGCTTAGGTTATATTCGATCTCAAAACAAGTCTAATTAAGCTTATACAAGCCTATAATAGTTTAGTAAATTTTTAATATTTATATTATATAAAATATAAAAAATAAAAATATATTTTATACTAAACTTGTTTAGACTTGTGAATAACTTAAGCCTAGTAATAAAAAGTTTAAGCTTAAAATGTTTGAAAAATGAGCTCGACTAGTTAAAATTTGAGCTCAAATTGAATTTTTTACTAATTAATCTTAAACTACTCATGAATTGTTCTACTTGTTTGCACTTGTAATAGGCACTCATTAAGACTCAAAATGATTAAAAATTTTAAAATTGATAATATGATAATAAGATTGTAAACACATTATGTTTAATACATTATCTAATGAATTATTTGATATCTACTGCTCTTATAAAAAGTCTAATTAATTTGAGACTCGATGATTCTCGAATACACTATTGAAGATATAGGAAAGCAAAAATTTATAATTAGGAACTTTTATTAGTGGGAGATAAATAATGAAAAAGACATTAAAGCATAAATAAATGAATACCACAAATTGATAGAGGATCTAAAAGTTGAAAAGATTATACTATAAGAAGAGTTTGTAAGAAGGATACAAATTGAAAAAGTTATTAAACACATGGAATTAAAATAAGTAACAACTTATATACAAGCATAAGTAACTCACATTGGAAAAATTGATCACACACATTGTCATTAAAGATACAACTATAAAGAACTTCAAACTATAAAGGTTAGGGCATTGAACATGAAGGCAAATTTAGTTCAAAATAATCCACACCAAAAAAGTACAATCAAAACCTTTACTTGCTAATTCGAAGAGTGATTATAATCATAAACCTACTAATTACACTTTTAAGAGAGGGAAAGGAAAATGTTATGTTTGTAAAAGGTCAAGACATTATACATTTCAATGCAATAAAAGAAGGCGAGAAATGACAATACTTTAGAACCAAAGGCAAATTTTATTAAAGATAATGTTATTATTGTGGTTATTTCTTAAGTAAATGTTATGGCTAATGTGAAAATTGGGTGGTGGACTCTTGTGTTATAAAGCATGTCTGTGTTAATAAGGAAGCTTTTGCCTCTTACTCTTTAGTAAGTGATGAAGAAGATATAGTTCACCTTAATGACTTAAGAATTGCAAATATTCTTAGGAAGGGTAAAGTCCTATTGAAACTTACATATAACAAAACCTTGGAATTACATGATGTTTTACATGTTCTTAATATTAGAGCAAATTTACTTTTTATTTCTCTGTTAGGAAAAGTTAGGATTAAAGTGTCATTTGAATATAATAAGATTATCATGACTAAAAATAATCTTTTTATTGGAATAGGATACTATAATCAAGGCTTATTTGTATTGAATATTCTTAATATTATAAATGGAACTACATTCTTTTTTGCTTATTTGCTTGATTCTTTTGATTTCTTTTCATGTTAGATTAGAACATGTAAATACTTCGTATGTTTTACAAATAAAATCACTAGGTTCAATGCCAGAGATTATTGTTTACAATATGAATAAATGTCAAGTTTGCACTAAGTCCAAGTTAACCAAGAAAATATGTGCATTCATAAATAATAGAGAATCTAATTTGTTCGATTAATACATATGGACCGAGTGACTTAAAATAACAATGATTAGAGGTAGTAAAAAGTATTATGTTACTTTTATAAATGATTATTCAAGATATACCAAAGGATATTTAATTAGGAATAAAGATGACACTTTTTTTATGTTTTTTATAATACAATGTTGAGGTTATAAATCAACTAAGTAGGAAAATTAAAAAAAAAGTTACATCAGATAAAGGTGGTGAATTTACCTTAATGATTTTTATAAAAAAGAAGAAAATAATATATGAGCTAATGCCATTATATTCTCTTGAATCAAATAAAGTAGTAGAGAGGAAAAATATGACATTAAAAAATATTGAATGCTTTGTTAATAAGCTCTTTTGCACTTGATAGTTTAGGGGAAGGAATCAATTTTATTAGCCTGTCACTTGAAAAATAAAGAAGATCATATAAAAAAAATAGAGAAGACATCTTATAAGTTGTGAAAAGGCTATGTGCCTGATTTGAAACATTTGAAAGTGTTGGAGTATCTAGTTAAGGTCTTGTTACTTGAATATAAGAAAAGGAAAACAAGGTTAAAAACCTCTTATTGTGAGTTCATGGGATATGCGAACAATAGTGCAGCATATAGATTTCTTGTTCTAAAAAGTGATATGCTTAATTGCAATATAATAATAAAGACAAATAATGCAAAATTCTTTGAATACATTTCTCCTTTACATGATAACATTTCTCATGCAACAAAAAACTTTAAATGCATCTTTGACTAATTAAGAATAGCTTGATGAAATTTTGAGAATGAGTAAAAAAATAGTGAAAATAAAAATCTTTTGAAAATAATTTTTACATGTTTATTATTGATAATGATCCTTAATCTTATTTTCAAAGGATTTCCTTTTTTGAAGCAAAGTTTTGGAAAGAAGTAATCAAAACAAAACTTGAATCAATTTTAAAAAAATTAAAATTAGGTAACTATTGGACTTACTGTTAGGACAAAGCCTATAGGTTGTAAAAAGATTCTTGAAATAAATATCTTCTTGATGGGTCAATTGAAAAGTTTAAAGCTAGTCTTGTTGCAAAAGGTTTTACACAAAAACAAAACATTAATTATTTTGATACTTTTACACCTATGATAAGGATTTCTTCAATTCATAATTTATTTGCTTTAGCTTGAATTTTTAAATTAGTTATGTATTAAATGAATGTAAAAACCACCTTCTAAAATGATAATTTAGAAAAAGAAACTTATATGGTGCAACTTGAGGGCTATAAGATTTTAGGACAAAGAGAAAAAATTTATAAATTGAGAAAGTGTTTATATGGTCTAAAATATGTACCTAAACAAGGACATGACAAATATGATCAAACTTTGATAAGTAATGGTTTTTCGAGTGTTGAAATGGATATATATATATATATATATATATATATATATATATATATATATATATATATATATATATATATATATATATATATATATATATATATATGTATACACAAAATTTGAAAATAATATATGTGATCATCAGTTTATAAGGTGATGATATTCTTATTTTTAGCACTAGACTTCATATAATGCATAAGACTAAGACTTTCTTAGCCTCAAAATTTGATATGAAGGATATAAGTAAAGCTAGTATTATCTTTGATATTAAAATTATAAGGAAAGACAATGGCATCTTGTTAATTCAAGAGCACTATGTGCAAGAACTTCTTAAGAAGTTTGGTTACTTTAGGGAAAAATAAGTTAGTATTCCTTATGATGTTAGTATTTAATTAAATAAAAGTTTAAAGGACTTAATTACTCTATCTAAGTATGCTTAGATGATTGGGATTTTAATGCATTTAATGCATTTTTCTAAGCTTGACATAGCATACACTATATGTAAATTCAATAAATATACCTATAGACCAAACTAAGGCAATTGGAATGCACTAGTTAGAGTAATAAAATATTGAAAAAGTATCATGGACTATGGTGTTCTTATAGTAGATTTGTCATTGTATTAGTAAGATATAGTGATGTTCACTAGATTTTTTATTCAGATGAAACAAAATCCACAAATAGCTCTGTGTTTGCCCTTAGTGGCAATGCAATGATTTGAGAATCATCCAAATAAACAATTATAGTTGGATTTGCCATGCAATTAGAATTTGTGGTTCTAGAAATAGCTGGAAATGAAGTTGTGTGGATAATAAATTTCTTATCTAACATACCACTAGGTACAAAATTGAGACCTTTAGTATCTATGCCTTGTGATTGTCAATTAGCAATAGCCATTGCTAAGAATAAAGCTTTCCATGACAAAAATTAACATATTTGATTACGACATGATGGTACGAACCAATTGCTCAAATATATAATAATTTCTATGACTATGTGAAATTAGAAAGGAACCTTGCTAATCTTTTAACAAACCCTTTGGGTAGAAAAAAATAATTAAGACATTGAAGGGAATGAGACTAATGCAAATTTAAGAAACTAATATAAGTGGTGACCTAAATTATGTGATTAATGTTCGTATAAATTAGGTTCATATAGGTAATAACAAGTCAATATTAGTTTTGAAAGCACCAAAATTTCATTTATGTATCTTTTCTATGGTATTTATGATTAATACTTTAAACTATGAACTGTATGTGAGAATAAACTTAGCTTTTAATGATTTTCATGGCCTTTTATAGGTGGTGCATTTAATTATAATGTACAGTTAATGGGTTCAACTATATGAGTATGAAGTGGAGCCATTGATATGAAATTTTGGTAAGATCTTTAGAGCAATCATGAACTTTTAGGCTTGTACATGGCTTATTAGCCTAAAATCGCATTGCAGAAGAAACTGTTTTACAAATGTAGATTGATAGGTGAAACCACTAATCTATATTTAGAGATTATTGGTTCGTAGAAGGTATATATTTCACCAATGACTCTATAGATTGTGTCTTTTTCTTTCTAAATTTAGTTCATAAACCACTAGACATTAAATTAATAATTTACATTTACCTTAGAACCTAACATTATATTTTTTCTACCCTTTGTTTTCCATTTATGCCTTTTGAAATATGTGGGGAATTGTTGTAAATAGTTTAGTATTTCAAAAGCCTTAGTCTTATTTGACTAATTCAAGTTTATTGTGAAAATTTATATATAAGGCTCATCACATATGTAAATTAACAAGTAAGAAGAGTGATAAGGTTACAAAAACAAGGTGGACCAAAGCAAATGCAACTATTAGTTTTGCTCTTTACTTGTGAATATCATATAGGCCAAGCCTAAGTCTATTTTTTGCAAAAATAATATATATATATGTGTTGTGTTTTAATTAAATCTTATTTGAAATTAAGATATTTTGGCATAATAAAATAAAAAATGTGTGATAACATTTTTTTTGAGTTATTAATAACTCATTGGAAACTTTGTTTTAAAGTCATTAACAACTCGTTGCTAACATTTTCTTACTTATCGACAATTGATTGGTAACAATATTCTAACTCATTTCAATATCACCATTTTTTATTTACTCCCCAATGTATTTTTTTGAAATGTTCCTTAGTAGCTTAAAAATACCACAACCTACTTCTCTTTACCATTAAACAAATTATAAGAGCTTTCACCTCTTAATTGTTCTTTCCTTTACTAAACATTTTATTTGTTACGTTTAGCATGTATTTAACTCAATAAATAAGTTGGTTTATAATTTATTAATTTAATTAATAAGTTATAAGCTAATTTTTAAAGGTATTTGGCACATTAGATATTAGTAGCTTATAAGTTTTTTTTTTATATGCTTCTTAAGATATCTTACTATAAGCCAGTAGCTTTTCAATTTTTTTTTCTAAATTTTTCCTTCATTTTTTAATTATATGACAACATATATTCTAATTATGTAAATAAATATTTGACATATCCTCATTAATTTAATATAAAAAAATAAAAATAAACAAGTAAATGAATATGTATTGTCCTAAAATATAATTAAGTAAATTCTAGGTTATTATTTTATTAATGAATAATAAATAAATACAAAATATGTAATTTCATAAATATAATTACTTAAATTTTAAATAATTATATTCTTATTTTAAATATTTTGATTACATTAATATAATTTAATCTTAAAATAATATTAATTAATTTAATTGATATATTTATTTATATTAATATATTCATTTATATCATTTTATATTTTTTAATTAGTTCAACATCTAATTTTATTAAATATTTTTAATATAATTAATTAATTTATCAATTATTAACTAACTTATCAATTTTCAATTAATTTATTAACTAGTTATGTCAAACATATTCTGATACTTTCTTATTACTTGCATTCTATTCTATCATGGCATCCAAAATAGACAAGTTTGCTAAATCTTGAGAGAGTTTCTAATTTCCAAAATTTGAACAAAAAATTTTAGATAATTCTTTGGGAATAGTGAAACATCGCACGCCCCAAACTACTTATTTTATCTAACATAAATTGCATGGAAACATATGCAATTAATACAAAGTTTTGACCGTAAATTTGGCTTGCAGTACATGAAAGGGCACGTATTTAGCACATGAACTCCACCCGAACGCAACTTGATTACAATAAAAGAAAGGATTTATTACGTATGAAAAGAAGACCGCAAAATGCTGTGAGAGATACTAGCAGATTGTTAGAGGGAATGTAAGGTGGCTTAGTTTGCTTGTGCCTGCATGGCTAAAAGCATGTCCTTTTTTTTTCCCCCTCCTTTCCTTCTTCTATTTATAGTTGAAAAATGAGGTAGTTTCTTTAAAAATTGTTAAAGCAATTTGATCAAAGTGTCTTGCACATATTTTATGAATGTGGAAGTTTCATAAATAATTATCTTATTTTATCATACTTTTATCTGTTAATCAAGCTTTGACATGCCCATAAATTCTTCTAACAATACAACAATGTTACTGGCATAAAAAATGGAATTCAAAATTAAATTTTGAATATAAATTAATGGTTGTCAAGTGATATAAGATGATTGGACAAGTTTATAAGGGTTAACCCAATAAATATAGAAAATTCAAAACTTAATTTTAGATTTTATTTTTAATGCATATAATATTAATAACTATCCCTTGAATTCAACTTTTAATTGACTTTGACCTTATGGAAAATACAAGTATATTGTAAGTATGATAAACTTGAGCAATTATAACCCATTAATAATATCCTTTATTCCTAACATGATGTTGAGTTTTTTTTTGGATTCTAATTGTTATTAATTATTGATCATTTTTAATTGTGAATTATCATCCTATTTAAATTAAGCTTTTGTATTGGAGTTGGAGTGTGATTTCTTATCAGACAAATAGTTTTGAATATAAATATTTGTATTGATCAATAATTTAAGGTATGAGAGAAATATAATATGAGTGTTTATGAATATTATGTGAGAATTCTTATAAAAGTTTAGAAAAAAATATAGGAATAATACTTAAGAAGTTATGAAGTTATGATAGAGAACCTTCATATGTATTATCTTATAATTTTTTCAATAAAATGAACTTTTTAATTTGTGATTTTCTTCTCTTTAGAGTTTAATATTTTTCATGTTAAATTATTAATGTGTTTTGTTGACCTACTCTTGATATATATATATATATATATATATATATATATAATGAAGGAGTGATTATATCACTAAATGTATACATGCAAAGATTAGAAATTGAATTCTAAATATAATTGAAGGTAGAAAGTAAATGGAGGAGTGATTATACTAGTAGATAGATATATATAAAGATTAAGAATTGAATTTTGGATGTCTTAGAAAGCACAAAAACTTTCAAAGAGTATCGAATATCAGTTAAACAAAAATTTTTTCGCAACTACTCTTTCATTTTAATTCTTAATACTTATCTCTTTGAAAAAAGAATATTTTTTACAACACATGACAAGAAACCAAACATAGTAACCAAGTAGAAATTTGATAAGGCATGACTTTTCTTTGATACATAAGTAATACTATTTACATTTTTCAACTCTGGCCTTTTTCTCATGGCCTTTTTTATAATACGAAAAATAAGTTAATTTATTCCGTTCTTTTCTAAAATTAAAAGAATTTTTTTAATATGAAAAGAAAAGTGGGATGAAAGTATTAAAATGAGCAAGTAGCTTTAAGGCTATTGTTAACAACTTGTCATCACGTGTTCTAAAATCATTTTAAAGTAAGCTTATTGCAATTACCCATCAATTATATTGTGCTCTTTATTCACAAATTTTGTATTGTAAAAAATATTTGCAAATGGGTTAACTTCATGAAATCTTCTGTGACAATAAAAATAAGTGAGAATGATTGTGATATGTTAATGATATAATTATACATTAAATCTAATTAATAATATAATATATCAAATTTAATTTAAAAAGTTGAACTTAGAGTCGGTCCACCTTTACTGTTTAAAGAAAAAGCCACATGCACGGCCCTCTCATCCCGTGTCACTCAAAAGTACTCATGGTGGCTGTGTTTCTGAGTTCTGACAGATGAATCTAATAATTTACGAAAATAAAAAATAAAAAAAGAAGGTTTTGTCTCTCTTTTCTTTCGAAGTGTTCAGAATATGCAGAACTAATTCCTTTTAACTATTTTACATGCATCGATGTTATTCTGTAGCTACTTCTGCTTCGAGTTTTGACAGACCAGCGATCCAATGAGAATTCATGAAAGAATCGAAGACAAGTATGAAATGAAATAAATACACTATTGACATTGATCTCCACACAGACTGTCCTAATAATGGTATTCCAGATATCGAGGCCATTCATAATAAGGTAGAAACCAACACTACATAGTTGATGGTAATATCTTAATATTAACTGTATCTACTTATTTATATTTATATTTATTCTAATTTATTTATATATTTATATTAATTTTAAACAGATATTTTAATAATATAATAATATTTAATATTATTTTAAAATTTTTATTCCTTATTATATTTAAAATTTGAATCCAAGTCTTTATGTGTGAATATAATAAAAAATATTATTTTTACTATTAAAAATTTATATATATTAATTTTAATATTAATATAAATTAGGTTATTATTAATGAAGATAAATGAGAATTATATTAGATTAATTTATAAATAATTATTTATCTATTTATATTTTTATGCATTGTATAAATTAATATTATATAATAAAAATATTATACATAAATATATTTATAATTTAATATAAATTTAAATATACAAATTTTTTTATCTTAAATAAATAATCATAATATTTTTATATATGTAATGATATTAATTTTTATCTAAAAAATAATTTAAAATTTAACCACTTGTATTAATCTTATTTTAATATTATATAAGAATTAAATTTAAAAATAAATTTAAATATATTAATTAATTAATTAAAAAAACTTAATAGAAAAAACAATCTTATGTTATTGTCAAAGGCCCGTCCAATTTACTAATTTGAAGGTTTTTGATATTATGATATTGTTAGTTTTGGATTAAATGAATTTTATCCAATAATGTTAAAATATGCCAATAACATTTGGAACAATGGTGACAAATACAACATAATGGAGATATTCGATAAATAATTTATCAGATAGCTTTTTATTGATTGGATTGGTTGATTAGCATGTAGAACTAGTTAATTTAATTGTTTGGTGAATAATTGTTCCAAATAACTTCTGGCTTTGAATTAGTTGAAACAGAAAATGCTACAAGTTGTAGTATTTTGCTTCAGTTGCTATGTTAAATTTAAAAAGTGACTGAATTGCCCTTCTAATTTTCTTATTTTTAAGACATTTGGTTTGCATTTTTTTAAGTTGTTCTATTGGTTTTGATGCGTTGGGTTTGCCCTTCTAGTTCTGCTGGTTTGCATTTTTCATGCATCTAGTTTGTGTTTTTATTGATAAATTTATTTATTATAATAATTATAATAATTTAATTTTAAAAAATATTTAATTTACAATAAATTATAATGATATATTATTTACAAGAAATTTAATCTATTAAATAACATATAGAATTTAAAATATTAAAATAAAGGAATATTCAATAAATAACTAATCTTAAATAATTAATTCTACTAAATATTTTTATTTAAATAACTGATATAATTAGTTGATTAAATCAGTTATCAGCTGATAGTTAATTGAATTAACTAATTATTATAACTATCAATTAATTATCAAATAAGATTACTATTAAAAAATAAAATATAAAATAATAATATAATAAATAAATAAGTGAATCATATTAATCATATATTTAAAATGATGGGTCATACACAATTCATTTAAAACTTTGTATTGAGTTGTAAATGGATATCCATTTCAATAATATGTATCAAAAATAGAATTCCAAATTAAGTTTTAAATAAATTAAGGATTATTAGTTGAATATGTGATTGTGGGATAAATTTATAAAGCTTAATTTGATGAATAAAAAATATTTAAAAATTAATTTTGAATTCTACTTTCAATATATAAAATATTTATTAATTCACTTTTAACCCAATTCATTTTCATTTTAACACATCTACTTGCACCCCTAGTACTTATCAAATTTACTTAATTTTTGGTAATATTTTAAAAATTGAATCAAACTCATTTAACTGATTATTCAATAAGGAATTCCTTGTAATTTTGATTAGTTAAATCAATTAATACAACTGATTTAATTATTAGTTAGTTCAATTTGAATAATGCTTTAGTGTCTTTTTCTGTTTGCTATATGAGATTCTACTGTTTTTATGATTTTATTATTATATTCACTTGAAAAAAATTTGTAAGTTTTCAAGAGAATGAAACGTGAAAGTCATAAAATTTATAATATTTATAAAAAAATAAAGTGTGTATAAATTTTAACTACAATAAATTTATAAAAAATTATAATTTTGTTATTATTAGACTAAAATAGGATTTTAGTCATCAAAATATTTAGCCTACATTAATTTCATTCATGAAGTAAAATTTATACCAATTTAACTTCTGAATTTTTAAGTTTAAATAAAATTTTTGCACATGTCCTAAATGGTTAAAATTTTAAACTCAAGTAATATTTATTAGAGGGATTAAAATTTTTATTAAATTTAAAATTTTATGGATTAAATTGATACAAATCTTACTTTAAGAATGAGATTGATATAAATTAAACATATAAAAAATTAAAATAAAGTTTTAGTCGTAAAATTAAAAGTTTAAAATATTTAGACCTTTACAATTTTTTTAATGAAAAAGTTCATTATTTGCAATGGATAATACGTGAGGGTGTATGTATGAATGAACAAGGAAAACTTTTATGTTCTGTTAACATCATATAGGGCTTTTAACTCCTGACTGCAAATTCTTTAATAATAATAGTTACTGATGGTGATGTTGATGGCCAACTTTTTGTAGGTTGTGATGTTGAAAATTGCCTTTATACTTGTGATTTTTTTTTAAAATAAAAAATATAATAATAGTGTTATTCTATGCCTTTCCAAATAAATGATGGGATTACCTCACTATATACTTGAAAGGGTTATTACTAATTATTTATCTGGTCGCTGGTTTCCATTTTTCTAAACAATATAATAAAGAAATTATTGGATTACCCTATGGTTATTCAATTTAATTTCATGCATATGATTCTTTGGTTGTTATTACAGGTTATTTAATAAAGTTGATAGCACTTGATTTAGTTGGGGATATGATATTCTTTGAAAATCTTTTTTATTTGCTTTTCACGTTCAAAATATTATGTATGTTTGTTTAGTGATTTAATTATTTGCTAAAAAATAATTGAATAAAATGTACAAAAACTTCTAAAATTAAAAGAGCCTTTTTGTCTAAAAAATATTAGAAGAATTTAAAAACACTCATCTGTATAGTTATATTTATGTAAATTTTTTACCATGTACATATATAAATTTGATTTCTTATTAAGATTTACTCAATGTAATACCACTTGTACCCATCACGTATTTTTCATTGCAAACTAATATAGAAAAACCCAAGTCAAATTGTCTAGGTCTTTTGAAAATAAATAAGACTAATTTATCTTAAAAATTATCATATTTACAAGTGTAAGAAATAAAATAATAAATCATAATACGGTGGGCATATAGACAATCTTATCCAATTATGCACAAGAGCTCCAGTGGGACCACTTAGGGAGCTCATGATTCAAATACACATCATACATGCACTTGATTGGGACCTACTTTTTTATTTAGTTTTTTCCGACTATTGTCAATATGCTAAATTTAAAAGCTTTATGTGGTACTGAGAATTGTATATATTGCATGATAATAATTAAAAAATGAAGAAATATATGTATATTTTCAGCTGTAAGAGCATTAAAGTTGGTGTTATGGTGGTTGGTTCTGTGCTCCTTGGCAATTTAATTGCTTTATCTTGAAACTCAGGCATCCAACCACAAAAAATCCCAAAAGAAATCGAAAAGAAAAAATGGAAAATAATGAAAACGACAAGTAGATATTTAATTAAAATGAGCAATGAGATCCCTCAACCTCCTCTCTCTCTTCCCCTCCATCATGTCTTCCATTTTTTTTTAATATATATATATATTATATCTTAAAATAATATTCAATTAATTAAGCATTGCAGAAGAAGACGTTTCCTCGTTTTTCAGCTGTTTTGTTTCTTCTGACATGGCTTGATTGCATATTTTCGATATAAGTTTTCTAAGAAGCACAGAGCCATCTCCATTCTCAAAAGTTCTTTGTTGGTTATCAAAGGTTGCTTGGCTGCATCATTCAAATGATTTGAAAAAAGAGGGTAAAATCAAATAGAACTTCTCCTGTTTTGATCTATTCGCAGGTAATTCTTTCAAAAAAAGCCACAGAAATTAAAATTCAGAAGACTGAATTTTTTCCCTTTTTTTTTTCTTTTATTTTTACCCAGAATTCCAAATACAAAAAAGTTTGAATTTTTATCATGAAAATGGCCATAAACGAGAGGATAATGAGATGTATAAAGATGGTTATCTTTTTCACACGTCCTTTTAACCCTCCCCCCTTCCTTCTCTCTCTGTCCCTCTTTCTCTCTCTCTCTTAAGTTAGCTTTTCTTGCCCTTTTGAGGGCTGAAGTGTTGCAGAGATTTGAGTCTGACAAAGAGCTTTCTTCTTTCCAAGTGAAGAGACTGATAAAAATCTCGAAAACTAAATTGACAGATAGATCATATATACAAATACTGAAAGGTGGGTTTGATTCATCTAGCTAGCTACATCTCTAGCCATAACTGCGTGTATTATTGTTGTTTTGGTGCGTGAATCTATGTCTGGAAGTGCTTCTGTGCATGTCTCTCCAAAAAATCCAATTTCTCATAGGTATTTTTGTGTGTTTTCTTGTAATTCAATTCCTTGTTTTCCTTCGCAAGGATGATCATTAAGCACGTGCGCACTCTAATTTCCATTATACCAGGTACCACTCCAGCTGCAGCTATCATATCATAAACCAAACTTGAATAGTGAATTCTCTTCTCCTGTCCCTCTCTATCAATCTCTGCACTTCTTTCTCTCTCCTCCTCCTCTCTCCATTTAAAAGGCAACCAATTTTCATACACGGACTCACTTCAATTTCTTCGTTCGACAATGACTAAGCCATGCACAGACCAATTACTTTCCAGAATTTCACAATGAATGGGAAAGTTTTAAATTTGGAATCTTTAGGCTGATGGGTTGTGCAGAAAAGTGATAATACAACCTTGAATAATTCGATCCTCGTCTACTTTGCCCATTAATTCATCATTTTTCTTCTTTTTAATTCTCTGTTTGTTATTCTCAGGACCTGTCGCGGAGAAATTAGTTTCGATTCTCGAGAGCTCTTTGATGAGTTGATCTACGGACACTCAGATTAGCAAAGCTTAAGGTATCCGTACAGTAAAATTACGTCGTACATGTTTCTGCGGAGAGAAGTATATAGAAATGAGAATTGAGAAGTGTGAAAGTTTTGGGTTTTGTTTTGTGTTGGGATTGATAATGCTTTTGGATGTTAACTTTGAAAGGCTAACTAACAGGGTATGGTCTCTTTGCAGTGAAGTAACAACCAAAGCAATTATTTTTACCCAAAATCGATGGCGACGTACTTTCAAGGCAATTCAGAAATCCAAGCCCCTGATGGTCTCCAAACTCTTGTACTTATGAATCCTGGTTACATCCAGTACCCAGACACGCCTCCCCCGCCGCCCCACGCCCGCAACCTTGTCTTCCTTAACTCCGCCGCCAATATCGCAAGTAACAATTCCGGATTCACTCCGCAAAGTCTTCCTCACGCGCCGCCTACTCACACCCAACAACTCGTGGGCATCCCTCTCGCCGGAGCATACTCGCAAGACCCGAACCAACCGTCCATGCACGCTCCTCCTAACGTCTCCGCCTTGCATGGATTTCCACCGCGTATGCATTACAATCTCTGGAACCCAATAGACCCCAACGCGGCTGCGAGTGAGACTCCACGCGCTCAGCAAGGACTGTCTTTGTCCCTTTCCTCTCAACAAGCTGGGTTTGGGTCTTTCCGGTTCGATCGAGATGTACCGTCGCAGGCTACGTCCGGGGATGATGTCAGGGTGTCAGGCGGGTCATCTTCGACGGCTTCTGGGACTACCAACAGGGTTTCGGGCATTCAGAGTGTGCTTTTGAGCTCCAAATACTTGAAGGCAGCACAGGAACTTCTTGATGAGGTTGTGAATGTCAACAACGGAGTTAGGACTCAATTGGCCAAGAAGAGCAGCGTGCAGAGTAAGGCCATCGGAGAGTCATCAACCGCGGCAAGTGGAGACAGTTCAACCGGCGCCGCCGCGGAGGGAAGTGGGAAGCTTAGCTCGGAGCTATCAACTGCTGCAGAGAGACAGGAAATTCAGATGAAGAAGGCGAAACTAATCAGCATGCTTGATGAGGTATATGTGCTCCAAGTTAACTGTTTTTTTGGGCAAAGTTTTGAATTCCTTTTTTTTTTGTGTGGGTAATTCTATCAAAAGCTTGACTTATTGAGTTCATTTTATAATGTGTGTTTCTTTTAACCAAATGGCAGAAGAAAGTAGTAATTATCTGCTGAAAATACTAATTTTTTTTTAAAATGTCCACTTTTCATAGAACTACCAATTTTGTCGTTCACCTTGCAAGTTGCAAACCTTTAATTTAGTATCCTGCATTCATAGATTCATTCAATTAATGAAGCATAGATTTTACAAATTTTAATTAGCCGACGTTAGACTTACAACATTGATCCCAAATTCCCCATTTTATGTTTAATTTTCACTATGACATATATTTTTAATTTACTTAATAATCCCTTTTGATGATGTTATTGGTTGAAGGTGGAGCAAAGGTACAGGCAGTACCATCACCAGATGCAGATTGTGATAGCTTCGTTCGAACAAACTGCAGGGATTGGGTCGGCCAGAACATACACAGCACTTGCACTCCAAACAATCTCGAAGCAGTTTAGGTGCCTAAAAGATGCAATTACGGGCCAAATTCGAGCCGCCAACAAGAGCTTAGGCGAAGAAGATTGCTTCGGAGGTAAAACCGAAGGTTCGAGGCTTAAATATGTAGACCATCACCTACGACAGCAACGAGCTCTCCAACAGTTGGGAATGATCCAGCACAATGCTTGGAGACCCCAAAGAGGATTGCCTGAAAGATCGGTTTCTGTTCTTCGTGCTTGGCTCTTCGAACACTTCCTCCACCCGTAAGCACAATCACATTGATTTCTCAGAACCCCATTCGAAACTTTGTTTGAATTTTTGGAAAGACCATGGCCTTTTTGTCTATTTGTGCTGAAATCTCGATGATTTTGGTTTCAGGTATCCCAAGGATTCAGACAAACACATGCTTGCAAAACAAACAGGACTTACCAGGAGCCAGGTACCCACAGACTTTTCTGAGCAATGACATAGCGTATTTAGTATTATGTCTTTAAATTGCACCGATATAGCTGAAACATCGAGTGAATATATATATATATATATATATATATATATATATATTTTAAAAGAGTTAGATGCTTTGAAATTGGTCCTATTCAGCAATGCGTTATCGCAGCATTATACGAGAAACTTCATATTTAGTCGTTAGCTTCAGCTGATCATATCATGATAAATGTGTGATGTCTGAGAATGTGTAAATTATGATGAGTATGATTAACATTACTCTTTGTGGAGGCATTAATTATGGACTCGAACATCATACAGGTCTCAAATTGGTTTATAAATGCTCGAGTTCGGCTTTGGAAGCCTATGGTGGAAGAAATGTACCTGGAAGAAATGAAGGAGCATGAGCAGAATGGATCAGAGAACAAGTCGAGCAAGAGCAATGAGGACCCTACAGCAAAAGCACAAGAGAAAAATACTGCTTCTGAAGCTGAAACCAGAAGTTTTAATTCTAAACAAGGCATTGCAACAAACCTGGACACTACTACAGTTTCAGCTTCGACTTCACCACTTTGTGCAAGTGTCAGGAACCAGCCAGCAGGATTCAGCTTCATGGAGTCATCAGAACTAGAAGGAATCACACAAGCAAGTCCTAAGAAACCCAGAAACCATGAAATTTTACAATCCCCAAGTAGTTTTCCTTCTATAAGCATGGATGTGAAGCCCAATGAGGCATGCAATGAGCAGCTATCTATGAAATTTGAGGATGAAAGACCGAGAAGAGATGGTTACTCTTTCATGGGAAGTCAAACAAACTTCATGGATGGAGGTTTTGGTCAATACCCAATTGGTGAAATTGGTAGGTTTGATGCAGAGCATTTCACCCCAAGGTTTTCGGGAAATAATGGGGTTTCACTCACTCTTGGTCTACCTCATTGTGACACATTATCAAACACACATCAGGCATTTCTTCCCAACCAGAACATTCAATTGGGAAGAAGATTGGACGTTGGCCAACCACACGAGTTCGGTCCTATCAACAGTTCAAATCCTCACTCCTCACTCTTCAGCTGCATTTGAGAACATCAACATGCAGAGGGATCTGCTGCACAATTGCTACCAGACTTTGTGGCCTAAACAGAGTACTATTAGTTGAACTCATTTCAATTCACTCAGCCTCACTCACATACATATGTGGCATATTAAATTAGTCACACTTATTCTCTAAACTCATCTAGATTCAGTCAAGTTTGATATGACAGGTGAGGAAGATTGAACAAATCAATTGAGTGTAATTATTCAAGGGAGAGACATGGTCGCAAAATTTCTTCAATTCCCACTTATACTGGGGAATAATGGAAAATTCTATGGAATTGTGGTGAAAGAAGGAACTTTTACTGTAGTATAGGTTTTTACTCTGCATAAAACAATTGCACTAGTTAGATAGCCCTAGGATTGGAGATTATATGGTTGAGGATTGTATATTATTTTTGTAACTTTTGGAAATTGGGATAAGATTTCTTGATGTCATAAATTTAATTTTGGGGAGAATACCAATATATTTTGACTGGAAGTACTTTGTGTTGTGTGATAATGAGTAAACCCTCTACTGAAGAAAGCAGAACTGTACTATTCTATTGATAGTGGCTGAAGGAAAGCAGAGTGAAACTTTGAACTAAGCTACCGTAGATTCATAATCATTGCATGCAAAATAATTTTCTGAAAAGAAAAGGCCAATCTTTATCCTCTTGGAGAGAAAGAAAGAAGGAAAGGATAATATTATATATACGTTTAAAAATGGCTGCCACTAACTTTTTGTTGTGGCTTTAAAGCATTCTCTAAATATTGCAATAATTTTAATTTAACAGGGCAAATTACAATAACCTTTTTTGGGATATGCCTTTTTTACACCTAATGCTTTTCATTTTCTAAGATTATACACTTTAATCGTTATAAAATACAACAGTATTAGCCTTTAAACCACTGTTTTTAGTGCCATTTTCTGGAAAAATTATTTTCCTATATTTTTATATATAAATATGATCTTTCTTTTAAAAGAAAAAAATAAATCTCTTCTTTTTTATGTTTATAGTAGTATTGCAATATTTTTATATGAAAATAATATCTCCGCCATTCAAGGCGTTATTGCTTGAACAGAGAAGCCCCTGATGCATAATTTCATGCTGGTGGGACGATGCTCTGTTAGATTGTCGGTTAATAAGCCCAAAGGCCGGGGGGGGGGGGGGTTCGGATTCTCCGTACCATCTCCTGAAGTGGCAATTTTGAGTATGGTTATCTGATATAAACATGAGGTACTTTATACATATTTAGATTAAATTTATAGGAATTTATGTAGTAAATGTGTCCATTCATATAATAATATGAATAATAAATAAATGGAGTTAGAGTTAGTTCAAAACCAAATAAATTATCATGTCAATTCATTTAAGAATTAATATTAAAATTTTGAAAATATGATATTTGATAAATAATAACTAATTTACTAATAATTCTATATAAAGAAGAAATAAATTTTATTTATAATTAAATGATAAGAAAATTTTAATAAAATATTTAATTAATAATTAAAAAGAATTTTAGTGATAAATAATGAATAATTGAATTTGATAAATAAATTTATAATATAAATTTTATTAATTGAAATTATTAAATAAGTTTAAATGGTAAATACATCTTAATACATTTAATAAATGATCTGATTTGATCTAATACAAAACTTATATTGAATTATTACCATTATTTGATATAATATAAATTTAATAAGTAAATACAAATTATCACTCCTATCATCCCCCTCCCTAATTTGGGCGTTCTTAAACCGGCAATAATGAATGTTTAATGGAGAGATTCTTAAAATAAAGATAATTCAATCCAAATTTAAGATTAATTCATACTTAGTTCTCACCCATTAAAAATAGTTGGACGACCGGTTAAGAGTCAATTAGTACCCAATTAACCCAAAAAAAAAAGTTAGTTTTCCTAAGAAAGTAAATGACGAAATAGCTAAAAAAAAAAAAAAGGCTTTCCTAAGAAAGTAAATGACCAAACAGCCTACAATATTACACTTGACATTCAGTATAGGCGAAACAAGTAAGGGTAAAATTGAAATAATATCATGCAATGTTATAAAATAGATAAATTATACACAACTTTCTAGAGGATTATTGTAATTATATTTACTCCAAATGAATTTTTTAAAATTATATATTAACTTTCTTTTTTTTTTTTAATATATACTAAACACTTGTTCTTCTCTCTCTCTATTTGAAATATATACTCATTTCCTATGCTCTAGGAAAATAAAATAAAAGAAATGAATGCAGTGCATATTTCTAAAAATAATAAAGGCATAAATTTAATTAGGCTTTCAAGGAACTCGAACGTAATTTATCTCGAATAATATCATTTTTTTATAGGTTTCTCTGCACATTAAAAAATTGAATTCCGTGCATTTTTTTTTGGCCATTTACTTGGACACATTGAAGCTATGTAGAATTACGAACACAATATTTCATAGGAGGTCAAATTTTATTCATTATGTTGCATTAGTGAACAAATTAAGCAGCATTTATTGACTTGCGCTAACTTTTTTAAAATAATATTAGAAACAACCCAAGTTAAAAAAAATCAATCAATTGCTAGTGATATAATTGAATGATCCAACAAGTCAACTAATCATGAATTACGCTAACTTTGGGAAATCAACCATGTGAAGGGGAAAAAGTCAAGAACCACCCCAAGTGGATTAAAATCCCATACATTACAATCTAACATTGGACTCATAAAAATGGGAGTTACCGAATTGTGATGCAGAAAGGGAAAATTATAGTCTTAATCTCTTGTGTGTGTCTATATATGCATGTGTATGAGACATATTAAATGAGAAGAGGAATTTTATGTAAGAGATAGGAATATATGATAATTATTAAATTTTATATTAATGATTAAAATTAAAATATAATTTAAAGTTATGCAATCAATTAAAAATTATTATATAATCACTTAAAAAATTACTCATAATTTTATATTTTAATTTTAATTCTTTAATTATAAATTTATTAGCTGCAATTTATTTTTATATAAAAATATTTCTCTTAATTGATGCGACACGCACAGCTTCCTCGGGAAGTGTTCTCGGATAGTACAAGTTCCAACTTTCATTTTTGTTGTTTTTGAGGGGCTATTGTAAAGAGGGTCGGGCACTTGGGCTTGTGGGGATCCTTGTCTAGCTGACAAGTTTGGGCTCCCATGTAGATATTGCCATCAGATCTTAGAAATGTGCAGGTTCGATGTTCTCATGTAATTCATGAATTATCCTTGTCCTATTTCTGGTGTCTGATAGCAAAAAATAACTTTATAATAATCTTAAGAATAATGTTGTTTTTACCCTCCTAAATTCACTGTCTACCTACTTTCATCACATGTCTGCGTTCTAGGCTTCACAAACACGCGAGAAAGTGAAGACAAGAGAGTGGGTTTAGATTTATTCCAACATAGTATAGTATGTTTGCGTTCTAGAGATCCTTGTCTGGCTGACAAGGTCGCTCACAAAATTTGCTTGCATGCTCAACTTATGATTTTTCGAGTCTATTTTCAGACGGCTTTAAATATAACAGGCAGCGTTCTAATTAAACTGCGGTAAGAAAAGTAAAAATACAGTTTACAAATATTATAATTTTTGAATTTTTATTTTGTTCATATAAAATATAATAAAAATTATATATTAACAAGTTATATCACTTATATCAATTATTTTAATTGACATAACTTTATATTATATCAAATAAAATTTATTTACAAGTAAAATATGAAGATTATTAATTTCTATTTTCTCAAAAAACTTCATAAATGGAATGAGATATTTGGCAATTAGCTACTTGGGTAGCTTTTGACTAATTTGATCAAAATCAACTGGTTGACTTATTAAATCAATTGATTTTAATATTTAACAATCCATTAATTAAATCAGTTGATTTTAACTTATTTAATTAGCTGATTTTGAATAATTTTTGACTTGTTTAATTAGTTGATTGCCTTTTAAAAAGTTATTTTGAAAACATTAGTGATACTAGCATTTTCAATTGGCTGTTAGTTGGTTGATTTATAAAAAGATTAAATTATCCTCAATTAATATTAATATTTTCAACTTTATCCTTAAAAAAATTGAAACAATCATATTAATTTCTTAAAAGGAAATTTAATAATTATAAAAATTATATTAATTAAATTTTTTAAAAACTAATAAATTATAATAATATTTTATTTATAAAAAATTATTAAAATAAAAAATATTTAAATAATTTATAAAATATACTTATATTCTTATTTGTCATTTTATATTCAAATAGCTAATTATAAATAATTAATTTTATTAAATATTTTTATTTAAATACCTAATACAATGAATCGATCAAATCAGCTATTATAATCAACTACCAATTAAAGTTAATCAAATCAATTAATAACTGCACTTATTAACTAATTATTACAATTATCAACTAATTATCAAATAAGATCATTGTAATTGCAACTTGCATTTTTAGTTTACAGAAGCACCATAATTACGGAATGATGCGATTGCAACACACTACAAGAAAGACATAATCTTAGAGCCTTAGAAGCGGTTAGGCCAAATCGCACCCAAATTTAAGTAAAAACGAAAAATTTTAGTGCAGTTTAGCAAACCATCTCGCTACACAATCTTTGAGGCGGTTCCGTCCTGCTGCTTCCATTCTGGTGCCTCCATAACAACGTAATTTTCGTGGTGACAGTTGCCACAAGGGCAATATTGTAACCACAACATATAATACGACTCTTGCCGCCTTAAAATCTCTCTTATTCCTTATAAACTGCACTTATTCTTAGTCCATTTGAAATCGAACTTCTTTAAATGAATATATACATTATATTTCTAAGGATATAATATGTTATACATAGACTACATAGTATCATAAAATCATTAAAGAAACAATGGATCTAATACACGGAGTTAGAGTGTATAATAAAAATAAAAAAATTTTAATTCATATTTTAAAATAACTGTAAAATTCACAGTAATTTCTTCAATTATTTTAATAAAATGATATGACAGTGAAAAATGAAAGTTAAGAAAAACTAGTATATTGCGTACCTGACTCATAGTCCATCTTGATTATGGCAGAACTGCATGCAGGTGAGGAGAATATAGCCCTCTAATTTTCACGTAATTTCATATATTACACTACAAATTTTATAAAATCTTTAATTAATTGTTAAAAAATAAACATTTACGCTCAAAGTTTTAGTATTGCTCCTCCAAATATAATGTATTTGTTAATTAACAAACTTAATTTCACATGTATATAAAATTTTAATAATGAATAAATTATTTCTTATTCTATTTTGATAAAATATTACTATAAATTGCATCATCTTGAAGTAATAAAATAGGTGCATATTAAGGTACCCATGTGGTACCAAACCCATGCTGATGTGGCAGCATGGAGAGCCATTGGATGAAATTATGATATTCTCATCTAATGGCTCTCCATACTGCCACATCAGCATGGATTTGATACCACATGGGTACCTTAGAATTCTCCAATAAAATATAAAAAAAATTAAGTATAATTCCTTTTCAAATTCTAATTGTAGGTGAAGAGGACAGACATATTGGTAGTTTCATCAAACATTTCCAAGGCTAGTAAAATTTAAAAAAGAAAGGTCATGGGCTTTGAAATGGAGAAGCTTGATGAATTTGGAGGAAAATGAGAAGATGCTGTCCCAAAAGTTCGTCAGAAATAGACAAAGAATGTGGACTTGGAATTAGTGTGAATTGAATTCGCAGGAGAATATATAGAAAACAAAACCAAGACCAGCCGGAATATAAGGCCACAGACCGATGATAGAACCATCTAGGGCAATCCGCTCAGCACGGCATTTCCATTTTCTTTTACAGCCGGGAATCCTTATATATCTTTTTTGTCAAATATGAAATTATTTCTAATTTAGACGAGAATAATAAATAATGAAATTTAGAATGTTTTGAGATTCAATTTATTTTCATCGAGCTAACTATTTATTAGTGTATTTCCAAATTTTTTGAGTACAAGAAGCTATCAGATATCACATCCAAAATATAACTATGGCTATAACTTGAACCATTACAAAGATATATATATATATATATATATATATATATAATCCTTTTTATTTTTTGACAAAAATATAGCTCTGACTTTTATCTCAATTTTGATTTTTAATAGAAAAAACTCAAGTAATTTAATATTATACATAAACCAATTCTTAATATATAATATAATCAGAATGGACAAGAATAGTCAATAAATGAGACCTCAGTTTAAATCAGATTATTAATTGTGCAATCTAATAACAATCTGTAAGTATTTTGAATTAGTTCAGTAAGAAAAATTTAGGTTTTAGATTACCCGACTCTTAAATTTTAATTTTGTAATCATTAAGCGATTCATAAGTAATACTGTCAAATGCAAATTCCATAAATGTGGGCCTTGTAAAATCAAAATATTAACATGAAATATAAATCTAGATCTTAGTAAGGTGGAATTCAATCATTTAAATTAAAAACTTTATTTAGTATCATTAAAATAAAAAATTTAAAAAATCCATCATGAATTAGTATCATTCATGTAAAACGGGTGGAGTAGGATAAGTTTGAGGCTATACAAGTTAATTCACATAACCTCACACCTAAGATAAAAATAATAACAATAAAAGTGTATTCTATCCAAAAGTAATTTACATGTGCCCGTCAATGGAGCAAAGTTAATTCACATAAGCTCACATTTAAAATAAAAATAATAATAATGAAAGCATACTCTAGGCAATTTACATGTGCCTGTGGGTAATTCATATAAATAATTTTTATTTATTTAATGAATTATAATATTTCAATTGAATTTTTTTATTTTGTATAATACGGAAGTCAAGGGTGATATATATATATATATATATATATATATATATATATATATATATATATTAAGCCATTAAATATTACATTTGATTGAATTAAAAGTTTCCAAATATTTAAATGATAAGAAAAATAATAGAAAATAAAAATGTTTGGACCATCGCATAATTCCATAATTGTACGTGCAACACAATACGAATAACTTTTTTAAGTCTGCAATTAAAATGGGTTTGAAATATAAAGCCTACGATGTATTAAGCTCATCTTACATAACTAGTTAATCTTTCCACCTATTATTATTATTTCAAAAAAAAGATCTTTAATTTTTATATATGAATATTTAATAATTTAATTATTTTTATTATTTAAAAGAAAGATAAAGATATTAGTAAGTTGCCATGTTCTTGTAGCGCATCGATGAAACTTCTCCGGCCTTTAAATTTCAGAGTAAAACACTGTGCTTTCTTTGAATTCAGTGATAGGTGCACATATTTTTCTGCAATCTTTAAAACATACACAAAATTCTTTTTTTTATTGCTTAACGGGGCAACAGCCCAAACGAAATCAAAAGCCAAAAAACGATCTAAATCAAAACAACTCTGTCCACTGAACTCCCAATCACAACAGCAAGAAGTACTGTCAAATGTAAGTTCGATATACGGGGGCTTGGTAAATCAAAATGTTTACATGAAATATAAATCTAGATCTGAGTGAGGTGTAATTCAATCATTTAAATTAAAAATTTTATTTAGTGTCATTAAAATAAAAAAATTTAAAAAATCCATCATGAGTGAGTGTCATACATGTAAAACGGATGGAGTAAAATAGGTTTGAGACGAGTTAATTCACATAAGCTCACACTTAAAATGAAAATAATAATAATAATAATAAAAGTGCATTTTGCCCATAGATAATTCATATGTGCCCGATGGAAGAGTATGCTCATATGAGTTAATTCAAATAAGCCCACACTCAAAATAAAAATAATAATAATAAAAATGCATTCCCCTCACAGACAATTCACATGTGCCCACGAATAGTTCACATAAATAATTCTTTGTTTATTTTTATAAATTATAATATTTCAATTAGATTTCTTTATCTTGTATAATAGGTAAGTCAAGCACGGATAAAAAATATATATATTAGGCCATTAAATGTTATATTTGATTGAATTAAAAATTTCCAAACACTTAAATGATAAGAAAAGTAATTGAAAATAGAAAGATTTGGATCATTACACAAGCTCATAATTGTACGTACAACACTGTAGTGATCCTTTTTAAGTTTGCAATTAAAATGAGATTAAAATAAAAAGCCTACAATGAGCTCATTTTACATATCTAGTTAGTTTTCACACCTATTACTATTATTTCAGAAAAATGATATTTAATTTATATATATATATATATATATATATATATATATATATATGTATATTTAATAATTTAATAATTTTTATTATTTAAAAATATTTAAAAGAAAGATAAAGATATTAGTAAGTTGCCATGGTCTTGTAGCGCATCGAAGAAACTTCTCCTGCCTTCAAATTTCCAAGTAAAACACTGTGCTTTCTTTGAATTCAGTGATAGGTACCTAGATTTCTCTGCTATATTTAAAATATACACAAAATTCTCCACAATTCTTTTTTATTGCTTAACGGGGCAAAGGCCCAAGCGAAATCAAAAACCAAAAAAACGATCTAAATCAAAACAACCCTGTCCATACTGAACTCCTAATCACGACAGCAAGAAGTACACTAAGATCTAACGGAATAGATGAAATCTCATGGAGATTGAGATTAAAACTGAGGCTATATTTGGTCAACCAATCTAGACATGGGTTGCCTATCTTAAATTGATGATCAAAGGAGATTTTCCAATCTTGGGAACCTCATCCTAAAATTTTGTTAACCAAATGAGGAAAACTGATAAAATGGTTATGATGATCACCGTCTGCTCTGGGAATACCGATGACAAATAAGGAATCTGACTCAACTTGGATTTTTCGAGAGCCTTTAATTATTTCAGACACACTACAAGCCTGAAAGAATACCCCAAAATTCCTGTTTTATAATTCTCCACAGTTTTGCAATAGAATTTCTATTAAATTTAATTTAAAAATTCCTTAAAATGGTGAAAGAATTATTTTATAAGCAAACTACCATTCTTTTATTTATATATATGTTCTCATACCTTTCCTTCATTTAGTGATATAAATACCTTCCTTTAGTGATATAATTAAATAAGGAAAGGATAGTTAGATCATAAAATATTAATTTTATTTTAATTATATATTAATAGTTAAAATTAATATTCCCTTAATGAAAATTTTATAATAAATTTAATGTTAATTCTTTTATAAAATGGGATGAAAATCCATGAAGTCGTTTGGTTCGTATTAATAGTATATGAAGTTCTATTTTTTAAGAAATAAAAAAGAGTTGCGTTAATCGATTGACTATTATCTAATATAATAGAGGAAATAGAACTTCCTGATAAGTATTACTTCTCACAAAATATAAAAAATAACTTACCCCACCTTCCCTTGAATAAGTTCTATTTCTTATATTATCTATGAATATGATAATAAAATTATTCTTATTTAATTTAATTAATAATAATTAAAATTTATTAATTTATATTTTAATAGTGTTAATGATATAATAATCATTTTATTAACACTTTATAAGATATTTAAAGTTGAATTAAATAAAACATATAAAATTATTTTTTAAGAAATATTACTTCTTATGTATTAATCAAATAATTTTGAGTACTTTTCAAAAAATTTATATTAAAAATTATATTCTTAAAAATTTAATTTTTTTTATAAAAAATTATTTTATATATGAATCAAACGACTCCCACATATATAAATTAAAATTACAGTAAAGTTTTATATAACTTTCACTAAATTTTGAGAAGGTTTATATATATTTTTAAAATTTTTTAAAAAATATTGTAGGGAAAATAAAATAAAACTAGCCTCAGAAAAGATTATTTTAGTCATCAATATGGTCCGGTTTGAATAGTCCAATGGGAGAAGAAACTCGTCCCCATATCATAGATGCGGTGATCTGGCAAAACACGTGTCCCCTTTATACGCGCATTGACTCGAGCTCCGAATGTGGAATATTAACTGCCCTACCCCAAGTAGCAATGCAAACGTTCAACGAACGTTTTTTGCTTTTCGAGTTTGTCTTTATTCACTTTTCCAACTAAATAAATGCATCATGATCCTCATTGAACGACAAGGATCCCTTTTCATTATGCTGATTCCTGATGTAGTGAAACTTGATTTCATGATTTTTCATCAATCAACTCTCTGTGTTTTCCGAGAAAATGCCAAGAAAAACAATACAATTATCTAAAAACAAGAAAAATAAGATTTACTAGTTGTACTTTAATCAATAATACATGAAATATTACCGTGAATTCTTCCTTCATAAACATAATGAAAAGAAAATATAAAATATATGGCAATGCTTTTTTTTATTATTATTAAAATGGTGGCCGGGTGAAATAATCATTTTTTAGAATATTAATAAATTTGTTACTTTTTAACAAACATTTCTCAAAACTCAAATTTCAAATAAAATTCATCTAAAATCAATATTTTTTATTAAATTAATATCTTATTAAAAAATTAATAATATTTTGATGTAATGATATAAATGAAAGCACAAGGATTTAACACCTTATATAGAAAAGTTTTAAAAAATAATATAAATATAATAATTTAAAGTATTGCTATATAAAATTTTATTTTTTAATATATTAAAATTTTTATTTTTTAACTTTAATTCATTTATTTTAAACTTATAAAAATAATTTAACAATAAAATACTTGACTTGCAACTCTTCCACGTTACTCCATAATTAATATTGAAAATGGAAATAACAAAAATTGTGGGGCCTTGATGCTTTACGTTTGAATTATTGGAGTAAACTCGCACGTTTACTTTGAGTCGACTTTTTGACCGGATTGAACAAATCTAACGAACAAAAACATGGAATCACGTGATTGTGAAGCTAGGCTAAGTGGAAAAAATGTTGCATTCCCATTGGCAGTTGAGGAATTTCACTATTCTGATCTACCGCTCGGCTGTCCAAAAGGAAAAACACGTTCTAAAGTGATCGACGAATTTACCAACTTTACAATCCTATAAAATCGCACTGAATTTGGGTAAAACCGAAGGAAAATGTTAACAAAAGACTGGATTACTATTAATTATTAAATATAATTTTTTTATTAATTAAATTACATAATTTATTTTTATTTTCAATAATATAATAAATAATAATATATCTACTTTTTTTATTTTAATAAAATATTTAATATATTATTATTTATTATAATATTAAAAAAGATAACATTTAACCTAATTAACTTAGAATATTCTTTTAATACTTAACAATAATACTGAAATTATTGTTAACGTTTACCAAAATTGAATTATCTGATATATGCTAACAAGAGGCCAATGGAATCATACTGTGAAATCCATGCAGATTAGTTTTGGCATACAGAAATCAAAGTTTTCATATTTATTAAATTAGATTTTATCATTTTGACATACTGTGAAATTAGATTTTATCTTATCATTTTATATTTACTTATAATTCTTAATTTTTATTCAAAATCTGATTTTAAATTTTATTTTTGATGTATATAATATTGCTATATTTTAAATTATATAATAGTAATTACTCTATATGTTCCTTTTTAAATTTTATTTAAGGTTATTGCATAAAGATTAAGAAAGACACTAAACAATCTTGATTTTAAAAGAGATGAGTTACAATTTATTAATATAGTATTTAGTAAAAATCAATTGATAAATAATGTTATTGAACATTTATTTAGATAACAACAATAATAAAAAAATAAATGCAAGACAAATTCTACTTCAATGTACGTATCAATTGACCTAATTGATGAATTGTAGACCATTAAAGTATATATTTTTTATCCTAGAAAAATATAAAATTCAATGTAAATTATTAAATTCTCAATATATAGAAGAATTCCCCTAAACACAATCATGGTCTTCAAATAAATAGAAATAAAATTTTTTATTTAAAATAATATTTAAAAAAATGAAAGAAGTATTTTAGAGCATCATGAGTGATATTAAAGTTCTAGTTGTATATTTTAGTAGTTATAGATTTTGAGCCCTCATATTTAGTAGATACAACAAAAATGTTAGGTTATATGAGTTAAAAAAAATTGTAAAATTCCACCAACGATTAAATATAATATAGGATTTAAATTTAGTTTATTGCAAGTATATATTAATTTTATATTATTATTCCTTTTTATATTATTATGTCAATAGAAAATTAATAAAATTTCTTTAAATTTATTAAAAAAATTTAATTATTATTATTATTATTATCTTTTTAATAATATATCTTCTTCTTAGTAAAATATTTTAAATTTTAAACTCTATAATGCATAAAATTATTTAAATAATTCTAACCAGTCCAATCGACCGTGTAATTTGGGCTTCATAATTGTATTGAATCAATTAAATTTAGAGCGTGGTCGGGGGACCAAAATGATTCTATATATTTGTTGAAAATGACTACAACAGTTAAATTTTCCGCCTCCACTTAAGACAAGTCTTTTCATTTTATTCTGATCAAAGACATTAAAGTTATTGATTTTGAAAGACAATTTCTCAAGAGTCAATTTTACGATCGAGTTTCTTGACTATATCTACCGAAAACAGTGTAACTCCGTTATTTCTCAACTTAATAATTAGCATCTTATCCAAAGAATAATGTTTTAGAGAGAGAGAGGGCAGGGGTTAAAACTTCTTACTCTTTTACTTCGTTTGTTTTTTAAATATATATTTTTAATAGAATTTTATTACTTTCTATATATAGATAAAGAAGTAATAAGTATCTTTATATTTTATGATTAAAAAATATTCATAAAATAATGATAATAGAGAAAGGTTTTTTTTTCTTATAAAAAAATAAGAAGTTATTTTCTATTAAACTCATTATATTTAATATTAAATATAAGAATAAATTTTCATCTTATTAATATTTTGTAATTGTATTTTTATAAAAAAAATTTCTGTACAAAAAAATAATAATCTTTCACCATATATCATAATAATATAACATATTGCTATTCTCAGAAAATAAATCAAGTTATAATATCAAAATATAATGAAAAATAACATTAAAATTTTAGAATTATAATAGGATTAAAAACTCTTCTGTCAAAATTAAGAAAATTATAATTATTTTTTTAAAAAATTATATAATCTCTTAAAAATTAAAATATTCTCTCCGAATTCTTAACAAATTATATTTTTATTTCTTCCGATTATTTAGCATTTTCCTTGCAATAATTACGGTGCTAGCAGCGAGCAGAAGTCTATCAAATTGACAAGAGTAAAGTTTTGCAAAGCGAAATTAAGTGTGGACACAGCAAATAGCAGTTGATGCCAAGATCATGTATGTGAATCACGTGATCAAAGCGACTAATTCATGAGAAATCTGAACAAAATTATTGTATTTGGATTTGGTGCATTTCTTAAAAAAATATGAGATAACTTTCAGTCATAAATAGATACAATCTTTTTTGTTTAAACCGTAGATTTCAAAAAAAAATTTAGAGTAAAAATTATATATTTCTCTAAAAATGATAGAAAAATAATAGAAAAAAAGAAAATCTAGATCCAATTTTAACACAATCAAGGGAATGCTAATGGGAAAAAATTACTAAAGTTTTTTATTAAAATATTTTTATGAAAAATTCATTTGTTTTTATATAAATAAAAGGGTAACATATTATTCTTATATCTTATTATAAAAAAATATCTTACAATCATGAAAATTAAGGAAAATATTTTTTTATTTTTAAAAAATTATCTTCTATTAAATTTCTTACATTTGATATTGATTATATAAATTCTTTTTTTTATTTTACTAATTTATGACTATATTTCTATAAAAAAATTTTATCAAAATAAAATACAATTAAATCAAACAATTTCGAAATAATTTGTGGAGCTTGACCCCAAAATGTGAAACATGTTTCGTCCTGTCATCAAAATAAATACGAAAATGGTCTTGTATGGTTGCATCTGCCTCTGATACTCAGTAAGAATTTCCTCTATTCTTTGGAAAGTTCGAATACTCAGTAATTAAACGGGTTGAAAAATTTTCATATTAATTATATATATTTTTTAAAAAATTTTCTAATAAATTATTTTGTAATAGTTTTATTAGATGTTATATTTTTTTATAAAAATGAGAAAAAAATTTATGCAACTTTAAATGATGATGCTGTAACTTTTTTCAATATATTTATTACATGTCAAATTTGCAAACATATGTAATTTTTATTAAGAAATTATTAATTTTATAACTTTTATGTATATATTAAACTTTTTTAAAAATATGAAAAAATTTTAATTACTGCCGAAGAATTATCCCATTGATAAATATTCTTATAGATCGTTGCCTGACCTTAGCCAGGAACAAATAATCGAACAAAGGAACATGAGACGCGTGAGGTCTGCTGGCGCATAAGAACAATGGTAGCAAGTCAGCTAATTAGTTATGACAATGGGACTAACCAAATAACAAGTGACCGGTACAATAACCTATTTATACTCATCCAGAGCCTTCCAACCTATGGCAAGATGACACTTGTAAATAATTTATTAAATTATGGAAGAGTATATGCCTATCAATCTGAAAATAGAAGCATATTTTTTTTACACGTGTAATTTTTAGAATGTGAAATTTTTAGAAATGTAATTTTGAAAATTTTAATTTATTGAATTGTAATATTCTCATTTTTAGAATAATTTTTTAGAATAATTTCTCATATTTCTAAATAATTTATATTCCCATATTTAATTTACATTTTATATTCTTAAAAATTTCATTAATTTTTTCAGAACACCCTTATGAATTTTTTCATTATAAATTATGAAAAATCATAATTTAAATTAAAAATATATAAATAAATGCCTTTCAACACCTAATATAAAAATTATAATTGTATAGACTATGCATCTAAATTTTTATATCATTAGAAATTATAAAACCTAATTATAAATATTTTTTCATTATAATGGCATGAGCTATACATTTAAAATTTTGTTTTTTTATTTTTACATCTTAATTTTCACAAATTTCAAAATTGTGACAATATAATGCTTAGAAAATAAAAATAAATATATAATGAAAACATCCTCGTGTATCAAATATATAACCAGCAAATTTTACTTTATTCAACCAAGACCGGTCAACCAATGTTCGGTAGTCTAAAACTTCCGCATTGCAAAACATTACCTCGGTCCGGAAGAGGCTGCAATTTAAAGAGACCAAAAACCTCATTTAATTACCTCACATTATGGTTGGTTTTAGAAATTAAAATTGATAATTTAATTATTGAAGAATATAAATTTTATATGTTAAAATTTTTAATTTAGCAATAAATAAATAGAATTTATGAATTACTTAAGTATTGAAAGTGAAGGATTTAACCTATTTAATATTCTAAATCCAGTTAAAATAAATGTTATTTTACAAATTTCACTTTATTTTTGAGACATTATGTTAGCTATCATTCTTCACCTATGAAAATTAAGTAAAATTATCCCTTTTCAATTCAATTGTTGAAATTGAATTGTACAAAATTTCAAAACTTTCAATAATTTTTAAATACTCTATCCAAACATAATATTATAATATTTACCATTTAGGAGCGGGTTAGTTCTTTCATTTGAACGGTAGAGAATGTATAGAATGAGTAAACTTATTTGAATGATGAAAAAAATATTGAATAGAATAATTGTATATTATTTGCACGATATTTTCCTCCTTAATTCCTACGGGCATAGCAAGTGCTAAATAAATTAGGTTAACTCTCAGCAGGCTGCGTCATCTAAATGAAGCAAGCAAGAGAGTGAATTGATTTCGATAAAAATATCTATATTTAATAGGTATTGCACAAATTGATGAATATTTATTTAATAAATTTTATTTAAATTATATTCACTACTTAATATTTTAGATTTGGGTTTAATTATTAATTATTTAATAAGTTTTGGATTGTTTTTAGATATCAAATTAGATCTATTAATATCAATTTGTAAAATGTATGAATTTGTCTCTTATAAATATTCAATGGATTTAAAAAAAAGTTTTGGGTTTCACATTAGACATGTTTGAATAACCTATTTTATAATTAATATATTATAGTATGAAAATCAATATATATATAAAAGAATATTGTAGTAGTTTATTTAAGATAAACTTTTTTAAAATATTTAAATTTATATTAAATTAAATATATATTTTAAAATAATAGTTTTTATTTTATAATATTAATTTACATAACATAACTATGTAAGAATATTTAATTATAATATAAACGAATAAATAACTATCTTTAGTCCAATACAACATTTATTTGACAAATTTAATAATGATATAATCCATATTTATCCTAAATATAATATAAATAAGTTAAAGGAAGAATAGATGGAAATGAGATTGTGATGTGTAATTTTTTTTTCAAAAAGCTTAAAATTATATTTTTGGTTAATCCAATGAATTTATTTTAAATTTTTAATTAAATTTTGTTAGATTTTTAATGAATCTGAATCTTTAATAAATTTGAAATAACAATCTTTGATGAATTTAAGTCTGCTCGAGTTTAGATCCAAACTACCGACCCATTTGGCATTTGACAACTACTATCATATAATATGAGTACCAACAATTTTGAATAAATGAAATTATGAGATGTGAAGTTTATAAATGATTTATCAATATTTCTAACATAAATTAAATCCGATGTTCAATTTTTTTTATTATTCATATATAGTACAATTATCATCCTAAGTACAAAAATAGTTTCTTGACATTTATTTTGTATAAAAGTTATGTGCTTCTTTATATTTTATTACAAATTTGAATCCAAAGTTAATTGCTGATAAATTATTTAAAATCATTTAATAACAAAAATTATAAATAGAATTTATTCATTGTACAGAACTACCCAACCAACAACGCCGTCTGCTTAAAATTTTTTTTCATCATTCTCCTCTCTCTTTTGACCGCCGAATGGTCACCACGGTATTATATATCCGAAAAATTGTTTAGATCTAAATGTTTTCAATTTTTTATTTTTAAATTTTCTTTAATTTTTAAATAAAGACAATTTTTTATTCTAAAAATCATAATTTTTTATTAACTTGTAAAACAAATTTTCATATTTATATTTTTCATATAATCAAACCCACAATTTATTTAGATCATATTCAACGTCGTTAAATAATAACATCATTAAGACTCTAAGCATATGACCCCGACCAATCAGCATCAATCTCTTTCAATTTGTCAAAATAGCAGCCGCTTTCTCTTACCACTGCAAATTTAAAAACCAACTCCTTCCAATCACACAATCTCATAAAAGCCAAACCAGCAAAACAACATTTATCCACTCTCCCATTTTCTGCAAATAATTTGGCAATTTTTACACAAAACTCCATGGATGAAATTGAAGTTCCTCAGTATTTCATCTGCCCAATATCCCTACAGATCATGAAAGATCCTGTAACCGCAACAACAGGCATCACATACGACCGAGAAAGCATAGAAAAATGGCTATTTATCAACAACAACACAACCTGCCCGGTCACCCAGCAGCCACTTCCGAATGACTCCGATCTAACCCCTAATCACACCCTCCGCCGCCTGATCCAAGCCTGGTGCACCCAGAATTCTTCGCTCGGCATTGATCGGATTCCTACTCCGAAGCCAGTAATCAACAAATTTCAGGTCACAAAGCTCCTCAAGGAAATGAAGAATCCTCAGTCGCAGCTGAAAACGCTCCGCCAGCTGGAATTGCTAGCTGCCGAGAACGAGCGGAATCGGAAGTGTTTGCTTGAAGCTGGTGTGCCTAAAGCCATGATCATTTTCATATTGAATTGTTTCAAAAAAGGTGAAATTTGTGATGGCCTCGAAGAAGCTCTTAGTTTATTGCAGTTTGTTAAAATTCCTTCAGATGAAATAAAGCTCGTTTTAGAAGAAAGTGATCAGATATTGGATTCTCTGACGTGGGTCCTGGAATGCGAAATGGAAAACTCCATTGCCGTGAAATCCCATGCAGTTCTAGTGCTCAAAACCATCGTTCAGAAGGCCAATTCCACTGTTCTGGAAAGGATGAAACCAGAATTCTTCCAAAGAATTCGGAGAGTTTTCAGAAATGGAAGTATTACACTACAGGGAATCAACGCTGCTTTACACGTGCTTCTGGCGGCTTGTGCTTCGGGAAGAAACCGGCGCATGATGGCGGAGAACGGCGCCGTTTTTGAACTGATCGAACTCGAATTAGCAGCGCCGGAAAAGAAAACCACAGAGCTCATATTGGGAATAGTATTCCACCTGTGTTCTTGCGCTGATGGAAGAGCTCAGTTTCTAAGCCACGAAGCCGGCGTCGCCGTCTTGACGGAGAGAATCATGAAGGTGTCGCCGACGGTGGATGAAAGAGCTGTGTTTATCCTTTCATTGATCACCAGGTTCTCACGGACGCAAACCTTGCTTCAGGAGATGTTAGGTTTAGGAACTGTGTTAAAGCTTTGCATGTTGCTCCAGTCCGATTATCCTACGTATCTGAAAGAAAAAGCTGGGGATATAATTAAGTGTTACTCTGAGGTTTGGAAGAGTTCTCCATGCTTTCCTGGAATTTCTCTTCAGGAAAGCTTTCCCAGGTGGGGGTGATTAATGGAATCACCTTCGCCTATACTTTTCTTTCTGGTCTTGTTAATACAATCAAGCTAAGCAATTGAAAATAGCTTTTAATTCCTGCCATTTTCTTTTAGCAGATAGCAAGGATTCCAAAAGTGGTCCGCAGCATAGACTCTAATTGTTACTGAATTGGTTGCAATTACATTCAATAATTTATGTAATCGGATTGGACGGTTGACTGCCACCGTTGAAAAAGACGATTTTCATCGGCAGCAAAATCATTTTTGTAATCGGACTGTTTTGAAACAAATATAAAATATAAGATCAATTGGATTAAATTAAGAAAATCGAAAGACAGATTCTTATTAAAGAAATGATCAGATCATTTCTTATTATACGTTTTTGTATTGGGTTGACGTTGACCAAGAAGCATATTTGTTCCAAAAAATTTAAAAAAATCAATACTAATTAAATAAACAGGAATACTATATATACTCAAAATGATATTTGAAATTGGATTTCAAATAAAAATTATGGGATGTCATAATATAAGATGGCATGGCAAATTTATAAAATTCAATCTAATAAATATAAAAAAAACTTAGAATTCAATTTCGAAACCCATTTTGATATTTATAATATTTTTCTTAAATAAAACAATTATAATTCACTGTTTCTAATTTCTTATAATTTTTATAAAGGGGATTGCTTACTTTCACATTTATACATGGACTTTAGCAATATCTAATTTTTTATTTGCATAAAAAAATTATACTACTAATTTAATGATAATAAAATAATAAATAATATTTAAGTAATTTTAATAAACAAATATTAATATAAAATATTTAAATTAACTTCACTTATTTTTTTATCCCTTCAATAAAAGTATTTATTAATTGAAATAGTTGATAGTAATGATAAATTAATTATAATATTTTTTATTATTTTATTATTAGTAAATTAATACTATGACTTCTTCATTCAAATGAAAAATTAGAGGTTGCTAACCTCCTCTTAAAAATATAAAGGTTACCAATTCTTTTTTATAAAATTTCAATTTTGTTGACTATTGAAATAGTTGATTGACCAAGGAATTTGCTTAAAGAATGGATAGTTCAATGTATATGATGAAAATGATCTATGGGTAAGGGCATCAAGTAGATTGTAATTTGCGGATCAGGCTAGTTGGCCCACAAATTTGAGTAAACTAAACTACTTAAAATTTAGTTCATTTTAATCACGAGCTTATATGGATCAACCTTTGTGGAGCAAAGTTCAAACTAAATTGAATTCGTCCATGGATTTTATAATTGAAGTTCACTGATTTGTGAACCAAACCAAACTAAACTAAATTAAACAACTCAAAATTTAGTCCATTTTTATTGTGGGCTTATACAATTAAGAAGGATATGATCTTCAAATATATCAAAGAGTACAAGTTAAGAGTAGACTTCAATGACAATGACATTGTATATAGGTTTAATGGAATTGAATTTAGTAGGTACCTTGGTTCCTTGATACACACCAAAGTACCTATTACTATTAAACAATGGTGTGAAGTGGAAAATGATATCAAAGATGCCATCTAGGATGATATATTCATAAAGAATCTTAATACTTATTTCTATTTCAAATTTTGCACTTGTATAACAAAAAGTCTTGGATTAGTAATCATATTTGTTATTCATTTGTGAGTTGCCTTGTAAGCTAACTTTAATATTAAGATGGATTACAAAGACCATATCT
Source organism: Sindora glabra (assembly GCA_020226215.1). Lineage (NCBI taxonomy): Eukaryota > Viridiplantae > Streptophyta > Magnoliopsida > Fabales > Fabaceae > Sindora > Sindora glabra. The sequence goes on from CM035228.1 coordinate 19,983,457, forward strand.
TTCCATTAATGAAAATGAGGTAGAACAATTTTAAGGATAAGTAAAAGAAGTGGTATGTCAACCTCGTAAAGATAGAGGGAGGACTTGCCCTTGAAAAATATCACTAGATTGACTAGCAACTATGAGAGAAGTTCATATGATAAGTCATTTGGAGGAATTCTAAGTAAATATTGCCATCACAATACTATTGTCTTTTTTTCATTATTGACAGTGAATTTATTTTTTTTAATCAATAGGCCATAAGAACACAAAATAAGGCAAACCAAGCCAAAAATGAATACAAACATAAATGGTCTCGACGAAATAGAAGCTTGAGGAAGAGCTTATCAAAGAAAGGAATAAAGTTATTCATGAGTTATAAATGAGAGTTAAAATTAACAATTAAGGCAAATTCATGATAGAGGAAAGTCAACCATCATAATACTAATTTTATTTTTATTTGTTAAATATGAAATGTAATGTTCATTTACTAGCACATAATTAATTATGTTTGATTAATATTATGTTAGCATAAATTCATGTAGAAAGTCACCTAGGGAAATTTTCAAGTAGGAGGAAGGATGGACATTTTAATTGCTTCACTAAAAACTTGAAGGCATCCCAGGCATACGAAAGGTGTTGGAGGATTAATAGGTCCTAAGAAATACTTGAAGGAGGTTTAAAATATTCTTGCAATGATTAATTATCCAATAAAAAAATGGAACATAAGGCTAAGATAAAAGAGGAATTGAAGGACATGGTTCTATAGTATGTAATGGCTATCCTTTAGTAGGAGGGTAGGATACTAGCCACCCCAAAGAAGAAGGGAAAGATACCAATGGCAACCCTTACGCCATAGTTAGGCAATTGCTATCTCGCTAACCTTAACCACTTTGCCTAATTATCATAGATAAATTCTTATCACTCTATTATTTGTTACTAAGTACTCCTTAATAATATTATATTTTACATTAATGATGAAAATTAGTTTTTTTTTTCATTACAAGATGGATGTAGATGTGTACTTATGATTATAAAAACCCATATTTGGTAGGTGCTGAAGGGCATGGTTTTCCTCAATCATGTGCTCCATACTATTGCATTAACAGAAGACTTATTTGAGATTATGGTAGATGACATCGAGGATTTTGTGGTTATAGGTGCCATTGCTAATGAAAGAGGTAACCATTATAACCTAAGCAGTTGGCACTTACCTACATTGGGTAAAGACTTTGATTTTATTCTCTATAGAGGTAAAGTTTTCTATTGCTTCAATTCCATTATTTACGATCAAATGAAATATTAACTCATATGTCTTATTTTCATATTTTTTTTGGTAATTCATTTTAGGTACCTTTACTTTGCAAGAAGAAAAGAGCAAAGAGAAGCTATAGGAGAACTAGGACAAGGATAACAAATCCATAGAATCAAATACTTTGGCAACTTATACTTAATAAAAAAAAATAAAAGGTGGCATACCTTGGGAACTTTTTTGACCCATTGCATAAAAGATGGGAAATGATAATCTCTTTTAGTTGGAAATAAGGGAGGATGTCCTAAGACACAAAAATGTCATTCTACTATCCAAGGATCACATTTAATATCTTTTGAGCTTGAAGGAGATATATGCTTTTAGTGTAGAGACTTAAATCATGTGCATATAAATTTACCCTTCAAGTCTTTTCTTGTTTTATGTACATATCAAATATTATGAATTCTACTACTTATGCATTTTAAAAATGATAGGTATTTGCACAATGTTGCTTAAAATTGAAAGTTGGATTCCTACTTTGATTTCTTATATCCAAACTTCACTCATCATTAGAGTTTCAAAACAAGTACATAAACAAAGTAATGTTAGTGAAGAAGAAGTGATTATGCTACATGATACCATAAGATAACCAATATGTGAGTGTAAAAGTGGGATTTAATTCATCTTTGATTTTATTTTCTTCTCAACTATCTTATTTTGATCTTAATAATATTGTAGCCATTATTAGATGTTAAGCATTGTCAATCCAAAGAATAAGATAATCTACTAGCTTGACCTAATAAGATATGAATTGTGCTTGGGTTGGAAAGCAACATTCACGAAAGCAATGAACATACATTATAAGGTAGGCAACTTTTCCAACAAAATGGTTTCTACCAAATGGTGTAGGTAAAGGTAATGTTCTTATGCTTATTTGGATACCTAATATAGTAATTAATCATCATTTTATGAAATTGACACTATTTTGAATTAATTAGTTACAATGCCCTAAACAAACAAGCAATATTGAGAGTAGGTATTTCATAATGAACTATGCAAGACAAAATTATGTACATAAAAAGGAGTGAAAGGCCTGATAAAGTAATTCATTTGAATTTTAGTTTAATAGATACTTATGAAAAATATATAATTCTATCTTCTTATTGAATTTTATATGTAAACATGCAATTCTTCTAAAGAAAAATAGCATCCTACATTAAAAAAAAAGATAGAAGTCTTACAAGAGGAATAAGCTACATATGTTTTTAGAGAAAGAAGCATTAGCTTGAGGAAGCTACCTAATGTATAACTTATTCAGTCCAATTATAATTGAAAATGTATATATGCTTATGCTTATAAGATATAGTGCAATTAGTTGTAAATATATATATTATTTTCTATACATTATTAAAGTTACTTATAAATATTACTGTATAATTTAATATTATTTAAAAGATAGTGCTCTTTTGTATTAGTAAGTGTGTCTACCTTGTTATTTATGTAATAAGTTTAATTTCAAATTTTTTGGTAGTAACATAAGTAATTTAAGAAAAAATGTTTAATGACATTAATATTTTTTTTATTAATAACTGACGTGGATAATGTATGATGTTGATTTTATATAAATACTCCACATGGAAAAGTAAAATTATGTCTCACTCAAAATTAGGAAGTAAAAGTAACAATTAGATAAAATGTAAAACAACATTAGTTTTATTTGAAAAGTAACATGGAAAACTAAACTATACGAATTCAATTTTAGTTTATAACTAACGTGAAATACTTAAATAATGCTATTTTTCTTTCCTTGAACATAAAACTTGTGACTAATATAGGTTTGGATTCTACATTTTGATTTTATTATTTAGGATTTTAGGTGTTAATATATTCTTCATGAGTATTCTCCTTGTCCTAACATGAATCCAATTTGAATCATGAATCCAGTCTGAATCATTTTAATGAGGTTACTTAAAGTTAGAAAGAAGGTCGTAACTCCACTAAATGATTCAAATGAGATTCATGTTTGATTTTGAAAAAAAAGGTAAAGCATTTTTCTCATGAAATTAGTAGTGCCCTATGGATAGATTAACTAATTAATTTTTTTTGTAAGCAAGAAGTTTGTTGTAATTTCTTTATACAAAATATCACATTAACTTAAATTTAACTATTTGTCCACTCTCATTGACACTTTCTTTTCAACGTTAAGGTTTCTTCAAACGTCTCATTTTTCATTTAACCTAATAAAGAACATCTATTTATTGTATATTGTGTTCATATGTTTGGATTTTATGTTTCTAATTTCATTATTTAAGATTTTGAGTGGTGTAGATTTCTTGAAAAAAAAGATGGTAGATTTCTTGCTTACAAAAGAAGATCAATAATTATTTCTGTACAGAAGGTCAAGATGACGAGAATACCATGCAAGCAACACATGATACTATCAAAATTTAATGGCATAAGTTAAGTAATAAATTTTTCTTCAACCATGGCATAATGTATTACATTGCACCTACAACATCAATTTTGATATACTTGTATTCTTATTTTATTGCAATGGGATTCACAAAGGTTTTTGTAAGTAGCCATGTTATTAAACAACAATGTAACTTCCTTTTGTGCATTTAGAGGTGTATATATATATATATATATATATATATATATATATATATATATATATATATATATATATATATATATATATTTCTTCTATTATTAAACCCAATTAAATATATAAAATTATTGTCATTGGGCATTTATTATATTTGGAACATTATTTTTTATTATAAAAATATTAAGATAGAGCATGAATACTATTGTTTTACTGCTTGTATAATAATGTGAATTGTTTGATTCTATAATTAAGTTTGGAGACCACTTTGAGAGTAGTGGATTTAGAAAAGTTCTAATGAAAAATTAATAAATAATATTAGTTATTTTATAAAATCATTGTCCTATCCAACATTATATGTTGGTTATTTAATAAAAGCAATGTAATATATGAAATTTATGATACAAAAAATTTGATTTTCAACAACAATTAAAGGACCAGCATTTTAGATAAACAATAATGTCAATTTTTAAACACAAATTTGATATCTTATTTCAATTATTCAATAATATTTAAAAAATATCTCAATTTTTATGTAAAAGAACTAACGTCGTTAAATGTATTTAACAACAGTCAAAAATTAATCTTGAATAACAACTGATATGAAATTGATTAAACAAACGACGTTAAAAGATACCAATGATATCAAACACTTTTTCTTATGCATGCCATTGAAGCTTTCTTTTTGTCTTTTTAAGGCTAAAATGAAAGGTAAAGAGCAATTAAGAATTTTACAATCCTAGATAGAAATAAAGATATGATGATGAAGGCTAAGTGATTTATTTATTTATTATATAACCGTTTTCGCCAAAGTGAATATGTGCTTTGGCTTTAATTGTTACATGATACTATAGTTATTTTGTAGCGTAACGTTGCTTCAAACGTTTATCTAAAAGATAATTTTATACAAATATCAAAGTTTTAAGAGGTTGTGTATTTCAATAACCTTGTATTTTTTTAAAGTAAAATGATAACCAAGCAAGATAATTAATTTAAAAATTAGAATATTAATAAATTTTTCCTCTTTTAATAAAGGATATCTCTAAATTTTGAAATCCTATTCATTGTGAAGTCAAATTTATTTGGAACCAATATACTTTCCACTTAATCACTATTAGTCAAAAATCTTATTTATTTCAATATGATTTGTGGTGATATTTGCTAGTGTATTCTGGACTTTCAACAAGACTTAGTAAAGGTCAACTTTGTGGCCAAATTTGGAATAAAAATTTAGAAGTATTAAAATTATAATTTTAATATTATTTCATAATTTTAAAGTATCAAATTTATCAAATTCATGATCAAATCCAAATATGTAACTGCTCATGAAAATTGAAATTATAATTCAATATTATTTTTATAATTTTTGAAATATCAAATTTTTCTAATTTTATGGTCAAATCTGAAATAAAATTTAGAAGAATTGAAATTATAATTCTAATATTATTTCACAATTGTAAAGCATTAAATTTGTTAACTTCATAACTAAATCTAAATATGTAACTGCTTAAGAAAATTGAAATTATAATTTAATATTATTTTTATAATTTTTGAAATATTAAAAATTTTCAATTTTATAATCAAAATTGATTAAAGAATTACTTAGAAAATTGAAATTATTTTTATTGCACTTACAACTAATTTCAATATTATTCCGTCATCACAAATATTTATAATATTCTTGTAAAATATAAATATAAATATGAGGGCATGTGACAATTATAAAATAATTTTTATATACAATAATATTAAAATTTTTTATTTAATCAGTTCACTTAATTTAATTTTAAAATATTTCTCACTTTATAAATATTAAATAGTTTGAACTTCTAAACTATTTTATTTTTTTCCATCATAGGAATTGCAAAATAATATCTTAGAATAAAAATTTACTAATTTTTTTTTATTTTCAAAAAAAGTACATAGAGTATTTTAAATAAATATTAGTTAATTAACCTTTTTAAAAAAAATTAAAAAAATGAATTAGGTGGGACAGTCACTGACTGTCCCACCTTTATTCATAAAAGGACGCCCTTCACAGGACGTCCTTCTTGTGAAGGGCGTCTTTTACTAAAAAAAATTTAATAAATTAAATAAAAAAAGAAATGGATGAAGGACACCCTTCATGTGAAGGATGTCCTTTATCATTATTATATTTTTTTTATAAATAAGAAAGAAAATAAGAGGTACATTATGATAAGATATTTTGAATATATGATTCTCATCATTTTTTTTAAGCTGATAATAATGTTTGTATTTATTCTTCAACTATCCCTACAACTTCATTTTTTATTATTATCAGGAGCTCATGTTTATGCCTTGAGGAATGAAGTTTGTTTTTTTTTTTTTGGTGATATAGATAAGAGTAACAATAATAATTATTGTTTTAAAATGCATGATTGAGATTTATTTTATATTAAAAAATATACATTAGAAATTCTAAAAAGATGAAAACTCTAGCATTCAAAATATAAAATTAAAGAGAGTGAAGAATGAATACTTGGTAAGAGAGAATTTCTTTTCAACCAATTTTCTCTGCTACACTCTTCCTTTTTCTACTTGTTCCTCTTTGCTATACTCTTCTTCTCCTTCAGAAATTCTTACAAAAGAAATTTATTTTGTAGTTTTTCTTAATTTTTTTTACTCTTTCCCCTTTTTGCCTCCTCTGTGACTCTCCTCTTACCCTCCTCCGTGTCTTCTTCTTTTTTATGCCCCCTTTCTCTTCTCTGACTTCCCCCTCAAGATATTAGTGAGAGTTAGATAAATAAAAAGGAGGAGCTGCCCATAAGTAACATACCCTTCCTTTCTTCATGTGTGAAAGGAGAGAATTTCACACCGAATTTAGTAGAGAAACAGGCTCCATAATAGATAGCAATAGATAACTGCCAATTGAAAATGAGAATAATAGAAGCAATTGGTTATAATTTTTATTTATTTTGATATTTTTTTATTTTTTACTTTTATAATTTTTTTATTAAAATTTTCTTTTTTTTTTGAAAAATTATTTTAATTATATTATTAATTGGATAGGATGTCAACAATATGATTTGTAGTGATATTTGCTAGGGTATTCAGGACTTTCAACAAGACTTAGTAAAGGTCAAAATGCCAATATTAAATTTTGGAGAAAGTAAAAAATATTTGACTCAAACAAAATTTGACATTTTTCAAAGGTTATATACTTCTTCTGTATTTAGAATTCATTTTTTTTTTTTGTGTATGTAGGTAATTTAATCATTCTTACTATTAAAAAAAATACTTTAAAGATGAAGAATGGGTGAATTTTTTGATTGGACTAAGGAAAGTATTAGTTTGAATCACGTAATCTAAGAAACTAATCGGCGAAATCGTCTTCATAATTAGTTTTTGGTGTGTATATATTGTCATTTAACATTAATTCTACTCTACCTGAGACTTCAAAATTGATGGACAATAATTTTTTTTTTATTTTCCCTTAACTTGCTAGTATTAATATGGGACAAACTAGGTCTTTTCAAAGATTAGATTACCAGAAATATGAAACACCCATTTCAAAGATTAGATTACCAACTGGATGAGAATTGGGTTAACTCTGGACCATTTCATCATCATCATATTGGGTCATTAATGGCTTAATGTTAAGAGTAAATTGTAAAATTCAAATTGTCTTTTTCGCTCCCAATGAAATATATATATCTTATGAACTTTATTATTTTTATTTGTTTTCCTCATTTGATTAGTAAAATTCATCTAATTTCATTCTTTTAAGAATAAAATCAAATAAATTTCTATTTTGCAAAAATAAATTTAAGAAAAAGATTTTAAATAGATAAAAATGAAAAAAATTGAATTTCACAGCAGTGGAATGAAGATTTACTCTAATATATTAAACCTAAAGTAAACTGTCTATACACTTTAATTAATATTTATTAATTGGAAACATGGCTGAAATTTGAACATTGAAACTGATGTACAAACAATTTCAATTTTCATAACTTGCCCACTTCTAATTTGGGGGGCAAGCGGGACTTCAAGATATAAATTAAATTAAATTATTTGATGTGGTCTTTGATTGGGCTTTATATTTGGTCAAGTTTCATAGATGAATTTCTTTTTGGTGTCTTTACTAGGTAAGTACCAAAACCGAAATTAAACCTTTAAACAAGGATGCATTCTTTTGACCGTTATTTTTCACGGGCTCCCTTTGACCACTTACAGGGCAATTGGTTCAACCTCAGACGCTACTTTAAACAGTTTGAATATTCCAAAATTGTCTGAAGATCAAGTGCAGTTGTTAAATGAAGAGTTTCAAAACAAGAAAATTAAGGATGCTGTTTTTACTATGGAAGCAGATAATAGTCACGGACCGGATGGTTTCACAAGAAGATTTTTTCAAACCTTCTGGATAATTGTTAGAGATAAAGTGCAACAAATGGTGTTTTCTTTTTCGAATAGAGGTCACTTACTTAAATCACCAAACCACACATACATTTGTCTTAGTCCGAAAGATAAAAAAACAGAATACACTGGCTGATTTTAGACTAATAAATTTATGCAATGTGATTTACAAGATCATTTCCAAAACATTAGTTAATAAACTTTGGAGGATTATGAATGATCTTATTTGTCTTAACAAATGGTGTCTTATTTTATAAGGAGAACAAAAAGTAAGAAGTTGTCTGGGAAGCATTAAAGAAAGATTTTCATAAACCTTATGAAAGAATCAAGTGGGGAGAATTAAACATGGTTTGGAACGTATTAATTTCCCGAACAAGTGGATTCAAATGTTAATGGAGTGTATTACCATTGTTTCTTACCAAATCCTCGTTAACGGCGATAAAACAGAACCATTTAAGCCAAATAGAGGTTTGTGACAAGGTGATCCCATATCACTTTACATTTTCATATTATGTGCCAATATTATATGTACTACAATTATTCAACAAGGTGAAAGGGATCAAAAAATTCAAAGCAATTAGATTATGAGGAAAGCCCCAAGATTAAGTCACTTATTGTATGCAAATGATTTAATTATTTTTTTTTTAAAAAAAACAATCATCAAACTTGTCAAATTTTGAATGAACTTCTTTGGAAATTTGGAGCATGTTATGGGTTACAAGTTAATAGGAGCAAATCTAAGATTTGGTTTAGTCCTAATACTCCTAATGATATTAAAGAAGATCTAGTAAATATCATTAAAGTGAATTTACTACTTACTTTAGGTAAATATCTTGGTTCCTAAATTAAGGATAGTAAAGGGAAAAGTTTGATTAGAAAATGCTTAGTGGAAAAGGTCTAGAAATTATTTCAGGGATGGAAAGTTAAGCTACTTTCACAAGCAAATAGATGGATGCTCTGTAAGGAAATTCTTTGGAGCATTCCTACCTATCATATGGGAACAACTAGATTGGGAAAGGTAGATGTTCAAATGATTGAGGGTTGTATTCAAAACTTTTGTGGAAAGGAAACTCGAATTTAAGGAATTTCATTCTATTACTTGGCAATAGCTCAAACAGCCAATTTACAAAAACAGGCTTGGTTTTTTAAATTTAGAGAAATTCAATGAAGCTTTTTTTGTAGAGCAAATATGGAGAATTATTTCACAACTATAATTGCTACTTAGTAAATTTTTGTTTAGGGTTATGCTGGCAAAAAATTGGAAAATATAAACTAGATTAGGAGTTAGGCTTCATGGAGATAAAAAGACATTCAAAAAGTTGGTCCACTCATTACAAAAAAATTTAAAATGGATATTAGAGAAAGAGGATAAATTTCCAATTAGGAGTAAATTTTGGTGACTTGTGGTCACTTTATGCACTCAAAAGTTTCAACTTGTATCAAATTTAAAGCATCTACAAAATAAAAAATAGTTAGTTAAGAAGGAGCAAGCTAATTTCAACCTATATTATTAGAAACAAATTTCACAAACTCATTTAACTAGTATGGAAGTTAAGGATTGGCCGGTGTTGCAAAAGAATAACTTTAGTGTATATATAATTAAATAGGGTATGAAGTGCTTTTTGCTAGAAATCATAATAGTCAGTTGAATGATAAACATTTTTAGCATATTGTATAGAGTCTCCTTTTACCAAGTAGAGGCCTAGTATTTCTTTGGAAATTATACATCAAGGCTTTTTCCTACTTGTGATTTACTAATGTAAAGAACAATTTGTGAGACTTTAAAATTCATTTTTTACAGAAGTAATGAAGAAACAGAAGATCATCTAACTTTTAAATGTCATTTTAGCATAGCAGTATGGTTTAGTTCTTTTATTGAGGCTAGAATTAATTTAGCTAATCATGATGAAATTAAAACTCGATTGAAAAACTTCATTCTCAACAGGAAATCATCAAATTATGAAGACAAAATTAGGACTACATGCCAAAATCATTATTTCTTTTTTTGCAGTTTGGTTAGTTGAAAATATGGCAATTTTCAATAACCAATAATCAAATGTTATGCAAACTATAGCAATGATAACAAAATGAAATATTGAATATATTAATGACAGAGAGCGATATTTATTTAGTTAGATTTGAGCAGATTATCAACATGTATGGAAGAAAGATGAAGTTGAGCATCGAATCTAGAAGATCATGTAGACAAGGTGTGCGTATTTTTTTACAGATCAATAAGGGAAAGTTGGATCCTATCAAAAGATGGTGATTGATTGTAGTATAATATTAGATAATTGGAAATTTTCATGAGCAATATGTATCTCAAACAATTACTAATGGTGAACAAGTGATGCTTATGGTGATGAAGGAATTACTGAGTTTATCATGGATACAAAATGCAAATTGTCTGCTTATACAAGTCAATCAAAAATAACTTCAAAAGGCTTTAGAAGAGGAAGAAATTTTGGTGGCAAAAGAAATGAGAAACCTATGCAAAAAGGTGTGCTTATTGGTGTTACCATTCATAGTTAAGTAAATGGTTTATTGGCAAAGTTTAAGAGTCTTAATTAATAAAATGAGAAGTTATTACTAAATTAGAGTAATGGATTACATAGGGGAGGTAATTAGACTTTTATCCTTATGTAATGCTATTTTATTTTGTGTAATAAAAAAAAGAAAAAAAATTGAAAGACTTTATTTTAAGTTGATGTTTTCTTTTTAATCTTAATTGATTTTGAATTGCTCTAATTTTCTATGCTTTGAGAAGTATTATATAATATTATATAATTTTTAATCTTATTTTAAACATTCATTAAATCAAAGGTGTCCCCTCTTTAACATAATAAGGATCTTTGTATAAGAAATCCATGTAAAGGTTATAACTTAAATTCCATTTTTTGAAGGAATTTTTTATATAAAAATTAGTTATAAAATATCAAGATTTGAGAAAATATTTTATTTATTCAATATTAATTATAAAAAATTTAAGAAAATTATATTTTTATTTTAAAAAAAATTATTTTAATCTATTATTATACTCTTAAATATCTACTAAACCTTTAAAAATCCTGGTGATGATAAGAAGACTTGTAATATAGGAAAGGTTAGTCACATGAGATAGTTGGAAAGCCACAAAATGCATTGTAATGCTTTAATTAATGAGAATGTTTTGAAAATTATTATTACACTCTAAGGAATATTTCATTATATATTTTTCCCTAAATCATAATCCTAAAGATGATAGCAAAATTCTTTTTTACATAAATATGTAAATATATGTATATATAATAAGTGGGAGATTTTGGAAAATGAAGTACTAAGGAAGATTGGTTATAAAATTTTTTATGTAAGTCTAAATGGAGTAATAATAACATAGGCAAAATCAATGCCTTTGGAAGTTTTATAAAACTAATTGATTTCTATTGATATTTTGTTACCAATAATGAACCTATTTATACTGGCTTTAGAATTTTGGAATATAGCCTTAAGAAGAATATGAACCAAGCAATCTTTTTCTTATTTGTCATGTTTTCCCCTAAATAATCAATACTTTCTCTCTCTCTCTTTTTATTCTCACATTTTAACCTTTCTTATCCCTTATCTTCTTCATTTCTTTTCATTATCCTCACCAAAGCAGAACTCTTTCTACTTCCTCTCACTAAGAAGGGAAGCTATCTACACTTTTAATCTCTAAAGAATTTAGGTATGTTAATATTTCTTATGTTACCTTCCTCTATATGCAATTAAATTAAGGTTTTATAAAAAAGAATGTAAGATTTGAGCTTTAGGAAGTTTTATGCCCTAATTTGAAATTCCTTTTTGTTAAGGAATAAATCCATCTTCTTACCAAATCTTGCTTTAGCCTTCCTCTTTTGGTCTAGGTGAGTAGCATTCTACTTAAATTTTTTATTAACTTTATATAAGTCTTGGTATTTAATTTTATATGAAGTTTTAAAGGAATTTTGGTTGAATATTATGTTTTTAGTTTTAAACTTGTAAATATTAAGTGTAATCTTGTTGTTATAACTTAGTTTTTATGAGTTGTGATGGTTTAGTGGAGAGATTTAAAGTTGTGAGAGAGATTCATGGTAAATTTTGTCGAATGAATAGTACTTCCATAATAAATTTGCAAAATTTCTTCATATAATCACTTACATAAGTAATTATAGCCTAATGAATTATTCTCCGAGCTTTCATAATTAATTATAATTAAAAGTTTACTCTCTAGATTCTTATAATCAATTACATAATTAATTATAAGCTTTATAAGCTTATATAATCAACTATTCCATCTTTTCTTTTTTTAAATTGATATGCTCCAAGGATTTTGATTACATACCTCTTTATACTATTAATATGTGGACGAATGACCTTATTATGAATAATTTGGAACAAAATGCTTATGTGCGCCTATGTTAGACTATAAATAAATTTGATAAAGCTATCCAAAGAGGTATGGTAATGTGGTATCTTGAGAATTGCTATTATGGTTTTTCATTTTAATAATTTAATTTATTAATACTCTTCGTGGAATAAATTAGGATGGAAGTTGTTAAACTTTTAAATATGCATGCGATTTCAAAGTGAGCTTGTTTGCACCATAATTGTTTGAATGATAAGCAAGGTTATTTATCTACTCATAAATTATTGTAAATGTTATTGTTGTTATAGTAATAAGATTGATATGTTAGATAAGACATTCATTTGAATTTTGATAAACTGTGTATGGATGTGTATTGATAATGTTAAGGGTTGACATTGTATTATGACTTTATACATTGAATCCATGTGCCTGCTTATAAGGGATAAAATTAACTTAGAGGGACAAGAATGGACTTATAAAAGATAAATATAATCGAGAATTACATAATTATTTAAATGATAAGGAAAGTTATTTATCTACTTATGAATTATTGTAAATGTTATTGTTGTTGTAGAATAAGATTGATATATTAGATAAGGCATTTATCTGAATTTTGATAAACTATGTATGAATGTGTATTGTGACTTTATGCATCGGATCCATATGCCTACTTATGAGGGATAAAATGACTTAGAGGAATAAGAATGGATTTGTAAAAGATAAAATAATTGAGAATTACAAGAAATTTTATTTAAATATTACATTTGCATAATCATTTAATTGTTTCAACCCTTAATGTTAATATTGAAATTATAAATGAAATCAATATTACTTGAAGTATTAACCTTGCATCAAAATTTGAGCACGAGGAATCACTCTATTGCATCTCTATATTTACCTTGGTATCTATTGTGAGATCAAAAACTAACGTTGTCATTTCATGTAAGGGCTTCCTAAAAAGTTAGCAGTAAGCTTCTAAACCTAATGATCCTAATTTATGATGTTTGATTGAAATGATTATTTACTGAATTTCAATGTAAACTCACCTTATTCTTCTTTTTTCTTTAGGAGGGATGTTTTCTCCTTAGGTATCCATTGTTACTTAATGAGCCAAAGATAAGCACACGTTGAGGATTCTTATGGCATCTCGAAAAGTATAAGGATAATTGGACTAGGTACTTACATTATTTGTATGGTGTCAAATTTAAGTTAGACCTCGATTGTCATCTCACACACATCATTGCATTTTAATGAATTGAACATTTTATGAGGCATTAGAAAGGTTAGTGGGTAGTTACTGGTGGGACTTTCTATGTCAATCAGAATCCAAGTGAAGTCATGACATTGGTAATCTTAAATGAGCATTAAGTAAAAATGATGAAGGTTACCTATTTATAAATTAGGATGTCATACCAATAAGTGTGAACTCATAGGCCTAATTGTAAGATCCTAAGCAAGTGTGATTCTAATGTGTTATTCAGGTAATGGGGCAAAATCATATGTCCTGATAATTATGCTACTTAAAAAGAACACCTTTTAATTATGTAAATAAGGTCAACTTTCGTGCAAATGACTTCAGCTAGATTCGTTCAAACAAGATTTTTGGCACAAACGAGGATGTTCTAATTTTGATGGTCGAATTGTTCAACTAAGTGTAAAAGATCCATTTTAATTATCATTATCAATATTAATTTTTAATTATAACTATTTTTCAACAAAATAAATATAATTTTAAATATATAAATATTAGCTATGGTGCACAATTGTAATTATATTATAATTATACATTACAATACATGCATTTCTTATATCTGTTGAGAAGTTGGAGACGATGTTACATTTCTACCAACAAATTTCAACAGATGAATAATATTTCATATATATACATGGCAGATAAAATTTAAAATTAAATATTATATTAAATATAAAATAATATAATAAATTTATAAAATTAAATTTAATAGATATAAAAAACTTTAAATTTGATTTTAAATTTTATTTTTAGGTGAATTCTACGGTACCCTGAGGGGTTTGGTGCCCGGGGTGGTGTGGCAAAATACAAGCCACTGGATGAGATTACTAAGTCAATGCTAAGACTTTTGTAATCTCATCCAGTGGCTTGTATTTTGCCACACCACCCCGGGCACCAAACCCCTCAGGGTACCGTAGCAAGCACCTTATTTTTAATATCCATAATATTTTTCTTGATAGATCAAATCATGTTATACCGGCGGCCAAGCAAATTATGCAGGCAGTCAGGGAAAATATCTGGCAAAAACTGACATGTCAGCGAATGTTAACGTAGTGATACGGTTATCAATATTTACCCTTCTATTTCATTTTATAATTTTTTTTTTGGTAAAAATTTCATTTTATAATTTTTATTTCTAATAAGTAGCTATAAAGAAGATTCAGGAGGTAGCTTTGTCTTGTAATTAGTTCGCTGGAGTAGCAGTTGATATAATTACTTTACATCGCCATGCTATTTAAACCGTATGATTGACTCGGGTAGATTATGTAGCTGTTCTGCATGGTATAACGAAGGAAATTTACAGCAGTACTTTTCTGTAAATATCATCATGTATATTATTTTTTTATTTAATAATTTAATTTGATAAAAAAATATTTATTTTTAGTTGAAATTCAATTATTTTTTAAAAATTATATTTTTGAATTAAAAAAATAATATACATAATAATATTTATATAAAAATAATACTAAATTTTTATTATTAATTTTTTTAAATGATGTTGTTTTTCAAATAATGTTGAGGTAAGTAGGTTAGCCATTTTGGTAATCTCAATAGAATTAGAACTTGAGGGACCAATCTATATCATTAAAGATTTAGTGCAAAAATTGTACATAATCATGACAAAAATTAAATTAGATAATTAAAATAATAAAAGATGTTGAAGATTCGTATTATGATATAATAATGAAATCGTGCATGTTCTCTACTTTCTAGGTATTAATGTATGAAGGTTCATCTATTGGATTAGGAAGTTATCAATTATAATTATTCTTTATTTAGAATCATTTTTATTTTTTTCTTTTTGAACTGTTTTTTAGTCTATAATTTAAATTTTCTTCTAATGATTAGATTCTTAGGATTTAGATTTGGTGTATTTCCTACGAAATATATGAAATAAATTTCAAAGGGAGATGGATACTAATTTTTTTTTTGAAATTATAAATTTTAATAAAAAGATGGCGGATTTTAGAATAAAAGTTATATTTTTATTTCCTTAAAAATGATCGGAAAATGAGAGAAAGAGAAGAAGGATGTTCAAATCCAATTAATTATGGTGCTATATTAACATTATTCTTGTCTTTGACTTGTGAGTGCACATAATTAAGAAGATCTATTAAATTTTCATATATCAGTGCATCAAACCTCTATTATGTTACGAGGAGTTTGATTTCTTAAAAAATTAAATATTTTATTATTAATTTTTTAATTTTAAAATAAATTAATTAAAATTAAAAATATAAATATTAATATATTAAATATAATTCAACAATAAAAATATCTAATCTTTTTAAATGATTGAACGTCGGACTTTCCGTAATATTACTCCTATTAATAATTGGACAAGAGGGAATCATTATAAAAATAGCCTCTACGATGTACCTCAAATTAAAATTTTGTCAATATCTGAAATCAGGAAGCTCAACTTCTCGTGTTTTATTGTTAAATTATCTTTTCTCAAAATTTTTAAGTAAATTAAAATTAAAAATATAATTTTTAATACATTAAATATAATTCAATAATAAAAATATTTAATCTTTTAGAAGATGAAAAGTTAAACTCCTCGTAATATTACTTCTATTAATAATTTTGGGGGTATAGTGTCTATTTGTTTTCAATTTTTAAAAATAATTTTTTATTTTTTTATTTTTAAAAATAGAAAAATTTGTTTAACAATTAGAATCTATGTTTAAAAATTATTCTTTAAATATGTAACTTATAAATAGAAAAATAAAAAACAACTTTAATTATTTTTTGAATTTATTTTCTTATTTTAAATATCAATTTTATAATCCAATAAAATATTTTTCCTATTTACAACAACAATCACTCTTTTTTTTTTTTCAATTTGAAAATAATTTTTAAAAATATAAAAATAAAAATATATTCAAACACAACCATAATTATCATAAAAACAGCCTCTACAACACACGTTACATTAAAATTTTGCCAACATCTGGTATCCATTCGAGTCATATTAAAATTGTCATTCACGGATCGTGTGAGCCAAAATGTCTACTAATCCCCAGATAGACGAAACAATTTTTGTGAAAGTTGTAGATTTATATTAAAACTTGCATTTTTTAAATAATATTTACATGAACTTTTGATAAGCCATAAACCACTACCCTTAATTTTTTTCCTATTGTGGCAAAGGTTATTAAGCTAAAAATAATATATTTTAGTCATACTTTTCGAGTAGTTCAAATATACACATTTTTTTCCGAATCTAGCAATTGAACTTAAGAAAAGAGTTTGAATCTTTTTAATATAACAAAATTTTCTACTGCACCAACACCGATCAGTGAGAAACAATCGGTATTTGAAGAACCGGTAACGGGCGGAGAAGCTAAAAATTGGAGATACTGAAATATAAATTATTAAGAATAAAAATTTTGAAGGGGTTATATATAAATATATTTTAAAAAATATTTAAATTTGTAGAAAAAATTTGAAAATTTCCAACTCAGTACGCTTCGACCGCTAGTAACGATTCCACTAAGGTAATGGGTTATCTTTACTCTTTGTTTGGATCTATAGAAAAAATATGAATAGAAAATGTATGAAAAAAAAAGTGAAATAAATTTTTTAATGCTTCGATGTTATGAAAAAATAAAATACTATAAATATTAAAAATGAAAATGAGTTTTGAAATTGAATTATGAATTTTTTATATCTATAGATTAAGTTTTATAAATTTATTATATTATCTTATATTTAATAATAACAATCCTTAATTTTCACCTAAAATTTAATTTTGTATCTCATTTTTTATACATATAAAATTACTCTATAAAAAACTAGATGTATGGGAAAAAATTGAAAAAGTATTTTGAAAATCAGCAAAATATTTTTCTATCAAATTGGTGCATAAAAAAAGTAGAAAACTTTCAAATTTCAAAATACCCCTTTGTAAAGGTTGTTAAATAACTCTATTTACTTTTTCTTTTTTTACTTTTCAGTCAATTTAATTAAACTAAAAATTAATATTTTTATCATTTTTTGCATATCTTTTTTATACATCCAAATAAAAAATTATTTTTTTATATTTTTATTTCCTTTTCCTTGCTTATTTTCTTTTTATATTTTTTTATCATGACATCCAAACATAAAATTAGTGTGTGTATTTGTCTATGTATAATTTTATATAGAGAGAGACAAATAATTTGAAGACGATGCTTATTTTTCTGCCTAACTCAGCTACCCAATTACTTTCCGCACGATCACATTTTAGGAAGTCAACTTATCCCAATTTGAATGTTTCCAAATAGGACGGTGATTAATCAATTAGCACATGCATTTATGATAACCTTATAAAGGCTAGCGATGACTTGGAAAAGCACCAGACCTAATACCGAGGTTAAGCATGACAATTATTAGAAAAATTCTTAGTTTACTGACCGATATATAATTTATGTATTTATTATTAATCAGAATTAAAATAAATACAAATTTAAAATATTAAAAAATTAACTATTAAAAATTTTTTATATTTATTTTAATTTTTATTAATAATATATATAAATTATATATTCACTGATTAATTAAGAATCTTCTTATGAAAGTATTAGTATTAAACAACATTATCCTAATCGAAAGTTCATCATGTAACTTTTGTCTAGATCATAAATCCACATCCACAATAGCATTATAATAGTAAGCACCACATTTGATAGGATCACGTCTATCACTATAATGTCTAGATTACCCATCACTAATAATTCTAAGGTTCTCTTATTATTTTATTTCCAACTATTAGATACCCCTCTCCATTGATAATAAAGGGGGAATTTGAGGGATTTCTATTTGTATAAAATTATTGTAATTTTTCTTGACCTTATATTCAAATTCTCTCGATGCTAATCATCTCGTTAATTGGGTAATCATTTTTTAAAAAACATTTGTTGACACTTAAAAATTAATTAAATCATTATTTTTATGCTTATTTGAATTTAACAAAATTTTTTAGTAGACTTTTGTTGATTATCCATGTTACTAATATTTTATTTAATAGGATTAGAGGAGTTTTTCCTTGTTATCATTTTAAATTAAAGTAAAATAAAGAGTTTCAAAATTGAGCACATGAACAAGAAAGATTTGGTTATAGAAGTATTCAAAATATTTAAATTATATGTATTAAATAAATCATAAAAGAAACACATAATTAAATAATAAAAAATAATACCTTTCATTTTTAAACAACTTTGTATGCAATATCACTTAAATGCACTGTATAACTAAGTATTTTCCACACATGACCCAAATAATGTTGATTGGAAGAAAGCTACCTAACATTGGTTGGATAAATGACTGGTGAGAATGGGAGTTGGAATTAATAGTTCCTCCGTGCGAGGAGCACGTTATAATGACATATTACCCTCCATAGTTAAGGTTACGTTTCCTCACCAATTATTACAAGCCATAAAGGCAACAAAGCAAGATGAAATGCACACGTTTTTTTCCCCCTTCTCTTTTGCATGAGATGACTCATTGGAGTGAGATCTACCTTTTTTAATAGGCAATGCAAATGTGTATTTCGGCTGCTTGATATTTCATTTTGGACTTTCCTGTTTTACCCTTTGATTGCATTCCTCCAAAAAAAAAAAAAGGTCTAAATAAAACAGATCAATGAAATTGAAAATAATTTTAGTGTTTGAATGTTATCAAAAATTAGAATTGAGAATGAAAAAATGTTCAAAAAATTATATTGAGAATCAGCAAAAAAATTTTAACCAAATGGGTTAAAAAAAAAGAAAAAAATTTATAACTTCAAAATAATCTTTTATAAAACTTATTAAACAATTATCTTAATATGTAATAGAAGAAATTTTATCATTGGTCAAAGTTCTTTGTGAATGAATGATGGAAGTGTACCAATAATAAATGGGAATCAAGTGAAGTGACTTTGTTTGGTGAAGAAAAGTGATTACCTCATGCTTGATCTTAGAGCAAATAGCAAAAAACTTTAGATTTTGTTGTTAAAATGTGATCTGAGGCATGAAAATATGAGAAAATGTCTGGTGAAGGTTATTTGGACAACATATAGGGGTACAAAAGTTGCTTACTAGGTTGGTAATGACTAACTAATGAGAGGTAAGGATGAAGTGGTAGTTAAATGCAACATTAGGGTTTGGAAGAAGATTATGAACATAAAAGACATTTTAAAGGACGATTAGAAGCCTAGATAATGCAACATTCTTATTCTAGTAAGTCCAAGTTCTAAAATGGTGTGTGTAGATTGGGAGTTTGTGAATGTTGCATGAAAAAGGCAAGTCCCATGGGATGGGTCACAAGTGCTAGGTTTCAATGTTTGCAAGTCACATTCACGTCTTACGTTTTGTTATGTCTTTGATAAGAATGTGTTTGAACCATCTTTTACACATTCAAGGCACAAGGCATCAAATGTAAATGTTTACGCCTTTTTAGAACTTCATATTTGCATTGGATAAGGCTCTCACTTCAATATGACAATTTCACTTCACCATGATTTCTTATGAAAATAAGTTTCTTCATTCCTTATAGACATGTAAACCCTTGTCAAGGTTACACTTTCAGCTAGAAAGGGATCTTTATTTGTCTATGCCAAACATTAGGATTGTATACAAATCCAAACTTTTGAACAAAATAAAGGTGGGAAAAGCATGATCCTAACTTTCATAAAGGACTATCCATTTAGAAAGGTCACCTGCTAATGAGTGGTAAACTGGTAAATATACAATGAAAGTAGTTGCACTCTTCTTTGATATTAGGATTATACAATAGAAATAGATCTTACTCTTCTTTAATATCATGATTTTATCATGAATGAGGCAATAGGGATAATCAAGCTCCATTTTGCTATCACATTTATTAATATTAATGAACCTTTCTAATTAACTAAATGAACAAAATAATCAACTAAATAAAATTAAATAAAGATACTATCATATTTATTTTCAAGTAGTCTCAAAAGGTTCAATTATAACCATTCCAATAAGATATTATCACATAAGGATAAACAATAACAATTAATTTTCAAATTTTTATCACAAGGCATAGTAATCAATACTAAAGATACATATATTTACTTTTTGACTCCTGATCAACTTTATCCCTTAGTAGCTCTTTATTGGGAATCAATTGTCTAGCATTTTCATCATTTCCTTAACACATTCCTTATCTCATGGCATAAGTCATATTCATCATATTAATCAATCAACTCTATGTCGCAATACATAGTCACATAGTATATTTCATTACTTAAACAACATTACAAGTTAGTTCATATCATAACTCATATTAGATTTTACAATCCAATTTTTCCTCATATCACACGTAAAACCATAGTTAACATAGCCTTTTAACATCATCATACCTTAATGCATAGTTGTATAACATATTCTATTTCACAATTATATGTATAAGTGTTGTGAATTCGGATTATTACATGCAGCGAAATTTTAAATTTTTGATCCGAATTCTACCTAGGATCCATGTAAAAAGCATAAATCAATTATTAGGATTTTACCTATTGGGCACTCATGTTTCTATTGATCAAAACTTGAGAATGGATGAATCAAATGCCAGCTGAAAGGTACAACGTTTCTACGGTATCCACATGAAGTGAACAACGACCTCTCACCCTTCACGAATTTGCTAGGATGCGTTTCTCTTTCTAGGAATTAGGATTTGATATTTTCTAAGTGATTTAGAGTTTTAGGAAGCTTATGAGCATGTACTTAATGTGCTACCCTCAAGCCCCATTTTATAGAACTTAGGCAAGCCAAAATCCTAATCCTACTAGGATAATGCTTCTAAAATCTTAATCACACTTAACAACTCATTTGATCCTTATCCTAGAGATAATGAGGAGAGATAGGACTTATTATTAATTATCTAATATTAGATAATATTATCTCATAATATAAATATCTTAATATTAGATAATTGCATATAGTTATCAAATATTAAAATAATATTATCTCATAATATATTTATCTAATATCTGATAACGTAATTATTTGATATTACTTTAATATCACATAATATATATATATATATATATATATATATATATATATATATATATATTACGTGAATAACACATTATTATTCTTAATAATATATATATGCACGAAAATAAATTTAATTAATTAGATATTAATATAATTAAAATCTAATTAATTATTATTTTATTCATACTCCTTTTGTGTGATCCTATAGGTTCTTACTACGTTGACAATGACTCATTATTGAGCCATAGACAGTGAGCGGTATCTAGCAATACATCACTGCCACTCAAGTAGTAAGAATATCTATGATTCAACATCCACCTAATACATGATCAATGTTTTGTATCATAACCCTTTTGTAATAATATCCAAATTGAATTGGAGGCATAGAATGTGTCATCCTCGTCAATGTTCAATTTATATTTCTTGATACTAAGTAAACTTAAAATAAATTGTTAATATCACATATTAATCCAATTGAGCTTGGCTATGCATTTCTAAGTCTCACTCAATCAAGGAACCCAAGGATATTTCTTTTTATACAAAAGTAACAAAATCTCATCTACATCACTCACTTCTCTCTACACAATTCATGACACACCTAATTAATGCCCTATTCGTCATCCTGATTAAAAGTGACATATGACAATATTAAAATAAGTAATTGCTCATGTAGGAAATCATAGTGACTTCAGGTTAAAAGTTTATGTGTATTTGTGATCATATGAGAATAACTTATGACACGACTATCTATGTAATATTCTCATAGTGGGTCAGTCCAGTACATTATTCACTAATAATGTACTCATGTATTGACTTGATATCACATATTCATTATTCATAATCATTAATCATTATACATGTTAGTCTCGATGTATTATTAATATTCTTTTTGTAATAATAATTGACTAGGAGCATTTTAGGAATAGCGAAGTTAATCCAAGGATAATTATTATATTAAGTTATAAATTGTACAGAATAATAATAAAATTATAAAAATAAAATATAATAATTAAATTACTTAAAATAAAATATAATATATTGTGTATTACTTCAATCATCTATATAATTAGTTCTTAGGACACACACCAACAATAAGATCAATTGGATCATATACCATATGTCACATCATTCCTAAATCTCATTCTATATCATAGATAACATGAAAAGTTTATTTCTTAATATTAATTATAGTACAATAGTTTTATAAGTATTAAAAGGAGGTACAAATCTTTATAAAAACAAAATAAGTTTAACTTGTAAGAATAGGATAGGTGAAGCATTTCATGAAGCTCTTTAAGTATTCCAATAACATCTGGAAATAATAAAGTGCTTCATGAATTAATTCCCAATTTCGATAAAGTCTAGGCTTAGTAAGGACTTTGTGAAGCTTTTCATGACTTTTAGTAACATCTTCTCATAGAGAAGTCCTTCTTGAATCGCTTCCCAACCTAGTAAAATTTATGATTAAGAAGCTCTTCACAAAGAGTTTCACATATGAGTGCAATTCATTTTCTTGCAAGTTTTTTTTACTGTTCATTCAAAAATCAAACTTTCTAATGCATCTAATGTTCAATCAAATGCTATGAACTCATAAATGTAGGTTATCCTTACACCTTTAATGTTGTTTTCACCATCACATCTCATTTATATTATCAATCATTACCAAAATTAAGCATTTAAGGTCTTAAATCCATATGGCTCAAAAATATTGCATTTCAATTCATTTCTTTCAATTTCAATAAGAATAGATAAAGCAATCATTTATCTTGTATGGAAAAGATTACTTAAAAGGCTAGATTAAAAGCTTCTCAATCTTAATTACATCAAAAATTAAGGATTCTTAGGTTAGGGTTAGGAATCCCCAATGAAAATCAAATAACTTCAAATTCCCTCATCAACTAAGAGGAAACAAGAAGAATTTCCAAGAAAATAATGTTTTTACCTAGATTAGATGAAGAAATTTAAGGTGAATCTTGCTTTGTCTTGTTTAACTAATGAGAGAAAACAAAAGGAAATAAGAAGGATTCCTAAGGAAAACAATGTTCTTACCTAGATTAGATGAAGAAATTTAAGGTGAATGTTGCTTTGTCTTGTTTAACTAATGAGAGGAAGAAAGAGAAGAATAGAAAATTGTAAGGAAATTGGGAAATTTAGGGGGGATGAAAAAGGAATTATTGGTAGTTAATTTTAACTAATGACAGTTAGGGATATCTTTTAGAAATTTTCTTTAAATATCTTCTATATTCTCACACTCACTAATAATAACTCAAAACTTTATGTTTTATGATTTAATTTAATTTTTGTATTTAATTCTCTTGGAGCATATATTTCCACTCTTACTAAAACATCAACTTTTATTTTTTTTTTGTCATCTATACACAAAATTTTCAATTTAACTGATCATATCAATTATTTCTAATTACTTATCTCATAAAATAAAATTTGACATTATTATATTTTAAAAAAGATGTAACAAGAGTATGTAATGATGCTAGCTACCATGAAGGTGAGCAAAATCCAACAATGCAAGTGGACTGTGAAATAGGTCGAAGCAATGTCGAATTTTAAAGTCAAAGGCAATAATATAGACACATTGATTATGCAAGTGGACAATGCAAGCCTAATGTTCTTTTTGGATTATCATTTTTTATGTTGAAAAAATAATCCTTTGGAATTATTGCAGGGCTAGACACATTGATTATGCATATCATGTCATAATTATGATAGGAGATAAAGCTTCTAATTCTTATGAAAATTAGAATTAATGCTAAAAAGGGAACAAATATTTTTTTTTGAAAATAATTTTAATAAATATGGTGTGATATCAAGGAATCATTTCTCAAGTGTCATTTGACTAGAGTGGAAAATCAATGGATTAATATAGAAGTTTTGATAAAAAAATTCTAATTTGTACATGTAAAAATAAATTTAAAATTCAAAAATGCATGACTTTTTTTAGCAATTTACTCCAATCCGAATAAAGAGATGAAAGTTGAATTATGGAAAAGTTTGAAGGAGATCAATGATGGCATAGAGCAAGCATGGTTAGTTATTAGGAACCTCGGTTATATTAAAAGGCCAAGTAAAAAGAAATGGGGTGCTCTTTTCAATTAGTGAAAGGGTTAAAATTCTAATGATAGAATAAATTACTATAATCTCTAGGAAATTATTTTTGAAGGAGGCCGATTCATTTGGATGGGTCTAGTCATGAGAGATTATGACTCGTTATTTGAAAAACTTGACCATATTTCATATAATATGGAACGGAAGAACTGCTTTTGCGAGGCTTTTATTAAGGTGTTACTTTGTGTGTTCTCAAATCATCATCCTATTATGATTAGTGTATATGGGATATTTGTTGATTCATCAAATCTTCCATTCCTATTTGAAGTTCTTTGATTAATTCATGATGAATTTAAAAATTTTCCTAAAGGCAGATAGGAAAACTAATTCGGATGCTAATAAAGCTTTGGAAGATTTAACTCTAAAGCTATATGATTGGAATAGAAATATGTTTGTCCATATTAGAAAATGTAAAAAAGAACTTTTAGTTTGCATATGAGGTATTCAAAAAGCTTTAAAGAGGATAAGGAAATATTAGCTTTAGGGTTTAGAGAAAGATCTACAATTTGAACTGAACTTTGAAGCAAGAAAAGATATTATGATCGCATCTGAATGCCTAGATAAAAGAGATCAAAATACTAAATATTATCATATAAAAATTATGGTGAGAAGAAAATGAAATAGAATCTCAATATTGAAAAATGTTGAGGGAATTTAGGTAGGAAAGCTAGAGGATCTGCTAGGCTTATTAAAAAATTTTATCAAAATTTATTCTCTCAAAAAGATATCCTAAGAATAATCATTGAAACTAGAATGAAGTTTCCAACTATTAGCGAATGCCAAAACTCCATGCTTACTCTACCAATTTCTAATGTCAAAATCAAGAAGGCAATTTTCTTTTATTAGATGTAATAAGGCTCTAAGTGAAAATGGTAACCCTATATTATTCTACCAAACTAATTAAGACCTAGTGGATGATGATGTTTGCTAGCTTCTTAAAGAGATTTTCTATGGTTAAGATATAATGGATATTAATGGAACATTAGTTTGCTTAATTTGAAAATTTTAAAAACCCAAAGTTTATAAATTAGTTTCAAATTATCTCACTTTGCAATGTGATTTATAAAAATGTGATGAAATTGATTGTTAAAAGATCAAAGCCTTTATTACCTAATTTAATTTCTCCCTTTCAGGCAACTTTATTTCTAGCAAATGGATTAAAGACAATATTATAATTATGTGAGATGATTCAATCAATGAGAATAATAAGAAGTAAAAATAATTTCTTTGCAATAAAAGTGGATTTAGAAAAAGCTTATAGTATGCTTAATTGGACATTTATTCGAGAAACAATAATGGAAACCCATATAGTTAATGTGTTTATGAAGCTCATCATGAATTGTATCTCTTCTAGATCTCTTAATATATTATGGATTTTAAGCCTTCTTGTAAGGTCAAGCAAGGTGATCTATTATCTCCTTACACTTTCATTTTATATATAGACAAATTGTCTCATTTCATAAGTTACGTAGTTAAAGATAAAAAATGGATCGCTATGAGACTTAGGAAGTTAGGCCCATTTATTTTTCATTTAATGTTTGCAAATAACTTCTTATTGTTTGGAGAAGCTATAGAAGCCTGAATTGATATTACTATGGAATGCTTGAGCACATTTTATCCAATATTGAGATAGAAAATTAATAATTCCAAGACTAATATCTTCTTTCCAAGAAAAGTGAAAATAGAGATTAGAGAGAAGATTATTCATAGGAGTGGATTTAATCAACCATCGAATCTTGGTATGTATCTTAGGATTCCTCTAGTGCATAAATGAGTATCAAAGGCTATGTATGAGCACTTAAAGAAAAAAGTTCAAAATAGACTTATGAATTGGAAGTCTAATGCCTTTCAATGGCTGGTAAAGCGGTCCTTGCTAAGTTAGTTATTCAGGCTCTTCCAATTTATACAATGATGGTTGCTCTAATTCCAAGCTCCGCTCTTTTGGGTATTGAAAAATATGAGAAAGCCTTTATTTGGGTTATGAAGTGAATGAAAGAAAATTCCATACAGATACATGGCAAAAGATTTGTCAAGAAAAGATTAATGGTGGTCTAGAGGTTTTCGTTCTTTAAAGGAAATGAATATGGCTTGCTTGCTTAAATCAATTTGGTGCTTATTCTTTGGATGTATGGAGTTGTGGACAAAAAATATCAAGGTATAAATATGGCAGGAATTGTGATTAGTCAATCAATACTATAGCTAAGAATGGTGACTCTCTATGGGGGGAAAACTTGAGCCATTTATCAAGGCATTGTCTGGATGGGTTGTTGGAGTATTGATGATGGTATGTCTGCAAGATTTTGGGATGATATATGGATTAATGAGTTGCGGTTAGGTGATTATATTTATAGTAGTATTTCTCCAGATCTAGAACATGTTCTTGTTGCTCACATGGTACATGCCTTCTAGAGATTCGAAGTACCCAATGCTTAGAGTTTTGCTTCCGAATGAAATTATGCAGAAATTTCAAGCCATTCTCCCTTCGAGTGTTGATGCTGGTGCAAATAGAAGAGTGTGGCGGTGGAGCAAAGATAGTTTCTTTTCCATCAAAAGTGCTTACCAAATGTTAAAGGGCAAAGAATAAATTCTAATAGGTCGTTATGGAAATCTATTTGGAGTCAGCCAAGGCCAGAAAATTAGAATGTTTTTATGGAGGACTTGCAATATTGGGTTGCTTATGAATGAAGAATAAAGCAAGAGGGGTTTGGGGAATCCTCATTGTATGAGGTGTTCCTGTCAACGTGAGAGTATTTTACATGTAGTAAGAGATTGCCCTATATCTAAGCAGATGTGGTTACCGTAACTTGAAGGCCGGGCAAGAGGAAACTTTTTTGTTAGCGGATATGTTGTCTGAGGTGGAGCACAACCTCTCAAATAATGGTTTGTAGGGAAAAGATGGTGGCTGGTCTTTGCTTTAGGAAATTGTCACTACGAGAAAAAGGAGTAATAACGACGACATTTTTAGCGACGATAAAAATTCGATCGTCGCTAAAAGTATTTCTAACGACAATATCGTTGATAAAAATGATGTGACTTTTTAGAGGGAATCAAAAAGTTAGGCGGGAAGAAATTAGGCTTTTAGCGACAATAAAAGTCGTCGCTAAAAGCCTAAAAAAATTTTGACGAGAAAATTTGACCTTCAGTGACGACAATTGTCGTTGCTAAAAATGCAAGACTTTCAGCGACGACAGTGTCGTCGCTGAAGAGCTCGACCAGGAAATTTGGCCCACCCTTCAGCGACGATACTTTCGTCGCTAAAAGGCTTACCCTTCAGCGACGACAAATGTCGTCGCTAAAAGCCTAGTCCAAATTCTGAGACAAGGCTTTAGCGACGACGTTGTCGTCGATGAAGGTGGCGACCTTTTAGCGACGATAATATCGTCGCTGAAAGTCGCTCGGTCGTAGCTGAAGCCTTCACCGATGACCGAAATTTTTTAATCGTCGGTGAAAGTTTCGGGTATTTATTCGTGGCGCCTCCCCTCTCCTCATTTGCACGCTTGAAAATCCTAGACCTGAGGTAAGTTCCTGAACTTTCTCTTTCTTTTAAAATTTTTTTATTTTAGTATATTTATTTTTTATATATGTTTATATGTATTAATTTTGTATGTTGTATCTTTTAATTTATTAGTTATTATTAGCACTTATCTTAGTTTGTGGAGAGTATTCAGAGTTAATCAGTAGATTTTTACTATTAAAGTACGTGAATAAAAAATTATAATATTTTAATTGTGTAATAATATATTTAATTTACTCAAATAGTTTGTAATGAATTAATAGAATTGATAGTATGTTTAATTTAATATGAAATTTCATATTATTTAATTTTGTATGTTGTAAATTTTAAATTTATTTATATAAATTTAACTTAGCATAAAATTTATAAATATAAATTTTATTATTATTATGTATCCCTCAAATTATAATTTTGAAGTATACAATATATGTATAGATTATTTAGTTAGACTAATGTAACATAAAATAGTTATGATATTTTATTCACAAAATCTAAAATTTGTGATGTAATTTAGGAAACTTCAAACTTACTAGATTTGTTGAAATAATGTAAGATAGAAAATTAAAATAAATATATAAATTTGTCTTAGAAAATAAGAGATTACAATAATATAATCTCTTTTTCAATTAAGATTAAAACTTAACAATTCAAATTATATTATTTACACCACATACTAAGAAAAATTCAATCAAACTAGATACCACATGAAAATAAAACCCTAACAATCCAAATTCTGATATCTACATTACATAAAAATAAAAACTTTAAAAAATTAGGAAGTCCGCATGAAAATTACCCCCTTCTTGGATAAAACTACATTTACTTAAATAAAGAAGCTGAATTGTGCATCTTGTAAATAATATACACTTTATAAAACTAAACTTACTTAAATTTATAACTAGGAAGTCCGTATTCATAATATACACCTCTCTATAAAGAAGCTGGATTGTGCACCTTATAAATATAGTAGAGTAGGTTATACGTTTGAATTCCCACAAGCTTATTGTGAAACATAACAGTTGTTATGAATATTTAGAAAAATCAATAATCTACGTAATAAGTTACTTAAATAACAGTACTGACACTTAAACAACGATACTCATAAATTATTGTATCGTTAATTTTAATTATTGTAAATATATTTTTATAATAATTTTAAATAGAACTGCATTTGTATTTAAATTATAAGCTTAGACCTGTTCAAGGATTGGTTATTCTTTGAACATCAATCAACCCTTGAATTATCCTGAAAAGTTAGACAGTTTGGGATATTATCATGTAGTTATTATTAATAATTTATCCAGCTCTTATTTGATATTATGGGAATATCTTAACATCCTAACTGTTCTCCAGGTATAAACTATACAGGCGTATAGTTTAGGCACTTGGAGAACTATAGGGAGATGCTACCGAAATTTCTGCACGAATCAAATAATGAGCGTGAATAAATTAGAGAAAATAATAACTATAGAAATATCTCGAATGGGATAGGACCCTACCCTTCAAAGTTGGAGTGATATGGTGCATTTAGGGTGATTGTCAAATATTAATCAACACACTTTATTTCACCTAAAGTAATTTTCTTCCTCTTCAGTGATACAATGTCTGTCGATAAAAGTTGGATACATCTACCAAATCAATTTTCGGATGAGTATTGGAATGGTGCAGTAAGATTTGTTCAAAGAGACAAAAACTTTGCCGATGAAAGGGGTTTGGTAAGATGCCCATGCAAAAAGTGTGTGAATTTAATATTCCAGACATTATCAACATTTGAGGCACATATTATAGATAATGGATTTCATCCATTATACATAAATTAGGTACACCATGGTGAAGCAGATGTTTCGACTTTTAGAGGAACTCGAGGGATATCTCCCAACAATAGAGATGAGCTAACGGATATTATACATGATTTCATTGGCCCTGAGGTACCTGAAGTTGATTTTCAAAATGACGAGTACAGAGGTGAGAATACGGCTTACGGAGACATTGGAATAAATTATAGTAACTGTGATAACCTGTTCGAGCCAGTAGAAACAAAATTGTATCCAGGCTGCACAGCATTTTCAGCCTTGAACTTCTTGGTGAAACTTATGCATTTGAAGGTTCTGCATAAGTGGACAAATAAGTTATTTGATGCTCTTCTTCGGTTGTTAAAAGAGGCACTTTCAAATGACAATAAATTGCCTGAATCGTACTATGGTGCAAGGAAATGGCTCAACAAGTTGAGATTGGAGTATGAATCAATCCATTTATGCAAACATGATTGCGCACTTTTTTAGAAAGAACATGCTTCTAAAGACAATTGTCCAATTTGTAGGGAGAGCCGATAGGTAAATAAAACTACAAAAGGAAAGAAGGTGCCCCAAAAAGTGGTTCGATATTTTCCATTAACTCCTCGATTATAGCATCTGTATCGGTCGAGACATACTGCAAAGAACATGATATGGCATCACACTGAAAAATTAAAAGAAGAGGGGGTAATGCGACATCTCATGGATGGAAAAGCCTGGCAGGAGTTCGATAAGAGGTATCCTAATTTCTCCGTTAACCCACGAAATGTTAGGTTAAATTTAAATACAGATGGATTTAATCGTTTTGGTGATAAGAGCCTATCCTACAGCATGTGGCCAGTGGTTATGACTATTTATAACTTGCCACCATGGGTATGCATGAATCAATCTTTTTTCATGTTAACCTTATTAATCCCAGGGCCGCAATTGCCAGGTAAGGATATCAATGTCTTCTTATAGCCGGTCGTAGAAGAGTTAAGGGATCTCTGGGAGAGAGGAGTTGAAACTCAAGATGCGAATACAAATACGGTGTTCAATATACGGGCAGCATTGCTTTGAACTATAAATGATTTTTCTACTCGAAGTAGTCTATCTGGGTGGAGCAGGTAAGGATACAAAGCATGTCCCACATGTAATTTGGATACTCCGTCAATTCGAGTTAGAGAAAAAATAGCTTACGTTGGTCATCACCATTGGCTTCCAAGAAGTCACACATGGAGAAATAAAAAAGAATTCAATGGGAGGTCGGAGAGGAGAGCCCTTCCTAGGCCTCTTGCCAATAATGTTATCATGGAACAGTTGGGTGAGGTGTCACAGAAACTTCCAGAAAAACATGCTCAATTTGGTGGTGTAAAGCGAAAGAGGGGTGCTAACGAACTTAATTGGAGCAAGAAAAGTATATTTTTTAATCTCCCTTATTGGCCAACAATGAACTTAAGACATAACATTGATGTGATGCATCTTGAGAAAAATGTATGTGATAGCATTTTGGGTACATTATTAGAGATTGAGCACAAAATAAAAGATACAGACAATGTAAGATGAGATCTAGCAGACATGAAGATAAGGCCTAACTTGCATTTGTATGAGCAGAGAGGTTAACTTTTCAAGCCGCATGCTGGATATACGCTTAACCAGGAAGAGCGGAAACGATTTTGCCAATATATAAAAAATGTGAAATTTTCAAATGGGTTTGCTGGGAGTCTTTGTAAGAATGTCACAGATCGTGACCTGAAGTTAAAAAGGTTGAAATCACATGATTGTCATGTTATTATGCAAAGACTATTAGGACCAGGAATTCGAATTTTCTTGCCAAAGAAATTATCATATTCACTTATTGAGTTATACAACTTCTTTAGTCAAATATGTGCTAGAACTTTCAACAAGAAGGATATTCTGCAAGCCAAATAAGATATTATCATTATTTTGTACAAGCTTGAGAGGATATACCCCCTAACATTTTTTGACATAATGGTTCACTTGGTAATGCATTTTTCAGACGAAGCATTGGAAGGAGGACCCGTTCATTTTCGGTGGATGTACCCATATGAGAGATATATAAAAAAGTTAAAGGATTATGTTCAAAATCGTGCTCGACCGGAGGGTTCAATTACAGAAGGATATATTATTGATGAAGCATTAACATTTTTCTCTATGTATTTGGAAGGAGTGGAAAATAGATTCAACCGACCTAATAGAAATCAAAATGTAACACCTAGTTAAATAAGAAGGACATTGTCGGTATTCCGATCCCAATATCAACCAATAAGGAAGAAGATTATTTCTCATTTCGATAGGAAGGATCGAGATGTTGTAGTATGGTACATCTCGAATAATTGTACTGAGATTGAAAAATATCTCTAGTAAGTAACTTAAATTTCAGTTGTGTTCTTCTCCTTTATGTGATTATAATAGACTGAGATTGTTATGTTCTATAGTGAGCATCGATTGGAACTCGAACGAAGTGGTGCTGAAAATATTGACAACTTACAGAGAACCAAATTCCCCTCGTGGTTTTACTCGAAGGTAAGGGTTTTTTTCTTTCCAAATTCATTAAACGAACTTCCCAAATATTGTTCATTTCTCTTACTGATCTTTCAATTTAATTCTTGGAACAATTGCTACTTTTTTAGATGTACTATTTACATAGGAACGGTTCCCCAGAGGCCACCAAAAAGTTACTATCATTAGCCTCCGGTCCTAATTTCACTAACATGATATATTCTGCGTGTATTGTGAATTGTGAATGGAGTTCGCTTTGTAGTCAAAACTCGAGATGAGAAGCATAAAACACAAAATAATGGCATTTCTGTTCTGGGGACTGATGGTAACATGTTCTATGGTGTACTGAAAGAAATAATTGAGTTGACTTATTTAAATAAGTACAGTGTGACTTTATTTAAATGCAAGTAGTATGACACTGATCCTACAAAGAAGAAACTTTATATTAACAAGAATATCACAAGCATCTCCATCAATGGACAATGGAACAAGGATGATCCTTATATACTTGCTACTCAAGCAAAATAAGTGTTTTTACACTGAGGATCTCCTTAATGGACCAAATTGGAGGGTCATCCATATTATGGTGCATCGCGATATATGGGATCTACCCAGTGATGGAGATAATGCACAAGACTTGTTATTTCTGCAGGATAGTAACTCATCTAACTTCAACCTCATAGTTGATTTGGGATATTTCGATCTAGTACATCTAGGTAATGAAAGAAATAGTCCTTCAATCATTCCAGCATATAGGAATGTTGGATCTGGTGCTCATGGAGAAAATGCATTTATCGATGATGACCAGAGCCTTGAAGATAAAACAATTGATGATTATATGGATGAGGAGCCCACACAATCTGAAAATGAAGGAGAAATCGATGACCATGAGTCTGTTAGGTTCACCGACACTGATTCTGACTAGGGATAAAATAACATATTCGAACTACAACTCATAATTGTGTAAGCATGATTGTTAAAATAATCAATATGATTGTAAAAAGTTGAATCACTTGATCGTTCAATTTGACATTGAATTCTTTTTAATTACTTATATAATGTATATCATTTTAGTTATGGCGGATGTTGAGGCACGATACCACGGAGGTGACGCTAGAAGCGACCCACCCATATTCCATCACAGTGCGAGGGATCAGGTATTTGTTATTAATTACGCATACCTAAGCTTAATTAAAAATTATGTTTATTGTATTGATATTTTTCTTTATTAATTGAAGTAGCAACTGCGAGAAAGAGGGGTCCGAATAGGTCCCTAGGACTGCACGAGAAGATAAGCAGGGGTGGAGGCAGATTGGTGCCTGTACAGTTTGATACGACTGGTACATGACATGCGGTTGATGAGAATGTCAGTCACCTCCCTCGTGATATTGGCAGCATGATCTGCGCTCACGTGCCGCCCTATTATAAGTCATGGCGGGCTGTACCTCAGCAGATCCGAGATAGAGTTGTGCAAGAGGTTTGCGTAAGTATCCATTTCCTCCAACTGTTGAATTAATGTCTTTGAGATTGAAATTTCTAAATATATGACTCATAAATTTATTAAATGTCTTTTAATGCAGTCCCACTTCGAGTTCCAGGGTATCTCTGAGGGTGGTCGAGATAGAGCGCTTTCTGGTTTGATGTGAACTGCTGCCGACCTGTACAAAGATTGGAAGTACAAGTTGAATAAGTATTTCTTAGAGCATGGAAGTGATCGATACCAGGAGTATGACTTGGATCGAGCTCGACGTTGTGTGCCTCGATCTGTCTCACCGCAGACATGGCAGAGGTGTGTGAACTTATTTGATAGTGACGAGTACAGGGTAAGTATGACATTTTATGGTATTATGTTAGTATTTCATATATTTAAATTGTAAACATAAAAATTTAACTTTTTTCTCTTAATTTATAGGAGTTGTCTGAGAGAAATATAAATAATAGAGTACAGAAGGTCATGAATAACTGATATGGATCAAAGTCTATTGCTGCACATCGCTTTGATAAGGTAATTTAATTTTTGTGTATCTTTTTTAAATGTATCCACTTGTTAAATAGCATTACTACCTTTCATCCTTTTTTTTCTGTTACAAAAATTGAACAGAGAAACAGAGATACTGGTGAGCTGCAGTTGGTTCTCAATAACTTTAGGGACCAACACACATATAGGTCGGAGGAGTGGGTGCATCCGATCCCTCAGGGGTAAGTTATTTGAATTTTATATTTTAAATAAAATTTTACGAATATATCTTGTAAGATAGATTTCTTATTGATTTTTAAAAAAAATTTAAGGCGAGGATAACTGAGCTCATGACTCAGCATGTACAGTCTAGTATATCATCCATTGGCTTGCCTACGACTCCTGTACAGTTAGATGAGGCTAACATCACCGATAAGGTGCTTGGCACTCGTCGAGGGTATAGGAAGGCTGTTAGGCGTGTACTTACTGGTCAGTCTTTTCATTCGATGGGGACTTTTAGCACAGGGACGAGCTCACAGATCGTGTCTCAGGTCGGAAAGTTGCAAGAGCAGTTACAGCAGAGTCAAGAGCTATTCGAGCAGAGCCAGCGATTGATTTAGGAGCAGCAGCAGCAACTTGATCAGTAGTAGCAGCAGATTACATAGCAACAGTAGCTGATACAGCAGCAGCTTGGGACTTATCTTACTAAGATGAGCTTGATCCTTAGATAGCAGAGTATCATCCTACCGCTGCCTCTATTTGTTGCTGCTACACCGCCTAAGCTGAGTATATTTATGCCTATACTTGCCGCTCAGCCACCACATCCATCTCAATCGCCACCGTCATTTTATCATCCTCATTGCCAGGATGATGATGATGACGATGATGGTGTATCGTGATATTTACACCTTCTTGCTTCCCCATAGTATAGTTTGTATATGTATCTTTATATTTTTTATGTGTACACATTTACATGGATGATGTATATATAATTTATTCATATAAATATTATTTTTACCATTAATTTATAAGTATTAATTTTTTATGTTGGATCAAATTGTTAGACATTATTAATAATACTACTGATATATTATAATTGTATAATTTATATTAAATTAAATTTAAAAGAATTATTGAACAATTTAAGTTAATTAAAATAAAGAATATTTTAAATAATATATTATTTGAAATATACGAAAATTTGAATTTAAATTTTTTAAAAAAAATTAAAAAAATCTTTAGCGGCAACACTTGTCGTCGCTATAGGGCAAAATGTCGTCGCTGAAGTTGAAACTTTCAGCAACAACTTTTTACTTTTAGCGATGATTTTGTCGCCGCTAAAGATGGGACTTCAATGACGACTTTGTCGTCGCTAAAAGTCAGATATTCAACGACGACTTTGTCGTTGCTGAAAGTCAGATCTTCAACGATGATTTTTTCATCGCTGAAGTCAAACCTTCAACGACGACTTTTTTATTTATAGCGACGACAAATGTCACCGCTAAAAATTAAATTTTAAAATTTTTTAAATTTTGAAATTATTTTCTGTAACAAGGTCGTACTTTTAGCTACGACAAATTATCATCGCTAATGACCTTTTCAGGCACGAAGTTATACCGACGACTTTTTTAATGACGACTTTTTTTTAGCGACAACCGAATACTTTTTAACAATAACAAATGTTGTTGTTAAAAGTTTTTTTTGTTGTAGTGTGTGGTTTGGTTATTATGGTATTGGCGAAACAAATTTTTGTTTGAGGAAGGCTTCTCATTCCCTAAACAATCACAATACATAATAAGGAGATATGTTCATGAAGTACAAGAGGCTAGTACCTTTATGCAGTTGGAATTTTGACCTAAAATCTCAGGTGAATTCTAAGGTGCCCTTAAGGGTTTGGTATCTGGGGTGATGTGGCAAAATACAGGCCATTAGATGAGATTACTAAGTCAATGCTAAGATTTTTGTAATCTCATCCAATGGCTTGTATTTTGCCACACCACCTCGGGCACCAAACCTTTAGGGGCACCATAGCAAGCACCAAAATCTCAATGCAGATCCACGTTAGTTGAAGTTTCCTATGGACAAGGGGTTTAAACCTAATAGTGATGGCGCTGCTAAAAGGCAAGTTGTGGGGCTCTCTTAGGGTTTGTTTGGCATGACAATTTTTTAGGATTGATTTCATTTTATTTTAATAGAAATAATTTTAATTTATTTATAAATAAATTTTATTGTTTGGTAATTTTATTAAAAATAATGATTTCAATTCATTTATAAATAAATTATTTTATTTGTAATATATTGAAAATTGCATAAAAATTAATTAAAAAGTAAATTTTAATAATATTATAGTAAATATAATGTTAGAGAAAGGATAAATTATTTATATAATATATTTTTTAGGTCAAATAAAATAAATTTTAGTAAAATCCTTACAAAATTGAAGAGATTTTATAATGACAAAATTATAATTAAAATGAAAATTACAAATGAAATGAAAGAAAATAAAATCTATTTTTATTTAAATCCAAATATCATATTGAAAAAAAATTCATTTGAAAATGAAATGAATTCTTATTTTATAGCTAAGAAATTTTAGAGGGAATGGGTGATTAGTTTTACGAAGAATCTGCGCTGCTGTGATGCTTTTTATGCGAAAATATGGGAAGTGATAGAAGGCCTGTCTGTTGCATGGAAGATTGGTGCTTGAATCTAACTTGCACTTTGGTGCAATTGTTGGTGAGCAGGAAGATTGGTAATTTAAGAGCGCAAAACTTATTATTTCATTGTTTCCAGCTTCTCCAATAGGAATGGAAAATATATTATCCAACATACTTACAAAAAAAGTAAGATATAATTGTACAAATTGGTTGGCTGGTCAAAATGTTTCGGGGAGAGCAAGGGTTAATTATCTTGGATACTCCTCCAGATTTGCAATTATTACTATTAGCTGATCTTAGTAGAGCTAATATTTCTAAAATAGTACTTTTTATATAAATTTTGTTTTTTGAGTTTCGGTCCTTTCAATCACCCAAAAAAAAGGGGGGAGATCGTGAGAAATACGTTGTGGGATTGGCTTTTTTATTCTGAAACGATTAGTTTTACGGACGTGCCACGTTTTCCTCAAGACGAAATATTAAATTACCTTAGCAATGATGTTTGCTGGTTGCAGCTCCGCCATCACTAATTATTTAGGGTTGACCGACACAAATTAGGTGCAGATATATATAAACACCATCGTTTAATCCGCAACTTCACGTTCCGTTGGCCTACTTTGACAAATGGCCCACACGGAAAGGCGTGCAGGTTATCAATGTTTCAAATTACCGTTTCATATTATTAATCAACGTGGCAATTAACCGATGATATTGATGATTAACTGGCTTAATTAATTATTAATTAATAATTAATTTTATTAGCTGATTTAATTAATTTATAACACTAATTTTTTGAATAAAGATATTTATAAATTACTTATTTATTATTAGTTGTTTATATGTAAATTAATATATAAGAATATAAGTATATTTTATAATTTATTTGAATATATATATATATGTATATATGTATACATATATAGATAAATTAATTTCATTAATTTTTTAATTTTAATATGAAAAGAATTTAAATTCATTATATAATTATATAACAAAGTTTTTAATATATTATAATAATACAACATTTATTTTGCTAAAATATTATATTTATTATATAAATTTAAATAATAAAAAGTTAATAATTATTTATTATTTATAAAGAACTTCCAATATATATTTGACTAGTACATGTATTATTAAGAGCAAATAATACCATAGTTAAGTACAAGGTATTATATGTTAATGGGTATGGATTTAATTTTTTTCACTAGCACTTTTAATAAAATAATAAGTGAAAAAGATTATTATTATTATATAATTTGAGAGTATTTTTAATTTTTTATAGGCATTTAATAAATTAATTATTTAAAATGCTAGGACCCCCAATTTTTTTAAATTAATTGATTGAAGATTAATGAGTTAATTAAATTAATTATTTATCAAATATCTAAAATAACTGATTAACCAAGTTAATTAGTTAAAATGACCTCAATCAATTAAAAGATGATGAAAAAGTTATTTATTAAACACTGTCAATGTGCATTTAATATTAAGAAAATTCTACATAAGGATTAAATCCTATAAAAATTGAATATTTTATTATAATTTTTTTCAATTTATTTACTTTAAGATTTTTAAAAATGAAATAAGTGGTAAACACACTTAACCAATTTAACTTTCATATAAATTTACCTTTAATATTATAGTTTTTTAACTAATTATAATTCCGTTTTGGTATTTTTTGTTTAATCATATTTGTAAGTTTTCAGTGTTTTTTTCTGAAATCTTTCGTAAATACACTAAAAATCTGCATTTTAAATTTCTGCAACAAGTCATACGGATATATGTGATTATGTTCTCTCTCTCTCTCTCCCCATATATATATAGACACACATATATAACATCAATATTTTAAAAAATCACACTGGACAATGGATAAAAAAAGTCATCAGATCATGATTTGATACATCTAATCGATTGAATTAATAGTCAAACTAAATGATGTCATAAATAAAAAATCATATAAAATTAATAAAGAAATTAAATAAAAATTTATTTACACTATGACTCATAATTTACATAAAAAGTTAAAAGTTTTAAATAAATAAAATAAATTAGTAAATTTTTAATTAATTAAGTGATAAATTCATTCTTTTATTATTTTTTAATTGCATATAGGCTTTTTGGTCCAATTCAATTAAAGAAATAATCTAACAAAAAAAGGAAAAAAGTGAATTAGGTGATATTTTAGAATCAAACCAATTTTTCGATTTTTTGGGTTTCTTGTCGATTCAAACCAATTGAATTGTTAAAACGGTTCTTTGAATTGACTTGAACCAAATAACAGAACCACTAATAGTCGGACCAGTTTGATAATTTAGTTCAATTCGATTTTTGAAATACTAATTAGTATAAATCTAATAAATATTTTATATAAATTATTAATTTCATTAAAATTTAAGGATATTTAGGCAATTTTTTAATTGTACATATTCTACTCTTCCTCTCAATTAATGCATTAAATAAAAATTTACAAATTATTAATATGCTAAAAATTTATTTAAATAAAAAATTTTAAATATAAATTAGAAACATTTTTTATGATTATTATATGAAAAATACTATAGATACCAAAAATAAAATCTAAAATTGAATTTCAAATATTTTACATTCATTAAATTAAATTTTACAAATTTATTTTAGTATCTTTTATTTTATGACAATCATTTATTTCCATCTGAAATTCAATTTCAAATCTTATTTTTAGTACATATAAACTTTTTTTAGCAATTAACTGATTAAATTAATTGTTAACTAATAATTGATCATATTAGCTAATTTAATTAATTGATTACATTAATTATTTATATAAAAATATTTAATAAAAATAGTTATTTATTATTAATTATTTGTATGTAAAATAATATATAAAAATATGTATATATTTTATAATTAATTTGAGTATTTTTTTAATAATATTTTATATTAAAATTATAATATATTATTTATTATATTAAATGTTTTAAAAAATCATATCATTATAATTTATTATACTTATTTTATTTTCCTTTGAAAGATGAACAATTACAATGTTTTAGTTGAGAAATATTTGTAATATTTTAGTAGATATAGTAACTATTAAAGTTTATTTTGTAACTATTTTTAATATTAAATTTAAAATCCATATTTTTATCATAAAAATATTAATGAATTATAAATTTTAAATATAAAAACACATCTTTCGTAAGTAATATAATTATTTCTCTTTTTTAATATGTATTGTTCTTTAATTTAAAAGATGTCATTTAATAAAAGATTAATAATTTTTTCAATACATTTTTTATTATTTATTATAAAATGAAATATCTTCTTTTTTATACAATCTAATAAAAAATATGATTATATTCATATAATTTTTTAATTTTATGTAAATATTTTAATATGATTTATTATGCTTATTTAGTTTTTATTTTAAAAGTAAATAATTGTAATTTATTATTTGTATTAGATTTTTCTCTAAGAAATAAATAAATATAGTTTAATATTTTCTTATTTATCAAGAATAAAAATGTAAAAAATTTATAATAATAAGCAAGAATGTTTTCTTTATACTAAATGCAAATCAAGTTTTTCAAAAAATTACTATTCCTAATTTTTTAAAAAATAACTATTTAAGGGCCAATGAATTAACTAATTGAAATAGTTATAAACACTCAGTGAAACAGATAAAAACACTCAAATTAGTTAAAAACTAATCAAAAAGTTATTTACCACACTCCCTCGTAGTATTACTATTTTAAATATGGTTTTCTTTTAAAATAATGTTTTATGATTATTATAATAATTATTAACTTTCATTTAATTTAGAAAATGAAATGATAATATGTTAGATATAAAATATTTAAAAAGTATATTGATAACATAAGAATTAAAGGCATATTATTATTTTAGGATACTATTTATATCATGCATTTTAACTTTTTATTTCTTGTAACGTACTTGTAACATTTCCAAGATTATTTTTTCCCAATTCAAACATTTATTTTTTAAATTCTATTTCACCATTATTATGTATGTGTATCTTTTCTACAATGTTAATAATTTTTTTATAACATACATATAAAATTTATCTCTTAATAATTTATAATTATAAAATTACTTTTGAAAAATTAATTTAAAATTATAATATAATTGTGTTTTAGATATTGAAAGGCAAAAAATTATTTTTTAGCAAAAATAAAAGTAAAAAAATTGTTAACTATTGCAAAAGATAAAGTTAAATGTTTGTTATTAATATTATACAGTAAGGGTGGAAATTGAGTAGGTAGGAGCGGTTAAAGATCTCTAAATTAATCATTCACTTAAAATTACACATTGTAAAATTGGATCCGAAATTGCCTGCAAAGACTATATCACCTCCTTGAACTTGTACTTTGCAGGTACTAATGGATACTATTTAGTATAGGTGAGTTTAGAGTACTTTAAATAAAAATACCCTACACACCAATCATTTTACAAAGTAATTTATCACTTACTTTCTCGTATGTAATATTATTATAGAGTAATATAGATCATCATAAAATATTATTGTTTCCGCCCACAAAATTAACAGAAAATAATTAGCAAGCATTCTCCTATTAGATGGAATTAGTTATATATAGATCACTATTGTACCCTTTTAAAGAAATTAATGAAATTAAAATTAAAATTAAAATTGAACTAAGATATAAATGAAAATGCAATCTATTTCAGAGACTAACATTGCTAGTTTTTATTTTAGTTTGTATAGATGAAATGAATAAATAAATCTAATATGTTTTCTAAATGTATAGAATCTTTAGGTAAATGAATTGGTTATACATAGATCATTAAGGTTGAGTTGCTTTCTATTGAC
Source organism: Sindora glabra (assembly GCA_020226215.1). Lineage (NCBI taxonomy): Eukaryota > Viridiplantae > Streptophyta > Magnoliopsida > Fabales > Fabaceae > Sindora > Sindora glabra. The sequence goes on from CM035228.1 coordinate 20,025,656, forward strand.
AAAGTAGAGGACAAAAGATAAGGTTGTATTTTTAACATTTGCCATTTCTATCTAATGAGTAATTATGAAAAAGGAGCCAGCAATTGTTTTTTTGCAACTATTGCCTAAAATGACGTCGTCCTTCAAATATTAGTAGGTGGGTTGCAATTAGTATTTGATAGCAAATTTCAACCCACACCCGCCCATATAACTAAAATCTTTTTTTAAATGTTATCCATTTCTACCCATTATGGTATTTAACTCAACCTAAATCACATAATTTTGAATATGGGTGGGTGGTTTGTAGCAGTTGAGCCTAAAACTTCCAACCCTGTTATATAGTACATTTTTAAAACAATTACAAAGAATTTGCTTCTAAAAAATACTATACATAATTAACCAATAAAAATTTTTAGATTTTAGTTTTTAACTAAAATAATCTCCGCATATTTACTATTCCTCCTCAACAATTAACTTATGTACTTTTTGCTGATATTTTAAGTGTATTTAGGATTATTCTTTCTTAATTACTTTGTCTTTCTTTTTGGATTTACTCCTTTAAATCAGAGAGAGAGAGAGTCTTATATAGCATATTGATGATCTGAAAATTTTTATTTAATGTATTAATTAAAAGGAGTTATAAGTTATATGCAATGGAAAATTTGCTTAAATTATACTACTCTAAGTTCTTAAATTTTAATAAAATTAACGATTTAGATATATATTAGTGTCAACGAATCTCTTTTGTGCGCGTGTGAGAGAGATTATTATGTTTCATATTTTAGCAACTTCCACTCATTTAAATGTAAAATTATATTATTAATTTAATAATAATAAAATAATAAAAATATTATAATCATTAAAATAGAATTACATTTTTAAAATTATATAAATATTTTTATTATTATTAAATTAATAATATAATTTTTTAAATAAAAATAAAAATTGTGAACATTTCACGAATTGATGTGAAGATCAGCAATATGCTGTGAACGCGTTTGCGTGGATATATGTTGATCGCCCTTAGATTAGAACGTGGCACACAGTAAGTGATGGCCGACAATTACGCGAGGCTGAGTTTTTTTTTTTTTTTGGTTTTGACTTAGAAAAATAACGAGTGCTTCTTGTTTTGACTTTGTTTTCGTTTTTGGGTAACCGAATGCGTTCATGAGGCAAGAATCTCTTGCCTCCGTCACTTTATTTATGTAGTGGGTAACGGCATTAATATGCACGGATAATAATTGTTGACATAATTTCGAATAAATATAAGGTATTTTATATGAATTTAAATTAAATTTATATGTATTCAGATAATAAATAAATCAAACTATATAATATAAATAATAAATAAATTAAGATTAGTTCAAAATTAGATGAATATGGATTGATATGTCAATTCATTTATATTAAAATTTAAAAAATATTATTTGATAAATAATTAATAATTAATTTATAAATAATTATATATAATTAAAATAAAAAAATTTTCTTATAATAAATTTTTATTAAATATATAATTAATGACTAAAATTATTTTTAGTGGGAAATAATAAATAATTCAATTCAATAAATGAATTTATAGTATAAATTTTGTTAATTAGAAGCCTTAGATAGGTTTAACGAATTAATACTTCTAAATAAGTTTAATAAAAAGGATTGATTCTTGAATTAGGTTAAGATTTAATTTATTTAAATTGTTATTATCATTTGAAATAATATAAATTTATAAATTATCATTTCTGATCCACGCGTCTAAACCTTATAAGTAATAGCCATTGGATTAGACCAAACCAAACCAATGCTTTGTTGGCCAGGCAATCACATGATACTTGTAATTTTTCAAAAAGGAGTAGTAGTAGATGAATTGTTTGAATGTTTCCTGGATTTAGATTTGATCCGCTATAAATAAATTTTATATTATTATTTATTTATAAATTATTATATTATTAAAAAATTATTTAAATTATTATAGTAGTATTAATACAATTTTTTTAAAAATTTATAATATTTTTTATTCATTAATAATGTAAAAAATTTTACATTAACTATAAATCAAACTTAACTTCTTATCCACCAAATAAAAAAAATGAAAAAGTAGGCCTTTATAAGAGGTTCTATTCTCTACAAAGTACGAGAATTATGTCACCTATCTATTTAAAATAATTTTTATTATTTTATTATCAATCAAGTAATTTTTAATAATTTTTAAAAAATTAAAAATTTTAAATTATTTTTAATGAGATTCAACTAAGGAGTTAATTATTTCCGGTGTGAACGAAATATAGACTCCAAGAGGAAATTTATACTATAAAACCTGTGAGTTGAGGTCCATTAATTTGTTCAACAGGAGAAGATAAGCTACAACTATAAATTTGCTTCGCATTTAAATTTGTTTCTCACAGACATTTTACTTAAACATTTATTATTTTTGTGGAAAGATACCCATTGACGTTACATTTTATATATATTTTTTATTATTTATCCATCTATATAAACAAATTAAAGTCAATATATTTTTTTGTGAGACCGGCGTAGATTTTTTTTTCCTTTCCAATCTCTGAATTCTGACGTTATGTAAGGCGTAAGGAACTGACACTCAGAATTCTTAACGTGAATAGGTGATATATAATTTTCTCATTTTTTTAGTTTTGATTTGATTGATTGCCGATATAAAGATTTTTTATATTATCGATAAAAAAATATGTTATTAAAAAATTAAAATTTTAATTTTAATTTTATATAAAATATTCTATATTATTAGTAAATAAAACAATATATCATTAAAATATTAAAAGTAATTAAAAAAATTATTATTGCAATAAAAAATTTAATAATTTTTATTAATATGATATCATATGAATAAATAATAATATAAAATTAATTTATATTAATTACAGAATAAATCTAAATATGGAAATTTTAATTTTTTAATTATTAATAATAAAAATATTTTAATAATTTTTATTGATATGCCAATATATGAGTAAGTAACAATGTAAAATTGAATTAGTGGATAAAATAATATATCATTAAACTATTAAAAGTAATTAAAAAATTTTTTACTTCAATAAAATAATTTTATAGTTTTGTATGAATATGATAATATATGAATAAATAACAATATAAAATTAATTTATATTGATAAAAGAATAAATTTAAATATAAAAATTTTTATTTTTTAATTATTAATAGTGAAAATATTAACAATTTTATTAACATGCCAATAAGTAAGTAACAATATAGAATTGATTTATACAAATAGTAAATCAAATTTAATTATTTTAAAATTTAAATTTAATCTATTATTAATATAAATAAGTCTTATATTATTATTTATTCATATTTTATCATATTAATAAATTTTTAAAAAAATTATTTTTAAAAAATTTTAATTAATATTATTTTATTAATAATGTATCTTATTCTTAGTGATAATGAGTTAAAAAAAAATTATTCTTGTAGGTTTCATTTTCAGACGTATAGACCAATCACCTTCCAAAAATTGTTTAAAGCAAATTAAAATATAAAACATTGCAAATTTTAAAAGTCAAAGCTATATATTCAAGGCTGGTTGGTAGCTTGTTCTCATCTTTTTTTTATTATCATATATATATATGAATTTTGTTATTGCAAGAAAATGATTTTTCTCTTAAGATGAGGTCAGCCGCTAAAAATGCAAACGCATATTCTTGGATTAAATTAATGTAAGGTAAGGATGATCTTTAACATACATAAATCTTAAATAATTAATTTGGATGATTTCACACAATGCAAGTGAACGTTAAAAAAAATTAAAATACATAAGGTCAACTTAATTAATAATCTAGTGCTAATTTGATTATTCTAAGCTCTACCGCTTGGCACATAACTGTGAAGAATCACATGATTAATTATAAGGAATCATTGATGTAAGATATATAAAAATACTTGATGGTTTGAAATACTATATTGGAAAATTATCGAAGATGCAATATGATTAGATATTATTTATCTCTAATTTAAATTATCTAAATGCTATATATAATCTTTTTTAAATATATAAGATAATTTTGAACCTTTTTAGAAATGAAAGTGAGGCTGGTATGGAATGAAAGCTTGAGAAAAAAAATCAGATATATTGTACAAATTTTCTTAAGATTTTTTTTGTTGTCAGTAATAGCATAATTCGATTCTGGAATTTGTGTACGTGAATTTAATAAATTAACTATTCCTATTATTAGGGGGGGGGGAAAGAAAGAGGCGAGTATTACATTTTATTTGGAAATCTCATATGATCAAATTTAGAAACAAGTAAATTAATAATTATTTTGTATAATGTAAATATAAATATATTCATATTAAATATAATAAATTAATAGATCCAAGAAGGAGGAATTTTATTGGTACTTTAATAGTGTAGTGATACTTAATATTATCTTAAAAAAATTTCTTTTCATTATTTTTAAAGTTCAAATCCAAAATCTTGCATATATAGACATTAAATAAATTACAATCCCTATCATTACCATAAAAAAGAAGAAGTAAATCTTGTATAGTGCTCAAATTACAAGTTAATTACAATTTTCAATACACTTTTTTATAAATGTGAATTCATAAAATCGAGAAATAGATAATAAAATTTACGATTAATAACTTTTCCTTACCTAAAAATAAAAAAGTTATTTAGTTTGTAAAAGTTCAATGAATAGTGCAACTTCATGTTAAATTGTTTAATTGATCATTATATGATAAAGTAGAAAAAATAAAAATTTTCAAAAAGTTTTACTTTTTATAAAATATAGGAAATGACTTATCATTACTTCCATAGATAAATTTTATTTTTTATATCTTTTACAATTACATATATAATATTATCTTTATTATTTTTAATTAATAATAACCTTATCCTCTTATTTGATCACTAGAGTTAATTTCATAAACACCCTCTTCTTTTACATGCTGTTATTTTCTTCTCCAGCTTTATCGATGTGCTATTCAAATTCTCGGTGCTTTTCGTATGAATTACGAACAAGAAATTGAAATTCTTCGTACGTTTTAAAATTAATGGAATATTTAACAACAAAAATAAAATTTTCAAGCAAATAAAACTTTTTAAAATACGACTAATTGATCTGTTAAGTACTGTTTGATTTTAAATCATTTTAAATAAATGTATAATATATATGTTTTAAAATAATATAATTTTAGAATAAAAAATATAACTTATGAGTTATGTGTTAATTTAATTTCTTTATGTAAAATATAAAATTATTAGTTAATAAAAATTATGATGCAAATGATACTACATATATGATTTCAAAAAAAAGAATTAAAAAGAATTAAAATTTATTAATATTTATTAAAAATAATATTAAAAATATAATAATTATTTTATTAATACTTTTTAAAAAATTTAAATTAAGTTAAACTAAATAAAATATAAAAAGTCACTTTCTGAGAAGTGTTGCTTTATTAATATCAACTAAATAATTTTAGAAACTTCCTATAAAAATAACGTAAAAAACTTATTTTTCATATAAAACAAATTACTTTAAAAATACTGTTATGATTTAAGTATTTAAAATTAGACTTTTAAAATGGGTAAATCGACATGGATATGGAAGGTATTTAAAAAATAGCTGATTCATCAATTTTTAACTAATTTGAGAATATTTAATTAATTAACTAAGTTAAATAATTATTTTAAGTGTATAGTAAATAATTATTTTGAACAATCGATGACCCTAAATTGGCCAATTTGAAAAATTGAAAAACCTAGTATTTTCAATTAACTAATTATAAATGTTATATAAAAAGACAAAACTATTCTTAAATTGCATAATTATATATATTTATTACTTTGCTTAAAATGTTAAAAAAAGAAGTTGAACCCTAAACTTTAAACTACACAAGAAAGAAGTTAATCGTTAAGCTACTACACATTTTTACTTATATATATTACAAAGTAATAGTTAGTCATAAATAATAATTAATTATTTAACTTACCATTAATTAAATTTATATAATAAAATTAATATAAATTAGCAAAATAAACATTAAAAATATTGAGATTATATTAAATGATTATTTAATGATTTAAATTCTTTTTACATTAAAAGCAAAAATTAATAAGATAAATTTATACATATATATAATATATACATACACAATAAATATTAATAATTTATTTTTGTAGAATAATTTAACAAATAATAAATTATAATAATATATCTTTTATAACAAATTTTAATTTAATAAATAACATTTAAATTTTAAAATATATTAAAATAAAATAATATAGTCAAATAAATCATTAAATATACTTATATTATTATATATTATTTTTCATATAAATAAATAATTTTATTAAATATTTTTATTTAAACAACCAATATTATCATCTAGTTAAATCATTATCATTGAATCAGCTAACTAATAATATAATTAATTGATTGTTAAATAAGGTTACAAATTAATCTGTATTACCCTTAAAAAATTGCTAAATTTTAGATTATTTGAGTTTGTTTTATATCCGTAATCCAACCTACAAATGTACAAACTTTAATTATAAATCCATGAATTGAGTCAGATTTATTTAATATATATTATTTATAAAAATAAATTAAATTTTGAATAGTTAAAATTCACAAATTCCGCATATCCACAAACTTAGCCTATTAAAAAATTTGTCCTCAAGAAGAGCAAGCGCATCCTTATGGAAAATAGAGTTGGTCAACGAAACTGACAAGAGGGATCCGAGTAAGCGAGGGAGTGAAGCGGGGCAGATAATGGCATTGGCAACCGCCAACCTGAAGAGAAAATTCCAATTTTGTTTGGGTCGGCGATTGATCAGTCAAACCCCCAATCCCAACCCATTCTGAATAAGCACGAGAGTTGAAGATACAAAGTCAAAACCTTTCACAAGTAAGCCGATTAATCCCCACGTGCTTCCCGCAGCTTCGTTTCCTTCGCACAATATGTAATAATATAACATTTGAAATTTGAATTTTTCACATAACCTTTTTTATTAGTAATAATTACATTTGCAAAATTCTGATTCAAATCTCAAATAGGAACATAACGGAGAAAAAAAGCTGAATAAACTTAAAAGGCAGATCCAGACGTTAAATTCTTCTATTCAAGAACACTATCTTTAGTTCCAGAAAATTGGAAATCAATTATGAAGCTTTCACTTTTGTAAATTAATTTTGTGAACTATGCGATTATAAAATTTTATCTTTAAAATTTTAAGATACTAGAAAATTTAGACTCTATTTCCTATTTAACTTATTATAATAACGGTTAACTAATTGCATTAATTATTAATTAATATCTAATTATATTAAATAATTTAATTAATTGATAATATTAATAATTTATATAAAAACATTTGACAAAATTTATTATTTAATCATTTAAATATAAAATAATATATATAAGAACATAAGTATAATTTATATTTTATTTAAATATTCATTTACTTTAATAATTAATAATATTTTAGATTTTAGATTTTATAGATTATTTATCATATTAAAATTTTAATTGACGGCCAACTACCTAACCAAATAATATTTACTTAACATTATGATTAACTTGATCAATAAATTAAAATAATTCAAGTCAACTACAAATTGGTGTAAAAAAAAAAAGGGTTATTCATGAAAGACCCTCTTAAGATGTTAAATATTTCTACCCTTAAAAATTAGCTTACTTTAAATTTTATATTTTTTAATTAATTTAATTATTTTTATTTTAAAACTTAAAAATAAATAATCTAAAATTGGAGCACTCAACCTTTCAACTTCTTATAAAATAAAATTATACCCTTTTATTCACACCGTCACCGGCGCTTGTTGGCTCCTTCATAATGTGACCAGGTAAAGTTAGTCATTCTGGAGCCCTGCCATTGTTTGGAAAAGTCAACCCTCCTTCCCTCTCAGTTTTTGCGTGTTCGACTTAAAACGCATATCACTATAAATAACATCACCCTTTCCCTGCCCTCTCTCTCAACTCCCAACCTTCATTCAAACCCCCACTCATCACAATATTCATCGATAAAATCCAACTTTGAAAACTTTTCATCACAGTTTCTGCACTCAATCTTTGGGACATCTTCTCAAAATCTAAACTTTCTGCAAAATGGATGAGATTGATGTTCCTCCGTTCTTTCTCTGCCCTATTTCCTTAGAAATCATGAAAGATCCGGTCACCGTCTCCACTGGTATCACCTACGATCGAGAAAGCATCGAGAAATGGTTATTTTCCGGGAAAAACATGACTTGCCCAGTAACCAAACAACCCCTATCGGATTCTACAGATTTGACTCCAAACCACACCCTCCGGCGACTGATTCAATCCTGGTGCACCATGAACGCCTCTCGCGGCATCGAGAGGATTCCAACGCCAAAACCTCCGATCAACAAAGCGCAGATTTCTAAACTCATCAGAGAATCTTCTCAATCTCCTCAGTCGCAGCTCAAATGTCTCCGAAGGCTCAAATCCATGGCTTCCGAGAGCCAGACCAACCGACGATGCATCGAAACTGCCGGTGCTGTTGAATTCTTAGCATCAGTCATACGTAGCAACATAAACTCTGCCGAGGCTAATCCAGATAATGGGTTCGATTTGAGAACTAGCCCGAGCGACGAAGCCTTGAACATTCTCCACAACCTCCAACTTTCTGAATCAGGCTTGAAGAATCTCGTAAGCTTCAAAAATGGAGAATTCATTGATTCCTTAACAGGAATCATGCAGAGAGGCTACTTCGAATCCCGAGCTTATGCAGTTCTTCTTTCAAAATCTATGTTTGAAGTTGCTGATCGGGCGATCTTGTTGAATTTGAGAACCGAACTGTTCTTCGAATTAATACAAGTCTTAAAAGATCAGATTTCTCAGCAGGCATCAAAAGCTACGCTTCAAACACTGGTCCAAATATGTCCTTGGGAGAGAAACAGGATCAAAGCGGTTGAATCTGGCGCCGTTCCGGTTCTAATAGAACTTCTTCTCGATTGCAAGGACAGAAAGCCCTGTGAAATGATGCTGGTTATTCTGGACATGCTGTGTGGCTGCGCTGAGGGCCGAGCGGAGCTGTTGAATCACGGTGCCGGGCTCTCCGTCGTGTCGAAGAAGATTCTTAGGGTTTCGACTTTGGCAAATGATAAGGCTGCGAGGATCCTGCTCTCCGTCGCGAAATACTCTGCGACTCCGGTCGTTCTTCAGGAAATGCTGCAACTTGGTGTGGTGGCGAAGCTGTGTTTGGTGCTTCAGGTGGATAGCGGGTACAAGGCGAAGGAGAAGTCCAGGGAGATACTGAAACTCCATAGTCGGGAATGGAGGAATTCTCCATGCATTCCGAGCAATTTGCTTTCTTCGTATCCGGCTTGGGGGTGAAGAGAGAGTTTTGACTTTTAAAAATGGGGTCAGAATTTTCTTATCATTTGTGTATAGAATTATTGAATGATTGATATGGGAAATTTTATACATGGCATTAGGCATCGATCATAGCTCATGTAGCTTTCGAAAATTAATTTCCGATTAGATTGGGTAGTGAAGGTATGTTACACATATAAGAAAGATAATAAAGTGGCTGATCAGTTAGTAAAGGTAACCTTGCATGAAAAGGTAGTTAATCACTTCTCGATAGACCCATCAAGACAATGTCATGAACTGCTATGAGACCTTTATCTATTTCTCTATGATTTTTTGGGATTTTCACCCTACTGCTTTGAAAATTAATTTCTGATTTTTTATACATTTCCATATGGATTGCTGACAGGAAATATGTCATTGATCAAATTTTTGTTCCTTAAAAAATTTTATATCTTGTTAATTTTTTATGAAATTACATTACACTTAATTTTGAAACACCTCATATTGTCACTAATAAATAAAAAGCTAAATTAATCCCTTCTTTATTCTTTTGGTTTGGAATTGCTATTTGTTTCTAATTAAATATTTATATTTATAATTCGCTTTTAATTAACTCCCTATTAAGAGATAAATGTTAAGCCTGTTAATGAATTGCTGATATATTCATTATTTCATCACGTAGCACCTATATGAAAGGGATTTTAATTCCTTGGTCCTTATAATTTTAAGGAATTTTGAAATTATTCGGATACTTATAGTTATAGTTGCCTTTAATTATTTATTTTTTAATTTAAAAATATTGAGTACTACTATTTTGTTTGGATTAGAGTATATCATAAAAATCCATCAATGTTTTTCTTTGAATTCTTTAAAAAATTTATTTTTTATAATTTTTAAATAAAAAGTTATAATTTTTCAAAACATTCTTGTGTTACAAATTTAACTAATGAATTTTCAACTTTTTATATGTTTAATTTTTCACACATAATGTCAAAATTCATACAAAATTATAATTTTTCAAAAGGTAAAAAGTAAAATACCCCCTTCAACTTTGATGTGGTTGAATTTTACCTCCTCATAGTTTGAAAACTTGAAAATTATCCTCTTAAATTTTACAAAACTTGAATTTAACACTCATTATTAACTTAGTTAATCATTTTATCAAATTATATGTTTTTTCAAGAACTTTTTAACAACAATCACAATATTTTCCTATATTTGTTTATTTTGCTCTTTTTTCACATATAATTTTGCACACAATTTATTTTTTATTATTTAATTAAAATTTTATATATCTAATTTAATTCCTATTAATTATATAAAATAGAAATTATTTGTGAAAAAATAATAAGATAAACTAAAATACTATAATATTATGATTCTTGTTTGAAAATATTATTAAAAATTATATAATTTGATAAAATGATAAAATAAGTTGATATTGGGTGTTAGTTCCAAGTTTTATATAGTTTAAGGGGAGATTTCCAAATTTTCAAAGTAGAAAGAAGTAAAACCCAACCACCCTAAAGTTGAAGGGGTATTTTGCATGTTTCGCTTTTTCAAAAACAAACTTACAAAATTTTAAATATAAAATTACAATTCGTATAAAACTTGCAACAATCACAAATGAGTGCGGTAATTCTATATAATACTATTACTATGAATTTAAAAAAATAATTTATGATACCAAATTTTAAAAAATACATAAAAAAATTCTTACATTTTTTCAAGTGGTTATGTTTTTTTAAACAACAACATTATATGTAACAAAAAATGGGATATAAAATTATATTTTACATATAAATCAAAGATTGTTAATAAATACAGAGTGGTGATGCAAGTATGCAAAGTTTTATCTAATAAATATAAAATATTAAAACTCAATTTTAAATCTCATTTTTATTATTTATAAAATATTTGTTATTTAAAAACTTCAAATTGCAACAACAACGATTTTATACTTTTTTTATATAAATTACAACTTTATATGAATTTTGTGTATAATTTATATGTAAAAATTTGTATTCATTAATTAATTTCACATTATAAGAACATTCTAAAAACTTATAATGCTTTAGTATAAACAAGAAGCTACAAATTATATAAATTTTTAAAAAAAATTCATAGTGCCAATTATGCATTTTTTTATAAAAGGGAACATATTGATTGAAGTAAAATTGTTAATTTAAATAGTCACAACTCCTAAATTTACAAACGGAAATTAAAAACCAATTATAACAACATCTAATTAGAAGTAAATAAATTATATGGAGCAATTTTAAAATTATAAAGAATAAAGGAACTAAAATTCATTCCATTTGAGTACTAATTTGTAATGCACACATGGCAAAATAGGACCACATCAACAATTCATTAACAAATTTGGCGTCTATTTCTAGGTAAGGAATTAATTAAAAATTAATTATAGTTATAAATATTCAAGTGGAAACAAATATGATATAAGAGCAATTTCAAAATCCCTGGAGCATGGGATTAATTTAACCAGGTTAAAAAAATGCCTTCTCGTGTTGTTGGAGACATATATAATGCGGTTGCTTTTTGTTTGTGAAAAATTATGGGAAAAACAAATATAACAAATAAATAAAAAGACAACAATCCGATTATGGCAACTTAATTTCTTTTATTGTGCATCTGCAATTTTAGTTGTTGATATGTATTAAAGAGAAAAAAATGGAGATTATGAGAGATTTATGTATATAACATAACAAAAAATTGACATAATATGATTTTGGAAACTTAAAAAAAAAACCCTTTATAACGCATTTGCAATTTGATTAACTGTGTAGTATTTAGATGTTTTAAATTTGAACTTTTTGATTGGCTAATTTCTTAAAAATTTTAGGTTGAAATCCCCTTGTTTTCATTGATATATGTAAAAAAGTTATTCCAAAATTTATTTTCAAATCCTATGATATATATATATATATATATATATATATATATATATATATATATATATATATATATATATATATATATATATTAACTTTTTGAGTAAATTATTCCTTATAGTTATTTGGTATAGACACTCGGAGATCAATTGAACACATGAATTATATGAACAACTCAACTGTGTAATTTAATTAGGGGAAAATTGGTTGACTTTTTTATACAAGTTTAAATTTGATCTATTATTATTTGTGAATAAGAAAAAGACATATTATTAAAGAGTATAAATAATTAAAAAAATTTAACTACAATAAAAAAAGTAATAATTTTTATTAATATGACTATTAGAATAAATTTATTTTGAACCTAATAATTTATTAATCTAATTAAATGTTAGAGTGTTTAACCTAAATAAAAATGACAATCCAATTGCACCTAAATAATACTCGAACTTAAGTCATGGTAATAGATGATTTCCCGACAATGAATTGACTCATTATTGATTACAACTTTATAATTAAGGTCACTATTCTTAAACTGTAAGTTAAATTAACAATTTTCTACTAGTGTCAATTCTCTCTCTCTCTCGAAGAACGCTAAGAGCAACTAGAGTTCATAGAAAGAGTATATCTTCTATTCATTTCACTTGAGAAGATCATAATATTTCTACAGGTGCATAGTTTTGAAAACCAGACCAGCTCAATTAGCTAGACAAGTGAGCCAATTCAGTTGAAGTTTTTAAATTGAAAATACATGTGAACCAATAAAAATTAATTAAAATCAACGGATTGTATCATATTTTTTAATTTTTTAAAATAATTTTTTTATAATTTTATAACAATTGATGTGTAGCACTTTTGCAAATTCATATTAATTGAATTTATATTATTTTTTAAATTATTTGTAAAATAAATTATCACTATATCACTTATATTTTATTACTTTAAACATATATTGCTTGTTTGTGTGTGTATATAACTTACATTTTTAAAGTTAAAATTAATGGATCAGTAGTTAAATTAATGAATTAGTGATATATCTAATTTAATAACCAATCCAATTTCAAAAACTATAAGCAGAAGTGATCATGTATAGAATATGTAAATTTATTACTAAAGTGGATCTAGAGGTTCAAGTATTCAAATTATATTTTCTAAAATTATTTATGTGTGATTTGTACTATTACTAAAATGGATTTATCTATTATTACTAAAATGGTTTTATCTGGTGATCACTTATTTTCTCTAACAATGGCAATATATAAAGAGATGAAAGTGTAATAGTAAATTAAATATAAACTTAAAGTACATTACATCATATTACATACACCAGCATTTTTATTTTTTTTTTGGAAAAGTTAAAATCTTGCCTTGAGTCGAAGGGAATTGAAATCAAAACGTAGGAATAACTGTATGCATATTCAAATAATTAAGGAAAATCGTATAAATAAGCAGGTCTAAACATATCTTCTACGAGAAGTTTTTATATACATCAAGTACAACACTTGATTTTAATTTCATTCAATAAATAAAGGTGATTAATTGTCAATACTTTACGATTTCTAATATCTTACAAATTTAAAAATAAAAAATTTAATATGCCTAGATGCCACAAAATAGACAGAATTATCCTCCATTTATTAAATAGAACTAAGAATTGGTATCATAGGTAGTTGGAGTGTTTAAGAATATATCAATCTCCTCAAGGGTGCTTAGTCATGATAAGTGCAACTATCTGGAAGATAGCCATATATATCTTCTAAAGATTACTTAGTCATCCGGAATGCAACTGCCTGCGATGCAGGGCAGCTCCAACCTCCAAGCCACTTTACGTAGCCCTTTTGCTTAATTCTATTATTACTTTTTCTAAGCCTCCGTTCTCCAACCAATTACATCTCTATCTCTCTCGAGTAGTTCGCCTTTCGTTTTGGTCACATTGTAATCTTCAAACTTGTACACTTTATAATGTTATCCATCACGTAATGCATCCATATATCTTTGCTGATCAAATCAAACAACTAAACCAGCTTTGCATGCCACCATTTCAAGCAGCCTCTTGACAACGGTTTCGATTTTAAAATTAAGGATTCAAATATTATCTCAGTAATTCTCGAATCCCACAACAGAAATTTTGAATCGTTTTTTACTTAAATTACGATTCATGTAGTATTTTCAATTTATAAATCCAGTTCAGGCTTCAGATTTCTAAATTAATTTTAAATCAATGGAACATGAATAAATTTATAGTAAAGACATGTTCGGAGAATATATATCAATTAGAATAATGTTAACTACATAAACCTCGTTTAACCGTGTCACAATTCGAAACGGAACGTTGAATTTTACAACAAGTGGATCCCATTTCTTTTTAGATTTTAAATCAGCCGTGAAAGAAATGGTTGCGGATTTTAAACGCTGGCATTACTCTATCAATTATGAAGTTCTTTTTTCAGCAAGTTTCGTCAAAAAGTTTTACCACCTTTATTTCACAGTTGAAGCAATTATATTTACACCTGCCGCTTAAGAAGAAATGACATGTAATGTGACTAATTTTTATCGTCTAATTTTTTTGTAGTATATTGGTATTTCATTTAATAAATATGTATAAAATTTTGAATTTAAACTTTACGATGGAGATTAAAATTTTTAAAATAATATTAAATATTATTTTACTGTTAATTTAGATGCTGGCTCTTATTGTGATCTTATTTTCATTAATAGTAAAATATGGATTAATTCTTGCAATATTTCATGTACTTGTGTTGTGTAAATACAAGTATACACCAACTAACACAGATAAAAAAAAAAATTCAAGAACTAAAGTTCACTACTTCACCACAACTTAAAAATAGAAGAATTCAAAAGAAACCAATGGCATCTTCCAAGAGGAACGGCACAAATAAGGGGTGCGCCGGTGCCTGACCAGTCAAGAACCCGTGCGGCTCCGGAATTTACTACAAAAATTCTTAAACGCCAATAGCATACAATATATACGGTCAAACTTTGTTCATATAATAATATAATTTTTCCAAAAAAAAAAATAAGAATATGAAAACAAGAAAAGAAATTGGGAACGTATGAAAAAACACAAAAGAGCTTGCACATGGTAATGGCATGCACCCCTAGAATCAGCTAGTCTTGCCGTCCAGTACCATTTTTTAAGCATAAGCAGCGTCCCGGATGAAGATATATTCTATTTAACTAGAATCATGGTAATGATATATACAAATAAGATGATGATAGATATTTAAAACAGTAATATTATATATACAAGTGAGATCTGAAATTAAATTTTAAATAAAAATTATAGTCTGTAATTAAATATAAAATAATAAAATAAATTTATAAAATTCAATTTAATGAATATAAAAGAATCAAAAATTTAAATATCACTTTCAATACATATAATATTTTTATATTCAAAATACTGTATAAATAAATGTCCACACCAAATTAATTAATCGTAGGAGTTGATGTCTTGGATCGTGAGTTTTCTGGGATCATGCGTTGCAACAAGTTTCACGTGGGTGGCTGCTGTCTTCTAAGAAGGTTTCTGGTTTTAATTTGTCTGAAACTTCAAACTTTGAACCTTTTTCAAAGAAAATTACCAATCTCGCTGGCCTGAGTTTGATCTTGTTCTACAAGTTGTAATTTGAGAACTTGATGAAGAAAATTTATGGTTATTTCAATATAAAATTTAGATTTAATGACAGAAAGTCTGTTTAAATGATGATGATGCACGACTTTAAACAAATGAAGAGAAATCATAAAAATGATTTGAGCATAAATAATTAAATTCATCAAAAATATGACTTTTTATGACATTACAATAGCATCATTTCATTTAGGAAAAAGTGCAAAATAACCCTTCAAATTTGAGGTTGTTGGATCTTACCTCATTTAATTTTAAAAATTTCAAAATTATTTTCTAAAATTTATAAAATTTGAAATTAAAATTCATTGATAATTTAATTAACTATTTTATTGAATTATATCATTTTTAATAAATTTTCTAAAAAATTATAATATTATAAAATATTATTTTTTTCATTTTTTCACATATAATTTTGTAATTGATTTTTTTATTCTTTAATTAAAATTCTATATATCTAGTTTAATTTACATTAATTATATAACATAAAAATTATTTAAAAAATAACAAGGTAAATTAACATGCTATAATATTGTGATTTTTATTTAAAAAATTATAAAAAATTATGTAAATTATTAAAATGATAAATTAAGTTGATAATGGGTGTTAATTCCCCATTTTGTATATTTCATGAAAGTGACTTCTAAATTTCTAAAATTAAGAAAAAGGGTAAAATTCAATTACTTCAAAATTGAATGAAGTATTTTACATTTTTTCCTTTAATTCATGTGCCGGCTTCATATGATGAAATAAATAAAATTTGTTGGTTGGAGGTAAATAGGTATTAGCATCTTAGTAAAAAAAAAAACCCGCTTTAAATTAAAAGACAGACATCTTAACTACAAACGTTTCTTAAATTTTTATTAAACCACTTATTAAAATTGTCTGACCTAACACTATCAAACTATTAGAACCTCATAATTTGAACAAGTGACTAACTGAAAAGTTGCCACGTAATCATGATTAACATTAATTATATATTAGCATAGTTTCTTGGAATATTTTATCAGTTTAACTTCATGAATGAAGAAAATTTTTTGGTTCTACAAGTTGTGATGATTAGAGAACTTGATGAAGAAAATTTGTCCTTATTTCAATATAAAAGTTAGACTTATTGAAGGAAAATCTGTCCTTATTTCAATATTGAAGTTAGATTTATAGAAGGAAAATCTGTTTACACGACGACCACGACGATGATGATGCACAACTATAAAGAAATGAAGAGAAACAATTAAAATGATTTGAGCATAAATAATTATTAAATACACCAATAATATGATTCTTTATAACACCACAATGGCATCATTTTATTTAGGGGGAAGCGTAAACCCTTTCAATTTTGATGTAATTGAATTTTATCTCATTCTATTTTAAAAATATAAAAATTACCGATTTAAATTTTATGAAATTTGAAACTTAAACTTTATTATCAACTTAATTAACTATTTTTTTGAATTACATCATTTTTTAATGCATTTCCTAAGCAAAAATTATAATATTACAATAGATTAATTAATTTATCATTTTTCATGTATAATTTAATAATAAATTTATTATTATTTAATTATAATTATATATATCTAATTTAATTCATATTAATTATATAACATAAAAATTATTTAATAAATGATAAAATAAATTAATATACTATAATAATATGATTCTTGTTTAAAAATATCATAAAAATTATTTAATATTAATAAAATGATAAATTAAATTGATAGTAAGCATTAATTTCATATTTTATATAATTTAAAAGAGTGATTTTCAAATATGTAAAGTTGAAGTGGCAATAAAATCCGATTATCTAAAATCATATGGGTGATTTTGCATTTTTTTCCCTTTAATTTATGTGATGCTGAAATAAATAAAATTTGTTGGTTGGAGGTAAATAGGTAATTATCTTAGTTAAACATAAACCGGCTTTAAATTAGAAGGCAGTCATGTTAACTCTAAAAGTTTCATAAATTTTTATTAAACCCCTTATTAAAATTTTCAGACCTAATACTATCAAAGTATTAGAACCTCATAATTTCAACAAGTGACTACCTGAAAAGTTGCCACGTAATCATGATTAGCATTAAAAATAATTTTAGCATAGTTTCTTGGAAACTTTGGATTCGAGAGAAATTTTAAGTTAGTTAATAGATACATAATTTATTTTCTCGTTATCAATAAATATTGAGATAAATATAAGGAATAATTATTGAAAAATTAATTATTAAAAAATTTTATATTTATTTTAATTTTTATTGATAATTTAACATTCAAATTATATACGTCTGATTAATTAAAATTTTCTCTTTGATCCAACGTGATATTCCTTCAAAACTTTATTTTTCCATTTTTCTCGTATTTGATTTCAAGTTCTTACATTTGATCTAACTATAACGTGCAACTTCAGTCCGTGACTGTGAAAAAACATGTTTGAATCTGAAATTTCTCACTAAATTTCTGAGACATTGCATTAATTATGCCATGCAAGTTGTGGGCTGTGACAGGTCCAAGCAGTCATTTCATCGTTTACAGTTGATTCTGACTTTGGAAGGTTATCGAAAAGAAAAGAACATTAAACTCGTCAAAGTCTTAAGGTTCAACGCAAGGCTATTAATCAAAGCCACCTTAAAACCTAACCCCGTGAACAGTTCCCTTAGAGTCTATTTTTCAATGCAAAACTGGTCATACAATTTTTCTCAACAGTACATTGGAGAAGATCTGAACCTACCACTTTTGGTATACTATTTAAGTTTCTCACCACCAACCGTCAAGTGGTTTTTATGCATATTAATGGTGAAGAACTGGACAAGGACATTATATTTGATTATTGATAATTAATTATGTTACTACTGCTATGCCAAACAAGGATCGAATAGATGTGTAGAAGTAAGAAATATTATGTTTCTCTTGATGTTAAAAAAAAGGACTTAGTCATACGTTGAAATGGGTTTTATAATAGTTCCTCATGTTAGAAAAATCCGAAAGATATAAAATTCAATTATAAAGTAACCCGTAAAACTTCAGTTAGTTAATTAATTTATGTATTAATTAATTATTGATTACATATAAATATGTATATATGATTTTTTTTTTTAAAAATGCATTAACCCTCAACGAAATTACGGAAAATTTTCCTCTAATTCAAAAATCACACATAATTTTTTATGACACAGAGATGAAAAGATTTGAATCTAGAGCCATATGATGTGATGAATTCCAAAAAATTTATTTATAGGGACAATATGCGTATATAAAAATAAAATTTTAAATTATTATAAAAATCAAATATTTAAATAATAACAAGGTACTATTTTTATTTTCCATCCCTCTTATCATATACGATGGTGGGTATAATAAGTAAGATTTTAAACTTTTATTTAACAGAAATTTTTTTCCTTTAACTAAATATTATGAAACATGAGAGTAATGCTAAATAAATTATGGAAACAATATATGTGTAATTAATATATATATATATATATATATATATATATATATATATATATATATATATATATATATATTCTTTATTTGAGGGGACAGTTGCTCATACTATTTATTAAATACATCGTGCCGTGATCTTTAATATATTATTTAAGTCCCACCTCACCAACTCACTGTCGCAAGTGGCTTTTATACATTTCAAAGACGGAGACGTGGACAAGTCAATTTGGAGGACACTATATTTGATCAACGGTAATTAATTATGTTACTACTGCCATACGAAAGAAGAATTGAATAGATGTGTAGAAGAAAGAAAGAATACGTTGCACTTGATATTAAAAAATGGAGTTAGTCATATATTGAAATGGGTTTTATAATAGTCCCCCATGTTAGAAAAATCTTAAAGTTATAAAATTCAATTATAAATTAACCCATACAACTTCAATAAAACATTATTAGTTAATTAACTTATGTATTAATTAATTATTGATTATATATAAATATGTATATATAATTTTTTTTTAGAAAAAATGCGTTAACCCTCAATGAAAGTATGGAAACTTTCCTCTATTTCAAAAATCTATACTAACTATTTTTTAACTTTCAAAAGCTACAAAAATCTTTATTCAAAGATAGAAAAGTATTATATTTACGCTAATTTGACTTTTTTATCGATCATTGATCAGTGATATTATACTTGTCTGATTTGAATCAAAATTTATATTTGATTATAGAATATTAAAATACCTTATATTTTTTATTTAAATTTTATAATTATTTTTTTCATTATTTTGTTGGTAAAATTTTCAAATTTAAATTTAGTGTTGCATGTTTTATCATCATCTAAATGATTCTTGGATGTATTTTTAAATTAGATATAAAGTCTACATAATTTCACTAACACGTTAATATTTTCCCTTTTTTTAGAGTAACACACAAATGTGAGACTTACTATCTTCTTATATAACAAAATTGTGAGGCCTTTTTGGGGTAGCTAGACCTCCACTCATATACTAATTGGAATGGTTGGTAAGGATTCAACATAGCTTTTTTTCCCCCTCCTAGATGAGTATTTGTAACAACGCAAATGCTGCAGGCGATTATGAGTTCCAGTTAATTTATAATATATTGATTCCATAAGTTAAAAATTAATTTTTAGAGGCATTTCACATATTAAAATTTAGTACATTATAATTTCTTATTTGATAAATTTCACCAAGTAACTTATAAATTAGTGGCTTTTCATTTTTTTTCAAATTTGCACCCTCTTCTTTTACCCTTTATTTAATATAACTAAAAATAAATTTTTAATTTATTTTTAAATAAATTTTATTTTAAAATAATATTTGAGTTTAAGTAAAAAGATTTCATTTTATTTTAATCACATTTGTGATATTACAAAATCTATCAAATTTTGTAAAGATTTCACTAGAATTTATTTTATTTAACCTAAAAAATTTATTATATAAAACATTTTCTGTATTTTTAACATTATATTTATCATTATACATTCAAAATATACTTTTTAATTGAATTTTATGTATTTTTTAATATATTTTAAATAAAAATTATTTATAAATAAATTAAAATCATTATTTTTTTACAAAGTTTTTAAGCAAAACAATTTATTTATAAATGAATCAAAATATTTTCTATTAAAATGAAATCAAATCAAATCAATTCTAGAAAATTGTAATCTCAAACATACATTAAATGAGGTAAACTATATCCTAATTATATAAATAAATATGGAGAAAACTTAAGTAAAGTTTTATAAATGTTTATTGTAAAATTTTCAATCATAGTTTTACATGTTTATTAAGTTCCCACTAACTAATGAATAATTATATTTATTAAATTATAATTATTTGTGGTAAAATAAAAAAATAATACATATATAAAATTATGATCAGAACTTCACAATAAACTTCACCTAAATTGTATTCAATAAATATTTTACATATTCTTATTAATTTAATATAAATAAATAAAAAATAAGCAAGTAAATAAATATATAATATTGTAAAATATAATTAATTAAATTTTAGGTATTATATTATTATTTGGATAATAAATAAACAAAAATATGTAATGTCATGAATATAATTAAATAAATTTTTGTAATTATATTCTTGTTTTAAATATTTTGATTATATTAATATAATTTAGTTTTAAAATAAATATGAATTAATTTAATTAATATATTTATTTATATTAATATTAGCTCAGTTCTCGTACAATGTACAGAATTTTTTTAGTCAAATTTAATATATAGACCCGTCTCATGTTCTACAAATACATATTATCAAAAAAATTATTATAAAATTAATATAATTTATGTAGTTAAAAAATTATGATTAGAAACATAAAAATCTGTATATATGTAAATAAACACATTACTCACCTTCTCTAGATTTTTTATAATTTTTTTTATTTTATAAAAAAATTAATATGTGATAGTAAAATTATTAATTAAAATAAGAAACTAAAGTCTAAGGGATCAGATATTTAATCTCATCAAATTCAAATATTTTAAAATTAATTTAAAAGTATAATAGTCACTATTTTTACCAATAAATACATTGTGTCTTGTTATACAGGAATACTATAATGATTTACAATATATGTATATACAAACAATTCATTAAGAATATAAAATATTTTCAAATAAAAATACCTATTTTACATCACACATATATTCTATCTAGAGATGATTTTAAATTTGGTATATTTGAAATATTAAATAAAAAATATTAGTAAAATTATAAAATTAATAATTTAAAATGTAGTAAGAAATCTATTGTAATAATTAATAAATATAATTAAAAGTATGAAATAATAGTGTTATAAATAAAATATTTTTGAAATATATTTATAATATAAAATTTAAATATATATTTACTATAAATGAAATTAATTTTAGTTAAATGAAGTGGTAAAAAAATATAAAATATATGCTCATATGAGCATTATAATTATAATAATTTCAAGTAAATATGTAAGAACACTATAATAATTTATAATATGGGCATATATAAATAATTCATTAAGAATATAAAATATATTTGAATAAAAATAATAATAATATTTTTAAGATAAATATAAAATATGATCTATTAGTAGATTGTGAAATTTTATTTATTTATTTAAAAGAGGATAGAAATGACAAACATTTCATTAAATGTTTTGTGATTTGAATTTTTTGAAGATTGTTTTGGGAGGGAAATTTTTTTGTTTTGAGAAGAAAATTTGCAGTGAAAGAATTTTACAAGAAGATATAGATAGACATATCTTTTTATGTAATTTTATATTTTTTAATTTGTTCAATTTTATCAAATGCTTTTAATATAATTAGCTATATTATACCTCTAAACTATAATCTTTCAACTATTAGTTATCAATTAATTTTTTAATTATCATATTAATTATTAATTAACTTATCAATTAATTATGCTAAGCAAAGTCCTACTTTTTAAAGACATTGGAACCCTATTTGTCATGGTGTCAATCCTACGTTGTGCGTAGGGGGCAATTACGTTGGATCATCAAAGAGTGCTGGTATAGTAGTATACTATAATTATTAAATTTTGTATTAATTATTAGAATTAAAATATAGTTAAAATTTATATATGATCATTTAAAAAAATTACATGATGACTTTAAAAAAAATCACATGAATTTATGTTTTAAATTTAACCTTTTTTATACTCTATCTAATGAGCCTAATGGTCATGATATTATATATGAGGATTGCTAACTTTTACAGGACCACATCCATATATGAATGTTAGCAGCTTCTACTTTTTCATTTGAATAAAAGAATTACACTATTAATATACCATAATAGAAAAATATTAATATTAATTTAAAATATTTAAATCAATTTTGCTCATTTTTTTTCATATTCATAATAAAAGCACCTATTAAATTAAGAAGTTACAAGTGGTGGTGAATTAACTACATAATTTATTATTTTATTATCATCAAATTAATAATATATTTTTCCATCCACTTAAAGAAGTAGAGATTGCTAACCCCCATATATAACGATGATATATGCATTGAAAGTGAAATCTGATTATAAATTTAGGATTGTAAATTAAATATAGGATATAAGAATAAATTTATGAAACTTAATTCAATAAATATAAAATATTCAAATCTTCTGCTCGCTACTTATAATATTTTTACCCCCACATATAGATGTCAGGTTGTTATAAATATCTTGCTGGCTTAGAAACATGCATGAAGAACAATAGCCTCGCCTGAAGAACCATATGACACCCAATAAATAAATCAGTGCAGAACTGGGCTGGCTATACAGAAATATGCTCAAGAGCAATAGGGCACTTTACATGGCCTTAAGATACTAAAAACACTTGAATTATAAACAAAAGTATATCATTTTACATCTTCGTATTATTTTACGCTTATTCTGATTCATTCTATACGTAAGTAATATAAAATAAGCTGCTAAAAAAGAAAAAGCAAAATTATTCATATATATATATATATATATTTTAAGGCCTGCTGGAAAAGGAAGCGTCCCTTGGCAAATCAAATGGGCTCCAACCAACCATTAACAAGTCTTCATGACCATGAACTTCTTCAGCTCCAAAAACTGGCAGTTGCGTGGTCTGCAAGTTATCATTGTTCACCATCATATCAGAATTGGACCATATCATATCATGCACTGAGGTTGCTTCTTCGCCTGGCAATGGCGGCAACTCAAAATTATTAACAATTTCGTTCCTACTACACTGCTGATCAATTCTATCTTCTTGCTGAATATTCTGAATAGAGTTGAATCCGCCGAAGTACATTTGGTTACCGTCATTGAAATGGGATATTTCCGTGGATTTTTCTGGAAGATTCAAGAACCCAGTACTAAAACCAAGTCCTTCCGGTAAATTTGGAATCGTACTTGGGCCAACCTCTACAGGAGAATCAAAATCTCTGCCTGGCATTTCTGGCTTCTTCTCAATTGATCTTGAATCTGGATTTGGATTCAGAAATTTTGCATAAACTAGGGCCAGATCAATATTTGGACCATCAGAAACAGCAGATGAGCTAGATGAACTCTTCCTGGGATCGTAAGAATGACAAATGTTACTCGAGTTTGCGGCAGATTCTCCATGAGGTAAATTCCTGTGGGAAACACTGCCAATGTTGTTGGGTTGCCTTAAGGTTCTATTAAGCCTTCGGTTTTTCCGGCAGCCGCCGCCGACGGGGACGTTGCGGAGGGATCCTCCTTTGGTCCAGTACCTTCTGCAGCCCTTGCAGAAGTACCTTGGCTGTGTTAAGCTGTAGTTGTTGTAGTAGCAGAACTTGGTGCTGGAAGAACCGCACCTGGGGCAGTTTGGCGATATCTCAACGTTAGGCTTCCATGCTCTCTCCATCAGCACCTGCCTTCACCTGCATCTGTGTCATCAAATTCTTCCTCCCTCCCTCTGTGTTTGTTTGTGGCTTAAGAAAGAGAAAGAGGTAGAGAGAGAGAGAGAGAGAGAGGGGTCAGTTTTCAAGAGAATGTGAAGTGCTAAAAACCAGAGTTTATAAGGAAAATTGGTGAAGAGATACACATGCTTGTAAACTCAATCATGACAAGTGCAGTTACTCTTTATAATAATTCTAAATTGTGATTGTCATTGAAGTCAGGGTTGCTATTGTGTTGCAATGATCCCAATTATTAGAGTCTAAAAAGACGTATAAATTTCCGTTTTTCCCCCTTTTCTTCTTTTGTAATTCCCTTTTTTCTTTTTTAAAAATGGGATATTTAACACACATAATATTTCAGAGTTTTAACTTAGAATGTTGAAGGCGACTAGATAGCAGTATATGGATAAATTTTAGACAGTACTATACGTCACTGTATCATTAATAATGTCAAAAATTTTCCAATTAATTTCAATATGAAAAACTTCATTTTTTTTAAATATATATCTACATCTCTAATTTAAAAAAAAAAAAGCTAAGTGTATAAATGTTTGAAATAAAGAGAAAAGAATGTGAGTGTATATGAAAAGGAATAAAATTATAGAAATACGAGTATAATTATCCTAAACGCGAAGAAGTATGAATACTATTTGCCTAAAGTAAATTATCATTGTATGCGGACATTAATTTAAAATAATGCAATCCTTTAATAAAATGAAACCATTTGTTAGGTTTTTTTTTTTTTCCTTCTTGAATGTGTAAAAACTAATTGACTCTCACGGCTTTTAATATTTTTAATATCTAAACAATTGATAAGATTTTTTTCCCTTACTAACAGTAAGAGTAAAAATTCATGCATCTTAAATTTGAATTCAGAGCATTGAAAAAAAGAATTATTTAAGATAATATTAAATACTATTACATTATTAAATGCGTTGTTAGCATTTGAAATTTTAATAATAAAAATTCAGTTTATTTTTCAGGGATAAAACAAAAACACCCTTCCCATTATTTGGTGAAGCTTAATTTTAGAGCGCTGGGGTGAAGTTTGATTTGCAGAGCACATGAAAGCATGTATATCTGGATACCTTGGGAATGTGCATGCACCCATGCACGTGAGTATGTATAGAGTAGTGTCTCCCAGCTCCGAAGGCTCATGCAAGGTGTCTGTGTTTGCCTTACATGGCGCGATTCTATTGGATGAGATGAGTGCCAATAGGGAAACAAAATCCTCGGTACTACCATTTCAGGTTTCTCTCAACAGTAGACAGCTTTGATATATTACAAACTAAACCCTGGAAGAGTACCATGATATTCTACTGTGCTTCAGCTGCCTTGATCCTAAGAGAACAGGAGGAGGCGAAGGTCATGTTTGCTAATTAATTGATAATTATGACGATAAATTAATTTAATTAATAATTAATTATATTAACTATTTGAATAAAAATATTTGATAAAATTAAATATTTATAATTAGTTATTTGTATATAAAATGATATATAAAAATATAAGTATATTTTATAAGTTATTGAAATATTTTTTATTTTAATAATATTTTAATAGTTTGAATTTTATATATTATTTAATAAATTAATTTTTTTAAATAATATATCATTGTAATTTATTATATACTAAATATTTTTTAAAATTAAATTAATATAATTTTTATAGTTAATAAATTTATAAATAAGAACCATTACCAAAAAAATTTAAAATCCTTGAAATCTTAATGGATAACTTTGATCAGTAAATTAGTTAGTGGTAACCATAATTGCTTCAGTTCTGCGGCTTTCACATGTCTCATTTCCTGTTTTCTTCAAATGAGCCTTATGCTATGAAGCTATCGATCCTTTCTGCGTCCGAGCACAATGTCAACAAGGGATAGAGAGCATTGTTGGGAGGATAAAATGGTATTTTCCTAAATCAGCTCATCCAAAAATGCTCCCTTTCTTAGCATTTCTAAAATGGTTGATTGAATGGTCAATCAACTATTTCAAACAACTAATTACTAAATATTAAAATGGCTAATTTTCAAAATCAATCAGTTAAAATTAGTCCGACTAATCAAAAGCTGCTCACCAAATAAGTCCGGAGTGGTGGGGAAAACTCGTACGAGGGGGATCCATTTCATTACAGGGCCTACTATCCTTTTTCGTTTTGAGGTAAGGTATGTTGCTGTGGAAATATTATAAAAAAATTTTAATTTTTTGTTATAACATATTAATAATATAATAATATATTAATATATGATAAAATTTAATTATAATTATTTATTTTTTAAAATTAACTTTAATACATTATATAATAATTTATTAATATTTAAATTTAATAATATATTAATATACTATTATATCACCTTTCCTCATTCTGCTGCTGTTGGGTCCTACTTGCAAATAAAACTTTTCCCGACGTTTGCAGCTACACTTTTACCCTTTGCTTGATTGCATGAAAGTAAGGCTGATCATTAATTCTTCAACCCCGCTAAAAACCGAAAAATATCAGTTAATTGTGGATATTTAATAATTATTGGATTGTATTGAGTAAAAAAATAGAGAAAATTTAATTTTCGGTCGATACCGAGATTTTAGCTCCTTGACCGAGTAAAACTGCTATCAACCGAAATTATTACTATTTTCTTAAATACTTGTTACCATTTGATTGTTTTAATTTATTTTATTTTCATTTTATCATTTAATTGCAAGTCTACCTATCTTACGTCGCCCTCATTTCAAACTCAATGACATCAAGCCTGCAATCCTATTGCCACGATGTTAATTGCTTTCATTTTTTTTTTTAATTTTATCTCCCTCTCTCTCTCTCTCTTCTACAAAATCTCTTTCTCCTCTGTCAACAAACACTGCAACTTAAGACTTCAAGTTCAAACAGTTCATTTTTTATGGATATATCATGGTAATCTATCCTCCATCTGAGATCTATCATCCAATTAGTAAAAAACTTATGATTTCGACGGTTGCAATTCCAAAATATTCCAAAAAACACATCATTTTTCTGCGGATAATGAGATCAAGTGCCTTTTCATTCTAATGAATAACAGCCATTGCAAACCAATTAAACTGACTGAAGTGTTTATAACTTCAGTTCGGTCAATGATTTGGCTGCATCGAACAGCAACGAATGATAATTTTTTCAATCTGTTCTTAATTGATCGGTTTGATTTTTCCTCTAAAACTAATTAAATCCGAACCATGGTCAACCTTACATGAAAAGAATCATTTCACCTATTTAATTTTAAGGATAATTTGATTATTTATCAAGAAAATTTTAATATATACATAAATTGATTCTATTAATAAGTTGTAAGTCATTAAGTTAAATTTTTTTACCCATGAAAAGTATAAATTTAATATAAATCATTAAATTTTATACATTAAATGGAACTCAATGCACACAAAAATTTACCTTAATCTTATGATTTATTAAATATTATTCACAATTTTAAATTGTGATCAACAACATGATATATTATATTTGAATTACATTTTTTCTAAATCTATTTCATAATGATAATATAATTTTATTTATTTAAAATTTTATTGATCCTACACACAATTTAAGATTACAAGAGGGAAATAAATATAAAAATGGAAGAAAAGAAAAAAATCTAAGCAAACTACTAATTATTAGAGTTAGTGGTTCAATCCCAATCACTTGCATAACTAGAAAAATAGAAAGTGAAGATTCACTATTGGGATTAATGCAGCAACTAAATTGGTAATCGTAAAAAATAAACTTTTGTGATCTCATTTGCTAAATTTTCTATTAACCAATAAAAATGAAATGATTGATCAATACTTATACTAACAACTTGTTTAATCATGTCCATAATCAGGTGATTGTTACAATATCTTTGAGAAAATCCTGGGTTTGAAACCCAAGGCATATGATAGAATATTATGAGGCCACGCGTTCTGAGTTCAATAAAATAGCAAGTTTTAATAGTGGAAATCACTTGGGAAAAATTGCAAGAATGGCCTAACTTTGTAAAGCCTAGCAAACCATGTCTTACGTGGCATAATTTATTATGCCCCATCAGCATCTTGCTTGTGTAAAAGTATAGCATTTGAGATAAGATTCTGAGGGAAGTCTTTTATGCTAGAACGCTTTAACATTAACGGTTTGCTTCGATCTATTATGGCTGAAGGTTACAAACGGTAGATGCGCCAGCACTACTAAAACGTGTTTGTAACAAGTTATGTAAGAGTCGTAATGCAGATTAGGGAAGGTCTATAGATATGCTTGTAAGTACCAAGACTTTGCCCTAATCATTTTTGTTCTGTCTAAGGACTTGCACAGTAAAAACATCATCAATGCAAAATTGGAGGGATGAAATGCCCTTCCAATTCATATATAGATCTTATACTTCAGAATAGAGACCTAACTAATTATATAGATGTGAAAAAAAAATCCATCAATGCAAATTTAGAGGTAAATTTCTATTGAACTTTTGATTGCAAATAAAACTTAAACAAAATGGTGAATCCCTCCCCTTTCCCAAAATGCTTTGAAGGACTAGTTACAGGAGAAAATAAGTTTGCCTTGCTAAGATCTGTTCTAAATTGATAAACTAGCCATAACATTCACAGATAAAGGATTGATTAAATACCAGTAGCATAACCCTCCCCTGTTAGTGCGATTGATGGCGTTTCAGTCTTCGTTTGCACGAGAATCCTATTCTAGTATGGTTTGCTCCATTAGCCATGACATTTGCTGATTTGAGGAGCTCCAACAATGATAAATTGAACACAACAGTCTATTTGACATGGAATTAACCCTAAATAATTGCTATTCCTTTTGCCCAATCATCAATGACATGGAACACACTCATTTTGTATTCTAAGCTATATCTGCAATTTTCATTACTTTGTACTCCTTTTCATAAA
Organism: Sindora glabra; assembly: GCA_020226215.1. Lineage (NCBI taxonomy): Eukaryota > Viridiplantae > Streptophyta > Magnoliopsida > Fabales > Fabaceae > Sindora > Sindora glabra. Next base: position 20,055,322 of record CM035228.1, read on the forward strand.
TTTACGCTATCTTTTGAAATCATTATTTTAAGGGACGGCTGCAATTACTTAACCAAAATCGAACGCATATAATTACGTTATGTCACCCTGGGTTCAAAACTCCCAAGGTACCGTAGAATTCACCCCATAATCATTAAAAGCAAGTTAAGCAGCTAAACTGAAATTACCTCTATCTAGCTTCAATTATATATCATATTAAGAATTTAATGACTCCTAATTCAACTCTTTTAGTTGCTAAATTATTCCGATAACAAAATGGTTTAACACTCTAACTTGTTTGAAACACTGGTATAATTGGTAACCATGACTAATTTGACACTCTTAACCAATTAACTCAACTTAACATGTTTTGACCAATATAAATGAGTTCAACTAAATTTAATATTTGTATGTTTGGATTCAAGTTTAAACTTAATAATATTCAATGAATTTGATTTTATTTTTGTTGAGCCTAAAAAATTTGCCTCGACTCAAATATGAAATTTACACGAATTTAAACGAGTTGTATATTACACAATCATATAATTTTTAATTGAATATAAAGTATTTAAATTTGAGATTAAACTTGAATTATAAATTATTAGTTTATACGAATTTAAATGAGTTTATATCACCTAAATTTTAAACTTTTATTACATTTATATTATTTAAATATACAAGATAAAAAAAATTATGTTTCAAGACTAAACTTGTTTAACTTTATAAAAATCGAGTAATAAAAAATTTAAGTTCAATTATATATTAATTAAACTTAACCCATTTAAAATTATATTTTTTAAGAATCAATCTTCAATCAATTAAGCTCCGCTACAGGATATACTATGACAAGCAAGCTTCCCCCTTATGTCTGCTGTACAAGAAAGAGGCACATGGGATGCGAGTAGAGCAACCATTTTTGAAAGAATCTCTCTCTCTCTCTCTCTCTCTCTCTCTCTCTCTCTCTCTCTCTCTCTCATATGAACTTCAAGTTGACTCAAAATTCTTGGATCATGGGCACCTTGGATCATGCGACTCACAGATATTCATCGAAATTCCTCGTATGTCATGTAGGATGCCAACGTCACTTGTAGAAAAACAGCTTCTCAGTATTCCATACATAGATAGGTCTAAAAACTGATAGCAAAGAAAAGATGCAACCTTTTGAAGGCTTAGAGGCACAACTCTCAATCTCCTCAATCCTATCGGATCTCAAAACTAATACTTTGTTCAGAAGATCGACAAGAAAATGGTTAAAGAAAACCAAAAAGAAAAAGGAAAAATCTAATTTATTCACACGTGGTATGGTTGGAATTTATTTTGTTCACTAATTATTTAAAGTTAGAAAAGAAATTATAATTTACTGTCTTAACATTTTATCAACATGAACATGTGGTCTGGTTCGAATTTATTTTGTTCAAGTTAGAAGAGAAATTATACTTTATTGTCAACATGTCCTGTTTCTTCCTCATTAAAGTAAAATGAAAAAAAAGGGATTCTCTCCACTTTTTTAATTTTAAAGAGATAAAAATATAATTTTACAATGGAATCCGCCACTTTTATCATCAAAATTCATAATTTAAAATAAAAAATTGTATTTATTTCTTTAAAGTTCACCTCATCCATTTCTAAAATGAAAAAAAAATCCAAACTCAAAAATTAAACCTATTAGAAAAGATCATGGTGTGCACGGGTTCGTGAAAGGATTATTTGATACGTTAAAAATCAAACTAAAATTAAGGGAAGAAAAAGATTAGTTTATACAAAAGCATATGAATTATATTTATTTCTTAACAAAAAAACAGATAGTTGAGTTACACAAAATATTAACAAAACAGATCATATATAAATCAATTTTGATATTTTAGACGTAAAATCAACTTAAATCGTATTACATATAAATAAACTGTATTTTCCTAAAAAAATATTTGTATTTCTAATAAAATATTTGTGAAAGTTTTCTTCTATTTTTTTTATTTACGCCCATTTTTCTCTCTCTCGAATAGTCTATTCATAATAAAGGTGTTCATGAATTGAATTGTTGAATTTCAAGCTGGATTTTTACGTATAATTGCATGAAATATGATAACTCAAGCCTATTTAATTTTAAAAAATTTGATTTGGTTTAACTTGAAAGTCCGATTACTTTTATTATCATTATTATTTTAAATAAGAATATATTTTATATAAAAATATAAATTTAAATAGATAATAAAATATTTAAATATATAAAAATATTTAGTTATATCAAATTAAGTATTTTTGTATTATGTTATAAATATTTATTTATATGGATGTACATAAAATATTTTTGATTTATCTATTAATTATTATAATTAATATTTACTCAATTTTTAATTATAATTAGTTAGTGATAAGTATCAATTAATAATACTTATCAATTAATGCCTTAGGCCATACAAATATTATTAGGAGAAATTGAGATATTCAGAAATAAAAGAAACTCCTTCTTTAATTCTATTTCTTCTTCTATTTTTCTACTATTTTATTTTTATTTTTACAATACATTATCAATATAAATGTCTATTATCTGAGCATTTACTTTTTGGTTCATAAATTATTTGTTATATATTTGCTAATAGTTCATGTACTAATTTTTATCTAGTAAAATTATTATTTTTTGAAGTTTCTCATATTTTATTGTTCTAAGTAACAAAATCTTAATATGGCATATTACTATAGATTTCTTTAAATGCCCTTTTCAAACATGGGTCTTGTATGTATATGTATCTTTGACAAAACTCCTTTTTGTTGGGTTTTTAAAATCAATTTTGTAAATACAATTGAAGACTAAACAATGACACTCATAAGTGTTTTTACGAGGGAAACTCGAAAAACCTCAATAATAGCTGGGACTCATCAATAAAAAGAACAAGAAAAGAGATTGAGAAAAGGGCAAAAACTACAAACATACAGGGGCCAATCCGAGATTTAGATGCAAAAACGCAACAATGAACAAAAGAGAGCAAAGAAAATTCTACAACACAAATAAACACGAAGCAATCCCCGAACTTGATATAGACGAAAAAAGAGAAAAAGAGAAAAAAGTACCTAATTACTTGTGAGGTGGTAGGGCTTGTGGTTTCTATGAGGTCGTGAAGGTTACTTGTACTTGACTAAAGAACATTTTTACTGTATAAAGTAAGAATTATTTATTATAAAGTAATGATCTTACCTTATCATTATCTTTACAAAATAAAAATAAAAATAGAATATTTTAAAGTTAAAAAATTCTCTTCTCTTTTAAATCAATTTACAAAAAAGACATGAATAAAATTAATAAAATAAAATTTTTTCTATTCTTCTAGTTTCCTTCTTCTTCTGCTTCTTCTTCTTCTTCTTCTTTTTTCTTTCTTTCATCATCATGAAATTGCTTCTCCATTATACCTTATTGTGACCAAATACAATAATAAGTTTTTAATGAAAAGTATGAAAATCACCTAATTTGTCTCATTGGGCTCATTGAAGTGAATGCATCAACAAATAAAAAAGTTTTTTAAAAAAATGAAACTCATGCAATTAGTTTCATTATATTCCTTGAAATGATCGATTTCATATCTTATGATAACTAAACAAAATTTTGAGCTTTTTAATGAAGAAACATGAAACATATCTAACTAGTTTTACTACATTCTAAGAAGTGAATGTTTGGATGATTAAAAGGCTTAGATATGGATGAGATTATGATTATAACTATATAAGTGAAAATGATTAAATTAATTTATGCAATAATGGTGGTTATAAGAATTGTACAAGTAACCACAAAAGTAGTTTTTACCATCAGAAGTTGGAGAATATAATAAAAAAAGTCTATATAATAAAAACTCAGATTTTGAAAATATATGTTATCAATGTAATGTGAAAGGCCATTCCAAGTTCTAAAAGTATATGCCACCAAGGTAGTATGAGAGGCCAATCTTGTTGATAAGAATGATACTGTTAACCTTATGATATAATACATTTTAATGTGGTAAATTTTTTTTGTACATGCAAAAGAAAGATTTGATAACTTGATAGGTTATGATAGTGACCAAATTTATTTTCTTATAGATATTGCAACAATGCACACTATTCTTACAAATAAAAAATAATTTTTTCAATTAATGATTGATGAAAATTACGTTAATATAATATTTAATAGTATGAAATTGATTAAAGACTCTTAAAGAGCTAATATAATTTTATCAGGAGATCTACAATACTTATATATGCACTATTATCAATTAATCTCAAAGATATTTGCTAAATTTTAGAGGCATATGATAAAATAAATATTACATTAAGATAATAAAATATTAAATATCCTTTTATTATAATGGTTGTCTAAAGTAAGAAAAATGTATTAGAAAAGGTATTATAATTTTCTTTTGATATGTAGTATATATATATATATATTTACAAAGTTGGTTGAAAGAAATATGAACCAAAAGTCCACTAACCAAAGTCTTTTTATAGGATTATTCATTAAGGAATTAGAAAATTCTTCAATCTGATAAATTTTTGTGTGTTATTTGTTCTCAAGGCAATTTGTTTATAAGCCATTAAAGTCATTGCCAGCTAAAGTTAGGATTAGATTCCAAATATTTTTGGAATAAATAAAATATAATATATTTTAATTTGTCCATTATGTGGACTATTTGAGTATTTTATGATTTCAATTACATATGAATTTATTGTCAATTGGCAACCTGATGTTTACAAAATTACTAGCTTAAATAATTTGAACTTGAACATGATTTTCTAATTATGCAATTAAGATAATATATCTTGATAATAGTAATAGATTTATATCCAAAACTTTTAAAGATTATCATGTTCCAAATATTATCACATTCTAATACAAATGATCATTGAACATTCTAAAATTTGTTCATATATAAAATAATTAGGTTAGAATATTTTTAATGTCCCAAGTTATTAGTTGTATCATTGTTTAAGAGAACAAGATTCTTTTTATCATTTTGAAAATTTTGGAACTTTACATGTTGCAATATTTATACACATTAGGTCCAAAAGTTATAGTTCCCTTAAGAGTTAAAAAGTTTTACATTTAGAGAATTTTTTGATATGTAATTTATTTTTACTCCACCATAATACACATAAATGATTTTAAAAATTGATCAAAAATATAAGTTCATATGTAAAATTATATTTCTAGCATCAAGAAAAGAAAATATATAAGTATAGAAATAATATAACATATAGTCATTTTAATCCTCATACAAAGTGATATGAATCAAAAGTTTATAAGATGATTAATTTCTAAAGTATAAAGAAATTATTAGATATTTTATTGACCAAAAAAGAATAAATAATTATTATATGTTAGTTACAAATGCTCCTATTTAACTTGATGCTTAAGTACAATAATCTATTTTGTAATAATAATTAATTTTTAAATATGCATAAAGCATGATAAATCTATTAATTCCAAATACAAATATATTCAAAATAAAATATAAGCAAATAAATAAAATAATCTTATTGAGGAATCAAATACTCTTGAAGAGATTTGAAGCATAATAACAAACTTATAAAAGATGTTTTGATACCTAAAATTTTTGAAAATAAAGAGATATAAATTAATTATATCTCTAATGAGAAAAATACAACCAAAAAAAATATTATCGACAACATTTACTGTCATATATAATATAGTGCTTAACATTATAAAAAATAATGATTGATGAGGATTTTGAAATTATAGAATCATAATAATTGGCCAAAAAGGAAAGATAAAATATGCAATTCAGATAGAAATAAAAAGTTTAAATATAATTGCAAAATTAAGAAAAATCTAGAAGATATCAAGCTAATAAAAACACCCCGAAAGTATGAAACTAATAAGGTACAAATGTATAATTTATCAAGATAATAAGAAAATTTTAATTACAAAGAGAGAGCATATTTTATGATAAAAAAATTTTTGCAAAGATTGTCATTAATTATGAAGAGTATTTATTCTATGTGATGGATATAATTTTTCTTACAATATATCAAAATTTAATATACATCTAATGAATTAAATTATATTATATTTAACGCATGACAATTAACTATAATATTATAATTCTTAAAGGGTCTTAAATGTCTAAGTAATTTGAATATTTGAAAAATACATTCAATTCAATTACAAAAATCTTTATATGAATTTAGGATGAATATGTTACAATCGTCCTAGTAAATATTTGTTGAATGTGTGTGTGTGTGTGTGTGTGTGTGTGTGTGTAAATTGTTACATATATTGATAATTTAAATATTATTGAAATTCATGAAAAACTCTCAAATGTAGCAGAGTATTTAAAAAGGAAGTTTAAGATAAAAGGTTTTGAAAACTTAAGTTTTCTTAACCTACAAATCAAGCATTTAAATAGCAAAACATTTATCCATCAATGAAAAAGAAAAGATCCTTTTACATAGGTAACAAAAATTCATTTCAAACTATAAAGAATAATAAAAAAAATTCATGGTCTCGAAGTACTATATTATAGTGCAATTGATATACTGATATATCTTAATAATTACACAGGTCTTGATATAGCTTTTTAAAAAGTTTATTAGTAAATATAATTATTTTCCAATCAAAAGATATTGAAATAGAATTAAACATATATATTTGAAATCTTCATAGAACAATGATATAAGATTATTTTATTTACATAAATTTTTGAGTTATAACTATTTAATAATGCAAATGCAAAAATATTAATCCACACAAAGTTTGATCTCATACTACTATTTATGATGATGCATTTATATCATACTTCATGGGAAGATAATTTACGATTGCAATTTCTCCAATATATATATATAATAAGTGAAGAATTGATTCTCTTGGATTTCAAGAAAAAAAGTGTTAACAAATACATATCAAAATATTGTTATGTGCAAAAGTTCAATTAAAAGGATAGTGCATTAAAGGATATAACTCTTTCGTATATTTACAAATGAATTACAATAGTTGATCATGACAACAAGTCTATACAAGTTGTCTTTGATTGAATTAGCAATAGAAAAACTAACTAAAAGATCATCATTGATATTCTCAATAGGGAAAATTAAGATTATGTTGTATTCTTTTTTATTTTTACCATGATTTTATTTCATTAAATTTTTTTAACAAATTTTTCTAATGAGGCCAATTATTTGCTAAAAGAAATAATATACTATTTTTCTTTCAATGGAATTTTTTTAATTGGATTGTTCTAGTGAAGATAGTAACGAGGCATATTCTTCACAAATGTACATCCAAAGGGAGTACCATAAACATTTATTTATGCAGATATCTATAAAATATCTTTCATTTATCTATTAATTATTGTAATTAAGATTTACTCAATTTTTTATTGCAATCAATTAGTGATACTTATTAATTAATATATGAATTAGTAATACTTATTAATTGGTGCATTGGATTTATATATACAGATATTGCATAAAGAATTTGAAATATTCAAAAACAAGAAAAACTCCTCTTTTAATTCTATTTTTTTCTTTTATTTTTTTTATTTTTATAACATATCAAAAATAATTAAATATAACTTTTTATAACATATAATTATAATATGAAAACAAATTTATATAATCATATCAAAATAGATGAATCTAGTTCATATAGTCATAATTTAAGCTAGGTTCAAATATTAATCAAATCTAAAAAAAAAATTCAGTAAATATTGAAATCATAAAAAAAAATTCAGATACTATATTTTCCAAATAAATAACCCGGTCCATCTACGGTTCATATACATCACAAATCCATGATTTGGCCTTAATACTCAAAAATGCACTATCCTTCAACAAATTTTATGTATTTACTTCCCTCTATATATTTGTGTCCAATCAATAGGCTATCTTGCACCTACTCTCCATCCGCTCCTCTTCATTTACACATAAAATCATTTTTTTTAATTTACATATAAAATTAATTCTTTTTAATGATAAAAATGGTTAAGGGACTTCTTTTTAAATAGTGAAAATAATAATTCACTTAATATATACATACAAAACCTTAGATTTGAATTTCATAACTAAAAATAAAATTCTTAAAACAATATTAAATACTTTTACATCACTAGGGTATCCACTGATGAAACTCAATTTTACATCCCACTAAAAAATTGGGTGCAAGGGTATATGTGAAAGTGGGGTGAGTACCCACTTCTGAATCCCGGCGGGTATGTGCTATTCTGAATTTAAAACAAGGTACTACACATCAATTTTGGACCTCAAATAGAGGGCAGAATAATGAAGTCATATTTTTTTTTCCCTAAAGAAATGTAGAAGAAAAATTGTAAGAATAACAGGAACAAGTAGTATATCAATCAAGAGCACATGGACAAATTGACCTCAAATAGAGGGCAGAATAATGAAGTCATATTTTTTTTCCCTAAAGAAATGTAGAAGAAAAATTGTAAGAATAACAGGAACAAGTAGTAGATCAATCAAGAGCACATGGACAAATTGATAATCTTGTATTAGTAATACTAATCAGACAGACAATGAATGCATTAGTCAAACACCAAAATATCCTTCAAAATAAGGCGTCACCAACAATTTATAATCCTACTATTCCTGCTACCCCTCAACAGAAAGTTTAAAAAAAATAAATAAAGAACTCTGGCATCCCACATCCAAGACGAACGTGCGAGAACATTTTTATTGAACAACTTTATATGTCGATTGGAGAACTGGGAAAATGCAATGATAATAACAATATTTATGTACAATATCAGGCTACACTTTGTGAAGGTAAGACTAAATTTCTAGTTTCTTGGGAGGCCACTAGAAAGAATGTCGCTGTACAAAGATAAATACATATAAAGTACATATCGATACAAAACTTCAGCGGCTGAGGCACAAACATCAGTGCAATTTAAATACTCAACATTTACAGGTCTCAATCATTCAACAAATCATCCTTTAAGTTGGACATCAGGCGTCTACAGTTGGCCCAACCTTTCCTGTAATAAAAATAACAAAAAACTTCAATCTTCTTTCAAAGAAGCAGGGCAAGAAAATAAAACGTGTGAAATATCCCCACAGATGAGATAATGTAGAATTTTAAATGAAGCAAGCTAGACAGTGAGATGCGAGTTACAACACAACCCTGAAATCAGCCACAAAATATATGCATAGCATAGCCAACCATAAGTCATTTACCTTTAAACCACTCAAAAAACCACACAAAGAGAGAGAGGAGGAAAAAGAAAAAGAAAAAAAAATGGGAAAAGGGGGTAATCTGAACCTTCTCATTAGGTGTATCATAAAGTGTATTCTTTCTTTTTTTTCTTTTTTTCCTTCTTTTATTTTAGGGTGATACAAAGGTTTATTAGAAACTGCTTTTCTGGTTTCTTCATCTAACAAGCAAAAGCTTAAACCTCTGAAATAAACGCAGAGAGTAACAACCACCACCTGAAGCATCTGCATTAATTTGGGATGCTGCTCCAAAAGCTGGCAAAGTTTGTCACGGTCACTCAACAAAGACTGCAATGTCAGAAGGAAAACAACGTAAAGAAATTAAGTCACTCATCACCGGTGTCAATCTCAAACAGAAAACTATACATGCCAAATACCTGAATCGCCTCTGGTGACTTGAAATACTCGTGCAAAGACATTCCCGAATCTTGTTGCTGTTGTGATTGAGCATCCCCCGGTTGTTGAATGAATTGAACTTGCTGCTGCTGCTGCTGCTGCTGTGAATGTGAAATCTCTAGCTGTTGGTTTTGGTAATAGGCCTGCATTGAAGTAGCCGGTGATTGTTGCAACATCTGCAATGGATGCACTTGAACATTACTCTGCCCAGCCATCCCTCGCTCCAACTGTTGTAATACTTGAATAGGCGGTGGCCTGAGAAGTTGAGGTGGCTGCGCAGGGCGTGGAAGCTGGGGAGGCTGCAGTGGCTGCAACTGAGTAACAGAATGTATTGACTGTGAGGAAGCTAGAGGAAAGGAAATGCTTGGCAAGACGCTTGGCTGGTTCTCGTTCTGCTGATTTTGAGTGCTGCTGTGAAAAGCCAATGGAGTGGAAGCTGGCCTACTGATACCCAAGGACGGCATCAAGCTGGGAGGAGTGTAAGATGACAATCTGGGAGGTGCACTGGAGGCCTGGGGAAGTTCAGTAGTACTAATACTTGTCTGATTATATAGAGAAGCTTTAACAGATGGCAAATTATATGAACCAGATGAATAAGGAGGTGGTGTAGGTGGAAGTGGTGGAGGCCTATTAGGCCCCCCAGGAGAAGATACCGAGGTTCTGGAATATTTTGAATCTGGCATGGTAAGGGAAGTTGAACTATTGTTGAATGGAGATGAAAACTCTGTCTGCCCCTGCAAAGGAGTGAGGATTTTACATTTATTATATGCTGGCCAAGAAAAATAACAAGGAAAAAGAGCGATGCATATGAATAAAGCTTCAAACAAAGAAGAATTCAATAAATAAAGGTCAAGGAGGCAAACTTCCTCACTTGGAATGCCACTGGACGTTGCGTGTCTGCTGGAGAGTTGACAAATGGGGATGAGTGACTAGGAACTGAATCCAAAGCATGTGATATAACAGTTGGAGGAGGAGGCATGGGGGGCAAAGGAGGTTGGTTAGGCAAAAACCTCTCATATGGTCCTTGAGAACCAGTAGCAATAATAACATTCCCACCATGTTGTGGACTGTTCTTTACATAAAAATTTTGGGGAGCCATCCTTGAGTCCATTGGTAGTTGCATAGATGTGGATACATTAGGGTAAATAGATGCAGGAAATCCTGAATTATGCATTTCTGCATTGGAATCATATCCTCTAGAGTTCCTAACAGAAACAACATTCTTGGAGTCATCAGACTGCTCAACATACTTTCTGTCTGAAGAGACACTTAATTCCCGAGTCAGTGGCATCTCAGGGCGTGAAACTGACACCTTAGATGAATATTCATTTTGTATGTTTTCATCAAGATTAGACCCTAATGGAGTACCCATGTGGGAAAACTGGCTACTCTCAACAACATCACTTTCAGTCTCTTCTACAATTGAGTGAGGAGAATTTTGCTCAACAATAACTGGTGCAGGCTGCTGCAAATTATCATCAGGCTGAAGGAAGGGCAACTTGTCATCAGATTCAGATTCCTCTCCATCAAACACTATATCTTGAAGATCATCATCAAGGTCTGTTTTTAGTTCCTTGGATTTGTTCAACTTCTCCCCATCTGTTGGATTGGAGGGAGAAGCATTTTTTAAATGCATCCCACCCTCACCCACTAATGTTGCAGAAGGATTCTGGCGACCTCTTTGCCTTGCCATAAATTCATCTACATGAATTGATGGAGGTCTCCCACCAGTAGACCCTACCCGGGGCACTGATATCACATTAGTAACACCTTCGACATTTCTCTCTCTTGCCACATAGTCATCCACATGCATAGATGGAGGTCTGCTGGTATTTGGCTTCCGCTGCCGAAAGGAATCCCTACGTGTAGGACCAGATGAAGCAGTAGATTGCGCCAAACCTCGTGAAAATGCATTTGGGGTAGATATCTCAGCCTGAGAACCTTCTCGAGAACGCCGTACTGGCCCCTCCATTGATGGAAGTTTCCTTTTGGCAGCAAGATTTGTTTGTGTCAATCTATCAGGTAATGTTTCTGGGCATTCCCAAAAATACTTTTCCGCAAGTTCTCCAAGATCATCATCAATCTTTTCAACACCACTATCAAGCATTTGATGTGTCTTTGAAAAAACTAAAGTATCATTTCTGGCCACAACACTATCACCAGAAACAATGCCATCCACTTTTCCTGAACTAGCAGGCCTTTGCAATATTAAGGACAGCAACTTAATAGATTCAGAAACCTTTATACAAAAAAAAAAGGTAGAAGTGAAAAACTAATCCATGGAAATGACAAGAAAGAGCAAGCTTCATCCATATAGAATTGTACCTGATACAATGGGATTTGCAAAACCAGACGGTCATCCACAGTAATTTGTGAACTTAACAGAGTAGTTAATTCATGTATATAAGAAATATTCTCTTCAGGGAACTCAACTGATTTTGTCGTATCATCAGAAATCCCAAAAAGACACTTCACCGTGACAACCCTGTCAGGGTTCAAGCTAGCCAACAAACAAACAGTAAGACTAACCTGTTAAATAATCTTAAGCATAGCAACTAGAAAAAAATATGCAGAACTATTACAGCCTGTGGTCTTCTTTTTTTTTTTTTTTCAACACTAAGAAGCTAATGAATATCAAGAGAGAGGATCAAATTTTAACAAATTTCTTTGTGGTAAGAGATATATTTTTCATTAGCACTCGACACCACGTGTGGCTAAAGTTCCATGTGCTGTGAGGTTTCCATTTCCTTTGAAATTTTGATCCCTTTTCACATTGCCTTCTTTCTTGCTTTATTTAAAGCTCCTAGCTTTTAAGAGAGGAGGCTTTGGCTTTTAAACTTGTCTTGCAATGGTAACATAAGTGTTCCCACAACCCGATTAGGATTAGTAAACAGAATTTTTTGGAGAAAGATTGGTACAAATCACTATGCAATCCAGGTGATACTAACTTATATCAATGCAGTAGTCCAAAATTCAGCACCAAAACTCACCTTTCCCCATCCAAGCAAAACCTCAGAGAGCCCACTGACAGAGCATATGCAGCTTCAATAACGTAAGTTGACAAACCTTCCTTTGTATTAATTGATCTCAACAACTTCATCCAGCAGCAGAGCAAAGGAGGGTGTTTTCTCCATTCTGCTTCAATCCGAAAATCATAATTCACATCCTTTTCATCTTTTTGAGGTTCTAGTTCATGGGCATTAGAGTGGATACCAAAAAGAATAGCTCTTATAGCACTTTGAGCATCACCACAGGAAGCTAATTCTCTGAAAGTTGTCAGACAAGCCAGTAACTCCCTTCCTACAGGCAGGACCTTGAAATAGTAGAAAATAAAAGAAGCATTATAATTTATAATTATACAGTCAGTTTATATACCAAAGAGACTAGACACCCTATTTGCTAAAGGGCAAGCACTGCTCATATGTGGGAAAAGAGAATAGGAAAGCTCTAGATAGATCTGAAAGTATGGAGTAAAAAGAACAGAATTACCTGACAACTCTTCATGAGATACCGGAGAATCAGTGAACAATCTTCAGCACTCAATTTTTCAGAACTTTCACTAGCAAACAAGAAAGTTTATCACTTGATTGCCAAATGTAAGCAAAGGCCACAAGCAACAAGAAAAAAAAAAACGATCTATTCACATGCCATACCTTCTGGGATAATTTGAAGAATGCTCAGAACAAAAAAGGAGTGACATAGATTTGAATACTGGAAGACACCAACCAAGCAAACTCAAGCTGCACTGAGCAGAATGTCTACTCTCTGGAGTCTGCTTTCCCTCTGTATCAGCAACAAGAAAACATCTTTCCAGCACTTTCACCAACATCTGAACAATGCCCTCCCTTAACAATAGACCCTGACAAAGTGAAAGGTTAACTGTTTTCTATACACTAATATTAACACTAATAAAAAGTAACTGCAAGGAAAATAAAAATTTACGGGGAAAAATCAAAATGCAGTCAACCTTGGTAAGTGGATACTCCAACAAACTGGCAAGAAAATCAAGTAGCCTGGAGACCTGAGAAAGCAACATAATATAATATAATATAACATGATTAATATATATATATATATATATATTATTGAAGTCAATAAATGAGAAGATATAAAATTTTGGGGGTAGAAAAGATAATTTACCATGAATGCATCCGTATCAGATGGAGAAAATGACTCAGCAACTTGATGAAGTATTGATGACACTACTGGTTGTATAAGAATAGATGCATAATTAGCATTTTGGCAAGCAATGCGAATTACGAAAACACGAAGAAGGTCTTGAATCACCACTAATGCCTGTTAAAGAATCAGAATGGTACACAAGGTAACATTCAACAAGCATTAAAAAAAGTTGCAACAAAAATCTGTTCTCATTCCAAGACATGAAACTGAAAAATGTATCCAGTGTATTAACAGACATTACATACAGATATGGCAAAATGCTGTATAATCTCTGCAATTTTGTCAAGATGCGGAGCCAAGTGACATGAAATCTTCTCAAGGTGTTCAGATTCCAGGTACCAGTTGACTTGCCTCTCTTTCTGTGGCCCTAACAATGTGCCAACAGCCAACATTCTGCGGGCACTCAGCAAAGGCATCCCACTTGTCCAAAGCCACTTATCTTCATCAGGAAATAAATCCATCTTGCAGTGGGAAAGAGACAGAATGGTGAACAATATAGTCACGACACATTCCACGGAATTTCACACAGCAAAAATGTTATATATATGAAAATTGTGAATATGGAACAAGCATAAAATTATATATAATAGTCATAGAAATAACCGCCACCACACCACCCTCACTCTAAAGTTTTGCAGAGTAACATCGGATGGGAAGCATGCATACCAAAAGACTGAACAAACTGCAGGTTTCTTTTTGACCCAAAGCCAACACTGAAGTAGTTTGGACACTATCAATGAGAGTATGAAAAAGACCAGGACCCCAACTACGCACTGGCCAGAAAGCCAGGGCTGATGCAAGCAGATGACAGACAGCTCCAAAACCAATAGCATGGTCAGGATATGGAGAAGATATGTCCGCTGCACATGCAGCAAGCTTAGGGCTGCATCACCAGAATTTAGTAAGTTTAAAGAAGACAACATGAACACAAAAACCAGAAGCAAAATGAAGCAAGAGAAAAAAATACCTTATTTCTCTGTGTAAACGTAGAAGGGCATTCATCAGCTTTGTATTCCGGTGCTGCTCCTCTGTTTCCTATAAAATAGCAACAAGTATGACCAGGAACAGAAACCATTGATAATTTATCATATTAAGATAGCATACATTAACTCCAATAGATAGAACTCATGCAGATTTTTTTCGTGTGAGGAAAGAAGTTAACAGAGGAGGAAGGAGAGAAAGTATGATCATACAGGAGAGGACATCCTCTTAATAGTCGAAGCAATGAGAGAAAAAGGGAAAATGTGAACCAAGGATGCAATAACAATAAACTGAATAATCTGTAACATCCTCTTAATAGTCGAAGCAATGAGAGAAAAAGGGAAAATGTGAACCAAGGATGCAATAACAATAAACTGAATAATCTGTAACAAGAAAAAAAATTTAAAAGAACAGGATTGGAAACTATGGCCGGAAGAAGATAAAGCATTTTAACACTACAGAAGATGTCTAAAACAGTGCTTACGTTCTGCTAAAAGGGCTCGCTAGAACACTAGGCTTGCACTTTAAAGACCATTCAACAAATAATATGTAACAATCAGTTCAAAAATTTGGAAAAAACATGGGATTTATTATGTGTCCTTTTGGTCATCAAGGTACATGTAACATGTTCTCATTTCAAAAATGAATTATTCCCATCTGCTTCTCTTCTTTCCTTCTAAGTAAATTTATTTTCTATCAAAAGCATTTAGTACGCACTATGCGTCAGAGACATGAACCGTACAAGGGACATACCTGTAATTTCTCAAGAAGTGAAATCAGTAGCACCAAAGAAGGAAGCAAAAGATCAACTATGCTCTGCTCACGATTACGTTCCAAAAGCAAATCTGATGTAGTATTGCATTCAGCATTCTCATCTACAAGGTAATCTGTCCAAGAGAATGGAAAATCACATGCCCCAAATTAGAAGAAATATGTGACTGATGATTGGTAACAGATGCAAGTCAAGAAGAAGAGGGAATAAGCCAGAACCATTCAGCAAATACCCACGAAGCATGAAATGCATATGATATATACAAAAAAAGAAAAAAAGCAGTTGAGATATGCACATTTGTACATGTACAGGAGAATAAACAACCAAATTAGACTCCAGCCAGGCTGAGTATAATGAGATCATACTGAACTTAGAAGTTACATGTTAAAAGAGTTGATTCACTCCAGCTACAAGCCCAAATGTGGCTTGAGATTGACTTCTTAAAAGCTTACTTTTGAATGTTTTGCAAGCCCAAAATAAAATGTTTCAAATTAGTCCTCTAATGAGACTATCTTTTTGGTCCAAGTGTACATCATATATTGGAGAATGAGCAATTATATAAACCCTAAACCTAATACTACAATAAGAAGGCCTATTCAAAGTTAAATTATCTAACAATAGCTTAGAGGAATATAATCAACTTATTGTAACACAATTGTGCTTAACTCACCATAATTGTTCGATGACCTTTCAAGCATAAATCTGCAGTTGACCAAAACAGCATAAATAATTATCATAGCACCTTCATCATAGAGGGCCCCAACAATTGTCTGCATTGGGGAAAAAAAACTAATAAGAAATTATTTAAATCCACCAGTGAAACAAATTGAAATAGACTAGAACATACTGGATTCTCAGAAATGAATGCCAAAATTCTTAATGCTGTTGTCAGCTGTGCTAGAGAAGAATCACGAAGAGTAACACCATCAAATGACTTTTCAGATATAAACTTTCCAAGATTCTCCATCACATTAACGTCAGAGCCACCTGAAAAATCTCCAACAGAATTATCAACATCGGTCATATCAGACACTAGATTGCTGGTTGAAGATAACTGGGCATCTCCTCCAGATGCCAATATAGCAGCATATCGAAGAAGACCAATGCCACCATGTTTGTGATAAATTACACCAGCATCTATCCATTCCAACAATCGTGTGGGAGCATCTTTCCTATTGGACCCTGGAGAGGAAAAATGCAAAGCCCTATGGAGTTCATTAGCATGTTGAATCCAGGAATCCAAAGATGATGCAGTGGAGTCTGTAACAATAACTTCAATGATCTCAGCTGCTGAGTGAAATATTGCAAGATTTACTGGTGAAGATCCTGAAGGAAACACGGTAAGCACATTCTCTTTAGACCACTAAACAAAGAATCTTTCCCCTGCAGAGGTAGAGAAGGAGTATAGAGTAACTTGATTACCACTATTCTTCCCAGAAGATTCAGATTCCTTGCCAGAACCTAGGGCTTCAATCAAGCGAGAAACAGCCTGCAACAAGGGAAACAGACATAAAAAACAACTCAGGCCCCTAAACATAATCAAGTTCTCAAAAATTAGTGTCAAATAGCAAATAACATATCAATTTTGCAGTCAATATCTGCTGTAACAGAATTTGACGTATTCATAGATAAAATCTGTGATTCCAAAGCAAAAATGTCACAGAAACCACAACATATATGAAGCTCCAGTCTCCAAAATTTCATCAACCTCACTGAGACTGCCAGATCAAAGAGAAGCCAAAAAAAGAGACGACCATAAATTCCCATTCAAACAATTTGTCTGTTTTTTTACACACAAAAAGCATGCAATTCTCAATACTGCATTATAATTTTCTTAGTACACATACCTCAGGAAAATATCCCAAAGCTAACAATGCCTGACGTCCACAATTAGTCCTGAAAGGCAGCAGCAAATTTAATCAAGATTCAAACAAATAAAATAGTTGAATTTCAATTCAGACAAACAGACAAGTTCTACCTAGAGATACTGCACAGTTCCCACAAAACCCATAAGAACTCTTCTGAGAGTAGATTTGATGAAAGAAGACGATCAATGGCATGAACCTGTCAAGAATCATCACGGTATCATGCAAACCCAGTTATGAAACCCAAAGTTCTATTAAACTGTATTCATAGGACAGCAGAGAGAGTAGGAGGAGGTTGGGAAGTAGAAGAAAGGGTGCCATATTTTAACACCATATAAAACTGACCATCTTTAAGTGGATCCCGACTATCATTCCTATGTCCTGTGGGCTACAAAAGAAACCTTTTGATATCAAGACAGATGCATATCGGAGAGGTATACAGTCTTCTTTGTTCATATTATTGCCAGCCCCAAGGGCACGGATTATAGTCGTAGAAAGTTCAGGATCTTGTTGTAGGAATATTAAGCCTGAAAGTAAAATTGAAAAGGTGAGAATAAATTTGTTTGCTTCTTTCTGATGTCCAACATATATCATGTGCATGCAACACATGTGTATCTACACATTAACACTGATTGTAGCCAACCTGAACGACAAAAAAGAAATGAGAGAATCACAGACTCGAAGGATGATGCAACATCCATAAATATTTCCATTGCATGTTCCTCTTCTACACGTAATATAGAAGATGACAGTAGGGCAGCTGACAATGAGAGAAATCCTCGCTCCTGTTCCCAAGATAACATGGAGATAAATGAGTTATAACATGCCAATACATTCTTTTTCTGGATCTACATGTGTGAACAATATTATATTATTATAAATACAGTCCATGAAATTAAAGATCACTTATCTTTATTGATAAAGACAAAAAAGGGGGGGGAAAGCAATAAAATCCACATTCACTAAACAGGGATAAACACAGATGATAGATCATAGAGCAAGAAGCAAAGTGGCGCCTAAAATTGCATCTCAGACCCAACAAGGAGGTAAAATTTAATAGAGATAGTAAAGTTTCCTTGCAACAAGCATATACCTTCAGTAGTCCCAGCAAATGGGAATCAATATCACAAGCTGAAAAGCAACAGCTTGATGAGCGAATCAAGGAAGAAGATGTTTTATACAACAGCAATCCATCTGTTTGACAAGTGATCAATGATCTGCTTGCAAAAGCAGCTGGAGAAGGATCTTCAATTGGACCACGTGAGTTTATCAATTTCTGCATTAGTACTCGTTACATACACTATCTAGAAATTTTTAAGTTGCAAATCCTTGCTCAAACAAATTAAAATACCAGACTTAAAAAATATAAAATAAAATAAAACCTCCTTACTACACATTCCTCATACTATGAAGCAACAATTAATTAATTTTAAACTAACCAGAAGCTTTTTGAGTTGGATTTGAGCAGATGTGAGCATGTTCAAGGTAACATTTGTAACCCTACCATCAGTACTGATGCTTCCCAATACAGATAGAACTGCAGACTGGGAAAAAATTGAATTACAACTAGATAAAGATGCAATTCCAAAATGCAAAAAGAAATGCATCAGACACACATTAAAAAGAAGTACCTCATATTTGAAAGCAAATTCATAAAATCGTAATCGATGAAGCAAATAGGTTGCAAGAGAGGCAATATCATGACGAGGTTTTGCCAATATCAGCTTTAACAATTGGCTATAACCCTCACTGAAACCAGAGGGGATATTTTCTTCTTCACGTGGCCACCAACCTAAAAGGCCTTCACATCCAGCCGAATACCTAGTGGCCTGCTCCAAAACCCCAAGAAGCAGGAGCATAATAGTAGAAGAATTCTGCACATCCTTGGAAAAAAATGCAGCAAGCTGCTCCATTCCCCCACCATTAACAAACTGAAAGCAGCTCTCTCTGCCAGAACATAGTAAAAAAGCAATGCTCAATCCTAGAAGAGCGTTCTCCATCTGCAGACAAGCAAAAGGATCAACAACATTGGAAAACAAAACCAGAGCCAGAAAAAAAAAATGGAAAAAAAAAGGCAGAAAGAAACCAGATAATGAATGAAAGAAGGACGAAGTGTGAGGGAAAGATCGAGAAAGCACATTTTTCTGAATCAAACTCTCAGCTAATAATGTAATGCTGGAAGAATACTATAAGTGAAAATAGCAGATTACCTGTAAAAGACAGTGACCTCCAATAGATGAAGAGTTTCTCCTTAAAAACATATCCACTAACTCTTTGGTATCCAACACATCAGTCTCCACTTCCAGATAATTTCCCTCTGATGACCATTCAGAAGATGCACTCCCTGATTTATGCTGATGCACTTTGTAAACCTCAAGAAGCTCTTTTCTTGCATCATTAACAACACTGTGCAACTCATCAAACTTTTCAGATCTCTTCAATGTTTGATTTGCATTGATTGACTTCCTAATGTCACTGGAAATGTAAGAAGAGACTGCAGACACTACAGTACTTATAACATTATATCCTGCCTTCTCAAGCTCAGAAAACTCCAAAATCTTCAAAATTAAGTGTAGAAACTGCTTGACTTCAACAGAAATATCTGATGCAGGAACTGATACAGACAGTACATTCAAAGAAGAAATTAAGTCTTCCACTGTCCAGTTAGAGGAATGTAATGCTAGTGGCAGGTCTTCAAGCTTCCCCTCAACAGAATCAACAATATCGGTCAATGCATTGTCATCAAATTCAAGGTTAAACTGGCCAAGATCCTCTGCTGTGTTTCCATATATAACCAAGCTCAAACTACGGTAGCTGCCCCTTACCACTAAATGACTAGTTACAACAGCCTGGGAAACACAAAGCAATGTCAAAACAGTAACCAAAGAACATCTTATCACTACCCAAAAAATAAAAAATCTTTTATACAGAAGCTTATTATCATAGGTATACATCTACACTTTCTATGGTCATTTAAACAATGAATTTTCCATATGTTGCCAGCATCTTGGGAATTATTCATATTTCATGTAAAACTGATCTAACCTCCAATTTTATTAAATTAAATTTTAATGCATATTTGATAAATTCATAACTACAAAAGGTTCAAAGCACTGATACTTAGCCAACTATTTTAGACCAAGAAACATGATTCTACAATTAGAATGGGACGTAGGTGTAGGAAAATTTTCAAGATACAATTCATGACCTATATACATATCACACAAAGCAGGTCAACACAAAACTGAAATAATTCTAGTTCTGTGGTTCTGCCCAAATTATTTACATGCCATTCACATAATTAAATATCCAACTAAATGCTGATAATAAAGCCAAAATATAAAATCATCTAAATTGCATCATTTACCTCCACCTCTAGTACATTTGATGAAGAGTGAGAATACAGAAAAGGTAGACAAAGTCTCCGAAATCTCGTCTCTCCCTCACAATGAACAAATACCTCCAAGGCAAAAGATGGAGGTGAAGTGGCCCTGCAATTTTTGGCAGCAAGTAAGATAACTGATTGCAAAATACAAGAGTTATAGCAGTTGCCCAAATCACTGAACATGATATTATCCACATGACCAACTGAAGCATTCTCCTTGTCCATATGGGCATTTAGAAAAGAATCAAGTGACCATAAGACATTATATTTCAAAACAAAAACCATACTTCCGCTAGGAAAAATTCAAAAGTAAACAAGAAGCACATACCCAACAAGTGTAACTGCTTGGGCAACTGACGATGCACTCTGCTCTAGGAACTCGCATGCAGTGATCACAATGGGTTCTGAAAAAACCACCTGCAAGGAAATTTATTAGCGACGCAATTAGCTAGACCAAAAAAATAATACGGTAGTAACAACTACAAACAAATCCAGAAGTTCGTTAACAGTACTACAGTAAACTATAGTGGGATGTTCGAATATGACCAAAAAAAAAATTATCAAGAGTAGAAAGAAGAGCACAACAGAAGATGATAAGATATCCTCAACAAAATCACATAAAAAAAAAAAAACGATATGCTCAAGAAAAGAAACAGAAAACATTAAGAAAAAATACATGAAAAGAAAACCACGAGACGTAGAAGTGAAGCTCAAAAGATGAATGGGAAGTTAGTGCAAGTGAATCTAGAGTTACCTCATCGACGTACTCATCCAGATGGGGGTGAACGAAGGTCTGAGCAAACAGGATGCATGGTTCAGGTCGACCCATCCAGTACTTTCAGTATTTGAATACAGGCATGCGCCTCAATTTCGGGTATTTGAATGCTAGGGTTTAGAGAGCTTCACTGGGTAATGCTTATGGAGATTTGCGAGTTTCAGTTCGTCGCCGACCTCCCAGAATGAGAGGCAGCGGGGAGGAGGAGAGGGACTTTTATTTTTTAGTTACTAATTAAATTCAACTGATTGCGTGGAGGTTAAAACAATAAAAATCAAATCAAAATAAAATATAAAATAATTTATTGATAAATTTCAGAATTAAGAAAACCCAAAATAAAGTGAGTTATAGAAAAATTAAATTAACCAATAAAATTTAAAATATTAAAATGTCACATCCCCCTTGACTCTAATCGGAAAAATTGAATCTTGAGGTATACTCCACCAGAGGGGGAGACAGGGGACGGTTTAAATTTCATTCATAAATGATATGAAATACTTTATATTATTATTAATTAAAAAATATATTATTAAAAATTTTAAAAATTTGATTACAACAAAATAATTTTAATAATTTTTATTAATATAACAAAAGTGAATGATAATGTAAAAATAATTTATATTAATAATAAATTAAATTTAAATTTGAACTTATCATTATTTTAATTCTTAAAATAATTGAGAAGAAAGAAATTTATTAATTTCAATTTGTTGTGTGATTTTAAAAAATACAATTTTGAAATATATGATTGTATCCATTTTTTGGAAATTAATTTGGATACTATGATGGTGAAAACTGAAAAATTATGTAGAATGTATTTGATATATAATTTTTTAATTAACTTTTGACCAATTTGTGTATCGTGTCAATAAGTTAATTTCATTATTTAACAAATAACTATTTCAATAGCTTATTGATCCTGAAATAACTATTTTAAAAAAGTTAAGAATAGTTACATTTTAAAGAAGTTAATTAATATTTAATATAGGAAAAAACATTCTTACCTATAATTATAAATTTTTTATACTTCCATTCTTTATAAATAAGAAAGTACTAAATTATGTTTATTTATTTCTTAGAAAAAATGTAATATGTATAATAAATTATATTAAAATATTTACAAAATAATGAAAAATTATATAAATATAATCATATTTTTTCTATCTAATCTTATAAAAAAGAGAATATATATTTCATTTCATAATAAATAATAGAAAATATATGAAAAAATTATTAATCTTTCATTAGATAAACCAAAAAAAAATAACAATAAGCATAAGCACGTAATAATGTGACTAATCTTTTATTAGATAATATCTTTTGAATCAAAGAACAATACATATTAAAAAAAATGAAACAACTATATTACTCATGAAAGATATGTTTTTATATTTAAAATATGTAATTCATTAATATTTTTATTCAATATTTTTAATAATAAGTATGTGGATTTTAAATGTAATATTTAAAATAATTATAAAATCAATTTTAATAATACTATATTTATTAAAATATTAAAAGTGTTTCTTAATTAGAAAATTATAATTTTTCATTTTAAAGAAACATCAAAGAAGTATAATAAATTATAATGATATAATTTTTTAAAATATTTAATATAATATATAATTATAATATAAAATATTATTAAAATAAAAAAATTAAAATATACACATATCTTTATATATCATTTTATATACAAATAACTAATAATAAATAATTAATTTTATTAAATATCTTTATACTATTAGTTTATCAAATCAGGCAATATAATCAATTATTAATTAGTAATTAATTCAATCAAATAATATTATTATAATTATTTAGTTAGCAAACAGGACCATTGTATGATTGTAAGCACTTTTTCAAATTAATTTTGGACCAAATTTCATAAATAATTTCTTCCATATTTTTAAAACCATAATACAATTTTGAAAAATCACACGGTGTGATTGTATACCTTTTTTCTTCCAAATAAATGAAATTTAAATTTATATACTTTATCCAAGTTTAAGAAAAATTAATACATGAAGTTTTAAAATCAAAATCATTTTTTCCTTTGGGCTATTCTAGCTTAATAACCGGTATAACTAAAATAATAGTTTAAAAACTACATATTTGATTCACGGATAATAGAGGCTGATATTTACTGTAACCATTGAAATTTGTACTTTCTCTATTCTTATTTATCTATTGTTATTAATCAATTTCACAAATATTAAAAAAGTAGTTAAATTTATTTATTTTTAATGAGTTTTACAAGATTACCCTTTATACATAAAATTTAATATAGTTAAAAATAGAGAGAAAAATATAAAGAAATAAATAGAAATTAACTAATAGTGTAGAATAATAAAGTATTTATTAATAAAAGAGAAAAATAAATTTAGAAAAAGAATATTTAATATTTCGTTGAAATTCTAAAGCGACAAATAAAAAAGAATAAAAATTTTCTTTAAATGCAACACATAAAAAAGAATGAAGTGAGTAACATACTAACAATCTAGGATAAGCAAAACGTAGAGGCATGAAAATAAGCCAAAGTCTATGGATCAGTTCCTTAACTTTGTGAATTTTAAAGGATTTTGATTGTCAAGATGCAATCCTAAAAAATGTAAGTTGCATTTGATCTAGTTTGTATACAATTTTTTTATATTTTTTTTATTTTCACGTAGGTCTATTTTTTCAATTCATGTAAAATTATATTCTTTTTTTTACTTTAATATGTAGGGATGTAATTTATAAATGATATTTCTATTTTATAGGTATTTATAACTTATATTTTATATATATAATATTTTTTTAATTATATATAAATTTAAAATATATTATGAATTATTTATGGATAAATATGTTATACTTTCAAATAATTTTAAATTTTTTTATTATTTAAAAATTAAAAAAAAAGAACCATGGGTGAGAATTGAACTAGAATCTTTAATATGAAAACTTGTGTATGTTGTGGACAAATCTGACCCAACTCATTTATCGACAAGTTGGCTTGGCCGCCTATCTATCGGTTCTAGTGAAACCACAGGCATAAATCTTCACTTCTAAATGTGGTTGGAAAATCTTTCGGTTATGGGAGAATCTTGGCTAAAATCCCATTAGCGCTTGCAATGAAGCTTTTTATATGTATATTATTTTTTCAATCTACTATAAATAATTATATTTATTTATAACTTAAGAAATATAATTATTAATTAATTACTCAATTAATTAAAAACTACATATATATAGAATTATGATCAAAGACATCTAATATTTTAAAATCCAGACAAAATTGGCTGATTTAATTTGAGTTCTAATTCAATTCAAATTTTACCAAAAACCCAGATAATTGGTCAAATTGATTTGAACCAATCCAACTCATTATTTATTCGATAAGCCTACTGAACTAGTGTAACCCTATTGCAATACAAAAGCCTCAAGCATCGGACCCTAAAGCCAATACATGATCTTTTATTGTTCGAACCGATATCTCTAGAAGTGTACATAGACCGGATAAAGCGACTTTGAAGCTAAATTGCATAAAATTTAAAACATGAACTTAACCCAAGCTCATTTAATTTTTAAAAAGTTTAGCTCAGCTTGATCCAATTTTCTAATTACATGGCCCAATAGCCTTAATAAAATATTTTTTATGTAAAAAATAAATTTTTAAAATAAAAAATATATATTTAAAGAGATAATATGATATTTAATTATATTAAATTAATTTTTTATATTAAAAATAATTATTTTTATAGTATATAATAATATTATTAAAAATAAATTAATATAATCGAATCGAGTTAGGTTAATCCATTTCTTTTTATCCCAACCTGACTAATAATCAGGTTATTAAGAAAAAACCCAATAGGCTTATCGAATCAAAAAAAAAATTCAAATTTCATATTTTCTCAAATTGGGTTTATTGGGCCAAACGATTCCTCTTTTATCATAATAGTGACAAACATTATATAAAATGTACATAATTTTTTATTTTTCATATTTTAACATTTAAATTTTTTATAAATAATATATATTACACAATTAAACTATTCTTATTTAACTAATATTTAACTTAAAATTTTTATTACATTGAAATGAAATATAATTTTAATATTATAAAATAATATTAAAATTATGATAAATGTTTGTAATTAGAATAAGATTAATGTTTATTATTTTGTATTTCATAAATATACTAGTACAAATTAAATTAATTTTATCTATTATATATTAACCAATTTAATCAATTAAATTAGTCGGACTTTGATCTGCTTACGTTATTAGGTCAATCACTAATTCCGTCTGAGAACACTAAAGATATCACAACAAATATATATATATATATGGAACTTCACCTAGGAATTTACACGCATCACATAACAATCTTACACACTCATATCTCACGTATATTTGCACGCACAAGGACTTCTACCTACGCACATACTTGCACACTTGCAGTGAGTTACAAATTCGTAAGACTTGTTCTTTTTCCATTGGACAATTAGAATCATATCCATATGTTCAAACCCATGTTTATTTAACGTTTATTTAACGTTTATCATGTGTTCTTCTCAACTGCTATACCTAACTAATTTCTCTGAACATAAAAGCCTATCAAAATTAGTGAATAAGATTTTGTTATGTAAATAAGATGATTAGGCAATCATTATTCAATTTAAATGAATGCAAACGATTTTGCAAACTCACTTCCCCCTAAATCTTAATTATGAGTTTTTCACTAATTCAAAATCCCACGGAAACTTTGCCGTTGAAAATATGAATTTGTTTGTTTATTGTTTATAAAAGTAATTTTTTGTTTTTCTGTTTTTAAAAATAAAAGTTCCTGCTTAGATAATTGATTATGATTGTTTTTATAATCTGTAACTTTAAATTTGTAACTTAAAAAGTAGAAAAATAAAAATAATTTTTAAATATTTTCTTAACATTTTTATTTTTAATGTTAATTTTATAATTAAATAAATATTTTTATTTACAATATTAATCATCCTTTACTCTTTTTTTAATCCAAAAATATTTTTTAAACATAAAAAAATTTAAGAAATAATTTTTTAGAACAGTTTCTAAAAATAAAAATATACCCAAGCACCTTATATAACTAAATTTGTTCTTGTGCTATGATGTCTATATTACTTAGGGTTTGTTTGTCATTACAGCTTTTTAGAATTAATTTCATTTTAATAGAAATTATTTCAATACATTTATAAATAAACTCTATTATTTGGAAATGTTGTCAAAAATAATGGTTTTAATTCACTTGCAAATGAATTCTTTTCTTTAGAATGTATTAAAAATGCATAAAATTTAATTAAAAAATATATTTTAATGGTATCATGGTAATACAATGTTAAAAATGGTATAAAATTTTAAATTTAAATTTGATCCACTATCACTTGTAAAATTTTTTACACTATTGATGAATAAAAAGATGGCATCTTATTAAAAAAATTATTATTAACTAAAATTTTTTACCAATAGTAGAAAATTTTTAACAATTTTTTAATAACATGGCAATAAATGGGTGGATGGTGTAAAATTAATTCATATTGATAATAGATTAAATTTAAACTTTAAAATTTTTATATCATATGTATTTTAGGTTAAATGAAATTAATTCTAATGAAATCTTTGTTAAATTTAATGAATTTTATAATAGTATAAATGTAATTAAAATAATAATTTTAAATGAAATGATATTTCTTTTTACTTAAAATAAAACATATTTTTAAAATGAAATTTATTTAAAAATGAACTACTATTTTTAGTTAAAATTATATAACATAAAAATTGTGTGAAAAAATAAGTAAAAAATTAACATACTATAATATTTTGATTATTGTTTAAAAACTTCAAGAAAAGATATATAATTTGAAAATAATTAATTAAGTAGATAATGGATGTTAATTTCAAATTTCATTCAATTTAAAGGAATAGTTTTAAAGTTTTTAAAATTGAAAGAGGTAATATCTAACCACTCAAAATTAAATAAATTAATTTACATTTTCCCCTTTATTTTAATATTCATCTATCTAACTACGTTTTGAAAAGGGAGAAAAACAATTCTAGAATGCTATATATAAATTCTAGTTGAAATATTTAAATATTTAACTGCCAGAAAAAACATTGTAATATTATTTACATTTTTTATTAATTAATAAAGTCACAATTAAAATTCAAACTTATTATGAATGCATTAAGTCTAATTAGATTAGATTCCCATTTGTTAAAAGATTCAGTATTATAAAATAGATGGTTAACATCAAATGTTTAAGCAATTATACATAAAAAATAAATCAACATTTAATTGAGCATCATTGTATATATAATTTTAATGCCGATTTTGTTTTGAAACCATTGTAAAATATAGCAATAAAGTTAGTTTTTATATGAAAGACAATTGACATAATTTATTTTTTATTATTGTGGAACTAATATTAAACGTTTGTTTTCAAATAACTGATGTGTAGTTTTCATAATACCATGTTGATTAATTTAAATAACTAAAATGATATGTTGCTTATCCCAAACTAAAACTCATCCCCTATTTATCATTTCCCATCCTAAACCTTAACCCCATTCTTTTATTCCTCACTCTATCGTCCTCTCTATTTCTTATATATTCTTAATAAAAAATAAGAACCAACATTTCTTATGATATTACATATTTTCGTATGAATAAATAGTAAATAGTAAATAATACTATAAAATAGTAAAAAAAATTAAATTAAATTTCTTACTTGTATAAATTTATAAAAATTGCATCAAAATAATAAATAAAAAATATAATCGACTATAAAAAAAGAAACTAAATTATAAGAATAAATGCAAAAACTTAACAAACCCTTAATTTTATATTCTATGTTTTTTCAGGAATGCACAACAATACATATATAAACTCAGTTTCATACAACAAATAAGTTAGCTTATAATTTATTGAATTAGTCAATAAGTTATAAATTATCCTTCTAGAAGTATTCCACATATGCTAATTTATTAAAAAAATAAATCCTAATTTGATAAATTATATTAAGTAATTTATAACTCATAAATTACTATCTCTTCAAAAAAAATTAAATCTATCCTTATTTTTTATTAATTTATAATTTATGTCCTTTATAATATAAACTTAAATATTTTTTATAAAATATTAATTTAATTTTAACATAATTATATCCTAATTTTAAACTATAAATATATAAAAATATGTACATAAATAAATATGTAACATTATAATATATAATTTAATAATTATAATTATAAGTGATTACATTTTAATTAATTATATTTTTTTATAAATAATAAAATAAAAATTATGAAGTAAATAAATATATAAATTCATAAAATATGACAAATTAAATATTAGATATTATATTTTATTTTTTAATATATTAATTATATTAATATAATTTAATCTTTAGATAAATATGAATTAATTTAATTATATATTTATTTCTATTAATATGTCCTTTGATGTTATTTTATAATTTTAGTTAGTTCAATAACTAATTTTATAAAATATTATTTACAAAATCAATTAATTTATAAGCTAATGTATTAATTATTAACTAACTCATTAATTATCAGTTAATTTATAAATTATTTGCATGAAATAAAGCCTTAGTCATAGGCTAATTAAGCTTCAGTTTTGCAAAATAATTGATGAGTAAAAACACAAAAAAAATTGAAGAAAAGCATTTTAGGATTGAAAGGATAACATATTTTATTAGATGGAGAATCATTTTAAAGTCCAAAAAATTTTAGGATGAAATTTGTAAATGACATCATACTTTACTATTTTTATTTTTAACTCACGTCATGCTTTGACTTTTTTACTTTCAATTTGCTCATGAGGTCTAAATTTCTATGTCAATTATTACAAAAAATCAACATCTAAATTTATAGTAAACATTAGTTAAGTAAAAAATATTATCATCTTTAGTATGATGATGCCATCTTATTAAATAACATTTAATGTCAGTTATTAAATAAGAACCAATGACATAATAAATTAATGTTATTTATCTAAAATTTAATTTCTTTTTCCATGGCCATTCCTAAATAACCCATAAACTTTTAAGAATGGCTAGATATAACAAACATATATATTAGAATAAAATTAATTTAATTATACATATCATATACATTAGACCAAAAATAGATAACAATTTATATATACATCACATATATATGCATATATTAAACCAAAATTCAAAATATAATATATATATTTATAT
This sequence comes from Sindora glabra, assembly GCA_020226215.1. Classification (NCBI taxonomy): domain Eukaryota; kingdom Viridiplantae; phylum Streptophyta; class Magnoliopsida; order Fabales; family Fabaceae; genus Sindora; species Sindora glabra. Next base: position 20,085,116 of record CM035228.1, read on the forward strand.
TATATATATATATATAAGTAACAATTTTATAAATTAAGTTTAAATCTTATAAGACTGCTAACATCATCTTATAAATTGATCTATGTTGTTTTTACTAATTGAAATCAATAATTTAAAATTCTTTTTGACATTATAACATTTTTCTTATATAATTAAATAAATATAAATAATAATAATAAATTAAATGTAAATGAAGCAAAGGAGAAAGGAGATAATCTGTTATAAAAATATACTATGTCATTTTATTTATTTTCAAATTAACATATATAACAAAAAATTATTATTTATAATAAATATATATGGAATCCTTACACAAATTAAAAAGAAAAGTGGTTATCCTCTGGTCATCATTCTTTTATTTTACTTAAGGGCTTCTTTGTTGGAAGATGTAGATTATTAATGCAAAAATAGATATGTAACTTCTTTTTACTACAATTTATCATTGGTTTTGCAACTCATATATTTTCTCAATATTTCTAAATGTGCTTCTTGAAGTGGAACATAAGTTATTTTCATATCAAACCCAACACAAACAACTTCTGAGATTAAGATAGAAGGTATAAATCCACAACTTCTGTAATCCATCAATAAAAAGTACTTTTGAAATGAAGAACATAGATCGTAGTATTCATTTTTGAGAAGATAGTGGACTCTTTTAAAATTTCTTTCGAGAATTTGTACCCATAATTTGGAAATAAACAAAAGCATTTGGAAGGATTCTTGTCAAAAATCCTTCCAAATACTTTGTATTATTTTATATTTATGGTTGAAGTATGCATGCAAGTTCTTGAAAGTAACTTTGATCAACTTCATAACCTTCTAATAACACTAGTAATGTCAATTAATACAATGATTTGTACACTTAAACTTAAGAGCCCTCTTTTTTATAAAAGGCAATCTAAGTTATCACCTAAATGTTTCAAATGGAGGGTAAGAATGAAATTTATAGGCAACAAGCAAAACATTAGACATCATTCATTAATCAAAACTGATGTCTTATATAAGCTTTATTGCATAGGTGATTGTTAATACATCTTTAATTATAAGTTTTAGTACTTTTTTTGATATCTCGTAGTTGTTAACTATTGATGTACCAAATGAACATTAGACATTTGTTGTAGAAATTTGACATCTTTACTTTTGATGTATCACTTTCAACATTAGTGTTTTAATTTAATCAATTTCAAAAGGCTTAAGTATCGGCAATTCCTGATATCTTATAAATGTTATCTTTGATCAATGTTTACTGCCATCATTGGTAAATGCTTACCATTTATTACAAGGGGGTGGCCAATACTATACTTTTAGACTTTAGTTTGGTCAAAAAACTAATGTGATAATTACATCTTAATTTTATGATCTAACTTTTTATAATTTTTTTAAAATTATGTCAGTTTTATAATAAATAAGTAATATGGTGTATTTTATTTTTATTTTTTTAAATATGACTTCTACATTCTAACACTCTTTTAATGGTGGATACTAATTTCTTAAATAATATTATTAACTTTCTACATCATGACTTTGTTTTAACAATTGTACCATTTACAAGTCATTTTGCTAACAACATTATCAACATTAATTACTAAAATTATATAATAATATTACAACTAATAATTTGATGAAATTTACAAATCATTATATATTATATGCTTTTAATAAAATAATAACTTACGTAAAAACTATAGTACATTATTGATATACCTTACATCATAACTACTTATTTCTTATGTTGAACAGATTGAAGAGATTTAATTTATCTTCCTTGTGTTGAAATGCTCCATTAAATTTTGCAAACTTTAGCCATATATTCTTTGTAGTACTTGGTCGAATATGAAGACAATACACATAATCAATACTACATAATTAGAAATATTTTGAATCTTATAATCATAAGATTCCCATCAAACTATGAATATCTTATAATTATAAACATCCCCTCCCAACAAAAGATAATCATAGTTTGATTAGAAATTCATTATCATAGGAATTAAATCATTTCTACAATTTGTAGCAAAGGTAAGTATGTTGTCCTCTTATGCCATCCAAATAAAATATGAAATAAAAGAGAAATTCATAGAAAATTATAAATGTTAGTTATTAAATTAAAATTGATATGTAAATATTTTATATCTCCAGTGAGATGATTTGAATGTCTTTTAATAACCACTATTAATACAAGACCAACAATTCATGTTTCACTTTCTTCAAAGTAAGCACCTTTCAATACTGGTTTAGTACGGAATTAGTATGTTAATTTTTCACATTTCCTAATGAGATGCTTCAAATGCCTTTTTGGACAATGATTGAAAAAAATACCAATGTTTTAAATTTTTGCGCGAAATGATTGAGAAGAATAGCAATATCTTAAATTTTTGTGCTAAACTTTAGACATTGATTATTTTCAAAGCTAACATAATAAGTTTTCTATTAATTTCAAAATTATCATCGCATCAACGTAAGTGTTAGTCATAACTAAAGGTGTTCATTAGTCATATATTAATGATTTATCACAAATTTTTTAATTGATCAAACTTTTCAATTTGAACAAATAGTTACCCATTTTCAATTGATTGGTGATAAAAAATTATATTTAATTAATATTATCTATTAATAGCATTTTTAGGTAGCTTCACACGATTTGAGCAAAATAAATGGATATCTCTATTTTAGATCAAATATTTGCTAATCAAAAAGTGAGAATAAAAAAAAATAAGGATGAAAAGGAGAAGCTAACACCAAAGTTGCCTACTAGAAAGTGGGAATTAGAAAAAAAAAATAGAAGGTGAAAGGAAGAAGAAGCAAACAAAAAAGAATGTAAAGAAGGAAGAGATAATCAATAAAAATAAATAAAGTAATTCAAACTACAGAAAGTGTTCAAGAAGAAACTCACACACTACAACAACGACTTTTGCAAAACGAAGAACTTGAAGATTAGATCTTTAAAACTAGAAATTTACACAATACAACAATGGTTACTTTTGGCTTTCTCTTTTGTTTAATCTTATTTATCATATCATTGTCTTATGTGTTTTATTTAATTTAATGGAAATGAAAAGGATAGGCCCAAGATGATAAAGATGCTTAGGAATTGGTGAGGAATTTATATATAAAATAAAAATGATTAAATAAATACTTGAACATATTACTAGCAGCGGTTATGTTTGACTTCAATAGAAGTGAAGACAAACACAATAAATATGAAAGCTTCAAAACTACAGAAGTTAACTCTGTCATTCGGTTAAAAGGGGTTATCATCGGATTATGAAAAATTAAATCTGACTAAATCGGTCTTAACATATTTTTATAGTTTTTTCAAATTTTTTAAAATATTTTATATTTTATAACTTATTTAACTCGTTTGTTCATGCATCGAATTGGACAATTTGACATAAACTGAATTTTTATGGATAGCACTAATCATAATTGATATCTATTAATATAATTCAAAAAAAGTTACCGCAACAAAATAGATATTAATAACAATAGTAACTGGCATTTATCCATCAACATTAACTAGTTATTTTGTTATAGTATTAAAAAATTCACATGATTCCTTTTTTATCTTAAAAGATAATTCAAATTATAATAATAAATAATGAACCTTTATTGTTGATTTATTAACTATAATTAACTTGCTTATAAAAATTTTTCATTTTATTTAAACTAGTTGAAAGTTCATAATTAAAACTTATAAGGAGGTGAATTTATAAAATTTTCTACATTCATTTATGTAGAGTAATAATAATGGCCTAATAACCTTGTTTACATCATACATTTCAAAATCTTATTCATTAATATTTATGGACATCGATACCTAAAAAAATTATATGAGTGTGGAAGTCTTGCCCTCTTAATTATGTTAATGGCTAATCCATCATGTCATCCTAACTACTATTATTCTTACTTTCATCTATACTACTTGATTGTATGTGTCCATACCTTTTATTTTTAATATTTCCTCATTTTGCATATATCATGATGATTATGATTATATAAATGGTAATTTTATGGAACTCCACTTTTAAATAGAATGAATCTTTTTATTATTATTTTTTTAATATCAAAGCAAATAAGTCAAAATAAAAAAGCACAAATTTCACACATTAAAAATAATCTAATGATGGAAACATTGAATTTTTTTGAAAGATAAAACTTCCCATATAATTACTCTTAACAAAATGATAGTTCTAACCTTTCGTAAGATGACCTATCTACTCATGTTTAACTTTCTATTCCATTATGATAATTTATTTGTCTGTAACTTTTTTTTTTTAATCATATGTATCCTAATCTTGCATAACATTTGGTTTCTATTTATCTTTAGGTAAGTTGTATTACTAAATTCCATTACCTTGGTGAGTCTTTCTGGAATGTATTTAAACATAAGATTAACATTCATCAACGTTATCTATCCAGGGCATTTCCTATTATCCTTCTAACTTCTGTTATACCATTTTTATCTATTTTCATTACTTGAGCAAACAAGAAACATTTGGGTTATTTAAAAATAGAATGTTATATTATACATAATAAAGATTTTAAAAAGAAGGGTTTCAAGACAAAATTCCTACTCACTTGAATGAATATATATCACTGAACGTTCTTGGGTCGTTAGACTAAACTCGGATAAATATATCTCTTGTATTTAATTAAAAATACATTAGATTATGTCACCGTTATGAAATTTAAAAACTAAAAATTAAGATGCTCTTAACTTTCTATCTGTAAAATTACTTAAATTTTTGAGTTTCCAAGCTAGATGTGCAAACATGATCTTCATCTAATGGAGTTTTGGCTACCAAAGTATTTCTAGCCAAATTAGGATTGCATTCCACGAATTGTGGAGCAAAATTAGTTTTGTACCACTTGACCTCAACTAGTCGATTAATTGGACCACTTTCAAGGCTTCGTGAATAATCCATATCACTAAATTCATTTTTAAGTTCGAACTGGTCTATTTTTCAGAGTTGTTAAAAATGAACAGATTACTCCCACATTTCACAATGATGAATTTAAGTTTATTATAAAACATACACTGATCGTGAATAGGAAAATAATATGTTATTGAATAAGAAAAGAAAATTTGAAATTTGTCATCAATAACAATAAATAATTTCGATTTTTTAATGATGTACAAATTATGAATGAATCATAGTGTAAAATTAATTTATATTAACTGCATTAAATTTAAGTCCATCATTTAGTGTAACAAAATGTTAATGCATCAATTTTCATAAAAATAAACTCATATCTTTTCTTCATTTTGATATTTTAAATACAGGGTAAAATTTCCGCACCCCAGAAGTTTTTCTAGGATATAGGGGCTCTGGTTGAGGATTTCAATCATTTTGAAGCTTGTTTTAGAATAATGACCCCATAGCTTTTTGGCATTAATTTAATAATTTATAGTATTATCTAGCAAAAAATTAATAATTCAAAGAAGTCCTTGTAATATTAATTTATTTAATTCTTTAAACTAAATATATAAATTGTTACCTTAATTTTAAAATCTAAACAAATTAGTTGTCACCTTCCTCGAGCATGAGCACCTTAGTTGAGAGTTTCCAAATATTACAAAAATTATTGCACTTGTGCTAGAATATTGGTTCCAAATCCTTTTTAACATTTATTTAATGATTTATAGTATGATCCTGTAAAAAATAATAATTCCAAGTTCTTTTTGTTATATATAATTTATTCAATTTTTTGAAACAATCAAATTAATTATCATCCTAATTTTTAAGTCCGACCAAATGAATCAATTAATGCTCATTGTATACTCTAAAATTAGTTACAGGAAAACTCAATATTACTAATGGTAAATATTTGAAAATCTTACATTATATTCACTAATTACAAATGTCAACACAAACAGTGAGAATTAAAAGAACAACAGTTATATTATATTTTTCTAAAGTTAAATATTATAGATTTGATTTCAATTTATAAATAACAAACGTTAATTTTTATTACTTTCTTCAAGAGATTGTTTAGTTGACAAAAAATTACATGTATAACGTCCTCAATTGTTAAAATTGGAAAATTAAAGCTTTGTATAAAATTCTACTTTCTATAAAATATAAAAAATTATTTATCTACTTTTAGGCAAGAAAAATTTCATGAAACTTTTAATTCATATTGTCAACTCCGGTGCTTTACATAATTAGTTTTGATGATGATAAATAGTAAATACACACACATATATTAAAATAGTAATATTTAATTATGTGCTACAGTAATATATCTTATGTAAGTTCGATATATATGCTATGTTTGATCAATATACATGATATAATTATTATACATGTTAATGTGCTTATTTGTTATATTTTTCTATATATAAATCATGCCTTTCATCTTGATATATAAGATTGGATTAATTTATAATATATAGGAAAGTTCAACAAGATGAATAGTTAGTATTAAAGGAAAGTAATAAAAAACTTTGTCATACTTAACTCAAGAAAGAATAAGAAATAAATTTAAGAAATAAAAGAGAATTCAAGTATTGAAAAATTGAAAGATTGAAGTATTAAAAACTTGGAAGCACTAACAAAACCTAAGAATCTCATTAGTTATAACCTTTTCTTTTAGATTTAGAATTTCTTGTAAAATAGAGTTTTTTTATAATGTAGAGTTCACACATATTTTTAAACTTTTAGTTCAATCAAAAAATTTAAAAGTACAACTTGCAATCATGTTTTTGCAAAAATAATTTATGAGATACTTTAAATATAAATAAGATATAAATTTTGATTCTTTTTAATTTTAACCTTTGATCACCCTTTTAATTATATTTCATAAATTATTTATAAAAATAGACTTAAATAACCTTTAATGAACTGATCATTTGTTTAAAATGGTTAAGATATTAAAAAATTAGATTTTATAAGTTAAGTACAAAAAGTAATTTTTCACAATCCAAAATTTTTCTAAAATTTGCTTATTGTTTTAATTATATATAAAAAATTACATAAGATATGAGGAAAAAAATTAGTGTCATTTAAAAGTAAACTCAATTATTTTTTTAATGATAAGTGATTTATTCAAAACAGATTTAACATGAAGAAATTATAATATTTTAAAATTGATACTAAATTGTGTTGGCCTAACAATCCACCATTAAAGGATATAATGGTCAATCATTAGCTTTTGGATAGACTTTAGAATAAAAGTTAAGCAATGTGAAGGTAAACAAATGGCTAGTTTTAATTTCTAAGTATTTCAAATGATTATGAATTATTATACACTTCTTATGTTGAAACATCAAATACAATATATAAAGTGTATAAAATTCATTATTTAATAATATTTATTCTTTATTCCATCAAAATTATGATTTGAAGTCTTCATTATGAAATTCTTGTATTCTAGAAGTTTTATTGGTTTTATCTACTTTTTAAAAGAGCTTCATTGAGTTGTTCTCATCTTATATTTATTTCTATTCTATTTAGGTGAGGAAATTCAAGAAAACCCAAAATGATGTACCTTTTGGAGATTAAGAGCTTTAAGTGAAAAACATCTAAAAAAATTGCTTATATTAGGTTAAAAAAAATCTTGTAAGACTTTTTCAAATGTCGTTCGAAATACCTTAGAATGGATATTTGACTATAAACTACTATAAATCCTTGTATTTGACCTCTTAACCCTTACTTTTTTTATATTGTTGAATATTTTTTGTAAAATAGCCTAATCAAATTGCATAAAAATAGTATGAATTGTATACAAATATAATGAATAATGTGATATATATAATTTGCTTGAATTTAACATGTTATCTATATGTAATATAATCATGATCACCCGAATAAAAAGAATCTGGACAGTGCAACAAGAAATGCATAATCTGCATGCATACTAATCATCATCTTTAATATCTAGCATATAGGTTTGTTCCTCCTATCAAACCCTATCTCTCTCACAAAATTAGGGATTCATAATCTAAGCATGCTTGGTTAGGTTAAGGTTTTAAAAGTAGGAACCTTATTATAAAAAATTTTGAATTAGATTGTGAACTAACTTATAACCGAAACTAACCTAACAACCACATTAGGCCAAAGTGTCATCATAAAACTTAACTTTATTATTACCAATGGATTACTGTTACATCCATTAATAATTTAAAATTTTATTTGTATGTAAATTGATTATTTAATGACACTTTTTCTAAAAATGTAGAATTTTATTGCAAAAAATGTAATTAATAATCATCATGATTAGATTTAAAATTAAATTTTAGAATAGAAAATAAATTATTATAAGGGAATGGGAGAATGGGGATTTTATGAGAAATAGTAGAGGAAAGAATGAATCAATAATGTTTAAAGTTTAGTTGTATTTAAAATTAAATATTTAAATATAAAAAAAATTGAAGGCATATTTTTCATTTTGCCCTTAGCTATTGATTTCTTTATTTCTCTTTAATTCATCCTCAATTTCCCTTTTTCTTATAACAAACCCATAACCCCCACTCTCATAATCATCATTTTCTTCTTATTCTCATATTTTCCTTATTAACTAGCAAGAGCACCATTTTCATTGAACCACCTTCACTCTTCAATCAAATCAAGGTAAGACCTCTCAAACCTTTAATCTTGTAGAGATTTTTTTTTTCATATTCTTTTGGAATTGAAGAAATTAGAAAATTTTATTTAAAAAAAGGGCTTTGGAATCTTAACTTCAAATTTGCTAATTTTGAATGATTGGAAGCAAGCTATCCACGATCTCATCTTCCATTCATCTCTTTTATATAAGGTGGGTAAGCATCTTAACTAGATTTAGATGGTTTTGTATGATTTAGGTTGTTTAAAGTTAGGTTTTCTAGGTTCGAAATAAATTTTAAGAAGAAGGTATGATATATGTATTTTGATTTGACATGTAAATAAAATTTTTTGACTAAATGTATACCTATATTCTAGTATGCCGATAAAACTTTAGTGCATTTCTAGTATCACGTAGGTAAAACCTTCTAGCAAATTGGATTCAAAGACTGGATTATTGTCCTTAAAATATATCCATTATATTAGGATAAGTGTGATCCTATAATTGGTAAAAAAGTAAATTTTTCCATGACAACAATCTAGTTGTGAACATGAGATCATGATACTATGCAAATTAGATATTAGCATAGTAAAATAACTAATAATAGAATGGTTGCTTCATCATTATCTGATTGGGACCTAAAGGAAGTAAATGAAAGTATAAGAGTATGTTCTATCAATTGTTGAGATAAGATGCCTTATAGTCATGTGTTCCTAAAATTTTAATCAAACCCTTGTATAACTTGTTAGGGAGTGTTTTAAATATCTATAAAGGCCCATGGTGTAAACTAAACACTAAAGCATTATTGCGATATGAATTAGAAGTTTGTTAGGGAAGATAATGTTAATATAGTGGCAAGCCCAAAAAAAAACTTATATAAAAGCATAGTACAGAGTGTCATTAGGATCATTCATATATGCTTAGATATTCTACTGAACCATCCTTTCATAGTAAATGAAGTTAGTCAAATTATACTTAAAGATTAGGCCTATAGTATTAAAGTAAAATCAATGATGGATGTGTAGAAAAGGCTTGGGACAATATTAGGAGTGGGAGGTACATTGGTAAATTAGATATAATGAAACCGTAAGTCAAAAAAGTTAGATGAGACAAATATTTAGGAATGAAGAAAATATGTATGATGTTTTGGAACTCAATGATTATGTAGGAAACTGATGTATGAACTTCTTAAGCTAATAGGACATTTCAACAAAGTACTAGAATATATCACTATGTCTTCAAACAAAGTTAACAAGGTTATAAGAATTTAAGAATGAATTATTTTAAAAAGAAAGTATTAATACATCTCTTAATAATTTAAACTTTTATTTGTAGTAAAATGATTATTTAATGGCATATCTTTTAAAAATGTAGAATTTTACTGCAGGAAATGTAATTAACGATAATTATGGTTAAATTTAAAATGAAATTTCTGAAGAGAAAATAAATCATTACGATAAAATGGGAGAATGAAGATTTTGTGACAAATAGTAAAGGAAAGAATGAATTAATAAGGTTTAAAGGTTAATTATGTTTAAAATTAAATATTTAAATGTGAAGGAGATTTAAGGTGCATTTTCCATTTTGCTTTTTGACCACTTATTCCTTTATTTTCCCTTAATTTAGCCTTTATTTCCTTTCTCATTAAAAACCCACAACCCTTACTCTTATCTTATTCTTTTTCCTCTTTTTCTCCTTAATAAGCAAAGGCAACACTTCTTATTAAATCATCCTCATTCTTTAATCCAATCAAGGTAGACCTCATAAACTACTAATCCTTGTAGAGATTTCTTTAATTTTTCTTTTAAGATTGAAGAAACTAAGAGATATTCTTCAAAAAAGGGCTTTAGAATCATAACTTCATGTTTATTAGTTTTAGATGATTAAGAGCAAGCCAACCATGATTAAAGGTGTTAAAAGAATGTGGACTCCATGAACTTTAGCAGACTTAAACAACGCAAAATTTTATCTATTTTTTTTTCACAAGTGATACAAACCAGACCAGGAATTTTTTAATCCAAACTAATTCTTAATTTAATGTTCAATAGTTTAATATATTTTTTTTAGCCTTACTTATAACCCATTATACAAAATAAAAAATAATCCAATTGCCTAATTATAATTTACAAAAAAATATAAACCAATCTAATATCCCTTGAAAGTGTCTTCCTTCCTTTACATTCTAGATTTGATCTTTAATCCTTACATGTGCGCATCTAGTTATTAAATCACTCTTAATAGTAAAAATAAAAAATAAAAATATAGGCTACCTATGGACTCAGCTAATTTTTCCCATATTTTTTGTAAATTTATGCAAGTAAGCTCATCTTACCTTGCCTAACCTACCCCATTCCATTATGCACCTTTACTAGATTAGAACCCCTAAAAATAGGTTGGTAGCTATCCAAAGAAGCATAATTGGATTGGTCATTGACTTTCGATAGACCATAGTCTCCATAAGCTACTTACAATCATGAACAACTAAAGGTAGTCATTGTTAGTATTTCTTTTAAATAAAATTGTTGTGATACCCTAATAAATGAGGGTTTTTTTTTCTAGTTTAAAATAATGATGACTATGTTTGAAATGAGTTGATGGCTAGTTTGTCCATTCTAAGAATTGATGGTCACATTAGTTGAATGAATGCATGCTAATGTGTATACAAATTGATTAAGATGACCTAATCATATATTGATAATGTACTATTTAAGTCTTTAGATGTTTAAACTTATATAGTAATAACTTGAATCATAACTCAAGCCAAATGCCAAAATAGAAAGCTCGATTAATAAGTTGTTTAAAAGATAAGGTAGTCCTATGGTTTGTTTTTACGGACTAAAACAAGGCAACAATAGCCCGACTTGAGATACATAAAGTAATGTTAAGTTATACTTGGACAATGTCTGTTCCTATGTGTCCTATCCTAGTATCGACATACAAGGATTAGGTATTGAGATGGGAGTAATTGATGCTAGAAACTTCTAGCTTTATCAAAAGGATATAGGCTAGATCCTTGTAAGTAGTATTAGTATTAGGGGTGCCCTGTGTGAGTGCAAATAGGAATAAGAATCCTTGAACCTCATAATTCTATAGGCACATGTGCAGTTAGGCCAAATATCTCAAAGTGCATTATTGCATATTTCAACTATTCGACATAACCTAGGGAACAATCAAATTGTGGATAATAAAGTTGCAAGTATAAGCTTAGTAAAATAATTTATCAACTTTTTCTAAATACATTTAATCTAGAGTATGTTTTTAAATCTTTAAATTACATATTTAAAATTATGCTTAAATGAAAAGGAAAAAGAAAAGTGGAAACAACATTATTATTTAGTGCAAGGCGAAGTTTCATTATGAGGTGGGGTGGTTTTGACCACCCTCATTTCAAGAAATTTTTCCTTAATAATTTAAATTTTTAAGAGAAAATAGTATACAACCCTCTTAAAATTTAAAGAGTTTTCATTCAAATCACTAATAAATTATATTTTAACCCTTCCAAATTTTTTCTCTCAACTTTAGACCTGATTTAGCGATAAATCATCTACCTAATAGACTCTTGCTTTCTAAGAATTAGAAGCCCTCTTTTTTATTGTTACACTGATCCTCAGTCGCTAAAAATTTAAACAAAAAAGAAATCCCCAAGTGTGCATCGAGTCTCAACTTTTCTATTTGATATATTAATTCCACAATTTTCTCTCATAAAGTTGCCCATGATTCATAAATCAACAAAGTTAAAACAAAAATTCATTGGACGATATAATCTCGTTGGATACGCTTTTTTATTTTTTAAAATTATTCTAAAAATTATTTTTGTTGTGATTTATTGTCAAAATCAAGAAAAACCAAAAATAAAAGGTAATTAATTAAAATGAAGAAAGTTTTCATTTAATTATAAATTATCATCAAGAAAAAAAATTAAGAAACGTATAATTATATTATCATTATAAAAATAAGAAACATATAAAACTTATTTTTGTTTTTAATTAGAAAATTGAATTATAGTTTTTTAAAACTGATTATAAAAATAATTATCAAACAAAAGCTTTTAAATCCAGTTAGATATATTTTTTATTTTTTATTTTTGAAAAAACTTTTAAAAAATTATTTTTTAAAATTTAAAGAAAATAATAAAAATAGTGACCAATGGAAAAAGTAAAAAACATTTCATTTAATTATAAAATTACCATAAAAAATCTAAAAGTAGTTTTTGTTCTTTAAATTTTCAAAATCACACATTTGAAATTATAAATTTTAAAAATATATTATAAAAACAATAGCCAAGTAAAAACTATTACTTTTAAAAAATATAAAATTATTTTTAAAAAGAGTAAAGATCTATAATAATTAAATAATTAATTAGCACATTTCTCTACTGCATAAAACTTCGTAATTGCAATAGGATGTTCATTGTCTTAAAGTTTTGCAAAACAATTAACAAGAATTAAGCAATGAATACTTGGAAGCCTCGTAGCCATCGCAAAAATAGTACAAGATTCTTACCACTTGCTATAGTGTAATTTTTATATATATGTAAATAGAAAGAAACCTAGCAAAGACAGTCAATTCAAGTAGATAGGAACTTGATCCCTTTAAATAAGGTTTCGAATTCGAGTCTTATCAATAAAAAAAATTACCGTTAGGAAAGCTTTACCCTTATATTGAATCCTCTCGATTTGAATTCAAATTAGTTAGAGGTCCAATATAACCTACTAAATATCAAATGATTTATACCAAAAAAGAATAGAAGGAGACCAAAAAATGAAATGAAAAAAAATAGAAATTGCCAAGTGCGTATTTGGGAGCAACTCCCTCCTTTCCTCTCACTGTTTTGGACTGTGAACTTTCATCAATTCTTCTTCATAAAATTTAAGTAAAGTTCCTTATATATTTATCATAAATTTTTTCAATCAAAATTATGTGTTAATTGCCCTATTTAAAAAATTAGTATATTATTAGTTATCATAATTATCAAATTATATTTATTAATAGTAATTAAATAGGATAATTACTCGCATATTGTAATATGATTAGAGAATCCTATGGTAAGTACCTACCGAACTTTTTCTAAATTTTGCCCTATTAAAAAAATACTAATCCAATAAATTAACAAAAAAAAATCCTAGTTTAACCTCTAATAAAGGATGAGAACTAGCAAAATCACAAGTATGTCCTTTTGCTCAAATATTCAATGCAGTGCCGTATATAGTCCTACTTAAAGGCAATATTGCCGTAGCATTCTCCATTCATAATAACAACCTTGGTGTTTATAATTAACAGGACAAGAATTAGATACTATGGTCCTAAAGAAAAAGGTTATGATCGTAAATTTTGACTGTGCAGTAACTCAATAGCAGCGCCAACCACATCCTTCCCTTGTGCAGAAATGTCAAATCCTGGTTCTGAAATCTTCCTATTCAAAAGACCATCAAGCTCCCCGCGCAATTTCTGCAAATTCATTACCATTAAGTTTTGTTCCAACATGCCTCAAAATAACTTTTTAAGGTGGTAGGGAAGAGAAGAAATATAATACGAGTAAATTACATTAATTTCTTGTGTACGAATTTGTAGATGCTTCCCTTAATTCTGATTTTACTGAACCAGATTGACCCAAACTGGTTCAATCATAAACCGGCCATATAATTCCAATTTAACTTAACTGGCTGGTTATGCTTTAACATTTTTTTTTCTTAGCTGGTTGAATCAATTAAACCATGATCAAATAGCTATCTTATTCAGTTCATTGTCTGGCCTGGTTTATAAAATATTGAATATTAGTTATAGTTATCACTACAGCATTCTACATGATTTTTCTCCAAACTTGTACAAAATCCTAATGTATTTATTTGAAACATGAAAAAAAAATCCCATCATTTTGCAACATGAAGGGAGAACAGTGTAATTTGTGATTTTATTTTAGTTTTTCATTTATTTGATAGAATATACTCTGTAATTTTATTATACCTCAAGGAGGTCAATGCCAACAACAACAACAACAATAACAATCTTATCCCATTAAGTAAAGTCAGCTACATAGATCGCACAACGCTATAAGAGGTCAATGCCAACGTTCAAGAGAATAGTTAAATGAACAATACCTTTATAAGCCCCATGACGCTCTTTGAAGCAGAAAAATGAAGGTAACCTCCAAGCATTTCAATGCCTTCTCCATTTTTGCTAGGGGTGAGATTACCACCAAATAGAAGTAGAGCATAATCTGATATATTTGTGCAATCTCGAACATAAATGCTGCTTGTTTTCACTTTTTCACTATATACCATGTACGGCAGAGGAAAGAGATGAACCCCTGCATTGACAGATGCAGGATGGATGTCAACCTTCCCGACATCTTTGGTGTAGAGTGCAGTCCGCTTTCCTCTTCTTTTGCACTGGACAACATTAGGGTAGAGACCAGCACAAAGAATTGCACATATCATTTCCATATCATGACTGTACTGGTTATAAGCCTGCACAAATATGCATTATGTTTCATACCTACAATCCTTGTTCATAAAGTAATTATAAACTACTGCTTTTTAGCTTTGAAAGTTAACAGACCCAAAGTGCATTCAAGAGATACAAAATTGAGGGACAAGAGGGGGGATGGAAGAAAAAATCTAACTGAAATTGCAATTTCGATTAAGAACTTACATTGGCACCCCTGGACTTGTCAACAAATCCAATGTCTGATAATAAATCAAGAAACTGCATTCTCATATCCTCAATCATCTGCAAGGTCACTGGGGATAGAAAATTATCCCAACAGAATTCTTTTCCCTTACCCCTTCGTTTTGCATCCTTCCATCCTTCAAATGCTTTAAGAAGAGCTATGTGGTCACTGAATTAAAGTTTAAAATTCAATTTAGAATTCAAATAGGGAAGACAGGCAGTCAACAGATAACTTCTGCAACATTGAAAAGGTACCATTTGTCCGGATCAATGACTAACCTGCAAGAATCACCAGCAAAAGATTGTTTTGCTGCATCAGCTTCTTCTTTTCTATTTATGGGTAAGACAAATGGATTACGATATGCAAGAGCAGCAGCAATAGTCAAGGCAGGATTGAGGCACTGAAAGATAGAGCCCATAAGAAGCATCTTCCCTATATTTGGATCCAAAGGTATGGTGCAAAGATGCTGACCTGTAAAAGATGAATTTTGACTCATATAATATCCAAAGACCAGATTCAATAGATTGAGACAATCATATCCAACAAAACATACCTAGTGGAGTAAGCTCCTCCTTTTCATCTAATGCTCCAATTGTCTTCAGAAGCTCAATAGCATTCTGAACAGCAAGAGGATCAGGTGGCTGAAGTGCCTTTGCTAAAAACAATCCCACGGTTCCAAGTTGCAGACTTTTGATTTGCAGGCATAACTCTTGCAATGGTGTGCGGAGAATTTCTGGTAACTGATACTCTAGCATTGCATCATAGATCACTTTTGGATATAATCTATAACAAACTCCAGGCTGCACACGACCAGCACGACCACGCCTCTGAAGAATATCTTTTCTCCTTAGTAAACAGTAAGAATATAACATGGACACCATATTCAACAAGTTTATCTTTCCTTTTCCTTTTTTTTTTTTTTTTGGGGGGGGGGGGGGTTGGTTCATACACACCATTTAGTAACAAAGAAATTCAGCAACAATGATATACTAAACCTCAGAAGTGCCATATGTTTATTAAAAGAGAAAATACCATCATCTACAAGCAAAGTACCTGATGAGCTGAAGCCTTTGAAATCCAAGATGGCAACAGACAAGCAAGCTTGTTCAGAGCATCATAACTCGTCTCTTTTGCTTTTCCACAGTCTATGACAAATACAACATCATCTATGGTGATGCTACTCTCAGCAATATTTGTTGCTAGCACAATTTTTCTACAATAACAGAATGAAAGCAATCAACACTTAAATTCTAAAATGGCCACACACATATATTATGCAGATAGAATAACACAGTCAATTGATTGCAACACCAAACAAAAAGGATTCAGGATAACAATCCTCGATTACAATGAAGTAATACTCTTCTGTGAAACACTAGAGTAGCAGCATGAATAGTATGAGGAGAGTGAACTAACAGCCAACTACATCATCCAGGCCAAATAAGATAGTTAAGTGGCCAACAAAGTACCCCGTTTAAAGTTCCATATAAAATGCAGAGTCTGCAATCATTTTCTGAATGAAACAGGCTTCCTCTAGCTACCAGCATCTTCATAATTATATCCACATTCTCTTCAATTTATGGGTCACAAATAATGAACTAAAGTGGGTAGTATTTTCTCAACAAAAGAATGGCTACTTTTTTCGATAGAACTTGCCAACTAAAGTTGAAATGCGTAAGGCACTAAATCCAACACCAGAGGCAAAGCTGCTTGCTAACTCTATAGGCAAGGAAGGGAGGTATAATGTACATGTAACGTTATCATAGAATTAACAAATGCTTTTATTAAATTAAAGTATTTATAAAGCAAAACCTGGTTACAATAAAATTAGCAAATGGAGTATGCTTGCCTCTTATTAGGGGGAGGACGATCAAATATTTCACGCTGATTGACAGTAGGCATCGAACCATGCAGAGGAAGAATTAAGAACTTGCTAGGGTCTCCAACAAAGTTATTGCATCTAAGTTTGTCAAATAGCTTAGAAATATCATCCCACCCTGTAAGAAACACAAGAATTGCTCCATCACCTTCATTTCGACATATATATTCAATTGTTCCCTCTACCTGAAACATCATAACAGTTGAAATGAAATACAAGTTAAGCCAAAAAGATTTGAGCTAGCAACAGAGAAAGAAATAAAATAATTGTGGAAACTTAACGAACTTTTACACATCCAGAACAACGATTGAGAGTAAGAATAACAGTTTATAAAAACAGGGTTTCAGCAGAAAAAAAAGATTGTATAACTCACCTAAATACAATAAAATGAATTACTATATCCAATGCTAGCTATGGAAAAATATATTTTTTATAGAAAAAGAAATATTGCTGGAAGGGAAAAAAGGATAAGAAATCCTGGGGGGGGGGGACTACAAGGACTTTAAACTATAGCAAAATAATCCGCGAAAACTACCAAACCAAAGTTCTAGAATAGATTTCCAATCCCATTGCAAATCAATTAAATTTATCCACTGAAATAAGTCATGATCTTTAAGCCAAAGTGAAGGCTATGGGAAAATACTACAAACATATGCTAGATTTTGAACTAATAAAATCCATGATTATTCTTAAAGAATAAAAGGAGTACTGAGTGCATACCAGACCCAAATTAATCTCTGAACCAGACCAAGCTTCAAGAGATTTTCTAGTATGTGAACTATAATTCTTGTAATGAACATCTATATCAATATCCTGAAAGGAAGCAGAGAGATTTCAAAGGTTTATATGTCCATAAAATATCCATTCATATGCATCTATGTGAAGTATTGATAGGGAAGCACAGAGGCCATTTATGCTAAACTTATCATTCATTACATCCATGCAAGATAATCACACCCTAGCTTCTTTTCTTCAGAATACAAACTACAAGGAGGACGCAAAGGGGGTGATCGACATAGCCAGTGAAAACAGTATTAAGTAGTGTGCAAACAGAAAACTTTGGAAACAAACCAAAAAGCATGGCACATACAAGATCTATAATCAGCTTTTAAGATAGATGAATAGAACTCTAAACAGGCATCATCCATATATTAAATCTAAATTCACCTCTCCACAAAAAGTTCTCTTTATTAATTTACATCTTCTCTGTCCAAACAAATTCAACACATCAAGCATGAAGGCAGCATGATCCAAACAAAGCATGTGCTAAAGTCACAAAGTTGCACTTCTTTTACACAATAAGAATTCATAGAGAAAAGAAGGAAACTTTTAAAAGCAATATTGCATAGGCCATATTATTTAAGAACACCATGTCCATGACTACAAAGAACTCCTCCTTTAATTGTCTAAACTCCCAATATAGACAAAAATGAATTTGATGGCGTCTTATGCATCATGCAGACAGTAAGACTAAGTGTAATAGGTCATGTAGACATGCCTCAAACAACTCAGTCAAAGGATCCTTTTTAGAATCTAGTTGACTCCTTCTTCTCTTTGGATTTCTCTCAGAATTGTCAAACTCCGACTTGATGTTATGTCGTGTTTTCTCCAACACATCTTCTAGGTAGAACTCTGCAACAGGGAAAGTAAATCCCTGTCACATACAAGACAAAAAAAATGTCAGAGAGTACTCATATTGATTACAACTACAATAATAACAAAGCCTTATCCCACTAAGTGAGATAAGCTACATAGATCGCACAATGTCATTGGGTAATAGAGTACTCATATTGATTGATACTTCAAAAAGATAATTGAATAGCAAGACATCTAAATAACATGCAATACCGGTATGTGTATCATTGGGGCATCTGCAAAATATTTAGAGAACAAGTCAGCATTAATAGTGGCACTCATAAGAATGACACGCAAATCTGGCCGCCGAGGAAGGAGGTCACGCAAAATTATAATTAGAAAGTCCTCATATATGCCTCTTTCATGGATTTCATCCACCAGCAAATGACTAACACCAGTCATCTCCGGATCTTGAACCTATACATCAACAACAAAAACAGAACTAAGTAAATGCTGCAAGCTGCAGGTAGACATTTATAAACAGGCAATATAACCTACTAGTATGAAATTCTCTACCTCTTTTTCCTCTTCCAAATAGAAGAGATATCCACAGGATATTCAGTGATTCAGCAATCATACAATTTGATATTTCTTTCACCTTTTCTCTAGCAGAAATGATTTTTTTTTTCTTTTTAAAGATAGAAAACAAAGTGCATGGACTTGTTAAAACTTCATCACAAAATAAACTAATTATGGAGAAATGTCCCAAATTAAAACAAAATAAGCCTGGATTCTTAAGCATAAACTGGAATATATCAATTAGAAAGGAAAAATGCATTACCAACTTTCGAAGCAATACACCAGTGGTGCAAAAAAGGAGGCGTGTTTCATCAGAACATTTGGCTTCAAGGCGGATTTGGTAACCAACAGTTTCACCAAGACTCTCCCCCCGTTCAGCAGATATTCGAGATGCAACAGAAATTGCAGATATGCGACGAGGTTGAGTGCAAATTATGTTGCAATTAGCTCCACGTAGACATGATATCTCCTCTTCAAGAATATATTGTGGGAGCTGTGTTGTTTTGCCACAACCTGTTTCTCCTGAAACTACTAATACCTGCATTTTATGCAAACCAAACTTAACTTTCTGACCCAGAATCGATGTTACAACTGAGACTTTGAATTGACTATAATAAAGTAAACCATAAGTAGATGTTGAAAGAAGCCTAATAATAAGACTACACATCATATTGACAACTTATTCCTTTAGCACATCTAGCCAGTTGGAGCTTTTGCTTTTCTACTTACTTCTGAGAAGATATGAAGATATTAACAATATTTAATACAATGGTACAAACTAACAAACTACACATCTGTTCTACACAATACAGATAGGAAATTTGTATTAGAATATAAATAATATTTTTTACTGTTCAACACACCTGATTTTCTTGAATAGCTTTCAGAAACTCACACTTCATTTTGAAAGCAGGAAGTTTTTCCCTAAATGATATCATTGCCTTCAATCTATCACTTGCCTGCATATAAAAGAATCCAATTCTGAAGTGAGATTACAAGACAATAAAATACGTTCAAGCAACTCAAATAATTAATACAGACAAACAATATCGTATTGACTTTCATATGCTAACCAAAGCCTTATTTACCTGCATATTTTCCTGCCTTTGCTTGAGTTTAACACTAAGTTCCTCCTTGGAAGGATCAGTATGCGGTGCAGAAACAGGTTGCAAAGCAGTTATTGATTGCTTATCTCCATCATTAGTTGCTAAAGAAGGCAGAGTAACTGGTGCTATCCCCATTGGTTGTGAGTTATTCAAAAGATTTCCTACTCTCTTCTCTATGTCTGAGGACATTCTAATCTAAAGAAAACTCGATATTGTCAATAAATTTGCAGGATTTTGCAACCAAAAGAGGAATCAAACATAGACATAGTGTCAAAGTATTTCACCTCCTTCTGTGTGGATCCATGACGCTCATCAAGATCTGCACGGTAATCAGGCAATGGAACTTTGCTGATGACAAGAGTTTTCCCTTTATTATAAGCATGGCTTTCTTTGCCCAATCACAATCAAATATGAATAAAATGTCAGACAAATTTGAAAAAGAAAAATAAGATTTTAAAATAAAACTACAGTCAAATTCTAGGTTTCTGGATCATATGAGATTTAACATAAACAAAACCAAGAGATGTACACTCAATTGGATTTTATGTTCATGAATACAAGTCAATATCCGTTGAGTGAGTACGATAAAGCATGCCAGAAATGGATATGCCCACAAAATTAATCACCGTCAAGCCAGTGGAGTGTTACATTGACCAACAGAATAGCCAATAGGCACCCAACAAAAGGTACCGAAATCATACATCGCTGGCATAGAGCACAAATAAGATTGCAACAGCACTAATATAACATCAAATGTAGAACTAGAAAGAAACTTTTCAGGAGACGAAATCAAATGTAAATAGTTGATAAAACAGATAACAGGAATATTTTAAAAAATTCCTTTGGGAGGGAGGGGAAACAATCATATATTATCGATCATAAAGCACAAATAGTTACTTTCCTTGCAACATAAGAAACATGACAAATTTCTTCTTTTGATAAAGGGGAAAAAATGATCACAGTAGAAGTATAGCACCAAACTACGAATGCATCTTCTAGTGAATGATAAAACAATTTGAAGTACGTAATGCACTTACAAATATAACCCTAGTTCATGGGCCATATCAGCAAGGGTTTGCTGATCTTCACGTCTAAAATTACGCTTAATAATCATCTCCTGTTCCCCACCTCTTTTCATCTTCTCTATTTTTTCCCACCATTCATTCTGATCCAATACTTCCTTCTGGATTTCAAAACAAATTTAAAGTCCCAAATGAATAACTTGATATATATGCTAAACAATGTTAAACCCTCCCTAAGCATCAATATTACAATAACAATAACGAACCTCCTTGACAATTCCGATAATCACCAAAGATATCAAATGATAGCAACTTAAAATTGTTCTTTTAGCGGAGTAAGTTCAATGGATCATCATAAGGCAGCTCAAATGTTTCTATGTGAATTAAAATATCACGAGTCCAGTAGGAATACCTCAGCCTGTTGTTGCCTGAGGCGCTCAGCTCGCCAGACAGGGTCCCACCACCTTTGCTCGCCTCGGCCGCCGCCGCCGCCACCTCCGCGGCGGCGGCCGCCGCGCCCGGAAGAGGATGAGGCGCCTCTGCGGCCGCCTTGGAAGTTGGGACGATAAGACATGACGGAAGTGGATATCCGAAGCCTGCCGGGAAATGGCTTCGGCGATGTCAGATGTTTAAATAGGGAAAGATAGCAGCGGAAGTTAGCGCCGAGAACGTAGTGACACATTTATATAAGCACCCGGGAAGAAAATTTTGGGGGACAGTTGGGCTGCACTCAAGAGGGTGCGCATCGCAACGTGTTGGCGGCAGGGCGTGACGAAAAACGGGCTATGGATTAAGGAACAGCAGTATATAAGTGGCTGGTGACATTGACAAGTCAGTTATCTTTTTCTTTTTCGGCATTCAGTTTAAAATCAATGGGTTTTTTCTTGAAAAGAAAAAATTTTGCCAATAAAAACTAAAAATTATAATGAAAAGAAAAGTTTTAACAAATAAAAAGTTATTATCCTTTTAGAATAAAAACTTTTTTTAAGATTTTGAAATTAGGTAATTTTATGATTAGATCTATATCACAATTCTATCTAAGTCATGATCAGCATAAAATTTAATCACTACCAACGACAATTAGTTCAAGTAGTAGGAGTTTAGTCCCATTAAGTAAGGTTTCGGATTCGAGTCTTATGAATAGAACAAACTGTCACTAAAAGAGCTTTACTCTTATATTGAGTTCTCCCGGCTCGAATTCAAATTAGTCGGATGTCCAATGTGGCCTACCGAATACCAGATGGTCTATACAAAAAAAATTAGTCACTTAATTTCTATCGTTTTGATCTAGTCATTTTTGTTATTTAAACACCTAATTAACCATATATGGAACAAATAATATGATTGACAATTTGACATTAATATTTAAGGGTAACAGTAATTTACTTCAAGTTAAATACCTATAAATAAGGAAAGTTAAACTCATTTATTCTCCTTATTATAATTAGGAATAGGCCAATATAACTAATTCTAATACACCAAAAGAATTTCTATGCAAAGACAATTTCCCATAGTCCAAGGCTTAAAAGATATATTTATTTATAAATAAAATAATAAATTTATTGCCTATGATATTTAAGGAAAAATTTGAAAAACCTACCCTTGCTATAGTGGTGGCAGCTTCTCATTCTCTGAGTTTGCGACATTAAAACATGGAAAGATAACTCTAAGATTTAGAGAGTAAACATTTTAATATAAATATATTGTGATAATTCTATAAGAAGGATAGAGATCAAGAGTTAGCAAGTAGATTGTTAGTATCCAACAGATGATGATCAAGTATGGTTCTAAGAAATTGAAATGAATATGATTGAATAGAAATATGGAAGTTTAAGAATGAATATACAAGAAACTAAGAAATTGTTTTAGTGTGAGTTGATAAGGTAATTGAATTTTGTAGTGTTGGTAGTTTGGGATTTAGGGAAGATACTTTTAACTTGAAGTAGGAATGTATGTATCAATGATAATTGGGCGGTGCACTTTTAAATTTCAAATTTCCATGTGTTAAGAAATCAATGCAATTTATTTGAAAGATCTATGTTGTTCAAAATCTCATATTGCTATTCATGGTAATTTATATCAAGGCGAAGTTCTTCCTGGAAAATGGATGAGTTAAAGATGAACTCATAAGCATTTGGGGTTACATTTATGGTGTGTTTTATGATAACCAACTTGGAAATGGAAGTGGTGTGACTTTGAAATTGGATTGTTACTTTGATGGAATAAAACCTTTGCAAATTTAGCCTCTTTCATCACTTATAAGATAACTATCAACTATTTAACTAAAAAGCTTGACATAACAACTTTGTGTAAAGGAATAATTCACATCTTGAAAAGTGATATTATCTTAAGTTGTATGATTAGAACTAGTAAAGGATTGTATTTCAAGGTATAACCCCTTAAGAGTCATTAGTTCAATGTTTTCTATTGTATTATAACCCTAACTAAATCTTACTTTCACCAAAATGTAAAATATGTATGTCCTTATGCTAGTTAATTGTCTAGGTGACTTGTTCACCTACCCATACTAAAGCTATCCTATTTAGTTGTGCAACTTTCGCATTGTGTAGTGCTACTGTTGTTATTCATACTATAATAATAATAACTGTCATTAATACTAATATAAATAACATTCTTATTATTGTTATTACTGATATTATTGCCATTAAAACTAACATCAATATTAATGTTATCACGGTTATTAATACTATTACTTTTAACTTGAATATAATCATGTTGTTATGGGAAATGTTATTCACATAAATGAAGTTAAGAGAATTGTGATAAGAGTATAAACCCATAATGATTGAAAAGTGAAAAGTAAGATCATGTCAAGTTGTTGCATAATAGCCCAATAAACTAGTTGTGTAAGTAAATAAGCTATTTGAACCCTAATTTACACCATATTTATGTATGAAATTTGAATTTTTAAGTATGGGTATTTTATGTACTCTTTAATGTTTAAGACTTTTATTTATGACTTGGATCCATGCTAATGGAATGATTGGTAGTGAAGTGTTGATGGTATTACTAAGTTAAGAACTATATTCTAAAAAAATTAAAATTATACACACACGTGCATACATATATACATATTCTAACATGCTAATAAAATTTTAGGATGCTTTTAACACCTAGTAGAAAATCTTTTCAAGTGAATTTGATTCAAAAATGCAATTGATGCCTTTGAGAAATATTCATTAGAGTATGATTTAGCTTGATTTTATAGCTCGTAAAGAAGTAGGTTTTTCCTTAGATGATGTGGTAAAAAGATTGCAAACATTTACATGAGATAGTAATAGTATAGGAAACTAGGTATTAGCACTTCATAATGCTAGAAAGTAGGATGATTATGTGAATACAATATGGTTGTGATTTAAAAAAGCAAACGAGAGCATATATTCTACTAGTTGCCAATAAAAACTATATATATTTTATTAGGAATATAAATGGTAGTCTTTCTAATTAAGTAGCAACCTAGATATCCATATAAGATGGTAGTGCAGACCTAAAACTACTAGTGTTGTGAAAAGTTTAAGATTTATATAGTAAGAATAATAGTAATACAATGACGAATCAAGAGGGTTTACATAAGAACATAGTAAAGATAGTAGTAACAGAATTGCTTATACCTGTTCATATTCTTGATTTAACCATTCTTGAATGGATAACATAGTTAATCACTTAATGTCTGAGATTTAGGCCAGTCATGTTAAAGTGGAAACAACAATAGGTTTATAATGGAATTTAGGGTAGTGTAGAATGTGATAAAGGTATTAACCAAGTAAGTATCCTAAAATTTTAAGCTAAGGGATTTAAAAAAAAGATAACTTCAATAGTTAAAAGTAAACATTTTATGTATGAGTCTTAGGATCCAATGTTTAAAAAGGAATTTAACACATAAGTTTTTTAAGTTATTAAGGATGTTTTGAGTAAGCACTACTTAACATGCTTGTAAAATTCAAAGACAAATTCTTTTAAAGAAGGAAGTATTATTACACTTATTAGAATTAAAATATTTTACATGAAAAATAATAAATTAAATGTAATATATTTATATATAAAATTTTGTGAGATATACTTGTAAAATAAGTAGGTGAAAGTGTTTTGGAGTTAAACATTGATCAAGGGTGAGTGTAGGGGAACCTAAAAGGAATTTTTTCTATTTTTGCCTTTAAGGCTTTACATGCCTTTTTTATTTCCCCTTAGCAACACTTTTTATATTCCTTAAAAACTTCCTCCTTCATCTCTAAGGAGAAAGAGATAACTTTTCCTCATCTTATTCCCATAATCCATCTAGTTTAAGTAAAGTAATGATTCTCGCTATGTAATTATTGTTAAATCTCCTTTTTCTCTTCTTCTAAGTTATGATTGGTTGAAGAAATCTTAATCATTAAACTTACAAGATTTTGGATTTATACTTAGACTTTATTTTTTTAAAGATATTTTTTGTAGCAAAATCTCAATTAAACAATTTCATATTTTTCTATAATTTTATGATTAAAAAAGTTATCTCTAGAGCCATGATAAAGGAGGAATATAACTCCCTTTTTTAAAAAGAGAAAGTTATCTTTTATGAAATTCATTACATTTAAAATTGAACATGTCAATAATTTTTTACCATCTTAATAAAAATAAATGAAGCCTTAATAAGTGATTTTATGCCTTAATTTAAATTTCGTTTGTTTGTGTTTAGATGTTAGCTAAATCGTGTTTAAAGTTTAGTCAAATCACCACTTCTAGCATTTTTTGTCCTCTTTAATGGTGGTGAGTAAACATTTTACTCAATTTCGTATGATTTAAATGCTTAAGTTTAGTATTAAGTGAGGTTTTATTCATATCTATAAAAATTGGTATAATGTTATAGAAGGGAATTTAATGTGAATTTTTTATTGAATCTAGCATGTATAATGTTGTTTCTATGTCCTACGATGATTGAATAGCATGATATTGCATAAAGGCTATGATTTAAGAGGATTTCCTCGTATATGAACAATGAAATTTTCTATAAAATGCAAAAATTCATGTGTGAATTAATTCATCAAAGTTTAATTATAAAAGTCCCCGCTGTAAATTGAATCACTTTTATAGTATCAAATCCAAGAGAACTAGATTGATTGAGGAATCAATTCATTAAATTCAAAGGGTAATTTCCCTTACACCAAATCAATTCACATATTAACTTAAGTTCTACATATTTGAATTGAATGGTTTAAATCAATTCAAGCTTCACAGAAACCCATTGGAGGCCACAAATCGATTCCTAAATTGATTCATGCACCTTAATTTATAATTCTTTCCTTAAAAGTCTCTTGCAAAGGAATTTTAAAACTCAATTATGTAATATATGAGTTAATGAGGCTAAATTGGACATATGACTTTTCCTTAAATGTGCAAATTATTATTATAGTATGATTTAATTAAAGCCTATTATTTTGAATTACTTGCTTATTTGTATTAATTATTGATAATGAATGTTATCTCCACATCATGTAGAATTCAATTTGTATATGGATTAATATGCCAATTAAGATAATTATTTATATATTTTGATAAACTAGAATGAATGAGACTTGATAATGATCGAGTGATGATATCTACATTATGATTTTATGCACTAGATTTGCATGCTTGTTTATAAAGGGATAACGTTAGCCTTAGGGGGATAACTATGAGTTTGTGAGTAATAAAGTTAAATAGGAGTCATAAAGGGATTTTACATGCTTTCTTCTTAGGTTACAATTTTCTATGTAATGTTATTGAATTATTATGATTAAATTGTGAAATTATGGAAATGGAATTCTTAACTATATATTTGAATGTCCTTTATGAATGTGATAATGTAAAAATGAGTGGTAAAACATTAATTAGGTCTCAATATTGTGCAGGCTTATATCTATCTATTGAAAGATATGTTATCTCTCTGACACGCCCTTTCTTTCCTTTTAGCAAATGTATGAGAGTTTGTTTACTTTTTCAAATAAAAACTAAGAGTCTTTCTTGGAGAAAAAAGTAGTTGTAAACTACATATCATGATATAATTTAAGTTTAATCAGTAATAACACTTGTTGTTTACTTACTAATTTTTCAAAGAAACTTATTTTTTTCCTTTCTTCCTTTTCTTTAGGGATCCTTCCTTTTAAATACTTAGTTGCTATTAGACGGATTGGAAAGAAGCCCACTTGAAACTTTAATGATAAGGTAAGCTTCCAGATAGTTGAATAGATATGGATGGTAGTTTATGAATAAAATTCCTAATTGATTTTGGAAAACATATATGTTTATTTGAAAGAGAAGTATAATAGTATATGAATTTTGGCATTAGATATATTTAGGTAAGGTTTGTAAATTGACATCCATGATGACTCCCTATACTAGTCACATTCCTTAGAAGGGGTCGTGACATCTTATCAAGCTGTACATAAACTCCATGCTTGATTTAAACTTAAATAATTGATAAATTTAATCATTTTGGTATAAAAATCAATTTTTCAATAACAAACACAAAATTAAAACATAAATTAGTTAAAAAATAAACTAAGATCATATTAATACTTACAAATTAATTAAAAATAGAGCTATAATCTTTTTAATACTTAATAAAAAAAGAGTGGCCTATTAGCATTTTCTTAATATAAAAATAACTAGATGACATTATATATATGCATACATACACATATGAGTTGCTTGTGAATTAAACAATTCGAACAAGAATAAATTGTACTTAGCTCATATGGCTAAATGAGTTATATTTTTTGCTTAACCTTGATTTAAAAAAAAAGTCATGAGTTGAGTTAAATCAAACTATTCTTAAGTTAAGCTAATCAAGCAACTAGGAAGCATGACTTAAATGCTACCTCTATTATTAACCACTCAGATATTTATGAGGAAATTTTTAATAATAATAATATTTTAAAACTATACAAATTAATAAAAATACAATATTGTAATGTTCCTTGGAATATTTTAAAATGAGCCAAATATGATAATGTTACATTTCTTATAATTAAACTTTCAATAATCACATTTTCAATAATATTATAATTCTTTAGAATATGTAACTCTATGAACTAAACATCACCTACTTGTTTTGTAAAGTATTTTTTTAACAAATTAATGATTTGTTAGCTTATTTAAAACTTTATGTATATAAATAAACTTTCAAATATGTTAATAGACTATCACTTTTGAAAATGCAATGACACCTAATATTATTTTAATACTTTACTCACCTCATATTTTGGGTCCAAATATAGGATCCCACATGTGTATACATTAAATAAATTAATATTTTATCATTTAAAAAAAGGAAAAGTCAAAAATATATCAAGAATAAAATTAGGCTTATGCATATAATTGCATGTATTAAAATATATTATTGATATTGATATAAAACATGTATATTAATGTGTGTGTATATATTACATCATATTATATAATATATTATATTAGGTTATTAAATTTGTTAACTTGATAGACTTACAAGTTAAACCTATAAAAATAGGCTTTTAAATAAGTTTATTTTATTAATTTTAGCTTGATCTGTTTAGATAAAGAGATCAAGTTTAATTAAATGAAAAGTAAGTTAGGCCATAGGCTTTTAATAACCTATCTCACTAATTTCCATTTATACCTATAATTAATAGCCTTTTATTTTTTTAATTTATTCCTCTTTTTCAATTAAAGGATTGTCTATATTTTAATTATGCAAATAAATATTTGACTTATGCTCATTAATTCAATATATAAATAAAAAATAAGTAAATAAATATATGATGTCATAATATATAATTAAATTAATTTAGGTAATTATATTTTTATTTTAAATATCTTGATTACATTAATATAATCTAATTTCAAAATAGATATGAATTAATTTAATTTTTATATTCATTTATATTAACATTTTTATGTTATTTTATATTTTTTAGTTAGTTAAATCATAGTTTTGAAAATTAAATTGAACCAAACAATCAAAATCTTTGGATAAAAAATATATGTAAACCCTTGAAAATCAATCAAAATTAGTCAAAAGTGGTGAACTAGACTAATCTTTCTCAAAAATTTTGTTTTTAAAAAATTATTTTAATAATTTTATAGAAATTGATATGTAATATCTTCACTATTTCACAATATCTGAACTTTGTATTTTTTAAATTATTTTTAACATATATTATTGTTGTATTATTTATATTTTTAAAGTAAAAACTAATTTAGCTAATGAACCAGTATTCTAATTGGTTCAAAATCAATTTGATTTTAAAAACTATAAATATTAATTTTATCAAATACTTGAATTAGCTTATTAATAATTATATCAAACAAAGCCTTAACGACACAAGTGAAACATATGATTTTATAAAAAAATTAATTTTTTATAAGACGTAAAAAGCACATTAAACATTTTGAGTTTGTTTGGATTTTATTTTTAAAAATAATTTTCTATTTAAAAATGTTGAAAAACTTATTTGGTAATATATTTTTAGATTTTATTTTTAAAAATTATTTCTAAAATTTTTATTTAAAAGAAAGAACAAGTTTTAGATATTTTCTGAACTTGTTCTTTCATTCCTAATAGTAGTTTTATAATTAAATAAAATTTTTACATATTTATTTTACAAAACATCCTCTACTTTTTATTTTTCTTAAATTTGGAAATAGTATTTTAAAATAAAAAAATAATTTTTAAAAATAATTTTAAAAATAAAAATAAAATATATTCAAACACTTTTTTATATCAAGTATTTTGATTTTCCCATTCAAGTCATCAAACTCACAAGTTGATAATGGAATGCAATGTTTAATATGAGTTTTGTATGAAATAGATGAATAAATAAAATATAGGATAATATTACGAGAAGTTTAACTCTCTTAATAGGTTGAGTGCTTTTACCTCTTATTTAATATATTGAGATTTATATTTTTTAATTTTAATTTACTTATTTTAAAATTTAAAAAAATAATCTAATGAAAAATGCTCAATTTATTAAAAAGTTGAATTCCTTGTAGTGTTACCTTAAAATATATGCAACATCTATGATATATTAGGATTAAAATTAATAATAAATTAACGTCCTCACTAATCTCCAAACTTTAGGAATTTATTTATTGCTTTTTGAAAATGTAATGTTGTAAACTATACATTTTAAAATTTTAAATGAATTTAAGGATATAAAATATATGCTTTTTCAATGATGATAATAGAAAGAGCTAGTTGATGATTAAAATAGAATTTTTTTGTACTAGATTTAAAACATATAAAAATTAAGCTCAATACTCATAACTTGAATTTAATGAAATCATAATCATAATCATAATCAATACTATTAAGTTAATTAATATCACATGTATAATCAAAACATTTGAAAAAATGCCTATTCTTCCTTAAAATCTACTTTTGTATGAAAATTGAAGCTTTAACTCAATATATATTTATTGATAAGATTGGGAAAAAATACATTTTATTTGCATGTAATATTAAATGTTATAATTCATCCACGTAAGACTTTTAATCATTAATACTTTATCTAACTAAATCATTTCTTGTCTAAAATTTAACAAAAAATATATGTACATTATATGTGACTTTTATTTCTTCAAAATTCAACTCAAAATGATTTTCACTTATAAACTGATAACTTCTTAATTTTTCTGATTGACCAAATAGAATGTTTGATTGGCTGAGATACTATTGTACATATCTTAATGCTTAAGTCTAGTAGAATATTAAAAAGAGTGATTAGTTAAGTTCAAAGGGGCTTACTTAGATAAGTGTGAGTTATATTTGAAGTGATAAGCTTTTTTATG
The DNA here is from genome assembly GCA_020226215.1 of Sindora glabra. Lineage (NCBI taxonomy): Eukaryota > Viridiplantae > Streptophyta > Magnoliopsida > Fabales > Fabaceae > Sindora > Sindora glabra. The sequence goes on from CM035228.1 coordinate 20,116,298, forward strand.
ATACTAATAGTAAATAGTTGGGTGGTAGCCATAAACATGATATTAGAAGTCCTTTATGAGATTAATTATTGATATTTAGGCATGATGTTAGGTAAGGGTAAGGCTATAAGTTAGTTCTGATTAGGCTAATTAAATTAAAATGTTATGATTGCACTTGTTTATGTGTGCGTTAGGCGAAAGCAACTATGTTTGATTGAAAATGATCTAGTCAAATATTTTGATTATTGTCATAAACAATTTACAAAATAATTTTTTTTAATTTTATTAAAAATTTGTCATTTATAATCTTATTTATGATTGTTGAATAAAAGGTGACAAATAATAATTTTTTTAGGGTAAATTAGTTTTAAGTGAACATTAAATCAAGTCAAAATTTAAAGATATAAATGTCACATGCATTGCACATGACTTTCTTGTTAAATTTTGAACAAAAATAATTTAAATGAGCATAGTATTAACAATCGAAAGTACAAGTAAATAGATTATAATACTTAAAATCATAAAAATTAAGTAAAAAATAAAAAAATCACAAATGGATAAAATATAATTTTAATTAAATTTAATGATTATGTGAATATTCAAAGTTAGAGATGCCTATCAATTCCACTTTTTGTCTTAGAATTAATTTTTCATGGATGAATAAAGTTATTAAGTGGTATACTAGTGATAGATAAAAAATTTAAGTAGAATATTATATGTTTTACCTTCAAACTTTCTAGGTTTTATTGTATAAAGAAAAAAGAAACTATTCTTGAGTGAATGAATATACATTTTAAATGGAATCATATAAGAGTTATAATTTTTAACATAATATAATAATATAATAAGTTAATGCAAACATGAGCTACTTTATATGGATTTTGATTGTAAATAAGTTAACTTGTATAATACAAATAATAAACGAATCAAGTTAAGATTAATTTAATATTAAATAAGTTAATACACCAACCCATTCAAGAATAGAAAAAATTTAAGAAAAATTCTTTAAGTATTTGCAATAAGATTTTTCATTCATATTATGATATATGTATGAATTGCTCTATTTAAAGAAAATAACTATAATATTAATAATTATTGTAATCATTAAATTATAATTATAGATAATAATTAATAAATCAATCAGTACACATGTTATGATTCGAATGAAAAATCTTATGGTAAACACTTAAGTAATTTTACCTACATCTTGCCTTTTAAGAATTTATATTAAAATTTAAAAATATAATTTTAGAAATAATTAATAATTAATTTATAAATAAAAACAATTATGTATAATGTAAAGATAAACTTTATGGATTTATAATATAAATTTTATTAATTAAAATTATTATATAGTTTAGATGGGTTGACACATCTTAATATATTTAATAAATGAATTAATCCAATACAATATAATTATTATTCAAGTCAGGTTTAGGTTAAACTTATTCAAATTGTTACTACTTTCTTATACAATATAAATCTAACGCGAACTTGAATTACCACCCAAGATCACACTACATGCATAAGAGTTATTTTGTATACTTTAGGTTTTGTTTATTTTGTTAAAAAGTAATTTTCATAAAAAAATTTTATTCGTATGTATATTAATGGGAAAATAATATATTACTAGTATCTATAGTAAAAAATAATATATAAAATTATAATAATAGAAGAAAGTAAATTCCTTTTAATCTACAAAAAATTTCTCTTTTCAAAACTTTTCATATTTAATATTACATAAATAATATATTTTTTCTTTTATTAATATTTTATAATCATATTAAAAAAAATTTATGTAATTTATTTTTAGTCTATATACATTGGAGTGTGGATTAATTAACATCAGTGTAAATGGAAAATATTTATATTATTCAATAATATTTTTACAATGTGCTTTTCCTTATATCGATTGTAAAATTTCAAAAAACCTATTATATTAATCTTACATGCAAAATTTTATTAAGAAAAAAATAGAAATCTTTCTTATGGTTTTACAAATATTTATTTATGTTAAATGTAAAGTTTATTAGTGCAATAGCAAATAATTTTAGATTAATATAAGTATAATTTACATTATATTTTATATTACATATTATATATAATATTATATATTAGGAATTATTAACTTCCATATCCATATCTATATCTAAGGTTAAGAATCTTCATTCTTTCATTCAAATAAAAAATTATGATACTAATTTAATGATAATAAAATAATAAAAAATATTATAATCAGTTTATCATTATTAACAACTACTTTATTTAATGAGTATATTTATAATGAAAATGAAGAAAAAAGGGAATGAAATTAATTTAAATATTTTAAATTATTTAAACTATACAAATTATTTAAATGATCTTTATTATTTTATTAGTATTAAATTAGTATCAAAGTTTTTTCATTCATATGAAATATTGTGTTATTAACCAAAATAATGAGATAGAGAATTAAGAAGAAAGATAGAGGTAAAAGGAAGAATTAGAGAAAAAGAGAAAAGATAGAATGGAGAAAGAGAAAGAATCTTCTATATTTTTAATATATCAAAATAATAATACAATTCCCTACCCTTCTACCAATAATGAAAATGAGTTAGGTAATGAAAAATGGGCTTCACACTTCAAATTGGACTCAGATCTTAAATTAGAACCAAAAAATAAAGTTCTACAATTTGAACACATAACAATACTTCCCATTGAGACAATCTTTATCCTTAAAAATTTTAAAAATTGGTTGCAAGCATCTCGGTTTCCTTATTATTATCACAAGCTATATTCGAAACAAATAAAGCATTATTCTTCATTAGATGAAAGGTTACATAAAATTTTGCACTTGTGTCGTTGCTACCACCAATAGTGATATAATCACAAGGATCTCTAATTATACTGATAATATCATATAATAAAAATTTTGAGTCATTTCCTTCCAAACCACACTTATAATTTGTTATAATTTGCGACTTCAAGATTGTACTTTGGCTCTATTATATGAGCAAATGAGTTAATTTATAATTTATTAATTAAGTTAATAAATTATAAGATAGTATTTATATATTTTACATACTAACTTATTAAAAAAATAAGTTTTAATTTAATAAATTATCTTGAATAACTTATAAAGTATTATCTCTTTAATTTTTTTAAAATTTATCCTTTTTTCAATTAATATATGACTCATGCCTTTCATTACTTAAATATAAATATTTTTGTTCAACAGCATAATTTTATTTATACTAAACCTTTGACAAACAAAAATAAATAGGTAAATAAATATATGATGTTATAAAATATAATTAATTTAATTTTAATACAATTATATCATGATTTTAAATTATAAATATATAAAAATACATATGCAAATAGATATATTTTATCATAAATAATAATAAATAAAAGATATACAAGTAAATGAATATATGTTTATAAAATATAATTAATTAAATATCAAATATTATATTTTTATTTTAGACATCTTAATTATATTAATACAATTTAATCTTTAGATAAATATAAATTATTTTAATTTATATATCTATTTCTATTAATATATTTTTACGTTATTTTATAATCTTAGTTAATTTAATAACTAATATTGCAAAATACTTTTTCTACAATTAACTAGCTTATTAATTATTAACTATAAGCTGTCAATTAGCTTATCAATTACTTGTATAAAGCAAAACCTTTAGCTTCTTAATCCTATTAAATTTCCACTCTTTAGTCTTAGCCTTTAACCATCCTATTAAAAATTCTGACAATAGATACTAACATGGTTATTTGCATTAAGATAGAGCTTAAGAATGAATCCAGTAGTCTTTTAACTAAAAAATTGCATTTTAATGGTAGTAATATTTACTACAAGCCTTAATTTCTCATAGGAATTGGTGGATACTCCATTTGCATAAATTATTTGTATTGTTCTAAGGTTGTCCTTCACATCCTTTCAATTATTGAATATGCTAAACTACTAATTGACTAATGAAAATAACAAGAATAGTCTCTTATGTTTCTCTAGCTTCCTAACCATATGCGTTTTTCATTTTTCTTGAATTCATTACTTGTCCTCTTTAGAAATTGAATATCAATTATCTTAAAATTTGTCTTAACTCTTTGCATAATATCTTTAGGCCTTTTGATAAGGCATTGAATTATGAGTTGTTTACCCTGAGCCATTAATTCATTATTTTGTAAGCAGCATAAAATAATAGGAAGGTGTTTGCTTTCCTTCCTACTAGTATTCCCTAACATTGATGTGAGGATCTAAAGCATTATAGAAGTGTCAACACGCATAACAAGAGAAGCGTATACAATTATAATAATGATAGTGACTACTACTTGAACATTAGCCAATCCAAGAACACTAATGTTAATGGTTTGTATCCAATCTTTTACCCCTTCAAGCATCTCAGCCAACTCATTTCCACCACTATTTAGACTCCTAGTTCTAGACTTCCAAATAAGTTGCTTATTAATATTAATTATTTGCATAATATAAGCTAAACAAAACCCTCTCAAAAATTGTCCAACCATGCTTATAGTAGCATCATTGATCAAGCAATTAACATATCCACCTTTATCATTCACCACTACTAGATGTTCTATTTTTCACTCAAGTAGGATTGGTGTTTTAACCAAAATTTTCTCAAACAAGTTAGATGCAATTCCAATATCACACATCTTGGTCAACAACTTTGTTGTATAAAATTTCCATGAACCAATATCTCTTCTAAGTATGTCAACAAACAAATGCCATTCAAAATTAAAGCCAAGGAACTTACTAAAATTTTTACTAGTTTGAGCATAATCTAGACAATATATTAGTTCTGATTCTTTATTAGTGCTTTCAAATTTGAAGAAGGGGTTAGATCCAGGATCTCACACTTTGCCATCATTGGAAATTGATGCAAATACTAGAAGACTATAAATATACTTGGAGTCACATAAATTCAAGAAAGTCACTATGAATGCCTTTTCCATTTGAAAATCTTAGTTCATTTATGGCAAATTGATTCCTTTGTCAACAACAATAGCAAGTATAGCCACCTTATTTGTTAAATGAACCACACTTTCACAAACACAATCAATATTGATAAAGTTTTTTATAACCAATTTGTCTACACAATAATCCTTCATTCCATGAATTCCTCACATAATGGCTTATCAGTCGACATATACTTAATCACCTTTTAATGATCGTCATCTACTAACTCAATTTCATGAGAAGTAGGAACCACTAGGGCTGTATTATTTGTTTTCACATGTTTAATGGATTCATCATCTTGAGAGGATGAAAACAATACCATGACATTACGATTTTGATTAAGATCAACCTTAAGTTGCATAGCAAACTCTTGGATGCATTTGATGCATCAATAGTTTAGTGATTATTAGATTGTGACTAGAATCTACATGATTCAAAATATTATTTGGACTTACAAAACTCCAAAGCATTTGGTTATTTGTCATTAATTTGCAAGGAAATGTTAAAGATTTCTAGTGAATTTGAAGCATAGATCAAAGCCTTTGGACCTAAGAGAGTTGATGATCCTCCATTGGGAAGATTGAATATCAAAGAAAATGATTATCCATAAAGATGAGAAAAATTTGTTAGGAAAGAGCTTTGAATATCAATTGTTATGAATCAAATTAATCAGACAGGGAATTGAGAAGAAAAACAAAAGTAAAAAGAAGAATTAGAGAGAAGGGAACCAAAGAACTGAGAAGGAAAAAGAATCTTCCATATTTTCAACACATCAAAATTATAATACAAGTTCCTGTCATTCTACTTATAATGAGAATGAGCTATGTAATGGGCTTTACATTTCAAAAAGGACCCGAGTCTTACATCAGGACAAAAAATGGAGTTCGACAAGTTGAGCGCGTAACGCAGGGAATCACATATTAATGTGGAGGTTGGCAGTCCCGTTACATTAGATCCGGTGAGTTTTGTAAGAAATTTATTTCACAAAATATTATGTGGCAATTCATTCCTCCGCGTTTAAGGAATATGGAATTATGGTTATGATGATTCTGATACGATTATGTCCTTATTCACCATAATGTCGTCGTATTACTATTAAGCGTTAGCAAATCTGCACCCAAACGACAACGTCGTCGAACCTGAACCAAGCTGATTCTTGGCTTCCAGTTTCTCACGAACAGCTCCGCGGGGTCTCTCTTGGTTCTCATCCTCAATTGACAGGGTAGATCCGATCTTCGTCTAACTGAGGCGGAGCTGCCCAAATTCCTCAGAATCACATTCCACACCGATTTGCATCCGACTTAGTCACTGAGGTGTCCAACAAATTGTCGCAACTCATTCTACCGGCGGAGAATGAAGACCATGGATCCGACGAAAACGCAACTTGGCCAAATGCTATTAGACGAGATCACTCCGGTTGTCATGGTCCTTTCTACTTCTGCCGTCGAGAAGGCGTGTCTCAAGAACGGCCTCTCATTCCTTCAGATGCTCACCCCATTCTGCTCGTTCAACAATATCGATGGTACTCCATGTTATCTTCTTCCACACAGTTTGTGAGTTAGATGTGGTGTTTCGACAAAAATTTTGATTTTGTATGTTGCAGTGCCTGTGAGAACAGCAAGTGATCAGCCATATAGGCTTCATGGGTTTAAATTGCGGTTATTTCATGCTTCCGATGTGAGAAAACCTGACTTGGAGGTAATTTTCATATGGGGAGTCATTTCGTTGACGAGAAAATTGGAAAACTGATATGTACATTGTACAAAAGTGTTTGTTTGTTGTTGTTTTTTAACTACGAACACTTAGAAAAGCAATGGGGAAGGAAGTTTAGTTCACATGCAGGCCCAATCATAGTCGAGAAAAAGTTAGTAGGAATTCTACTTGGACAAACCAGATCACCTTAAATAAATAAATGCAGTGGAATTATATTGCATTCAGAACTTACTACTTTTTCTATTTTTTGTGCATCCGCTCTTTTTTAACTAGGCAGCTAGAGAGCATTTGAAGCAAATTATCACCAAGGCTGGGGAAAAAGAGCTTTCTGAGTCGGGTTTGGCCGCACCAGAAATCAATAATGTACTTTCCAGTGAGTGAATTTACTGTACTGTTACTATTGTTAACTTTATACCCTACCAAGTTTGTTGATTCAAGTTGGAACATAGTACTCCCTCAAACAAAGTTCATGCCAATCTTTAAAAAGGCACACACACTGACATTTGCCAATCTAACTCAGAGGGTACCATATGCATAGTTGTAAAAGAAGTTGCGAATGATGGTAGCGGGAGTAGCACAATTTAATTATTATTATTATTTTTTTGCTATATTGTTTTAGTTGAAACTTTTAGGTCTATTTCTCATTGTTGTATTATTTTTTGCACAGTTGTAAAAGAAGTTGTGAATGGCAGCAGTGGGAATAGCACTATTCATCAATTTTTTTTTTTAAATTTTGTTGTATAATGATTTGTAAATAGTCGTATTGGCTAGTGGGAGTAGCAGTGTAGCACTACTCAAAAAAAATTTTTGTTGCATTATTTTTATTGAAATTTCTAGGTTTATTTCTCGTTGCTGTATTTTGACTGGTCAGAGGCATTTGAGATTCTTTAGTTGTATTAGGCTGGGGTTGATTAACAAGTACATTTGCAGGTCCACCAACATGGATTCAGTATTTTAACAAAGAGCTTGTCCGTACAGTTTCATTTTCAGACCATGAAGCTTTTGACCATCCTGTGGCATGTAAGATTTTTGAACTAGTTTGAAATCCCTCTTTTTCTTAAAAAAATTGTTTTAACAAATATGGTATTTTCAATGCATAGAGTAAGGTTCTTGAAAAATTTTCATCTTGGTCCCACCTTCATCGCCATTACCATTCCCTTTTACCTTCTTTGGAGCATCTATTCTGATTCTGATATTTTTCTGCTGAAAATAACTTGCAGGTCTTTTGGCCGTGTCTTCAAAGGATGATCAGCCAATTAACAGATTTATTGACCTTTTTAACACCAACAAGTTACCTTCTCTTCTTAATGATGGTGCAATGGATCCCAAGATATTAAAGCATTACTTATTAGTACATGATAATCAAGATGGGCCAGCAGACAGGTATATGGCATGTTTTCTTCTATTGTTTATATGAGGATGTGTGATTTCATACTAGCTGTTGTTACTACATAGACATAGATTTGTACCGTCCTTTGTAATGTCAGAACTCAGAAAGCATTGGAGACTAATATTTTCTCAGTGTTATGTGTCCATATTGATGCGTTGTCAAATTGTGAATCGAATTGCGAATTGAAAAATCAAAATTTCAAATTGTGAATCCTAAGATTCAGGATCAAGACTTATATAACTTGATATTATATAAATATGAAAATAACTAAATAGTTAGTAAGTAAGAAAATTGGCTTTGAAATAGATATTTAAATAATATTGGAGTAATAAAGCATGCAAATGTATATCAAATAGTGACTTAGACAAATCTTTTTTCTTGATAACCTCAGACCAATCAATTGAACATTGATTAATATGTAATTGATCCTAATTTTATAAATAATATCATCATAGTAACAAAAATAAAGGGAAAAAATTAAGGTTTCTAAAGCTAGGTTTTGTAAAGTTTGACTTGATCATGTTACAACCCAAGAGCCAAAATAGGTCGAATCACATGAATTGTATGATTTGAATCGTAACTTGGAAGATTCATACAATTCTAGTTAAGCTTTTGTGACACAATAGGTTCATATGGATGAGTGAAATCATTAGATGCCTATCTGGAATCAAATTGGGAATTGTAAGATTCTGATAACTATTCACATACATCTTTGGGGGATGGTAGAGGGTGATTTTTATTCGATCCTAGCATGCTTTCTAAGGAATGGACATATTCAGGAGGTGAAGGCATTTTCTGGTCTTTACATAGAAAATGTATAGAGCTCAGTTCCATTATGCCCTGCTTTTTCCACCCATCTGTGTTTTAATCTTATTAATATTAACCATTTTAAGCTGCATGGCTTGATCATTCTTTCTTTTTCTCCATTCCACATGTACTTTTGGTGGCATTCACACATTCTTTGGACACTTGAATATATATATATATATATATATATATATAATGATAATTTATTTTTTACTCCCTAAATATGTCTTTTTCCAGCATATTGAAAAAACTAATGGTTAAAAACTTGAATTTTTTTGCCTGAAACCATACAAACCTCGAAGTTTTCCTTTTCCATATTTCCTCTATAGAGGCAATGAATTACTTGTATGTATTATTTGAGTTCTTTATTCTTTTTTCTTCTTGGCAGAGCAACAAAAACATTGACAGAAATGAGGAGTACTTTTGGTCCAAACAACTGTGCATTGCTATGCATTAATTCTTCACTTGGTGCTCCAATCCAACATCTAGAGAATCCTTGGACTTCTTCATATGTTAGATTCCAAGACCTGTCACTTTGTTTTGATTCTTCATAAAAATCATTTTCTTTGTTCTTCTTCCTGCTTTTCTTTACTTTCCATCCTCAACCGTCTTTTGAAGTTGATGCAGATTTTTGTTTCAATCATTGGACAATTTGAGATTTAGGCTAGTATTTCTTGTATTTGTGACAGAAATACGATGTGTCACCTGATCAAGATCTTGGTTGCTTTCTTAAGATTGATGACATAAATGAGGTAAATCAATTATTGCATGGCCAACAATTACTCTCTCCATTCCATTTTTTCTGTCATTTTAGAGAAATTTTTTTGTTCCTATTTATGAATCATTTATTTGTCGTTTTAGAACTCTAAGAATGCATTTATTATCCTTTTTCAAAATTTGTCCCTATTATCTTAATAAATGCTCAACAGCTTTATATAGCAATTGACTTCCAGTAAAGGATAAATTAGTAAATGACAGCTTTTTTTGCCTCAAATTGAGGCTATTTATTGCCTCCTTAATTCTTGTACATTTAGGGAGTATTAGACACATATATAAGATTTGTGCTTAAACTGTAATTTACTACCCCATTTGTGTGTCCGAAGTACAGATTAAAAATATTATGCAAGATTTATCTTCTAAGCACATCATTCCATACATGGAGCAAAGGATTCATGTTCTCGATCAACAGGTATTTTATGTCTGTTGCTTTTTTTTGGGGGGGTTATTTTTTACCATATTATTATTTTGACACTTGTTCTCTTCATCCTTTATCTTGCTTCTGTCAATTCCCAATTTCTTTAGGTTTCTGCAACAAGGAAAGGTTTTAGAAATCAAATAAAAAATTTATGGTGGAGAAAAGGGAAAGAAGATGGTGCAGATTCTCACAACGGTCCTACGTATGTGATATATGCTTCTTGTTAGATCTCTATGCTTCAGATTCTGTTCCTTGTGTTTTTGTTAATATTCCATCTGTTTTCATTGTTCAAGGTATACCTTTAGCTCTATTGAATCTCAGATTCGAGTTTTGGGTGATTATGCTTTCATGCTACGAGATTATGAACTGGCCTTGTCAAATTATCGTCTTATTTCGACAGACTACAAGCTTGATAAAGCCTGGCAACGCTATGCTGGTGTGCAGGTAACTTGTTTCTGGTTCCAAGTGGAGAGTCCCTCGTGGCACTCTAGAGTTCATTCTGTTCTCTTGACACATGTACTGCTTGTGAATCATAAGTAGTTGGCCACTCATCTTATCTCATACGGTGTCTGGGCAAGAGACCTTAAATGACATCTCCAAGTGGATTTTAGAATGTTATATCTCTTCTTTTTCCTATAATCATTTACTCATTCTAGTTATAAAACCAATTGGCAAATCTACTAAATTGGTTGTGTGCAATACCTGCATTTATGGACTTGATTTTCATAAATAAATTTTTGCTGGAAAAATGCGAATCTGAGGCATGCTGATTCATGAATGAGATCTGAGTGGTAACTGTCATAAATATGTTACATTAGGAATTTATCTTAAATTGAGAATGATGTTATATTAGGGAATTTTCTTAAATTGATTATTATTTATTTTAGGTTATGTTATGGGCTTACTTGTTTTCTTGCACCCAAAGTTAAAGGGTATTGGGGCCTCTATACTTCTTAGGATCTCTAAATAAATAGAGCAGCAAGGTTAAGTCTTTTATTTGATTTAGCCAATATGCCATTTAATGATACATTTAGAGTTTTCTATTTAACTCTTTTGTCTCTCCCTACTTCTTCTCCTTTCTAAATACTAATTATTTTTCTCGGTATCATTTGCCTTGAGGCTTTCTGGGTTATACCACTTTTGATGCAGCACCCTTCTGATAACGCTGCATTTTGAACTATGGCTGTGCACTATTTGTTCTAGGGTTTTTGTGTGATTATCACACCATTCAAGGGGTTCTGTATGATGCAATTCGTCTAGGCTCTCCCCATTGGCAGCACTTGGAAAGCTGCCATTATTAATGCTGTGTTTTGCACAGCCTTGCTGTTTGCTTCAATTCGCAGAGCATCTTTAAGTTTTTGAAATAACTACCTCTAGATTCAGCTTTGCCAATGGTTATCCCAGCAGCACTTCTTTTTTATGCTAATGGTCCTTCTTTTGTGCTGATGTTTATCCCAATATCACTTCTTTTTCCTGCTGATGTATATTTCAGCAACACTCTTTCTTGCGCCGACAGTCATTCTAGCAGCACTTACTTTTTGTGCCAATGGTCCCATCTTGACAACACTCATTTTGTTGATGTTTCATTCCAGTTATTACAATTTTCAGTCATTTTTTCTTAGCTGATGTGCAATTCTGGCTATCACATTTTGCTCGGCTAATGTTTCATTCTGGCGATCTTATTTTTTCTCAGCCACTTTTCATTCCGGCTATCACATTTTGCTCAGTCAACGTGTCATTCTGGCTGTCACATTTTTCTCAGCTGATGTTAGAATTATGTTATATTACGAAATTATCTTAGATTGAGAATTATGTTATATTATGAAATTATCTTTGATTATTATTGATTTTAGGTTATGCTATGGGTTTGCTTATCTTGCACCTAGAGTTAAGCGTATTAGAGTTTTTATATTTCTTAGCATCTCTGTATAAATTGCCAATTGGGGTTAAGTCTTTTATTGTATTCAGCCAATATATCATTCAATAGTATATTCAAAGTTTTCTTTTCAACCCTATCTTGTCTGTCCCTACTGCTTTCTACACACTAATATTTCTCAACGGTAACTAAGTGAAATTTTTGTACCTCTTTGTATCATTCATGGCTTTAATTTCAATGTATCAGGTCTATATCTTTAACATTTGTGGTTACTTTCTGTTGTTGCTGTGTTGTATTATTATTCTTTCAAGACTTGTATACATCCTATGTTTGCTAGACCTGTCTCTGCAGGAAATGGTAGGACTTACACACTTCCTGTATTTGCTTGCCCTGTTTCTTTTTCAGGAAATGATTGGACTTGCCTACTTCATGTTGGATCAATCGAGAAAGGAGGCTGAGTACTGCATGGAAAATGCTTTCAACACTTACATGGTATGTATGATTTATTTTAGATTATGGAGGAGAAAAATGAAGCGACAATCCAACTTTAAATGGTTTCCTCTTACAGCTTTAGTTTTTTTGACTTCCTTTTGTTAACTAGTGAAAGTTGAAATGGCCAGACACTTGGATCATCAGGTAGGCAGAATGCCACACGTTGTGCTTTCTGGTGGATAGAGATGTTGAAAACAGAAGATCAATATAAGGAGGCAGCAACTGTTTATCTTCGTATTTGTGGTGAGGTAGTGCCCATTTTTATAAACAAAAATTAAAGTTAGTATAGAATGTTGTTTTCTGCTTTTGACAATTTTCTTCCTTAGGATATTCTGCATTCTGCTGTGATGCTTGAACAAGCATCCTACTGCTACTTGTTGTCCAAACCTTCTATGTTACGTAAATATGGGTTTCATCTTGTGCTTTCTGGTGATCACTACAAAAAGTGTGATCAGGTATTTGTCTGCCTATGATACTTAAATAATTCTTTATCCTTTAAAGTGTGTTGGTTTTTCTGAGAATTTTTCCTGCCTTGTCATGTTCAGATCAAGCATGCAATTCGAACATACAGTAGTGCTCTCTCTGTTTTTAGGGGAACTTCTTGGAGTTATATCAAATATCATGTTCATTTCCATATGGGACAGTAAGTTTAATTAGGTTCATGTTTTGGATTTCACTGGAAGCAATGGGATCTACATTTTGTCAAATCTCCTAATGAAGGTGATTTGTTTTAGGTGGTATGCTTCTCTTGAGATGTTTGATCTGGCTGTCAAGCATATGCTGGAAATCTTAGCCTGTAGTCACCAGTCTAAGAAAACACAGGAATTATTCTTGAGTGATTTTCTTCAAATTGTTCAGGTGATTGTGGCTTTATTACCTTTACTAATCTCATAGAGAACTAAATACTTAGAACCTAAGTCTTTGTTCTATTGATTTTCTTTTGGCAAGGGTCATCTCTAAGGGATGTTTTATCATTGGATAGGATTAATGTCCTAGTATAAAATGTGTTTGGACTTGTGTTGATTTAAAGCAAATGGTCAGCATTGTATATTTTGGTGATTCCAGTTTGTCCATTTACCCACATCGCTTTTATGGTTTCCATTGGTTTTACATAGTTGTTTAGATGCTGATTTGGAGAATTATTAACTCATCTCACAGTTCTAAATTTTTCTTCCTGTATTACAGAAAACAGGACAGACATTTGAGGTATCAAAACTTCAGCTACCAGTCATCAACGTTTCTTCACTCAAAATCATTTTTGAAGATAACCGAACTTTTGGATCCCCATCAGCTGTAAGTTGAATAATCCGGTACCACTTGATAGGGTTTTGAAGTGTTAGTTGTTGGATAATTTTTTCTAAATGCTCTCCCTTTTCAATTTGAAACTCTGCCTCTCTTTACTTCTGCTATGAAGAAACTTAAATATTTTTATTTTTTTCTTTCAATTTTTCCCATGTGATGTTGGTTACTCTTTATATCATGACTTTTTGCGTTTTTATATTCAAAATGCTCTTCCTTCTTTGAAACTGTCTTTACTTGTGCTATGAAGAAACTTGAGTAATTCTTTAGGACTTAAATTTCCATGGGAAGTTGAACTTCTGAGAAGGTGAATTCCTTTTCAAAGTTGATTGATTGACACTAAAGAATTAACACTTTTTAGAAAGTTTTATTTGGTTCAATTCTAATCTTTTTTCGGAAGTATTATTAAAATAATTAATATACTTTTTGAAATTGTAATATAAAAAATAGACAAGAAATAAACATTAAGATGGTAAAAAAATTAAAGATAATAATATAAAGTAATAAATAAAATAATATAATAGATATATAATGAATATAATATAATTCTATATAGAATTGAATTTCTATTATAATAATATTTATGATTATATTTGCAATTTATATTCATGATATAGTATTTAATATTTGTTTTATATAATTTTATATAGTACTTTTTCTATTTATTATATGATCAGTAAAATAATTATATTTCATATAATTAATAATTATATTTATTAGGATCAATTTATTATACTTAAATTCATATTTAAAATTCATATTTTATAATTAATAAATTATATTTATTATTATTTCATATGGTGAGTATAAAGGGTTACACTTGTAATTTGTTAAATTATGTGGGGGTATTTTTGTAATTCCATTTATTTGCCTGTGTTGTGAAGTAACTCGAGTAATTCTCTTTTTCTTATAGTTCTTTTGGTTTATGTAGGAAGTTGACTTTCCTAAAAAATAAATTTCCTTGTGAACTTTTTTAGATTGCTCAATTTTCGATTGATATTAAGGAATTGATTTTTTCTAGAAATTAATTTTTTATATTTTGTTAGTTGAATTTTAAATAGAAAGTATTATCAAAATGATTAATATATCCTTAAAAATTATAATATAAAAAATAGATAAGAAATAAACAAATTTTTTATTTTGATAATTAAATATTAAAATAATAAATAATAAAATAAATTCTATATATAATTATTATAATGATTATATTTACAATTTATATTTATAACATAATATTTGATATTTTTTATATAATTTTATATAATATTCATTCTATTTTATTAATAATCATATTATATTTTATGATTTTATAATTAATAAATTATATTTATTATAATTTCAAATGTTGAGGATAAAAGGTTAAATTGGTTATTAGTTAAATTAAGTAGAGTTAATTTTATATGTCTATTTATGAATGATATTGGATGTTCTTCTTATCAAGAGGGTGTGCTTAAAGTTCTTTGGTTGGTATTAAGGAATTGATATTTTCTAGAAATTAACTTCTTGTGATTTGTTTGATTTAACTTTGAACTTAGAAAGTATTATCAAAATGAAAAATATATCCATCAAAATTGTAATATAAAAAATAGTTAAGAAATAAACAATTTTTCATTTTTATAATTAAATATTAAAATAATAAATAGTAAAGATAGTAAATATAAAATAATATAATAAATATAATATAAAGAATTATTATTTATGATTATATTTACTATAATATTTGATATTTATTTTGTATAATACTCATTTTATTTATTAATCATTATATTTTATAATTAATAAATTATATTTATTATAATTATAATTTCAAATGTGGAGGATAAAAGTTTAAATTGGTCATTAGTTAAATTAAGTAGGGATAGTTTTATATTTTTATCTATAAATGACATTGGAAGTTCTTTTTATTAAGACGGTATATGTAAACAACTTTCAATGGTTTGTGAGTAGTTTTACTTCCTCCATTTTGATAGTTAGTGACCAGTCAAATAACTCAAGGATTTCCCATTGCATTTTCTATGCTACTTTTACCAACCAAATGACCTCTTATTTTTCTTTATGAGATGTTTGTTATCATATTTATTTTAGGAATTTAGGAATTTTGTTTACTGTTTGTGTTAGTACTTTAAAGGTTGATGGGAAACACTTCTTGTTATTAAATTTTCTTGAATGTGTGTTATGGACTGATTTATAGTTCTATTCTGATAGCTTAAAAGTGTTTCTGATAATTAACTTTTCAGGCTAACACCATAGAAGGCTTGTGGCATTCTTTGGAGGAAGAGATGATTCCATCATTCTCAACTGCAAAGATTAATTGGTTGGACTTGCAATCTAAGCTTATATCGAGAAAGACCAGTGAATCAAATATTTGTGTTTCAGGAGGTATGTAGGTGATAAAATTCTATCCAAGTTGTCAGGGTGAATCAATAATAATTTTATTTCTCTTGAAGTTGTCTCTGAAATCTCTATGTTTATGCACTCTTGAATATTGGAGGATAAGTAATGTTGATTTACTGTCCTGCCTTTTTTTTTATACAGAAAAATAAATTTTTATAGAAAGAAGAGAGTACAATAGGGGAGTATAAGGAATCCTCAAAAATTAATGCAAAATTGCTGCCCAATTTCTCTGCGAATCAGGCATGCTCAACCCTTTAAAAAACCATTAGCTTTCAACCCAAGAAAAGCAACAATTGGAGTCCTATCTCATAAAAAAACATTTGACTGAATTTGATTTCTGGATATTCTAGCATTACTTCCCAAGCAAATGCCCTGGATAATTACTTCCCTACCTTTGACATGAGCAATACTGTTCCTCCCTCCTCCCCTCTATTAAAGGCATGATGGCAGATGAGAGGCATAATTGAGATATAAAAGCATAAAGATGTTAGTCCTTTGGACCAATATGTTCATTATAGATTCTAACTCTGGGCTTCTGGTGCTTTTCCTAATTACTGCTAGTGCGAAAGAAAATTTTCTTCTCAATTAAACCTTGAGAGCAGAATACTGGGTTGCATCAGAAGGATTTTACAAATGTAAAATGGTGCTTGTAGATGTTCTGACTTACTCTAGTAATTTACATCAAATTCCTATTTTCTTGTCAAAAAAGATATGGGTTCACTTGTTTGTAGTATTTTTTTGGACCGAGTCATCATTTAAACATAAAATTTGGACAAAGCAAGTATTTATATTGTCTATGTTTATTGTTGTGCAATAATTTATGTGAAATCTGATTCATCATTATGGCATGCTATTACGACAAGCATGTGTTATTCTCCTATTTAAATTTGTGGGTTTGTTGTTTTCAGATTTTGTGTTACCGTGGTAGTATCTGCTCCTTTGGCCACCCTCATGGTTTTATTGTAATTATTCTTTTAGTTCCACTCATAAGCCCTTGTGTCTCTTATAATTAATCTGAGATGTTTTGGATGAGTTTGTGGAATGTTTTGATCCGTCACAGACCATCTACTTTTGATTGCTTGCTGATTAATATGAAGCAAATGTGGGCAGTACAAACTTTGGCCTGACCAATGTTAGTTAAATTGTAGATATCTTAATTCAATTCAATTAAATGCTTGAATGAGCAAAGGGAAGGCACTAGAGTTGTGATATATTTTCCTTTTATGTTTGGCTGTTCAACTTTTCATATGTATTGTTGATGTCCTGTTTATTCACACATTTACAGAAGATGTAAAGGTGAATATTGAATTTCACAACCCGTTGCAAATCTCATTACCCATATCTGGTGTTACCCTCATATGCAAGCATACTCCCAAGACTGATGAAGTTAAATCAGGTTGATTATGAGTCTCCATCTTCTCTGTCTCTTTTGCCTTTCTTTATTACTTCCTTTCTTCATCTTTGGGAATTTCCTTGATTAAATTTCACATTGCTAGTTTACCACTAATAATTGTTCATTTGTAGTACAGATGAAAATAGGTCAGGCAAAGAGAATGACAATGGTGGTAACTGTGAAAAGCAGACAACAAGCAGGTATGGACGGTAAATTCATTAACCCCTCCTTTCTTTGGGGGGAAAAATCAGGTTTTAGTCTAAATCAAGTCAGATTTTAAAGGAAAGTAACCTGATAGGTTATTTCTTTTTCGTTGTGTTGGTAAAGCTAAAATTATCTGTTTTTATATCACTGCAGGGACATGAGCTGCGAGAATCCTTCATTTATAGTGTCTGACGTTGATTTCATATTAGTTGGGGGTGAGTCAGCCATGGTGAGTCTTGTAGCACCATCTTCAGATTCATCTTGTATCTTGTTCTAAAAGTCTATCTCGGCCATAAAATATAGATTTAGGATGCTAACATGAACAACTATACATGAAAATTTAGAATGAGGTCAAATTTCTTGTCAAGTTCAGAAAGTGGCATCTTAAAGGCCTGTTTTTTAGGTGCAATTATCAGTTACTCCCATAGCAGAAGGTACTCTTATAATTCTTGGTGCTCGGTGGAAATTGTCTGGTACCATTGTTGGTTTTCACAACTTTGATTCTCAAAATATGAAGAGGAATATTGTAAGAGGAAAAAGAAAAGCTAGACGTCCACTAAAGGAGAACTTGAAATTCATGGTGATTAAGGTGCATCCCTTTTCAATATAGTCACTGATACTCCTACTGAGTTTCATTTCTATCCTTTTTCCATAGGCTTGAAATTTAATAATTTTTTTTCCCTTTTTTCCTTAAAATTTCAGAGCATACCAAAGCTTCAGGGGTGCATCAACCCCTTTGCTGAAAAATCATATGCTGGAGAATTACGGAAACTGGTTTTGGAGCTGAGGAACCCATCAGAGTTTCCTGTTAAGGTACCACTGCTGGAATTGAACTTTCCAAAATAACTATTATCTGAAGTTTCATGTTGAACCCATGTCGGAATGTTGGTCAGCCTTTGGATCTTCAAAATTGTTTTCAAATGAGTTGCTGTAATTATATATATATATGTATATATATTTTAAAAAAGACTTGGTTAATTATGGTGGTTGCTCCATTAGTTGTATTGGCAACACTAATTAAAAGGCTTAAAATTACAATAGTCACGTGCTGTCACTAGAAGACAGATGTAGGCTGGCTTCCCTATGTCAGGCTGGAGTTGTCTTTTCTTCTGAACCTTTGTGCATGCCATATATGAATGTTCTTATTCAGTTGATTTTGGCAGAATTTGAAAATGAAGATAAGTCATCCTAGATTCCTGAATATTGGGAATCAGGAAAATCTGAACTCAGAATTTCCCGCCTGCTTGTTAAAGGGGACAGATTCAGTACAGAGTGATTTTCCTAGTAACATGTGTCACACAGTCTTTCACTTTCCGGAGGTCAGTTTTTTACTTTTTGGGGTAAAAGTTATTGTTGAATGATTTCTGTTCAAGTTGTGTATTTGCAATTTAGCACTTCAATCAAAATCAGTAACCATATTTTCCCTTTGTTTCAGGGCACTAAAATTCAAGGAGAAACATCATTCTTGTGGCCTCTTTGGTTTAGGGCTGCTGTTCCTGGTGATATTTCTCTTTATATGAGCTTATATTATGAGATAGGAGATATATCAAGTGTCATCAGATACCGTACTCTTCGATTACATTACAATGTGCAGGTCAGCATAATGGATACTACCACTAACATTGAGTTTTTTTTTGCTTGATTTGCTTTGGTTTCCTTTTATACTGCATGCCTTGACTTAAGTGGCTATGAAATCAATGGAAGGTATTGTGAATGCATTTTCCTGGTGCATCCTCCATTGGAACAAAGAAGTTCCATTAAGTGTTCCCATATTCTGGTTAGGAAATTACTTATTAAGTTCTAAATTTGGTAATTGTAGGTATTTCCATCATTGGATGTATCCTTTCAGATCAGCCCTTCTCCATTGAGATCGCAAGAGTTCCTTGTCCAGATGAATGTAGTTAACAAGACAAGCTCAGAAAGTTTTCAAATTCTTCAGTTATCATCTATTGGGCGCTGCTGGGGTATCTCCTTACTTCAGCCTCCTGAGGCTATTTTTCCTTCAGAAGCATTAGTGGCTGGTCAAGCAATATCATGTTTCTTCTCACTAAAGGTTTGTTTTGGAGGCCTTGCTTCTATGGTTCAGCTCCAAGGCTTTGCTTACTATCTTGTTACAAGTTGTGGTTATGGACTGAATTGTCCCTTTTTTTCCCCCTTATAAAACTGCTTATAACTGGTTGCGGCCATAGTTCTGTTGAGACCCAACTGTTTTACAACAGTTGCTATGTAGTTTGATGATGTAATAAATGTTTTGTACAACATTGAACTCACCAGAAAGAGTTTATGATAAATGTTTTCAGCTGAAAAAATGTTGAATATGCATATTACGTGCTGAGAAAATAATCCGGGCTTAAGAGGGGAAGTAGGGAAATGCTAGAGGAGCTGGAGAGAGAACTGATATTTTCATACAAGACTCTTGATCATAGTTATTAAAAGCGTTCTATTGCACTCACCATGGTGCATTGCAATGCACCTGAGCATCTTGTGCCATGCCATGCCTCTTGCATTGCCCAAATGAAATGGCTCAGGCAAAGTGCGTGCAATATGTGCCTCTTGAGGAACTTCCTAGCCAAAAACACAATGCATATGGTTGGATACAGCTTCTAGAAGTGTCATCAGCTTTTTAGCTAAAAACACGAACAAATTATGGTTAGACACAACTTCCAGAAGTCTTCTCAACTTCCTAGCCAAAAACACCAACACTTTGCGTGACTTCCTCAGCTGTTTTTTATTGAATTAGGCACAAACCAATCCTATGTTGGGCAGGCAAAACTAGTGGACTAAACCATGTCAAACAAAGGTTAACCTCACCAAATTGGACTTGTGCGAATACAAGTTCCCAAATAGTGCTTCAAATCACATGAAGACAACTCAATATAAGTTGTCAACCATGCATAGCACTAAAATGCACCCCAAACTCACACTGACGCAACTTTGCTGACAACAAAGTTGCAAGATCAAGAGCTACACTCAACACCTTTCTAGCTTTGAATTGGGAATGTTGCCAAAAAATGTTACTCCTTGTAGTAGCTCACTAAACCACACCTCCACCAATCTAAAAACAAACTCCAATGGACTACACAGCGAACTCTAGTGTCAACATATCAGAAAACACAAATCCATAACACTTACGGCCAAGTATCACACAAAACCATGCAAATACATTGCCAAGCAACCCAAAATAAGCCAAACCAACCACTACACATCAATCTTCATGGATCTCAGCCAAAAACACCACATAATAACAAGTCCCAAGTGAAGACATGCATAACCAGAGCTTACCCATGAAGTCACCAAAATTTGTCACCCAATGACCAGAACAGAAACATCTCATCAAACAGTGATGAAATCTTCCCAAAATCACAAGTTTTGCTGAGAGGCTTCTGAAGCACAACAAACAACCCCTAGGCAATCCAAAAATCCAAACAATTTGTGCAAAACCATTGAAAATAGCTTCGATAGTTTGTAAAAATTCATCAAAACCAGTTCAGGCACAATGGTAGTACCAGAAACACATCAAATCAACCAAAAAAGCCAAACTAGACCTAATCAAACCTGGAATCAAGACTAACTCACCCAACTTGAGAGTAACTCAGTGCAACTTAGTCATAACTGGTGTTGGCTAGTATAATTTGGCATCTCAATGACAACTTGTCCCAACTCAGTGACAACTCATCTCAACTCAGTGGTGACTCATCTTGACTTGGTCATAACTTTGTCCAACTTGGCTGACTCACCTGGATCAACAGCATTTAATTCATGAAAAACATCCTGCCCATCCCTGCCATATCCAAAGTCAATAAAAGCATAACCAGGCGATCCCATGGTTTGCACGTGCTCCTAATAACTTCGAATATGTGGAATTCATCTTCAAGCTCTCTCCTAACTCTTGGATCCAAATTACCAACTTGCACACAAGTCATTGTGATGTAGATTGGAAGCATAAACATTGAAACTAGACAACATTTTAGTTGACGACCTAAAATCCACTAGGTAAATAATTTTGGAATCCACAAAAAAAGGGGGGGGGGGCTCCTTGATATCATTAAAATAAGAAAATATATGGTATATCATGTTTTACAGATTGATGCCATATTTATAGGTAGGATAAGACTTTCTTAACAAATAGATATCCTTCTAGAATAGTCCTAACTCATATACTATCCCACTAAGACTCTAATTTTATATTATTTATCCTAAAATAACTTTAAATAACTAAATACTTGAATTGTTGAAAATGGCTTGAGTAATTAGCTATAATTAAGAAGTCTATTTATATACAAAATTATAATCAATTACAATCAAATCTGTGATATTTATTATAATCCTAATCAAGTTAGAAAGAAAAAATATCAATCTAAAATAACTTCTTAATATTTACATGATCAATATAAAATTATTCTAGAATGATTTCTTAAAAAAGTATATAATAATGATTTCCTGAAAAAGGCATATAATCTCATCATTCCCCTTTAAGCTATAGCATATATATCAAATATACCTAACTTATTACATATATATTCAATTCTTGGTCCTCAAAGAAATTTTTTAAAAACATCAGCTAGTTGATCATTAGAGTTGACAAAAATGAAGTTAATTTTTTTCGAAATTATCTTTTCTCGGATGAAGTGGCAGTTAAGTTCAATGTGCGTAATCCTATCATGAAATACTAGGTTTGAGGCAATGTCCAATGTGGCCTGATTATCACATACAAGTTCTATAGAACCTGATTGATATAATTTAAGTTTTTGTAACAATTGTTTCAACCATATAAGTTCACATGTGATTAATGCCATTACTTGATACTCTACTTTTGCACTTGATCTTGCTACTCCATTTTGTTTTTTATTCTTCCCTGAAATGAGATTTCCTCAAAAAAAAAAATAAAAATGAAAAGTTATTTGCAATCGTAAAATATTTACTAAACTTAAAAGAAAAGTTTTATTGGATCGTTATATGACTAGTTATGCTTTATAGTAACGAATGTTGGGCTTTTAAAGGACAACAGGAGCAAAAAATAGGGATAACAAAAATGAGAATGTTAAGATGAATGTATGGTCATACAAAAAAGGATAAGATACGAAATGAATGCATATGCGGGCATATTGATGTGGTACCCATTGAGGAGAAGATAAAAAATCAGTTAAGATGATTTAATTTTATGGAAAGGAGTAGAGAAAGGCCAAAAAGGACATTATAAGAAGTTATAAAAAGGGATTTTTTGATAAATAATATTATTAAAAATCTGGTTCCTGATAGAATCCAATGGTATCATATGATCCATGTAACTGATTTTACTTAGTGGGATAAAGTTTTTTTGTTGTTGTTGGATTATTGATCACTTGGAGACCCAATTCAATTTGCATCGAAATACTCAACAATTTGAGTGTGGCCTTAAGATTCATATAATAATATTTTTCTTGGACTTCCCTTAATGTATTTGAGAATTCGTATAATAGCATTCCAATAAATTTCATAGGATAAGTTGAAGAATTGACTTACTACACTTACATCAAATGAGATATCAAGTCGAGTAATTATAAGATAATTCAATTTTTCAACAAGTCTTTAATATCTTCCTGGATGTGAAAAGGCTCCTCCTAATTTGGTAGAAGTTTTACATTTGGATCCATTGATGTGTCAAGTGACTTGGATTCCATCATACCTATCTCAATTATTATATCAAGAGTATATTTTCTTTGATAAATAGAGATACTGGATCGAGATTGTGCTACTTCAATGCTAAGAAAGTAATGAAGTTTCCTAAGATCATTGGCCTAGATATGATGAGATAAATGTTTAAGCTAGTCAATGCCTTTGTGATTATCTCTTGTAATTACTATGTCATCAACATAAATTATTAGGTATATTTGATAAAAAGTAGAAGAGTGATAAAAAATAGAGTAATTAGTTTCACTCTGTTGCATGCCAAAATCTTGGATAACTATATTGAATCTCCCAAACTAAATTTGTGGAGATTGTTTGAGGCCATAAAGAGATTTCTTCAATTTACATACTAGATGAGTCTCTCCTTGAGCAACGAACTCTAGTGATTGCTCCACGTAAATTTCTTCCTCAAGATCATCATACAAGAAGGCATTTTTAATGTCTAATTGATGTAAAGGCCAATGATGAATGGCAACCAAAGAAAGGAAAATGCAAACTGGGACAATCTTTGCAATAGGGGAAAATGTATTCTCATATTCTAATTAAAAAATTTGAGTATAACCTTTTGTCACTAGTTGAGCTTTTAACTAGTCAATCTATCCATTAGGACCAAATTTAATAGTGAAGACCTAGTGACATCCAACTAATGATTTGCCAGCAGGCAAAGGTAGCAATTTTCATGTATCATTGATATCCTCTTTTCATAAAGCAAATCGATTTCGATTCTTGAATAATCGACATCACTTTTGCTTCTATTGTAACAAAAGATTCCCCTTTTATGTGGAAAAGGCCCGTATCCATAATTATGATTTTACGTATGGACAATTCCTCAATATCTTGTTCATTCGCAACAAAATATTTTTTGTGCGGCGGTAAAAAAAAATATGTTTTTTTGGAGAGAGATACTATTTCACTAATCGAGTCACAGGTATCTAACATATTCATATCTAACGATTTTCCGCAAAGTGGTGACGAAAGGTATAACTTGTACAAATCTTTCCATTTTCCAATTCGATCCAATCCATTCGTTCGTAGGGCTATTCGCTCGATCGCAGACATTTCTGGAACACCTCTAACAGAGGGACAAATATTCCATTTTGAAAGAACTTATTATCAACCTCTTTCAGATATGAATCTATCTGATTCAGAAGGGAAGAACTTGCATCAGTATCTCAATTTCAACTCAAACATGGGTTTGATTCACACTCCATGTTCTGAGAAATATTTACCATCCGAAAAGAGGAAAAAACGGAGTCTTTGTCTAAAAAAATGCCTTGAGAAAGGGCAGATGGATAGAACCTTTCAACGAGATAGTGCTTTTTCAACTCTCTCAAAATGGAATCTATTCCAAACATATATACCATGGTTCCTTACTTCGACAGGGTACAAATATCTAAATTGGATATTTTTAGATATCTTTTCAGACTTATTGCCGATACTAAGTAGCAGCAAAAAATTTGTATCCATTTTTCATGATATTATGCATGGATCAGATATATCATGGCGAATTCTTCATAAAAAATTGTGTCTTCCACAATAGAATCTGATAAGTGAGATTTCAAGTAAGTGTTTACATAATCTTCTTCTGTTCGAAGAAATTATTCATCGAAATAATGAGTCGCCATTGATATCGACACATCTGAGATCGCTAAATGTTCGGGAGTTCCTCTATTTAATCCTTTTCTTTCTTCTTGTTGCTGGATATCTCATTCGTACACATCTTCTCTTTGTTTCTCGAGCCTATAGTGAGTTACAGACAGAGTTCGAAAAGGTCAAATCTTTGATGATTCCATCATACATGATTGAGTTGTGAAAACTTCTGGATAGGTATCCTACATATGAACTGAATTCTTTCTGGTTAAAGAATCTCTTTCTAGTTGCTATGGAACAATTAGGAGATTTTCTAGAAGAAATACGGGATTTTGCTTCTGGCGGCAACATGCTATGGGGTGGTGGTCCCGCTTATGGGGTCAAATCAATCCGTTCTAAGAAAAAATATTGGAATCTCATCGATTTCATAAGTATCATATCAAATCCCATCAATCGAATCACTTTTTCGAGAAATACGAGACATCTAAGTCATACAAGTAAAGCGATCTATTCCTTGATAAGAAAAAGAAAAAACGTGAATGGTGATTGGATTGATGATAAAATAGAATCCTGGGTCTCGAACGGTGATTCGATTGATGATAAAGAAAGAGAATTCTTGGTTTAGTTCTCTACCTTAACGATAGAAAAAAGGATTGATCAAATTCTATTGAGTCTGACTCATAGTGATCATTTATCAAAGAATGACTCTGGTTATCAAATGATTGAACAACCGGGAGCAATTTACTTACGATACTTAGTTGACATTCATAAAAAGTATCTAATGAATTATGAGTTCAATACATCCTGTTTAGCAGAAAGATGGATATTCCTTGCTCATTATCAGACAATCACTTATTCACAAACCCCGTGTGGGGCTAATAGTTTTCATTTCCCATCTCATGGAAAACCCTTTTCGCTCCGCTTAGCCCTATCCCCCCTTAGGGGTATTTTAGTGATAGGTTCTATAGGAACTGGACGATCCTATTTGGTCAAACACCTAGCGACAAACTCCTATGTTCCTTTCATTACAGTATTTCTGAACAAGTTCCTGGATAACAAGCCTAAGGGTTTTCTTATTGATGATAGTGATGATAGTGAGGATATTGATGATAGTGACGATATCGACTGTGACCTTGATACGGAGCTGGAGCTTCTAACTATGATGAATGCGCTAACTATGGATATGATGCCGGAAATAGACCGATTTTATATCACCTTTCAATTCGAATTAGCAAAAGCAATGTCTCCTTGTATAATATGGATTCCAAACATTCATGATCTGGATGGGAATGAGTCGAATTACTTATCCCTCGATTTATTAGTGAACTATCTCTGCAGGGATTGTGAAAGATGTTCCACTAGAAATATTCTTATTATTGCTTCGACTCATATTCCCCAAAAAGTAGATCCTGCTCTAATAGCTCCGAATAAATTAAATACATGCATTAAGATACGAAGGCTTCTTATTCCACAACAACGAAAGCACTTTTTCACTCTTTCATATACTAGGGGATTTCACTTGGAAAAGAAAATGTTCCATACTAATGTATTCGGGTCCATAACTATTGGTTCCAATGTACGAGATCTTGTAGCACTTACCAATAAGGCCCTATCGATTAGTATTATACAAAAGAAATCCATTATAGACACTAATATAATTCGATCTGCTCTTCATAGACAAACTTGGGATTTGCGATCCAAGGTAAGATCGGTTCAGGATCATGGGATCCTTTTCTATTAGACAGGAAGGGCTGTTTCACAAAATGTACTTCTAAGTAATTGCTCCATAGATCCTATATCTATCTATATGAAGAAGAAATCATGTAACGAAGGGGATTCTTATTTGTACAAATGGTACTTCGAACTTGGAACAAGCATGAAGAAATTAACGATACTTCTTTATCTTTTGAGTTGTTCTGCCG
The DNA here is from genome assembly GCA_020226215.1 of Sindora glabra. Classification (NCBI taxonomy): domain Eukaryota; kingdom Viridiplantae; phylum Streptophyta; class Magnoliopsida; order Fabales; family Fabaceae; genus Sindora; species Sindora glabra. The sequence goes on from CM035228.1 coordinate 20,143,200, forward strand.
GATCGGTCGCTCAAGACCTTTGGTCTCTACCCGGACCTGATGAAAAAAATGGGATCACTTCTTATGGACTCGTTGAGAATGATTCTGATCTAGTTCATGGCCTATTAGAAGTAGAAGGCGTTCTGATGGGATCCTCACGGACAGAAAAAAATTGCAGTCAGTTTGATAATGATCGAGTGACATTGCTTCTTCGGCCCGAACCAAGGAATCCCTTAAATAGGATTAAAAATGGATCTTGTTCTATCGTTGATCAGAGATTTCTCTATAAAAAATACGAATCGGAGTTTGAAGAAGGGGAAGGAGTCCTCGACCCGCAACAGATAGAGGAGGATTTATTCAATCACATAGTTTGGATTGATTTGACCCCATAAGCGGACCACCACCCCATAGCATGTTGCCGCCAGAAGCAAAATCCCGTATTTCTTCTAGAAAATCTCCTAATTGTTCCAGAGCAACTAGAAAGAGATTCTTTAACCAGAAAGAATTCAGTTCAGATGTAGGATACCTATCCAGAAGTTTTCGCAACTCAATCATGTATGATGGAATCATCAAAGATTTGACCTTTTCGAACTCTGTCTGTAACTCACTATAGGCTCGAGAAACAAAGAGAAGATGTGTACGAATGAGATATCCAGCAACAAGAAGGAGGAAAAGGATTAAATAGAGGAAGTCCCGAACATTTAGCGATCTCAGATGTGTCGATATCAATGGCGACTCATTATTTCGATGAATAATTTCTTCGGACAGAAGAAGATTATGTAAACACTTACTCGAAATCTCACTTATCAGATTCCATTGTGGAAGACACAATTTTTTCTGAAGAATTCGCCATGATATATCTGATCCATGCATAATATCATGAAAAATGGATACAAATTTTTGACTGCTACTTAATATCGGCAATAAGTCTGAAAAAGTATCTAAAAATATCCAATTTAGATATTTGTACCTTGTTGAAGTAAGGAATCATGGTATATATGTTTGGAATAGATTCCATTTTGAGAGAGTTGAAAAAGCACTATCTCGTTGAAGCAATTTTCATGTATCATTGGTGTGTAATGTGGTCATTTCATCCAACATTACTTGAGTCCACCTTGGGTGAGAGAGAGTTTACTGCATAGTTTTGGGAATGGAGACAGTGCAAAATGGAAATAAAAGCATGGTGGGATGTAGAAAGACGATGATAACTTAGAAAATTATAAACAGGATATGAGTTTTGAGTAGAACAATTACCTTTTCGAAGAGCAATGGGATTCGTTAGGATTTTTTGTTGGATCGGATTTTAGAGATGACATTGGCTCAGGACATGGGTCTGTAGGAGCTTCTACAGTAATTTGGACTGGTGCTGAATCAACCGAATTTTTAGCAATCTAAGCTCGATGAGATTGTTGCTGATAGGTAATTAAGGGTTTATTCTATAGAGATGTTACAAGTGTAGGATCATAAAAAGAGATATGTAAAATCTCAATTGTAGGAGTGGATTCTGTGGAAGAGGAGAAAAACGGAGAATATTCAGAGAATGTGACATCAATAGAAATAAAAAATTTATGCAAGGTTGGTGAATAATAATTGTAACCTTTTTGCAATCTTGAATACTCTAGAAAAATACATTTGATGGATTTAAGGGATAATTTGTCTTTTCGTAGAGAAATATCATAAACAAAATAAGTGCATTCAAAAATACAAAGAGGAAGTTTATATATGGGTTCTTTTGGAAAAATCAGAGAGTGAGGAATTTGATTATTTAGAACAAAAGAAGGCATATGATTAATTAAATAACAGTCAATTTGAACAGGATCTGCCCGAAAATGAAAAGGAACATTTGCATGTATTAAAAGAGTTCATGCAGTTTCAATTAAATGTCAATTCTTTCTTTTAGCAATATCATTTTGTTGAGATGTATGAGCATATGTAGATTGATGGATAATGCCTTTAGAGGACATGAAAGAAGAAAAAGATGCAGAAAAATATTTTCGTGCATTGTTACTCCCAAATATGTGAATTTTAACACTAAATTGATTATGAATTTTAAAACAAAAGGACTTGAAAATAACTTAGAGCAATCTTTTATTAAATATAATCATGTACATCGAGAGTAATCATTAATAAATGTAACAAAATATCGAAAAGTCAAAGTTGAAGTAATACGACTTGGATCCAAAATATCAGAATGAATGATAGGAAATAATGACTTAGCTTTATTGTGGATTCTACTAGGGAATGAGCTTCACACATGCTTACCAAATTGATAAGACTCACACTCTAAAGACTTTAAAGTAGAAAGATAAGGAATCATTTTGCAAAGTTTTTGGATACCAGGGTGACCCAAACGGCAGTGAAGTAACTCAAGTGATTTAGCAATAGCACAAATTATTGGAGAAGTTGATTGGATGTAATAAAGTTCCTGGGACTCATGCCCAATGCCAATCGTCATCCCTGTTCTTCAGTCCAGTATGGAAAAAGAATTAGCAAAAAAAGTTATAAAATAATTAAGAGTGCATATAAGTTGGCTAATAGATATTAAATTGAGTAATTAGGAATATAAAGGACTGATTTTAAAGGTAAAGATGGAAAAGGATTTGCTTGATCAATAGTTTGTGCATTGATTTTTGTTCCATTAGCTAAAGTAACAACAGGAAGAGATTTATTGACATAAAAATGAGTAAATAAGGATTTGTTACTAGTTATATGATCAAAAGTTCCTGAATCAAGCACCCAAGGTCCTAAAGATATTGAATGAGATAGGTTGTAAAATTACCAGAATGTACAATAGAGACAATACTTGTTCCTTATTTATACTGAATGAATAGATTCTGAAGGAATCCCCGAAGCTCTTAATTAGATGAGACTAAGTGATTGCTTGTTTCATTACTAGCTCTATTTGTACCAGTTTCAATGTTAGCTAAGGTGGCAGATCGTGTGGGATGTCCATGCAAGACTCAACAACATTTTTGTGAATGCTCAGGTTTCTGGCAATAATTGCAATAATAATGAGAGTTTCCTTGTCTTCCATGTCCCCTTCCATTTCCTTGATTTCCACGACCACCTCGTCCTTTGTCATTGGAATGGGATATTAAGGTAGAATTATCATTTTTTGTGATGAAAGGTGTTGGAAGTTTATCATTCTTTGTGGTAAAAAGTGCTGGAGGTTTATATCGCAGTAGGCTTGAGAAAGCATTATTCAAGGTTGGAATTTGTGTAGAAGCTAGTAGTTGATTACGAGTTGTAGAAAATTCTGAGTTAACACTTGCAAGAGTAAGGGCTATAAAAAATTGATTTTGCTATTTCTCCTGCTTAGTGATATCAGTTGTGATAGGTAGTAGTTGTTAGAATTCCTCTATGATAATTTAGACTCTTAA